>LR824628.2:7187500-8387500 GCA_902829305.4 Spodoptera exigua | reverse complement strand
AATGTAAAGGTGGATTTTTTGATGAAAAATCTGTTTAAATAATAAACTCCATTTTTAACATTAAAGTCAAAATTTTTGCATATTCTAGCGTAATTGTATTTAAGTACTATCTAATTAGTATATTAAACCATTTGATTACTTGTATTTATCGATTTATTCCATTTTCCCCGCATTTTCCTACTTTGATTAAGGTGGTCTCAAACTTTTGGCCGGTAGTGTATATCATTACTGGCAACACACGCCTGTACACTGTAATAAAATTCGTGAGAAAGTAAACTTATCAATGCCGTCATGTCTTGCTATCAAAACAAATGACTGACACCTAGTGAATACCTGTGCGGAGCAGGTTCAGACCACGAATGTATAATAAACGAACTCTCTACTCTTTATTATATACAAAAACTATAATTCATCCTATCGGAATGCAAACAAAACAGAAAAGAATGAATACTAGTGATGATTCAATGAAAATATGGAGACAGAATGGAATGTGTAAGGAATGACTGGTGCGTGAATGATACTACAGGCTCACAGATTGATGCAGGTGCTTACCGGGCACGGCAACTTCGGTAGGTTACTGTTTTGAATCCGGCTGGATAAAACGCCCTAGTGTCCTCATTGCGAGGACCACCCTGTGGAGCATACGGTGGCGGTGTGCACTGCCGTGTCTTCAGGAAAGAGATCGGCGGCGGCGACCTCTCGCCCAGCCTTAATCGAGGCTATAGTGCGGAGCGAGAGGAACTGGGAAGCCGTCTCCTTTTTCTTTGAAGCAGTTATGCTCGCAAAGAAAGAGGTGGTGCGCGTGAGGGAGCCATCTTCTTCATCACGCCCCAGCCGCCCTAAGCGCAAGTCTGCGAACAGCGAGCAAGGGTAGCTCGTCGCCCGACTTGAACCAGAACCTAGCGTACGGCGTTCCGCGCCCGCCTCTAAGACCCAATAGACCAACACAGATGGGGCCTCATACAATACATAGCATGAAGTTTTTTAACAATCTTTAACATCCTTATTAATACCCAGATAGGATAAACCTGATAATTTATAGGCATTAACAGCTGATAGGCTATGACTATGAAAGCAGGATATATAGGTATTGTAAAGGTAGCTACTGCAGCAGTTTCATCCTCTACGTTTTATAATCATAAGTAATATTATAAATGTGAAAGTAAGTCTGTCTGTCTGTCTGTCTTTTCTTCACGCCTAAACTACTGAACTGATTTGTTAGAATTTTGGTACAGGCATAGTTTGGAACTAAGTAGACATAGTTTTTAAACCAAAAATCTACAGAAGTCAATATTTCACGAGGGCGAAGTCGCGGACAGAAGCTAGTATTTTATAATCCTTTAAATTTTAATAGCCTTCCTCAATAAATGTATTATCAAACACAAAAATTACTGTTCGATTCAAACCAGTAGTTCTGGAGAACAGAGAGTTCAAAAAAAGAAACAATATCAGCTTTACAATATGATGATGATTATGACTATAGGAGATAGATGAAAAAAAAACTGTGAATGCAAAAAATGAAGTTTTTCTTATATAATATTGTTATAGGCTCAACCAAAGCAGATTCATACATTGGTCAGTAAAACTATAGTTCCTTATTCCAAATTATGAAAATCTAAGATCCTGTTTCCCAATATCTCAGTAGCTGCTATACCAAATAAATTTGAATATAGAATGCATGTAGTTTATATGAACTATGTACTAAGTACCAAACTGACCCAAATTTGCATGGGTGCAATGCAAATACGAAATTACTTTAATGAAACAATGAAACAATGAATTTATTTTTGCAAATAGGCCATAAAACGGCACTTTTACACGTCAATTTATATGTGAAAAACTATGGCATTTCCTATCTGACTACTCTGAGAAGAAATGCCGAAACAAACTCAGAGGTCAGTCTCTTTTCAAGTCCAGACAATGTAAAAATAACATAATGTGAGAGAATCGTGCAAGTTCATTCTGTAGTGGTCTTTTGAGGAAAGAACCACACCAGTTTAAGTGGACCCGTTCTGAAGACAGGCACGCAAGTGTCAGTTTGCAACCAGTATAGCTAGTGCTGCTGAGTTGTCCGACGAACAATACCGATCTAAAGAACATTTGGGTGGGTCGCGCAAGTACTCAAACTGTCAGAACGCAGATAACTGGTAATCAAAAGGCACGGCAAGTCTCACACGGTCCTTACACTAACAATAATATAAAATAATAAAAATGTCAATAAATAAATAAAAAAAAAATGTCAAATAAAAAATAAAATGTCACAATAGGTGATTATGTCATTGTATAAAAAATAAAAAATAAACGTAATGTCAAATTGTATATAAAATTGTAACTTATGTTACAAACATGTCAACATGACCTGTGCAGACATGACAGCGGCTCATTCCCATGCCTGACTATCCTCTAAGTAGTCTTTTATTTTATAAAATGCTTTACAGCAAAGTTTAGCCTTTATTACACTTTTAAATTTATTGAGGCTCAAATTTTGAATATCGCTAGGAATTTTATTGTAAAAGCGTATACATTGACATCTAAACGAACTAGTTATTTTCTGAAGCCTGGAGGCAGGGACAACATATTTGTTTTTCCCCCTCGTGTTAATATTATGTATATCACTATGCTTCTTAAATAAGCTTTTGTTTTTATGAGCGTGAATTACATTTTCATAAATATATTGTGAGGCAACCGTCATTATCTTAGTTTCCTTAAATAATTCTCTGAGCGAATGCCTCGGACTAAGATTATAGATTGATCGAATAGCCCTTTTCTGCAGAACGAAAATAGACTGAATGTCAGCAGCATTCCCCCACAACAAAATACCGTATGACATGATGCTGTGGAAATAACTAAAATAAACTAACCGCGCTGTATCTACATCTGTTAAATTTCTAATTTTTTTAACGGCATATGCTGCAGAACTGAGCTTCTTCGACAAGCCATCTATATGAGGGCCCCACTGGAGCTTAGCGTCCAGGGTTATACCTAAAAAGACAGTTGTATCTACAGGACTCAACTCCTCGCCCTTGACAAGCACACTGGTTTTTACCTGTTTAACATTTGGTGTTGTGAATTTAATACATTTAGTTTTAGTTTCGTTTAGTAATAAGTTATTAACATCAAACCAGTGAACTATTTCTGAGAGAGCACTTACATTGTCAATAACTAATTGTCGTCGTCTGAGTTTGAATAATAGTGAGGTATCATCAGCAAACAGCACTATCTCGTGTTTATCCCTTACAAGGTAAGGCAAGTCATTAATATAGATAAGAAATAAAAACGGGCCGAGAATAGAACCCTGCGGAACACCCATCTTCACAACAGACCCGGCAGAAACCACTCCGTTTACTTCAACTCTCTGAACCCTATTACTCAGGTATGAGGTAAGAAGGTCCAGAGATGCACCTCTTATTCCGTAATGGGATAGCTTCCTGATCAGTGTATCATGAAGCACACAATCGAACGCCTTGGATAAATCACAAAATATTCCCAAAGCGTCGCTTGAGTCCTCCCACGCGTCGTAAATGTGATTAAGAAGTTCAACACCGGCATCAGTTGTTGAACGACCCCTTGTAAATCCGAACTGTTTCGCATGTAATAATTTATTTCTATTAAAAAATCTTTGCATTTGATCTAAAATAATTTTTTCAAAAATTTTACTGAACGTAGGTAGCACTGAAATAGGTCTAAAGTTAGTGGGGTCAGAAGTACTACCTGATTTAAATAATGGAATTATTTTACTACATTTCATAAGATCAAGAAACACACCACAGTCAATACAGTTATTAAAGATTTGAGCTAATACAGGTGCTACAATAGTTATTACAGAGCTTGTAATATACACAGAATTGCCCCATAGATCTGCAGTCTTTTTGTTATTCAAAGTATTAAAGATTTTAACAATTTCCTTGTTATCTATGTGCTCGAAGGAAAACCCTGAATCGCAAGCTACAACATGTTTTTTGAGTAAAGACTCTGCAACAGTGGGAGATGAATTCAGTGACTTAGTAGTGGATACAGGAATGTCGGAAAAGAAATTTTCAAAAGCAGTTGCAATTTCTACATCCGCTTTTATTAACTTATTATCAATTACAAGACTATGTTGATTTATTCTCTTTTTAGACCTTCCTGCCTCACTGTTGATAATATTCCAAGTGTCTTTGATAACATTGGTACTGTTCTTTATCTTAGAGCTTAAGAATAATGATTTAGCAATAGAGCAAACCTTTTTGAATAATTTAGAATAGTTTTTTACATATTCACTGAATTCAACAGTGTTAATATATGTCCGCTCATTATAAAGCTCATAGAGGCGCTTTCTACTCTTATAGATACCAGTGGTTGCCCAATCACCGAAAGACGCATTGCTATTAGCTGGTATAGTTTTATCTGAAAAAGTAGTCTTAAACTCTGTTAGGTACATTTTAAAAAACTTATCATATAAAGTGCTAGAATTCTTATAATTCAACAACAAAGGCAATTTGTTGCTGAGTTTAGCTTTGAAAAATTCAATGCGTCTTTTAGTCTTCGGATTAACTGTGATAAATTGTTTTGATACTATATTTATTTCTTTTGTTAAAGAAATTAACTGACCACAGTGATCGGAATCAAGTACTGAAATTATTTCTTTGTTAACTGGCACAATGTCAGTATAAATATTGTCCAGGCAAGTGGCACTAGTGGGTGTTATCCTAGTTGGCTCCAGAAACAAATTCGCAAGGTTGTATGAAGAAAATAAACTTACAATTTTTGTGCTTAAACTACATTTTTCTAATAAATTTATATTAAAATCACCACATGTAATGATGGATTTCTTTGAATTTGTAAGTTTACTTAGAACTTCATCCATTACTGTTTCAAAACAGTCATACAAACCAGAAGGTGGTCTATACACGCTTAATACAATAAACCGCTCCAATTCCACACAGGCTATTTCAACAGTACGCTCAACAGAGTAACTAACTATATCTTTACGATCTTTGAATTTGAGCTGGTTACTTATCAGTATAAGTGACCCACCATGTATAGCGTTTTCTCTGCTGAACGAGCTACCAATCTGGTGCTTACCAAAATTGAACATGAGCTGATGGGGTTTTAGCCAATGTTCAGTAATACACAAAATATCCACATTATTACAATTTAAAAATAACTCTATTTCCAATTCTTTACTCATAAAGCCTTGAATGTTTTGGTGAACCAGATTAATAACCTTATTACTGTTTAATTTGCAAGAGTTTGTCTCTATTGTCTTATTTAATATTTACTGGATAATATTTACTGGATGTTATCTATACTAATATTATAAAGAGATTATGTAGGAGGTAATCTTTGGAACCGCTGGTTGGATTGCTAAAATTCTTTCACTGATAAATAGCTACAATGTTCCTCAGTGCTATAGGCTATAAAACATCATGCTACAGTGAAATGGAGCTGAGCAGCAAGTGAAACTGCGCGGGAGTAGCTATTACACATATAAACAATACCTCTTCAATCTATCTACTAATTAATGGCATCAAAATCTGTTACATATTATTCAAGATTAAAGTATAAATAGGGATATAGAGCCAGAAAAAGTGACTGCTTTATACATATTATGTTGAGAAGAGCAAAGATAGTTCATCGAGAAATTATATGTAGGTGGTGTCAAAGGCCCTTACTGTTTAATGCTGTGGGGGGAAATCAACTTTATGGCAATATTATTCTTTTTTTAAAACCCTTTTCTTAAGCTTAAGTTTTTGAATGTTATGTGAGTTACATTAACTTATTTGTTAAGTTATCAAAAGATATATTTCCTTATAGAAAAGCAGTGTATAAAAGAATGAGTAAAAAACTCCATAGTTGCTAAATAACAGTGTGTTTTATTTATTAACAGATTTTACTTGAATTACTTTGAACTCCAATCTGTTTCTGTGTTTTTATATGAGAAGCCAGAAAATATCACCTTTATCTGGCTTACTGTTACAACATAAACGCGTAAAAATTCTAGTTTGTAACTAAATAGTATAAACATATATGATCTACCAACTTTCATACTCAAATATTAATGTTAATAAGATACATTTTATTACCCACAACTACACCTTACTAATTTACAGTGAAAAACCAATAAAGGAAAAATTAAAACAAGAAGGTATGGACATATAAACACTTTTTCCTTAAGATTTATTAAATAATTAGTAAAAATTGTGGGTAGCAAGAATCAAGTAGCTACTTTTCTAAATTCTATATGAAAACCTGTTTTACAATTACCTCATTCGTTCTACGAATAAGCAAACGCGTGATATGCAAAAAAGAAATTAAAACATAAGCACAAAATGCACACGAATTCAAGGAGAATTGAATAAAATATCGAATAACTAATCAGGATTGGCACTTCACTTTTTTAATTACAAAATATTAGTACTTATCAGGCTTATTGAATAAAATTTAGCACTTACCTCATTTGTAACTTCGTGGGCTTTATAATGATGTATTTTATGTGTGTATAAAGTGTATTTGATATAAAAAAAAATATATTTTGTATCGCACGAGTGTTTTTACGTTCACGTTTTGACAGCTACCTAACGTTCCATTTTACGTTTTCACGCCATTATCGTTGTTTATGTTAAGGATGCGTTCAAGCTTAACTAAAACAAGATTTTTAGGGATCAGTATGACATGTTTTATCTAGGTTCTATAAACAATAGCATTTTGCATGATTCGAATCACTAAGATGTAGATTTTTGTAACATATTATGTAACTATTGTATATTTTGAAAAATAACAATGCGAAGGTACTTTTTATTTTAATGCAATACGTTACATAAACTTATAAATCACACGCACACTCAATAAAAACATTAAATTATACTGACCTGATGAATAAGGTTTGATTTAGAACACAACAATGAATGGGAAAGACAATGGTTAAGTTCTTAGAACGTAACCTATGCAACTGAAAACACATCGCGAAATCAGCCGCAAAATACATAACAAACTGTTTTTCCCTCATTTATGGGCAAACTTGCTTATTGACCGTTCCGCTGTTTATTAGAGGTTTTTAAGTAACGCTTTTCAAACGGGTAAGTCTTTTAGTTTGATTTTTGATGATAGTTCACTACTACAATTTTATTTCAATACATTTCATGTAAATGAAAATTGATTGCGACGAAATAATTCCCCAAATATATCTTATAACTTAAAAAGCACTTATATTATCGTTACGACAGTATTTAACATAAGGATAATATATTCCCGGGACTTTTCTTAGGTTCTTGGTAGACAAAAGATGATCACATAAAAGTTATTCGTCTAATATTTTTGTGATGTCTGGTTTCCGTGTTGTCAAATCTGTGGCGTGAAGATTATTATGCAAAACATTAACGCGCACTCACACCTTATTATGTTTGTTGAATTTTTACGCGGAAATTGTGAAGAATTGACATAATATTTTACATGTTTCTCCTTTCTAGACGGTGTCATCTGGGTGACTGTCGGATGACTGTTTTATAAATATTAAACAACGAGAAATGTATTTCTAGGCAGTGATGGATGATTTTTTATTAGTAACTTTTGAGTGTTTGAGCATAGAAGGTGACTTAAAATTGAATTTTTAACAGGGCAAAGTAAGACTGTGAAAATGCAGCTGGGAGCGTACGTGTTTTTAATATACCTCATTTTTCCTGCCGTTTTCGCAGAAGACGTGAGCTGTAAGTTATTTATAATTATATTTATTATTCTCTACATTCTGCTACATTTGTAATAATTTTTCTTAAATTTCATTTTCCTTTAGCTTATTATAATTAAATAACGTTTCATTTCTATGTTATTTTTGTTTCGACATAAACATATAGGTACTTTTTGACATCCTTTTTTATAAATTTAAATTAACAATTTAGACGGTCAAAATACCCACTAATGGGTCCATCGACTTGAAGAATAAGATTTGAATTAGATATTTTGGCGATGTGTTTTTATTAACTGAAAGCTAAACTTAATTTTATTTTTCCACTTAAGAAAGAGGAAATAAACGAAGTCGTTGTTTGTTAGTAAACTTTACAGCCGTGTTTCGTAGTATTGTTCTATTGTATGTAATCTAAACATTACACAAAGGCCGCCGAAGTAACAGCAATGAACTTTGAAGTTACATTGCATTAATGACCGAACAATTTAACGTAAGGAAGTGATTTATTTAACATTTTGTAACGTCTAAATTTTCTTTTTTGGCGCGTGTAAAAAGCGCTAGAACTTATGGCATCTTTTAAAGTTATTTAACATAAAATACCTATCTAAGAAGTGGATGAATGTTTCAGATCAAGCTTGCGTAGATAAATACTCGAGGAAAGGCTACCAACCTTGGCAAGAATGGTCTGATCATTACACGTGTCATAGATATCGATGCGAGATTCGAGATGGAAAGTACTTCATAGCCGCTGTTGGGTAAATACTTATTACGATACCTGTAATTACCAAAATTAATTCATCAAATCCGAAGCGTTCGCGCATCTATTGTTCTTATATTGTGTCTCGGATTGCCACGATTAAAAGGTCAATATCCGATCTTATCGAAAATTCTCTTGAGCGATATAAAATTTGTTGCAATTGTTGATCAAAACATTCAAATTGATTCGAATCAATATCAAATCATTTCGAATCGATTTATTCATACAAATAATCGTCTTGTTGTCTGAAAAGTTTGAAAAATGGTTATCAAATACAATTATTTATTAGTAGTATAGTATTCAAGTTTCTATTAAGTACCAAAAAATAGTACGATTTCCGTTTAAAACTAAACTGAAGCCAATACATAATGTCATATACCACGTAGGTATGTGTTTTCCCTTGTTCGGTAGGTACTAGCTCCTTTAACCCATGTCAGTGGCAGTCTGTTTAATACTAATTTGACTCCCCAGATGTAGAAAGCCGAAAATACCTGAAAACGCATTAGAATGTCACGAATACATTGAAGATGAGAATGTTGGTATGTATTCAATATTTATTTACTGGGTAAACAATAGAATATCAACAAAAAGATATTGTTTACTTAGATAATTGTTCAATCAACTAAAGAATGCTTGTGTCACTTATCTGGGATTTTCACATCGGTACAGAGTTTCCAACATGCTGTGCTCGCCTGAGGTGCGTCGTTGAAGTCAACGGTGAAAGGATTGTCCAAACTCGAGGACAACCTGGAGAACTCTTCCCCGACAAGTAAGTCATGTCACCTCAACAACTATACTCATTTTTTTAAATCAATTAAAATTTAACAATATACGTGATATAGCAATGATCATAAACGGTGACTTCTCCATTATACAGGCCATGGAAGGGTCAACAGAACGAGCCCAATCCCGCAGTGGTTGGAATGACCGGCATACAGCAAAATACTGTCGGAGGTGAGACACAGGGTCAACCCGCACCAGGCATCTTCAACAGTAGAGGAGCAGGCAAGGAGAAGTTGTTATTAGCTCTTGATTAGGAAGCCTCCTTTGAAACTATTCGTCCAATGTAGATTCTTACTTTATAAATTATTGTACTGGTTCGTTTTAGTGGTAAAAAAGCACTACTACTTTTTAACATAGGTACATGCAATTTTGGTTAATACTTATGTAGCACACTACTGTAGAATATTTAAAATAGTTATACTCTTTATCAATGCAATGTTTACTATTAAGCCATGCTTACCTTTTAGTTAAAGTCATCAGTATTTAAATTGTTGATCAATTAAAATGAAATTAAATGTTTTAACATTTTTTTGCGCAATTTGTTAAAATAAAGCATACTTGTATATTTCCTAAGTTTCATTTCTATTAGCCATAAGCTGCACAAATTGCGAGTAGTTAAAAGCCAATATTTTATTAATTTAGCCAACAATATTCCCGACAGCGGATGGCAACGATATTAATGGACGGCGCTATGTAGACCCTTACCCCAACCAGCCTATGCAAGAATCACCAAGGAAGAAGAGATCTACGGTCTACCCACTGTTCGATAAGACAAATGGCCGTGAATCCAGCTCTCACCAACTGCACCAAGTCAAAATACACGGATATTCTCCTGAAAAATATACTTCTTACTTCACCAATAATAATCTTAAAAGTTTAGCAAATCCTAAATTGCAACTGTCATAATTTTTAAGTTTATGTATAATTTGTTATTTTCGAATATCGCACAACATAATTATATTAATATTCGTAAAACACTCTTATTTAGTAAGTATAGAAATGCAATTTCAATTTATTTTGTTTAAGTTGTTCTGTTTTTTTGTTATTATGATGAAGTAATTTGTTAACCGCTGTATTTTGTTGAAACATTAAATGTTGGGTAAAAATTATGATTAAAATTTTTTAATTACCTATACCTATACAGAACCCTTTATCAATAAGTTATTATTTAAAATAGCAATAAAAATACAAAGGAACGTAGTTCTAAAATGCATCATTTGTCAAATTTTTTCTTCAATACCAAAGTAAGCATCACTACATTATGCTATCTCTGTTATACTATTGCAAATTTTATATACTTTTTTCTTTCGCACACAGAACATGGTTAAAATACTCTAAGTTAAAATTTTGTGTGGATGGAACACGTATGTCAAACATTATTTTCCGGATCCCGGAAGACAATCGGATCAAAGGAAAATTACGAATTTTGTTTAAAATTAATTTTATACACGCAATCTGTGGAAATGAAATAATCTTAAAATTGCAAGTGACCTTCGAGTACCATAAGTATTTTACGTGCTCACTTTACAAAACATGAAACACTTGATTAAAAAGATAACTTGAAGAATGTAAACAAGGAAAAATTGAATGATAAATTGTTTTGATCAGTACAAATTATAGTTAGAAATGGTTGAACCGGCGAAACCTTTTGCGTGTACGTTGCCTGACTGCGGCATGACGTTTACAAACGAGGATCACTTACATGTTCATACAAAAAAACATGACATGGTGTTATCCTTAGGAATGGAACAGAAGGCAGCCTTCGTGGGTAAGTTGTTGTTAGCAACCTCTTTTGTAACCCATATTCTTTGACATTAGTAAATAAATCTTAAGTATACCGGAATCAAAAAAACAAAGTGAGACATAATTTAATTATATGAAGACAGATGGGGGGAAAAATGCTAGCCACTGCAACCAATGTGCGATTATAACATTACTAGCTTCTACCAGCGGCTTCGTCCGCTTGATATGTTGATAGAAAGCCTATGTGCCAATCCAGGGTATCACTTGTCTATATAACAAATTGCTACCAAATCCGTTCAGCCATTTTTGATTTAAGGATAACTTAAGTACTATATTTACATCCTCTTCTCACAAACATTCACATTTATAATATTAGCAGAATACATAGACAGTTCATAGATTTTTTTTAAACTAGCTTCTCTCGTGCGGTTTCACCTGCTGATCGGCTCCGTTTAATTGTAGCGTGATATTATATAGCGTATAGCACTAAAGAACATTGTAGCTATCAATCAGTGAAAGAATTTAGGAAATCCAACCAGCGGTTCCAAAATTTACCCCCTACATACAAACTTACAAACTTACAAATTTTACCTCTTTATAATATTAGTGTAGATAAATGAATAATATCAATTTAGACCTTTAAACAAGTAGTAAAACAGTTTCAGTTTACATATCCACTGGGTACAATCATCATCATCATCATCATCATTATCCATTTTGCACTACTAGACAGTTCCTTCTTCAATGGAATAGCTAGACCAGTGGTAAGGTAACCATTTACTGCAAAACATGCCATGATTGAGTTTGGCATTCCGATTCTGCTCCATTTTTATGAAACAACTAGCTTTTGCCTGCATCTTTTTACTGATTGTCCAGCTCTCTTTGCGATCTATAAATGTCTCCGCAGCGGATTAACACCTAAGCTACTTTCTATCAACATACTTTGCAGGTGAAGCCACAAACGGAAGCTAGTTATTATTACTTTAAATTTACTTATATCTTTTATTAATGATTCATGAATTTGATTTTAAACTTTGTATTATCAAAATAAATGATTAGATAAGGTTATATAACTGAATATTGTCCCGTAATCTATATTTGTGGATGACACAATAATATGACAATTTACTAACTTTTATTAAGTGGATAAGCAGAGTTACATTCGGCAAAGTCTTAGATATAAGTAGTACCAAGGAGATTGCTATCCCTCCCAAAATTATGTCACACCCCAATACCTGTTTTTATCTACCTAATAAAAGTTTACAACATAATTATAGTTACGCGAGTATTAAACATGATTTTTTTTTTTTTATGTAATAGATCCGCCAACGAGCAGACGGATTACCTGATGGTTAGCAATCAGCGCCGCCCATGGACACCCGCAACGGAGGAGTTACGAGTGCGTTACCGACCTCTTAGGGATTAGGGTTTTGAAGATTAAGGGATTGGGGAGGGATCGGGGGAGGAGAAAGATTGGGCCTCCGGTAACCTCACTCACACGGCGAAACACAACGCTGTAGTTGTTTCACGCCGGTTTTTTGTGAGGCCGTGGTATCACTCCGGTCGAGCCGACCCATTCGTGCCGAAGCATGGCTCTTTGATCTCTCTCTCGATTACCTGATGGTAAGTAATCACTTACCATCAGGTAATCCGTCTGCTCGTTTGCCGATCTATTACATAAAAAAAAACATTCACATTACAATATAACTAACAATTTCTTCCAGCTGACCAGACGCCCACACCAACGCGTTTCATCAGGAATTGTGAGGAGGTGGGCCTCTTCCAGGACCTGCAGAATGTCAACCCGTTCGATGAGGGCTTCAAAAGGGCCATGGAGGCGAAGTAAGTTCTTTAGCACAGATCAGACGACACGATTTATCGTGCCCTAAGTCCCTATAAGTACCGATGCATTAGGTGGTAACTAAAATTATCGCATATACATATATAGATATCCTATAGTAGTTTAGCTACTCTCGCGTGGTTTCACCCGCTGCTTGGCTCCATTTAATCGTAGCGTGATGTTTTATAGCCTATAGCACTCAGGAACATTTTAGCTATCTATCAGTGAAAGAATTTTGGCAATCCGACCAGCGGTTCCAGAGATTAACCCTTACATACTTCTATATACTTCTTTATAATATAAGTATAGATTGTAACATATACATAAGCTGTAAGCCTACCATAGGTATTTTTTAAGATAATTATATTGTTTTGAAATACATATAAATAATGTTTTCTAATAAGGTCGACAGGGTCTAAAAATTGTTTAGAATAATAAATTGAAGAGCGAAAAAAAATTTGCTACTAGATTATAATTGTATTGTTTTCCCTCAGGCACGGCATCCTCTCCCTGGAGAATGCGCTAGCGTCCTCCTCAGACGAGCTGCACACTCCTCAGATGGTGTTTCCAACAATTGATGGGGACTCCGCCCTCTACAGCACCACCAATAACCAGAGAAATATAACTATAAGTCGGTAAGGATTCGTCATTACTAATTGGCCAAGTAGTTGCTGATACATTGTTTTTTTAAGGCGACTAGTTCAAAGTTCTATGTACTTCTTACTAATATTATAAATACGAAAGTTACGATGTTTGGATGTTTGTTAATCAATCACGCCAATCCGACTGGTCGAATCTGGATGAAATTTGGCACAGGCATAGAATTTACTGTGGAATAGGACATAGGCTACTTTTTATCAACTTAACATGCGGGCGATGCCGCGGACGGAAGCTAGTTTTAAATACATATATTAAGACACCACCAACAATCGATAAAGGACTTTTTCTAATTAGGTTTTAAAAGTTTGAAAGCTCCAATCCGCCTTGATCAAGTCAATAGTAAAAAAAGTAGTCAAAAGTAGTTTTTCAATGCGAGAAGTTCTTTGCCCAACAGTGGGAGCTTAAAGGCTGATGATGAAGGCCATTTTCTTCTGAACTTTGAAAAAATGGCTTGGTTTATGTTTTTAAACAAGTTTTTTCTTTGTTTATGCTATTCTTAAATAGTATAAAACTCTTTTCTCTGCCAACTTTTAAACTTTCGCGTTTCATCTTAACAACATTATATTTACGCGGGTATTAACGCGGAAAATTATAATTTGAATACCTTGGTAGGCTTGACGTTTCGACCCGGTTGCACAGGTCGTGGTCCAAGGTATTCAAATTATAATTTTCCGCGTTAATACCCGCGTAAATATAATGCTGTTTTTTCTCTGCCACTATATACCTATGTACGCTTAAATCTAAAACCACGCCACGGATAGAGTGATTGAAGAGAAAGGTTTATATGTATAGTAACATCCATTAAATAGTGGCAAAATTTAGTATTAGATACTATTGCAACCGTGCAAAGCCGGATGCGTGTCGCTATTTTATTAAATTAACCAAATCATTAATTAATTTACAAATTTAACTTGAATCTGCGTACTATCCTTTTAATAAATCTCTCTTCCAGCTCATCAAGCGACGAGTCCGGCGCAGTAAAAGAATTTGAAAGAACAACAATATCAAAATTGACAAATGAAGTGACGACTATAAGCAGAATTGTGGGTAAGGCAGAAGAGAAAGTCGATGAACGAAACAAAGATATAAGAAAAGATTCAGTCTCTTATACAACAAATAATGTCATAAAAATTAGCAACATGGTCCGAACGGATAGTGTTGAAAAGAATCCCGTACAAACATTAATCTACGAAGACACTGTTATACACGATAGCAATATACTATCCAAGGATTTCACAGAAAAAGTACCAGAAGTACCGCCTATAATGAGTCAGAAGTCTCTAGATTTTATCGTTGACAGTCTCAATAATGATTTCGATGATACAGCAAAGAAAAAGAATAATAATAAAAATGAAAATGAAGATTATGAAGTTATAATCAAATTGCCCGGTGGTAAACAAGTTAAAATGAGAGCCGTAGAAGAAGTTGAGAAGGAGAGGAAAGAGGTGTCAACGAAAGAGATTTTGAAGAAAGCGATCACTGAGAAGGTCGAGAAGAAAACGCCTCCGAAGACGAATGCAGTCAGTTTGATACCTGTGAGTAATGTTCCAATAGTTCCAGGCACATTTATACCAATAACATTTGTGCCACAAATCAATCAGAAAGTACCGATAACTCCAATCAACATAGATATTAAGAAACCAGTCAAAAGAAAGGTCAGGTTTGAAAAAAATGATAGCCCAAAAGACACTGGGACCGTTTCAACTGAGAAAAATGTTTGTAATAAGAAAAATAGTTGTTCCAAAGATCTCGATAGTCGATCTGCTGCTTCTAGGAGATATAGGTAAGTTGTTTTTTATAGAACTCTATCTAATAGAAAAACGATAGGTGCGCGGACGGGCCTTTGCTTGGGATTTGATGAATTAAGACAGTATAGACTATAGCTTTTAAATTATTTATTATGTTTTCGGCTTACTCACGTAATAATTTGACGAGATACTCGATAGCGACAGTCGCCGAGTCGGGTGTCGCGGAATGCTGCTCATGAATATGGGCATCTAGCATGACTTGAAACTAGTCGAGTATCTCGTCAAATTATTACGTGAGTAAGCCGTAAACATAATAAATAATTTAGAATGTCTCACGAAAGTTATAATAAAATATAGCTTTTAAGTTTGAATAGGTATATTTTATTTCAATAGTAAGTAACTAGAGATTGAAATTTATTCCGAAATAACTACTTAGTCCCGTGAGTTAATTGAGAAAGCTTATCTATACGTCTATACTAATATTATAAAGAGGTAAAATTTGTAAGTTTGTATGTAGGGGGTAATCTTTGGAACCGCTGGTCGGATTGCTAAAATTCTTTCACTGGTAGATAGTTACAATGCTCCTGAGTGCTATAGGCTATAAAGCATCACGCTAAAATTAAATGGAGCTGAGCAGCGGGTGACCGCGCGAGAATAGCTAGTAAATATTAAAATGTCATTAAATATTGGATGTTGGATGCTTCTACTGAAGTTAAAACTATCCAAACTCAGCGTACTAGGAGGATGTCTTGAACAATTTCAATATGTCTGTTATAGTTGCAATAAAAACGTCTAGTAATTTATAGACTGAATAAGAGTCCCGTTGTGACTTGAATCTAGTAGAGCTTTCCTCGATAAATTGACGTTAGTCGATATTATGAAAGTTATCTAGTAAGTTCGGCAGACGGCGAGTAAGGGTAGCTCGCCGCCCGACCAGAACCAGACCCGAGCGTACGGCGCGTATCGTTCGGCGCTATAGACCACCACAGACGGGGCCCTATAGGGCTGATGTTCAGCCGGGGTTGCGGGGTAAGAGCAATAAGGCACCGCAGTCTTGGTCTAGCGTAGGAGTTTTTAGTCAGTAAGAATCTGACACTCCCTCTGGCCCCACCTTTTTTTTGGTCAGGGGATAATTGTCAAATGTCTTCTCCCGCCCAGGGTTAGGCGAGAGAGAGTGTCAGACTCTTTCCTCTGCCTTTCATCTCGCCGGATCCGAAACAGGAACCCACCGAAGCTGCCGTCTGGTGAACACGCACTCCTCAAACTCGCCTTACCCTGGGCGGGAGAAGTCATTTGATGATTTTCCCCTCACAAGAAAATGGTTGAAGTAATCCGAATTGACGGTATGTTTTTTTCAGAGCACGTTTAAAAGAGACGTGGATGCAACAATCACAGGAGAACGAAAGACTTAGAGATATGAATGAAAAACTCAGAGCGGAGAGGGATGTCTTAAAGACTGTGATCTTAGAACATATAAAGAAATGCCAGGATTCCACAGATTTGAGTAAGTCTGCCATTTTTAAACGTGTTACTTACACGGGTGATTTTTCAATGGTTAGATAAAAGTTACCTATGGAATAATTATGGTGCTGTCGCGTCAGAATGTTTGTGTGAGACAGTGACAGCAACAATTTTATTCCTCCGATAACTCTGACCTGATCTGACTATTGAAATCCAGGCCTTAGCATTGTTGTTAGGTATAGTTTTTAGTGTGGGAGAGCCATGCTTCGGCACGAATGGACGGAGTGATACCACGGCCTTACAGAAAACCAGCGTAAAACAACCACAGCGTTGTGTGTCGTCTCGTGAGTGAGGTTACCGGAGACCCAATCTTTCCTCTCTTTCCATCCATAAAATTTCCAAAATCTCTTTTACCCAAAAGGATAATTCATTTAGAATTCCGGGTGTCCTTTGGTGGCGTTGATTACTTACCATCAATTAATCCGCCGGCTCGGTTGCATCCGTAGGTATCACACAAAGGAAGTCAAAAATATGATTTTACAAAAATAATTAAGTGCGGGAGAGCCATGCTTCCGGCAGACCTTATCCTCTCCCCATCCTTTTTCCTCGAATCCCCTATCCCTAAAGCCCTGACAACCCCACAAGAAGCTGGCAACGCACTTGTAGTAACTACATTGGTATTATGAGTGTCACTGGGTGACGCTGATTGCTTACCATCAGGTAATCCGTCTGCTCGTTTGCCGCCGTATTACATAAAATATAAAAAATAAATTATTAACACTTTCATTCGGTGATTTTTTTAAATAACATTTTTTTATTTATTTTTTGTTAATACGGTAGTTTCAAACTAGTCAAATTCAAAACTTTTATCCAAATGTCAAAAACGATACTTTTCTATGAAAATTGTATGAAACATTGAATTATGACGTCATAGCATTTTTGTGTCAAACAGCTTACTTATTTTTAAAAAATTAGCTAAAAAATATGTAAAACTTAGTATATCGATCGATCGATGAATAAAAGTATAGTTATTTTTCAATATTTTATCGTATTAAAACGTCGAATTAATTTCTTTTTGACCTAGGAACTACCCAATTATTTTGATACTGGCTTCCGCCCTCGGCTTCGCTCGCGTGGTATGTTAATAAAAAGAAGCCTTTGTGTATAATTCAAGGTAGCACCTAAATACATACCAAATTCCGATCCGTTTTTCCGTGAAAGAATAACAAACCTTCACATCTTAAATTTTATAGTAGGATTGTAGGTTAGTAGGATATAATATTGGTAGGATGGTAGGCTGTTTCATACTAATAATATTTGTTTTTTCATTTTTACAGAAAACACTTTGGAGAACCTCAAAAGTACAGCAAGCTCAGGAACTTCGTTATAATTCCTCTGCTTAGCCCACTTTCACTGGATTCATAGTCGTCATGAGCTAGTTGTGCCCCAGCCAGCTAAATTAGCCATTGTATAAACGGCCTAGTCTGTTAATAAAAAATATCGCAGTAGAATTTTGATAGCTGTTTGTGACGGTGATTCCATTTTTGTGCACTTACAGTTCTAAATATAACCTTAACTACCATTTTTTTTAAAAACTTCAGTTGTCAGCCAATCAATCAAACGGCTAGCCTTTTCAGACTTTTAGTCGGATGGCTAATTAAGCAGTTGGCGGTATAGGGAATGTCTATGTGATGGTGATCGGTCAACTGACGGTAGCGATTTTTGAATGACTTGAGTTGAAGCTCTGCCTACACCATTTTTTAAAGAGAGTTTCGTGATATTCTTGTATAAGTTTATTACAAGATAAAATAGCAAATTCCCATGACAATAAAAGGATAGATTTTTGATCGCCATGTTCATATACACATCAGAGAAAACCGGCGTGAAACAACGACAGCGTTGTGTTTCGCCGTGTGAATAAGGTTACCGGAAGGCCCAATTCCTCCCCATGGAGGCCTAATCCCCAAAAGGTCGGCAACGCACTCGTAACTCCTCGGTTGTTGGTGTCTATGGGCGGCGCTGATTGCTTACCATCAGGTAATCCGTCTGCTGATTTGTCGTCCAATCAAATAAAAAAACCACAGCGTTGTTTCGCCGTGTGAGTGAGGTTACCGGAGGCTCAATACCCTCTCACCATACACAATTATGAATACCTAATCCATAAAAGGTTGCCGAATTCAGTTGCAACAACTTTGGAGTTGCGAGTATACATGGGCGGCGCTGGTTGCTTACCATCAGGTAATCCGTCTGCGGCTTGCTGACCTAAGTCAAATGAACAATTAACTTAATCAGATATTTTGAAAGTGACCCCCTTATTTTTTATTGTAAATTCAGTATTTATTCCAATGAATTGACTCAAATAATTTATATTGTAGAACTGTTAATTAATTTGAATTAATTATAGAAAATGTTGTGACATATTTATTTTGTTATTGTGAAATGTTTCAATATATTTATTTAGGTGTAAGTTTAAAATAATAAATGAAGTTGACATTTTTTAAATCGTGGTTTTCTTAATATTTTCTCCATATTTACTCTAAGTGACCTGTAAGTAATGAACTCTGTGATGATCTCTAAGAATCAAATCCAAATGGCTTAAAGGACTTGTATCCAGGCCATAAACTCCAAAAAAAATCAAATCCAATACTTTTATCCAAATTTCAAAAAGTATACTTTTCTATGAAATTTGTATGAAAAACAGAGTTATGACGTCACAGTATTTTTGCGTCAAATAACTTACTTTTTTCTTAATAATTAGCTAAAACTTAGTGTATCGATCGATCGATGAATAAAAGTGTAGTTATTTTTCAATAATTTTATTGTATTGAAACGTAGAATTAATTTATTGTTGACATAGGAAATGCCCGACAAATAAATATATATAAATACGACCAAATACCCACTCGGGTCTGGTTCTGGTCCCCATACTCGCCGTCCGCAGACCCGCGCTTACGGCTCCATCCCCGACGCCCGGAGTGTCGTCTGCAGCGCCGACTGGGGCGTGAGGAGGATAATTCAAACACGCGTTCCGCCTCAAAGTCAAAATCATTTATTCCAACTAAGCCTTCGGTTTATTTTACAAGCAGTGGAGGTGGTCACCACTTTTTTTTGTATTCAGGTAAAAATCCCGCACCCTAGACTTTCGTCTCCTAAGCTAGGCACCTTATTAAGGTTATCTCCGTCCAAATAAGTATAATTTAGGTGTCTTCAAGGCTAGAGTGAATAGGCTCATAAACTATAGTCAGACTTTTAATTCGATTCCTGATTTGACATTGACCACTGTCATTTTGTGAAATAATGATACCACATATAACAGTGTAGTGATGAACACAAAAATCGATAAACAATCAGTAAATCAGTTTCAGGAAGGCATTCAAAAAATTACGGCTACCGAATGGTCTAAATGTGTATCCCATGTTTTCAAAGAGGAGGAAAAAATTAGTAAGCTAGATATGTTAATTGACAATAAATATCACAGACACAATTCATAATAAATGTTACATAGAGTAACGGCGATAGCGATAGCGATGACGGCGACAATTTATAAAATGTCTGTTTTATTTGTCACGTTCCTTCATGATCGCATTTTTTATTAATTTCACACAAAATTACAAAAGAAAAGTCTCAGATCGTTAATTAATTGTCAAAACTAAATTATCAGTTCAGAAATATTTTATTTCCTGATAAACTTAGTTTACGAGAGTAAATTTATAAACGAGAGGAATCGATTCAGAAATATTCGATTTCCATATCGAATAATTTCGCAACGTCACTATTTATAACGTGTCATAACGTTGCAACACTGAAATTGTCAAATCTGGAATGGAATTAAAATTCCGAGTATAGTGCGCCTTACCATCAACCATTGCATCACTGCTTACCATCAGGTAGGATCGCAGTCAAGCACGAGTTTATAGCAAGTAAAAAAAAAACTCCATATCAAGAAAAACCAACTTTCTTAATTTAAAAAGAAAAAAAATGTCATTACATATTTTAATTTTAACGACACTCCCATTTTAACGATGACAAGCACACGTTGACACCGTGTCACTTACCTACTAACTAATTCACTATTACCCGCGGCTATGCCCGCGAAGTCAAAGGAATTAACAAGTTTCTAAGTTTATCCCTCAAAACGGCCAAGCAGTTGTATTGTTACTCACATGGTGAAATGAAAACCTCATGCATGAGAAGCGGGCTCCTTAACCTCCGGGCCACCACGACATTTTATATATCTATAGCTGACAATAATACTTATTTAAAACGATTAAAATGACTAAAAGAAATACTTTTCGTATATATACGTGACAGCCCTGCTTCAGCACGAATGGGTCGGCTCTACCGGAGTGATACCACGGCCTCACAGAAGACCTGCGTGAAACAACCACAGCGTTGTGTTTCACCGTGTGAGTGAGGTTACCGGAGTCCCCATCCTTCCCCTAAGTACTCGTTATTGAGGGTTGGATCCATGGGCGGCGCAGCGCTTATTGCTTACTATCAGGTAATCCGTCTGCACTTTTTCCGTCCTATGACATAAAGAAAAACCTATGAAAAGTCTGATTTGATTTTTTGAAGTTAAATAATTGGTGAATGTTGATGATGATTTAGATAATTATTAGTCACTGGCTTTTGCCCGCGACTCCGTGTGGAGTAGTGACTTCTGGCAGATTTTTGGTTTTGCCCACATAGTTCCCGATCTTCTAGGATTTTCGGGAAGTTCTCATTTTGCATTCCTGGGATAAGAACTATCCTATCATCCTATCATGTCATCTCTCGAGTTTCAAAATATATCTGTATTTACTAAATTTTATTCAAATCGGTTCAGTAGGAGAGACAAACTGAGTTACTTACGCATTGTATAGCATTGGATTGAAATAAATTAAACACAGAATTTGGAGGAAAACTCACAACAACACATTGAAACAACTCAAAAACCGATTCATTATTGATTTTGTGCGCGCCACAAAACATAATAAGTTCCTGGCAATCTTATTCTATCACTTATAGCTTCCGCCTGCGGCTTCACCCGCGTGCTGTGTTGATAAAAAGCAGCCTATAGCAATAAATCGAATTTTACATATTATTAATCGTCTCATTTTTATGGTTACTTTTCCAATGGGTAAAAACCCGTTTACTAAGTCTCCGCTATCCATCCGTCCATAGATACAATGGTACGAATTTAACTTATTGGTAAGTATTATAAATATTTTATAAAACCGTTTTTTTTACTAGCCTGTAATGTCCCACTGCTGGGCAAAGGCCTCCCCATCTCGCTTCCACACCTCCCGATCTTTCCACCGTGTCCACCAGTCTCGACGATAGGCGTCTAGATCGTCACGCCATCTTTTCCGGGACCTACCCCGCCTGCGGCTTCCATCCTGAGGTGTCCACTGGGTGACAATAAAACCGTTGAACAAAAATAATCCTAATAGCATGATTTAGTGTTCACGTGCGACGGCGCGATGGCTTACGAACTCCTAAGCTAAGTATTAGGAGTTACACGTGCAATTGTAAGTTAACCATAATAGATAGACAAAATATGCTGTAATACAATAGGTATTTTGAAGATAATTTTATGTAAAATATTTCTGTCATCCATAATTTGTATGTAACTTTAACCATTAACGCTACACACGCGACGGAAATTAAAAAAGGGAATAACTGCTCCTGTTTTCCCAACATTTACCTTCACTGCTCTGCTCCTTTTTATTGTAGCGTTATGAATAGTATCCTATAACTTGCCCAGGAGTATAAAAAAAAATTGTACCAAGTTTCGTTTGTGTTTCTATAAAACAACATGAACAGGAACATACAGACAGACAGACAAACAAAAATTTTACTGATTGCATTTTTTGCATCAGTATCGATCACTTACCTATCACCCCCTGATAGTTATTTTGAAAATATATTTCATATACAGAATTGACCTGTCTACAGATTCATTAAGAGTACCATACATTAATTAGATATATTAATATGTTCTTTATTATAGGATATGGGATACTTATGATGGGATGATTGAATTGTAACTCTTTTGCAATATTTTAGTCTTAAAAACTCGTCTGAGAAATAAGCTCATGAATTTCTTCCGAAATACAGCGCCCCCTTGTGTCACTTTCTCACAAGCAATGAAACACACCCTTTATAAAGACATTGACATTTTGACAGCGAAAAGGGCGCGAATTTTCCTTTCACGGCGTCGAGAGTTTTCAAATTTCCACCGCAAGATGGCGTTGTTCCCAAAGTTGAATAACTTTCGCTTTTCCAAGAATTTGTAGTACAAGAATGTCTTTTAATTATGTCAAGCTCAGTTCACGTATGTTTTCTATAATATATTTTATTTGTAGGTTTTATGAAATACTTATGTTTCGTTGTTAAATTAAATGATAAAAGTATAAGTAGGCGTAGGTAATTACTTAATTATTATTTGGTGTTTACGCAACTATGTAATTTCGTGTCAAAATACATTTTTAATTTTATTTTGCTTATACTATACCCAGTGTCCAATATTAAGGTTACTTAAAATAAAAATATCGTATTTTCATAAATTTTTTGACTGAGACACTTGTTTTGTTTAAATTATATTGATATTAATACGATGACTCAATTTTGTTCGCGATTTATTTCAAAACGCTCAAAATTTGAAAAAAAACATACTAAAAGTGATTATTGTAACGTTATTATCATTGTTTTCTGTTATAAAACCCGAAATTGTGAGCATTTCTCGTTTTCCGCATAGCAGTAATACAGAACCAATGCCGGAGTGACTGGGTTGTCAGTTAATAAATTCTACCCAGTTCAGGGGTAAAAAGTAAAAAGAGTAAAGTCACGCAAATTAATTTCTCGGATCACTTATTTCTGTAAATAAGGTATCATCATATTTTATTTCATTTAAAACGTAAAAAAAACAATTATATCCGTTCATTATGTAATTAAGCTGTAAAAATAAAAATGATGTTTATATTTACATTGAAATAAGAAAGTGTTTTTAATTTGTCAGCATATTTGATTATTTTAAACCACAATTCAAATAACATCTGTATAAGTATGAAAATATTTAAGAAAAATATAGCCCTGTAGAAACCACTGCACTGCAATCATTAATGGAATAGCTTGTCCAAGGTTCAAACACAACGATACACCACCTAAAGTCTATCCTGAGTTCCTGAATAAATTATTTAATCATAATGCGGCAAAACAAAACTGAACGTACATGTTCTCCTCTCAAAAATAATAGTTTTCCTTCGAAAATCCTTTAAATGCACTAAAAAGGACAGAATTATGTCACTAAAACGTGTATTTTTCGCAGAATTGTTACGATTTCGATGCAGACCTACTTACCTACAATATTTCCATCGTATTGCGTAACTTTGTGTTTAGTCTGGCAGCCCCGCCAGTGAGCCGCCGCGCGCTGTCTAGTCGGCGTGTCTGTCTCCCTCGTAAAATGGGATTTAAATCGCTGCATACACGCAAAATAACATTATAAAAGAAAAATACGAACAAAACAATATATTTAATTATGATTAAACCATATTTATAACACAAGTTAATTAGGTAACAGTGAATTAGTGTTTATTTTTTCACGTTAAAAGTATATTATAATGTTAATTGGTAGGTAAAAATTAAATATATCATTTATTCCTTAAATAATTTTATTATCGCACACCAAAATTGTCTGTGAAAAATTATACCTATTTATCTATTTTTTAATCTTTGTTGACACATATTTTTTGTTTTTTTTTTTTCAAAGTGAATGCAAAGGTAATACAATCAAGTGCATACACGTCGGTTTTAATGTGATCATGTGATTAATTGAAATGAATTATAAAACAGTGTTTTCGGTAAATAATAATCGTGGAATGTAGCGGTACGTAAAATCAATAATGTGCGCGCATTGTGCCGCGTGCTGTCGCTAGATTTTTTCACGTTAAACAGTTAATGTCAGAATGGTAATAGCTACTGCGGCAAAATACATATTACAACAATAAACCCGTGACATACAACCCAATAAATGAAATTGTATGAAGCTTTATGGCCACAGTCTTACGTAAATAACGGAATTTAACGATATTAAAACTCTGCAGTGCCACTAAATCACGAAAACACGTACATAGATAATAAATGACGACAGTTCCCGCCAATTTATTGTTAAAATTTTGATTTTTTCAAATGAATTAGTGGCGTTCCGTAACGAAAATAAGTCAAAAACCTAAATTGTTTTGTAGTTGTTTCTGAGTCTCATAGATGGCGCTCGTATATTTACAAGTGAATTACTAGATAAAAGAATATTTTTTTAATAATTACGCATAATGTACGTAGTTTTTATTGGTTATAACTAATTTTAAAGAAAAGATGGCATATAAGTACAAGAATAAATCCATAAAAAACCTTCGAAGGTGAAGTAAATTGATATCTACCTGGTAGGTATTGCATAAATATCACATTGTTTAGACTGGGTTTGGAAATATATTAAATTATAATCTGTGGTAACAAAACATTGTGATTAATTAATGTTCTAATGAAAATGCCGTGTTACTAATTAAATATGCAATAAGTATCTACTAGCCCATATCACAATTATTATTATTACGGACATAAAATACAAGAGTTTATCATTATATATTATCTGTTTTGTTTATAATAATGCACATATTTATTTATACGACGTTAACACTGCGTTCAGTTTAAAACGATTCTTGATTTTAAACATACATGTTCTGTTTTATACACACATTTAGTTGATAAAGTATTAAATAAATAATAATATTAATAATTAAATTTAAGTAAATATCAAAGTGGAAATGTCAAGGAGATTAAGCTGAAATTGAGTTAGCAAGCAGGAAGGAAGAAATAGAAAAAAATGCGCTGGATATTTCCTGTACCAGGTGAGATATATGGTTTATTATTTTATTGTAATTTTGTTTCAGTATTTTTCTCAACTAATTTATTGGCTTCTACCTTTTGCGTTTAAAAGTAATGTAGGTATCCCGGGATTTTAAAAACAGCAGCGTCTACAGCGATAGCTCGATTAAAAAAAATACGCAAATCAGTATAATTTGTAGCCTATAAATTATACTTTTATGAGTGCTAATAAAGGCCTTATAGCACTCGTGAACATTGTAGCTATCTATCAGTGAAAGAATTTTGGAAACCAGACCAGCGGTTCCGAAGATTATCCCCTAATTATACAAACCAAAAAATTTAACCTTGTTTTTTTTTTGCGTGATAGGAAGGATACGAAAACGAGCAGACGAATTACTTGATGGTAAGCAATCAACGCCGCCCATGGACTCCCAAAAATCCCGCAATAATCGACCTTTTGAGGATTAGGGATTTGGAGATTTTGGGATTGGGGGAAGGGAAGAATAGGGCCTTCTGTGGATGTTTCACGCCGGTTTTTTTTTGAGGCTGAGTAATCACTCCGGTAGAGCCGACCTTCTCATACCGAAGATTGACTCTCCCACACTTAATTGTACAATTTAAAAAATCTTATTTTGTGTATTTTTTTGGGGAATGTCTTTAAAACATCACGATATGAACAATAGAAATAGAACGAAGATAGCTATAATAAAACTAGGACAAAAAACACTACATTCTTTTAACTTTATAACTACATAGTATAAAACAAAGTCGCTTTCTCTGTCCCTATATCCCTCATCATCATCATCATCATCAGCCTATAAGTGCCCACTGCTGAGCAAAGGCCTCTTCTCACACGGAGAAGGTTTGAGCAGTAATCACCACGCTTGCTCAAGGTGGGTTGGCGATTTCAAACTTATAATTGGAAATTATAAGTCCAGGTTTCCTTACGATGTTTACCTTCACCGTATTTCAGTGGTGTCTAAATAATCATAGAAAGTAAGTACATATAACTCGGAAAAAGTCACATTGGTACTTGCCAAGTTTCGAACCCACAACCTCATTCATGAAAAGCGGACTCCTTAACCTCCGGGCCACCACGACTCTTCCACGACCCTATATCCCTATGTACGCTTAAATCTTTAAAACTACGCAACGGATTTTGATGCGCTTATTTTAATAGATATAATGATTGAAAAACAAGTTTTATACGTATAGCAAGTTTTATATGTATAGTTTTATAGCCTATAGCACTCAGGAACATTGTAGCTATCTATCTGTGAAAGAATTTTGGCAATCCGACCAGCTGTTCCAAAGATTACCCCCTACATACAAACTTACAAATGTTTCCTCTTTATAATATTAGTATAGAAGTATAGATAACATCCATTAAATAGTAAAGAAATTTAGTATCAGCATCGCACTCATGGAAAGCTGGGGCGGGTCGCTAGTTAAAAAAAAAAACAACAAGCCTTCCATCCCTTTACAAAGAAAAACCTGTATAAAACATCTTGCCTATGTTGACCGTTCCAATTCTAAGCCTTAAGAACTGACAGCTTGACCTGACCTCAGCGACCTCTACAGTGTTGTGTCAACATGCACGGAAATAGCCCGAAGACAATGAACGCGGCTAAAATAGACTATTTGTAGACTTTGTAGATAGACGGCTATTTTTGTATTTGTATCGTAGATTTGTTTAATAGTAGTGTGTGAGTATTTGTGACCGCTTTAAGAGAATAGGGTCGCTCTTCTTTATGTGGTAGCTTGGCAAATGAGCTGACGGATTACCTGATGGTAAGCAATTAGCGCTGCCCATGGACTCTGCATCAGAAGCGGAGATACGAGTGCGTTGCCAGTCTTCGTTATGCTGCTATTTGGGGATAGTGAGAGGGGTAGGATTGGGCCTCCGGTACCCTCATTCTCTCGTACTCATAATTCTTCTAGTTTCGCGGGTGTAACGGCGGCGTTGATTGCTTACCTTCAGGTAAATTGCAAGCTCGTTTGCCGACCTACCACATTAAAAAAATATAATAATACTAGCTACTACCGCGCGGTTTCACTCGCTGCTTGGCTCCATTTATTTAAAGTGTGATGTTTTTGTAGCCTATAGCACTCGGGAACATTGTAGCTCTCAATAATTGAAAGAATTTTGGGAATCCGACCAGTGGTTCCAAAGATTACCCCCTACATACAATATTATAATTTATAATATTAGTATAGATTTTCTTATTAACCAAGTAGTTGCTAATGACTGATTTTGCATTTTTTTTTTGTTTTGTTAAACACCACTGACAAACGATAAATGAAAACATTGTGGGGAAACTGGACTTGCTATTAATTGTGACATTAACTAAATAAAAAAAAGTGTTGTAATCTCCAATTCTTAAGCAAGCGTGGTGATGAATGCTCAAACCTTCTCTGTTAGAAGAGGCCTTTGCTCAGCAGTGGGCAGTTATAGGCTGATGACTATGACGACATGAAGCTAAAAAAAGTAATTATTATTTTCAAAGTCATATCATTCATTCCAATTACTCCCTTATAGGCAATTTAAAGAGTTAGTCTATCGGTCAGTCCTCTTAGCGAAGCTATTTGCTCGTTCCAAAGTGTAGATTCCGATGGAGAAGAACGAGCAAGAAACTCCATGGTTACTCTTTTTCAATCTGTTTCACATACAGATTCTACTATAGACTACGTAAATGCTAGGGAAAATATTTAGTTTTAATTCCGCGACAAAAATCCAGGCTTGTTGCAGGATGCAATCCCACTCCTACGCAATCATGCATATGCACATGCAGCAAGGGTCCCAGTACCCGGCCTCCGGTACTCTCACTCACACGGTGAAACACAACACTATGGTTCTTCCACGCCGGTTTTCAGTCAGTAGCACTCGGGTCGAGCCGACCCATTCGTGCCGAAGCATGGCTCTCCCACACTAACTTTACTACGACTTAATAGATGCGTTAGAAATATAAGTAGCTAGTTAGAATTTTATTATGAATAAAACACAACGCCAGATGTTTAACCGAAAAGTTTTACGAGTTTATACATTGTAAAGTTTGACCAGCACTGGATATGAATCATTGATCGTACAATCGGCTACGGAGAACAGCGATCGGCCGTTGCATTGAATTAGCTTATGATATTCTTTTGGTATAGGACTGCGTTTGCGTTAGAGTTTCAATAAAAACGGTTTAGTATTTTCTAAGCTTATAGTGTCACCACAGACGGGGCCCTATAGGGCTGATGTTCAGCTGGGGTTGCGGGGTAAGCGCAACGAGTCACTGCGACCTCGGCCCAGAGCAGGCGAAGGAACGGGGGGTTTTTAGTTAGCAAGAGTCTGATACTTCCTCTCGCCTCATCCTGGGCGGGAGAAGTCATTTGATGACTTTCCACTCACAAAAAAATCATTAGCCTATAAGTGCTCACTGCTGAGCAAAGGTCTCGTCTCATATGGATAAAAAGTTTGAGGATTGGTGATTTCAAACTTGTAATTAGAAATTATGATTGGCGATTTCAAACTTGATGATTTTCCCCTGACAAAAAAACCGGTGTGAAACAACTAACCACAGTGTTGTGTTTCGCCGTGTGAGTGAGGTTACCGAAGACCCAAAACTATTGCCCTGTCCCAATACATAAATCTTCAATCCCTATTTGAAGAATCCCTAAAACGAAGCCAACGCACCCTTAATTCTATGGGCGGCGTCGATTGCTTACTTACCATCAGGTAATCCGTCATTCCTTCCCAATCCTTAAATATCCGAAACTCTTATCTCCAAAAGACCAGCAACGCACACGTAACTCCTTTGGTGTTGCGGTTGTCCATGAGCGGCGCCGATTGCTTACCATCAGGTAATCCGGCTGCTCGTTTGCCGACTTATTCAATAAATAAAAGCTGTGCCTTGGACTCGTTCTTAAGATCATTTACGACACTCTGCAATTATATATAGTACTTACATTTTTTAAATAGTGTTTAGACAGACAGAACTAGACTAAATTCTAAGTTAAGTTTTCCATAAAAACATAGAATCTATGGGTTAGACGTGTTCTAGAGTGGAGACCACGTCTAGGCAAACGTAGTGTAGGGCGCCCTCCAGCTAGGTGGACTGACGACATCCGCAGGGTGGCTGGCAGTGGTTGGATGAGAACAGCTGAACATCGAGCTCAGTGGCGTGCAATTGGGGAGGCCTATGTCCAGCAGTGGACGGAATCAGGCTGATAATTGCTAATAACTGTCCTATTGAATATTTTTTTTAAATGCGCTTAATAAGGCTTTAAGACTTTGATATTATATTCGATACTATAGTTACTCTCGCGATTTCACCCGCTGCTCGGCTCCTACAGATCATAGCGTGACGTTATATACCCTACAGCCTTTCTCGAAAGATAATCAATTCAGCAAAAAAAAAAAACGAACCAGTAGTTCTTGAGATAAGCGCATTCAAACAAACACTTCATCTTTATATTAAAAAATCTCGCGCGGTTTCACCCGCTGCTCCATTTGATCGTAACGTGATGTTTTATAATAGCCTATAGCACTCAGGAACATTGTAGCTATCTGTCAGTGAAAGAATTTTGGAAATCTGACCAGCGGTTCCAAGGATTACCCCCTACATACAAACTTACAAATTTTACCTCTTTATAATATTAGTATAGAAAAGTATAGATATTAAGTTTGACTAAAATTACTTCAGTAATTTATATGATTTTAGGCTTGAAAGTTTGTACGAAAACAGTGTAGCTTTCTCGTTCTTGAAACAAAAATAAAATGGTAAAAATACAATAAATTATTTCGTCGTAAATCTACGTGTGTAACTCACTACACTGATGTTTACGAATCATTAAAAGCCAGCGTAATACTTTCAAAAACATTACCGGGTTTTTAATGCTCAAATTGAAAAAGAACAGACTCTAGAATTCCCTTTGTACTATCGAATAGCTGTTTAGTTATAACTAGCGACCCGCCCCGGCTTCGCACGCTTGTAATGATGATACTTCATTTCTGTACTATTTCATGCCGGCTTATAATTTAAACATTCTAAAAAAACCGCATCCAAGTCTGTTGCGTAGTTTTAAAGATTTCATCCCCCGCCCAGGGTCGGGAGGGAGGGAGTGTCAGACTCTTACTAACTAAAAACCCCCTCTTAATTCTCCTGCTCTGGGCCGAGGTCGCGCTGCCTCATTGCGCTTACCCGCAACCCCGGTTGAACATCAGAGGGCCACGGAACGCTACGCGCCGTACGCTCGGGTCTGGTTCTGGTCGGACGGCGAGCTACCCTTACTCGCCGTCCGCAGACCCGCGCTTACGGTGACCGGAGATCGTCTCTTGATTCCTGACGCGCGGAGTGTCGCCTGCCGCGGCGGCTGGGGCGTGAGAAGGAGAATGGCTCCCTCACGCAGGCCGCCTCCCTCTCTGCGAGCATAACTGCTTCACAGAAAGAGGAGACGGCGTCCAAGTTCCTGTCGCTCCGCACCATGGCCTCGACTAAGGCCGGGCGCGGGAGGTCGCCGCCGCCGAACACTTCCCTGAGGACATGCCGGTGCTCAGCCCAGGCAGGGCATACCACCACCGTATCCTCTAGGTGATCCTCACGATGACGACACTCGGGCGTTTCCTCCCGCTGGATCCGAAACAGGAATCTACCGAAGCTGCCATGCCCGGTACCTACATATGGATATAGGCAAAAGATACGACATGGAGAAAGCGACTTCGTTTTTTTTTTTTCGTCTGGGGACAGTTCTATGTGACATTCATATGCAACTCGACTGCAATAATAATTGCTTATCCTTTCCTCTTGACAACATGTTTTTTACTTTTTAGTTTACTTTTAAACATGGCGGGCGTGTTTATTACTTTTTTAATTATTATTATTATACTAGCTACCGCCCGCGTGGTATGTTGATAAAAAGTAGCCCATGTCCTATTCCGGAGTGTATCATATGCCTGTCCCAAATTTTATCTAGATCCGTCGAGCCGTTTTGGCGTGATTGAGTAACGAACATTGAAACATCGTAACTTTCGCATTTCTAATATTAGTAAGATTATAGGTACCATGAGATTAGCATTCGATACTGTTTCTGCCACCCCAGGCTGCCTGTAGATCTCGCAAAGGAGGTTTAGCGCGTGGGGGAACTATCCTCGACATTCCGGGCGTCGGGGATCTAGAGATGATTTCCGGCCACTGTAAGCGCGGGTCTGCGGCGAGTAAGGGTAGCTCGCCGCTTGATCAGAACCAGACCCGCGCGCGCCTCAAAGAGCCCATAGACCACCACAGACGGGGCCCTATAGGGCTGATGTTAAGCCGGGGTAGCGGGTTAAGCGCCGTCACCTCGGCCCAGAGCAGGAGAAGGAATAGGGGGGTTTTAGTCAGTAAGACTGACACTCTCTCTCGCCTTACCCTGGGCGGGTGAAGTCATTCGATGATTTACCCCTGGCGGACAAAAAAGGCCGCCTGTAGATTTAATAAGATTTAAGATGATTTAAGAACCTAAGTTTTAATTATTAAATAAAATTAAGGATAGGGGATTTGAAGATTGAGAATGGGGAAGGATTAAGCCTCCGGTAACCTCAATCACACGGAGAAACAAAACATAAGTGTTGTTTCACGCCGGTTTTCTAAAAGGCCGTGGTATCACTCCGGTCGAGCCGACCCATTCATGCCGAAGCTTGGCTCTCCCACACGTGCATGCCTGAACCAATTTGCCAATTCTTCTTTAAAAGGTATATTTAATAAAGATACAAGTTATATTTGTCCTTCTTTAGTTTAAAAATGTTATCAGCATGTCCAATTTCATCACAATAAGCTCAGTGGTTTGACCTTGACAACGGACAGACATACAAACAGTTTGGTTTGGTTATAATTGAATAATGGCAACACTGTTCGTCATATACGTCACGTTCGTCATTTGACACGTAATGTCACTCAATTGTTTCGGTATTATTGTCATTATTTCAGACTCCACGAGTAATATTATTTAGGTATTTACTTTTTAATTGAAATCTGAAAAGCATATTTAGTCCATAGTAATTTTACTTGTAGTCTATACTATCGATACTAATATTATAAAGAGGTAAAATTTGCAAGTTTGTATGTAGGGGGTAATCTTTAGAACCGCTGGTCGGATTGTCAAAATTTTCGTCACTGATAGGTAGTTAAAATGTTCATGAATGCTATAGGCTATAAAACATCACGCTACGATTAAATGGAGCCGAGCAGCGGGTGAAACCGCGCGAGAGTTGCTAGTTTGAAATAATAATACCTACTACAGGAAAAATATTTAGTTTTGGTTCCGCAATGATGTCGATTTTTGTTTCCTCCAGCCCCAACAAATACATAAATGAAAACGCAAAAGGGGTACAATAGAAAAACACACAACACACACTAACCCATTCTATGAGAGCAGGGGGGTCATCCTCAAATTCTCCCGCTCTGGTTGGGGCTAGAGGGAGTACTCTTATAGACTTAAAACCACCCGGTTCCTTCTCCTGCTCCAGCCCTTGGCAATGGTAAACTTTTGCGCTTGATCTGCAAATCGTCTGAACATCAGCCCTATAGGGCCCTATCTGTGGTGGTCTATTGGGTCTTTGAGGCGCGCGCGGAACGCTACATGCCATACGCTTGGGTCTGGTTCTAGTCAGACGGCGAGCTACCCTTACTCGGTGTCCGGATATCTGATCTGACTACACTTTTGCCTCCTTGTTCCATAAAAAACATAGCATATTGTTTTTGCTGCGAATTTTAAATAATTTCGCGCGCTTTCGGGGCGCCATTTTGCAATTAAAATGTCACTCTAATATTGACGTATGTAAGATGGCGGCGCTGACGCGTCCTAGCAGCGTGTTTACTTCATAATTAAAATCCCGTGTGACACCTCTGAAGTGGAGAGTTTGTTTGATAAACTTACTAGCTATTCATAACATACCTATAAGATAACTTATATTACCTATAGACGTAGTTAAAAGTGTACTTGTAGTGTTATTTGCAACTCTTTACTAAGTGTGTAAGAGCCATGCTTCTGCTCGAATGGGTCAGCTTTTATTTATGATTGATGGTAAAGCAATCTACTTCGCCCATTTATATCAGCAACACCAGAGATGTTGCAAGTGCATTGTTAGCCTTTTGGGGATAGGTAAGGGATTTGGGCGGAATGGGGGAGTGGAATTTTTCAGGCCGTGCTATCACTATTATATCGGAATCAACCAACGATAGCATTGTCGATCTCCGGGGAGGCGGCGAACCTCCTTGCCGGATCACCGCCGTGGGATCTAGAAGCGAAGGCGCTCGCGCGCGTCTACAGTTTGCGCGCAGACGCGCGTCGCCGGGGCGAAGATCCTCTGCCGCGCCAAATTAGTGCGTGGCGGAATGAGCTCCGGCGAGATCTCATGGCAGAGTGGAAACAACGACTGTCGCAACCGAGGGCCGGGCACGCTACCATAGCAGCGGTAAGACCCCTCTTTGAGGAGTGGCTTGAGAGACGCCACGGCGTCCTCACCTTCCGTCTGACGCAGGTGCTTACCGGGCACGGCAGCTTCGGTAGGTTCCTGTTTCGGATTCAGCGGGAGGAAACGCCCGAGTGTCGTCATTGTGAGGACCACCTAGAGGATACGGTGGAGCATACGGTAGCGGTATGCCCTGCCTGGGCTGAGCACCGCCGTATCCTCAGGGAAGTGATCGGCGGCGGCGACCTCTCGCGCCCGGCCTTAGTCGCGGCCATGGTGCGGAGTGAGAGGAACTGGGACGCCGTCTCCTCCTTTTGTGAAGCAGTCATGCTCGCAAAGAGAGAGGCGGCCCGCGTGAGGGAGCAATCCTCCTCCTCACGCCCCAGCAGCCGCAACTGGCGACACTACGGGCGTCGGGGATCGAGGGACGATCTCCGGCCACCGTAAGCACGGGCCTGCGGTCGGCGTGTAAGGGCAGCTCGCCGCCCGACCAGAACCTGGCCCGAGCGTACGGCGCGTAGCGTTCTGCGCGCGCCTCAAAGAGCCAATAGACCACCACAGACGGGGCCCTAAAGGGCTGATGTTCAGCCGGGGTTGCGGGGTAAGCGCAATGAGGTACCGCGACCTCGGCACAGAGCAGGAGAAGGAACAGGGGGGTTTTTAGTCAGTAAGAGTCTGACACTCCCTCCTGCCCGGCCCTGGGCGGGAGAAGTCATTTGATGATTTTCCCCTCACAAAAAAAAAACGGTAGTATTGTGTTTTGAAACGTGAGTTAGGTAAAAGGATAGTAAAAGCATAGTCCTTACCCTCTGTAATATAAATGAAAGTCATGGATCTTGGTTTCCTTGGGTTTTATTTCAAAACACACAATCACAACAGGTCGCGCTCCACAGTTACATTGTCAAAGTACAAGAGATATACAAACTACACTACATTATGACAGACAACAGAAAACAACGGAAATTACAGTGACGTACTAATCAGTGATTCTACAATACCGAAGGGTACTCTTGCTAAATACCCAATCCTCAAATCATTGCAAACGTATTTGCTAATCTGGCATTGCGGGCGTCCATGGAAAGTGCAGAATTCTTTCATACAGATGATCCATATTACACGTTTGTTTTTTTATTTATTTATAAAAACGTTGCCCCACTTTAGGATTTTCTCGCGTCGTGGGTGCTTTTACAAACATACAATTTCACATACACAAGACACCCAGACCCGGAACAACAATTTGTGGATCATCAAGTGTGGGAGAGCCATGCTTCGGCACGAATGGGTCGGCTCGACCGGAGTGATACCACGGCCTTACAGAAAACCGGCATGAATCAACCACAGCGTTGTGTTTCGCCGTGTGAGTGAGGTTACCGAAGGCCCAATCTTTCCCCACCCCCAATCCCTCCTCAATCCTTAATTCTCCAAATCCCTAATCCCTAAAAGGTCGGCAACGCACTCGTAACTGCTCCGTTGCGGGTGTCCATGGGCGGCGCTGATTACTTACCATCAGGTAATCCGTCTGCTCGTTTGCCGATCTATTAAATAAATTAAAAAAAAACACAAAGAGTTGTTCCGTGCGGGACTCGAACCCGCGACACGTTGCACGGCAGCCAGTTGCCCAGCCACCGCACCAACCGTGCAGTAAAAAATGTTTAATTTACACTAAAAAGAATCGGTCCGATCGCTAGCAATTATTTACGAAACAAAATCTACAATGACGAATATTTAAAGTAATTTTTTAAATATGTTTAAGTTCGTTAATGTGTCGAAGTAAGTTGTTAAAGGTAGATATATATGTTATTATTGAGGACGCAAGCCAAAAGCTAGATTTTTAATAATAATCATAAGGAAACCAGACGCAATCTTCCCACTTTACCTATGATAAAATGTAACAGTGTAATAGGGAATCTCGAATTAATATTTAGTTCTGGCAGAGTCGCACCCATTGCCCCATAAAGCCATCTATATTTATTCAGTAATGACGTCAAAACTGACCACACACAGAGCTAGGGTTTGTCCGTGACTTCTTCTACATTCTGGATTTTAATAAATTAGGTATAAGGCAGAAGAGATTAAAAAAAAACACCATCCCTATTTATTCCATTAATTCTGTATTTAAAAAGTAATTGCTTTAATTTAGCAGTTATGTGCGTTTAATTTCGTACTAGCTTTTGCCTGCGATTTAATCGCGTGGAATAGTGACTTCCTGCAGGTTTTTGGTTTAAAAACTATCCTATGTCCTTTCTCGAGTTCCAAACTGTGTATACGTACCAAATTTCACACAAACAGGTTCAGTAATTTAGGCGTGAAGAGAAGACAGACAGACAGAGTTACTTTCGAATTCATAATATTAGTTTGGATGTGATAGGACGTCAAACGACCAGAGAGATTACCTGATGGTAAGCAATCAGTGCTATGGACACCTGCAACAATGGAGGAGTAACGAGTGCATTGCCGGCCTTTTGGTAATTAGGGTTTTGGATATTTAAAGATGGGGAAGGATTGAAACAATGAAACAATGAAACAATGGATTCACTCACTACACGGCGAAACACATCGCTATGGCTTTTCACGCCGGTTATCTGTGGCAAAGCTTAACTCTGATTACTTTCTTGGAGTTTATACTTATTGTAATATTAAAATAGTTTTTCCAATCTTCCCTACTTGGCTCTTAGCCATATCCCATCGTTACGTGGTTTGCAATACAATCCATACAATTTAATACATTACCTACTTAATATGGCCATTATCCAGAATATATTATGATTCTATTCTACTCTATATTTAATGTTGCCAGAACGGTCACTAAGTTTTAAAAGTGAGAGAACTAGTTTTGGCACGATCTGGCCGGCTCTACCGGAGTTATACCACGGCCTTACAGAACAACACCATAGTATAAAGGGAAGGGCAGTAGGCTATCTCCGGCCCAATCCGTAATTGCCTACTGTCTTAGGGTTGTCACTTTTAGCAAAATTTTAATTCAGTGCCTATAAATTGGCAAAGGTCGGGCAGTTGTATTTTTTACTTGTATAACCGGGTACAGGCTTTGTAAGGTGTGACTCTTTATGTCGCTAAATGGCACAGGCGGTAACATAGACTAAAAACTAGTTTTAACATTATTTTCTAATTGTATTTTTATGGCATAATGTAGTATTTTTACACATAAAGGACTTTTGCAAGTATAATTTGACGCGCGAACCTCGTGCAGTGTTAGCCACGACTGGCGCACTGAGAAACGGGTCGAGATTTTGTTACAGTGTGCGTGCGTCGACGCGTAGATACTATGGCGCACACATATAAGCCGCGCGCGGTGCGTTTGTATGAAGATAACCTACTTCCTTACTCTTTATACTATGACAACACTTACGTTGTTTTGCCGTGTAAGTGAGGTTATTGTAGGCCTGAACCTTCCCCCCCCCCCCCCTTTCATCCTCAATCTCGTAAATCCTCGATCCTTAAATCCCTACTACAAAAGGCCATTCACGCACTTGTAACTTCTTTGATGTTGCGGTTGTCCAGGGCGGTGCTGATTGCGTACCATCAGGTCACTCCTGCTCGTTTCACCGACCTATTCCATAAAAATCTAAGGAATACTTACTTAGCTTTATCATTAATATCATTATCTTTGAGCTTCTTCTGTTAATTAAAAAAAAAATAGCCCAGCACTAGGTTTCTATCCTGTATCGTGGTTGCGGTTACAAACATACAAACCCACACATGACACGCGAACAACAATTTGTGGGTCACACAAAGAGTTGTTCCGTGCGAGAATCGAACTCCCGACACGTTGTACGGCAGCCAGTTGCCCAGCCACCGCACCAACCATGAAGTCAGGCAGTATATTTGAGTTAGTACATTTTTTTTTATGTAGTAGGTCGGCAAACGAGCAGACGGATTACCTGATGGTAAGCAATCAGCGCCGCCCATGAACACCCGCAACGGAGGATTTACGAGTGCGTTGCCGACCTTTTAGGGATTAGGGATTTGGAGATTTAGGGATTGAGAAGGGATTGGGGGCGGGGAAGGATTGGGCCTCGGGTACATATCTACATCTCGAAATTTATTGAAACTACTACTATCAATTCACGACGGGACTCTTATTCATGACTTGAAACTAGTAGGGATTTTATCGTAAGCAAGACATTAATTTCATCATCATCATCATCATCAGCCTATAGGTGACCACTGCTGGGCAAAGGCCACTTTTTTACATGGAGAAGGTTTAAGCGTTAATCACCACGCACATTGGCGATTTCAAACTATAAATCGAAATTATAAGTCCATGTTTCCTCACGATGTTTTCCTCCACCACAATATGTCAGTCATGTCTAAATAATCATAGAAAGTACATATAACTCGGAAAAAGTCACTTTGGTACTTGCTTGATTTGGAGCTCGCTTTCTAAAACTTGAGAAGCGGATGCTTAACCTCCGGCCCACAACGGCATGAAATAATAGAATAGTTACTGTTCAAAAAATACTTATATACTTATAGGGTTCTGAATTCCAGCTAAGTGTAATATGATTAAAAGACTTGGATCTTGGATACTTGACTTTAATATCACAGTACACAGTCGGGCAGCTCACTGCACCAGAGTTACATTGTCAATGGTCGACACTCTCTCGGCCACCTTATTTATAGTACAGGATGACAATGACACTGACAGTTCTAGTGCGACAATGATTAGTATGACTAATTACAGATAATACAACACTAAGGTCAAGATGGTTTTATCATAAACAACACTTTTATCCCCCTAAGGATTAAGCAAAGGTGTACCATATTATACGATTTATAACTAACCCCTTGCAATAGGGACGACCTTTTACATCTTCCCGAATGTTCTGATAATAAAACGCAGCATTTTATGAGTTAGGTTTGGCACAGTCCCTTTGGTATTTTGTTAAGGATACGAATTGTAGGTTTTCGTAAGTGTGCTGCAGTTTTTTTTTATGATATAGTTCGGCAAACGTGCTGACGGATTACCTGATGGTAAGCAATCAGCGCCGTCCATGGACACCCCCAACATCAAAGGAGTTACGGATGCGTTGCCGACCTTTTTGGGGATTAGGGATTTAGAGATTTAGGGATTGGGGTAGGGGAAGCATTGGGCCTCCGGAAACCTCACTCATACGGCGAAACGCCGCTGGTTGTTTCACGCCGGTTTTCTATGAGGTCGTGGTATCACTCCGGTCGAGCTGACGCATTCGTTTCGAAGCATGGCTCTCCACACTTAAAACAATAGCCTAACAACTATTTTTTTAATTTGAAATCTTTTATTTCTGAATTTGATTGACAGACCTTTATTTACTGAAATATGTTGTAAGGATTCTAGTAGGTTCGCGTCAATATCACCTTCATCATTATCCACAAGTGTGGAAGAGCCATGTTTCGGCACGAATGGGTCGGTTCGACCGGAGTGCTACCACGGCTTTACAGAAAACCGGCGTGAAATAACCAAAGAGTTGTGTTTCGCCGTATGAGTGAGGTTACCGGAAGCCCAATCCTTCCCCAACCCCGTAATCCGTTCCCTTTCTCAAAATCTCCAAATCCCTAATCCCCGAAAGGTCAGCAACGCACTAGTAATTCTTCCGTCGTTGCGGGTGTCCATGGGCGACGCTGATTGCTTACCATCAGGTTATCCGTTTGCTCGGTTGCCGACCTATCACATAAAGAAAAAATAGGTTTTAAAAGCTCATTATTATAATTTTTACATTATTGTAGCCATATGTGAGAACAATGCATAGAACAAGTTGTTAAAAAAACGAAATTTTTATCCTTTATCGTCTCGAACATGGCGCTCACATAAATATACGTATAAGAATAATAAAATTATTGTTTAATTCTTTTCCAGTTTTGCTGATGTCCTGGTTTGGCGTGGATCAAGTGAAGTCCAACTCATGTATTCGAACCGGTAATATGTCGATAGACTGCCGCTGTGGTGGCAATGTGACCAGTGTTGTACCATAGCGTACCCGTTGTTAGATCAGTGTCGTGTCCACAGATGGGGAAATATCGATATGTGATTTCACATCACTATTTTGTTGTTCGAAAATTAAATATAAAAAGATTTTAAATCAAATTGAAGAAAAAAGAGCATTGTTTTGTCATTTCGTAAAAAGTAGTTACTTTATATATTTTTTGCATTTAAATACTAATTAGAAGTTTAAACTTTCTCAAGCTATAGCGACTTAGTGTGTCTTTACCTCTGAATATATGTTTTCGGGGAAGAAAAAAGTTATTTTTTTTTTTCTGTAACTCTTTATAATTTTTTGTCGTACCTTGACATGTGTCGTATAAAACGTGTACGTATAGTGATGGGGAATTATCGATATTTTCACATCTCGATAAATGTATTGTGTTTGAGTGCCCACGGGAATGCGTGTTTAAATGTTGGAATTGAGGAATGCAATAAATGCATGCCATAATTATTTTTAGTCACAAATCTACCTAGACGAATTAATAAATACTAAAATTTTAAATTTAACAAAAAAATATATACACTCAAACATTCTCTTTCCTGTGAATAACTGATGTTTTTAACAGATTTGTGTAATACATTTTATGTTTAAAGAAATTATAATGGCCGCTGCTAGACTTTTCTGTCAAAAGTGACAGTTAGTTTTTTTTTGTTTTTTAATGTTCAATGTTCATGCCAACCAGTCTATTGACATGAAAACACAAAAATACATACCTATGTATTTATTTTTTGTTTCTCGTTTTTCTTTACTCAGTTATTTGCAGGATAAATATTCTTTTCTACTGTGTAACTTCTTCTATTTAGATAACTGTGTAGTGTTTTTTGTTTTTCTTATATATTTTTTCTTTTTTACTAATTCAAGCATGGATTTTCAGCATTTTGGGCACTAAGTCTGAGCCCCCTTGTACAAGCCGAATGCCAGAGTAAGTACTGATGATTTCTTTAATTTTTTTACTAACAAAATGATATCTCATGAGCTTTTAGGCTTTTAAAGAAATAAAATAAAAAAGCTAATAAAAGCTAAGTATACTCGCCAGCTTTTATGCTTATAAAAATGATTAAAAAAAAGTTTTATTTTTCTACTAATACAATACATACTATATTGTCTTAGACTGGATTGGCAAAAAATAAGCAGAATTTATTTTATTTATCACAAAGTAAATACATAAGTAATGACAGCTTTTTTGTTTTATTTTTTTTCATTTTAAGTTCTTTTTTTTTGTTTTTTTTTTAATTAAAAAAACATATGGCAATAAGTAGGTAACATTAACTGCTAATCATTATAAATATAAAAAATAAAATGTAAGTAGGTAACAATAGATAAATTTATGTTTTATTTAGTACCTATATTGTATCTTTTGACTTTTTTTCTTTTGTAGTTGTGTGAGTGTTAGTAATTAGTAAATGTATGCTTTTAATGTTTTTTCTATGTTTTCAATACATTTAAAATCTAATTATCTTTCTTTCCATGGATTGGTGATTTCTGTACAAAAACTATGTATCAACTTAGTTGGAATATTAATTCGGTTCAATATGCAAAAAAATTAAAAAAAATATAAAGTTTTTATAATTATTTTGCATATCATTGATATCATTGATCAAGTATTTAAAATGTAATTGAATCGAACTATCCAACATGTCTTCGGTAGAAGCTTTGACAAATTATAGCAATCACTAGCCCCTTATAATAAAACAAGATTTTTCTTTAAGTTTGGTCTAAGTTTAAACCATTGAGTTAGGTTTTGTGTTTTGAATCTTCTTCTCTTCTATCTTCAATAAATAAAATACAAAAACTGGCTCAATGGTAACTTAGACTAAAGAAAAACCGTGTTTTGCAATAACAAGGCCGGAAATGTTTACAAAAAATAACCAAGCCTGTCGAAATCTATTTGGAAAATACTTAAAAAAAAACACTACGATTTTCTTGGAAATGTTTTTACCTATTTCTTCCATTTTTGTTGAAGTTTTCCAAATGGTTGGACAGGTGTGATTCGGTGTACCTAATGTTAGACAGTTTTCAAAATAAAACTGTTTTAACATCAAAAAGTTAATGTTTGTTCTTGTATATTTGTTATTCCATAGATCTAGTTCAACGGTAAGTGTGAATCATTTGTTTAATCCATTCCACCGATTGAGCTATAAAAATATTCTTTAGGCGTAGGTCACACTACAAATTGAACTGCTAAAAATAAACTCAAGAAGATTAATTGAAATACCTAATCTTTGCTGCGATAACTTTTTGAACATCCTAAATTCCTTAAATTGTGGACAAAATTGTAATATATCTAATATAAAATCATTTGTTATTCTTGTTCTAATAATAACACTCGCCATTTTGCAATGAAAATATGACATTCACTTGCACTCTCTTTTTAAACTCTACAGCTTCATTCCACAATGCTTATCAATCAAACAACATTTCATACACATACATAGCTGCTATAAAACCTACTCAAAGACACTCTTAGTTATTAAACCCTAGCTCTTGCTAGCGGCTTCGTCGACAGCACCGGTATACTAGACTTCAATCTTTCTCTGTGCCAAATATCGTTTAAATATTGTTCAGTACTTTTAAGTGAAATAGTAAGAAACATACTAACGAATTTTCGTGTTTTATCGTTAAGTCACCTAAAATCTTAGATTGGGGATACCCGAGCTGGTCTATTTAGAAGACCCGGTTGCCACCGGTTTTGGTTTTATAAAGGTAAAACACTTAGGTACTTTCTTTCTCCCTAAAAGCTAGAATCGCATTAAAGGTTGCCTTTCATATTAACAAAAAAGGCATCATAATACTGGAAAAATAACAGCTTCAAAATCATCCTGTTTGATTTGAGTTGGAACCCAAGTGTCGTAGAGGTTGGGTCAATTATAAATATGAAGTTGCCAGTCAATCTGCGTATTAGATTGATTTAAAAATATTGTTCCATTTAGTTAATTTATATTGAGAAGTGAAATATTTACTATTTGCAAAAAAAAAAACACCCAATAGGCTTAGTATTTCACGCATGATAGGTTCGCGAACAGACCAAGACTACATTATTCCAGCGTTCTTTTGACCTGACACGATCTGTAATTCAGCATTCAATCTAGCAGCCACTTCAAGCATCGAAGACAAACGATCTGACAAACAGACAGAAAGACATATAAACCAATATCAAAGATTTCACATCACATGGACATGGCATATTTATAAATCTGTGAGATAATAGCGTCTTTATTTCAATCATATCTTCTCAAATCTCATGATAAAACGACAGTTTCAGTGTGTGTTTGTTCGTTACTACATTACACCAAACGGTTGAACGGATCTGGATTTAAATTTGGATGGGAAACATAAATTGTAGTCTGGAAATTGTTGTTTTGTTTTAGTTTTAAAAGATTCAGGTTTATAAAGAAAGCTGCTGCCTGATCTCTGTCTAATGTTTAGGAGGGCATTATCAAAATGTCTTCTGCCATCATAACACAGATCGTCTTCATATATCTATGTTTTCAATTGTAAATAATATTGAAATACTTGCTTCCGAACGCAGCTTTCCCCTCGTGGTAGCTGGAGTTTCGAGGTAAGCGCAATAAGGCATCGCGGTCTCGGTCTAGAGCAAGAGAAGGAACGGGAATTTTATGAGTCAGTAAGTCTCTCACACTCCATCTCACTCTACCCTGAGCGGGAAAGGGCTGATGTTCAGCCGGGGTTGCGGGGTAAGCGCAATGAGGTACCGCGACCTCGGCACAGAGCAGGAGAAGGAACAGGGGGGTTTTTAGTCAGTAAGAGTCTGACACTCCCTCCTGCCCGGCCCTGGGCGGGAGAAGTCATTTGATGATTTTCCCCTCACAAAAAAAAACCCTGAGCGGGAAAAGTCCTTTGATGATATTCTCCTCACAAAAAAGGCCTATCTGCATACCAAATTTCAACTAAGTCGGTCAAACCATTTTTGCGCAAAATAATAAGAAAAATGTTAACTTTCACCTATATAATATTGGCAGGATGTACAATTTGAACGCGGACAAACCCACAAGCTCATCTAGTGTGTACAATAAAGACGTAAAATAAAAAACAAGAAAATAATAGGTCGAAGTTATGACGGAATTCAGTCGAAGACGATTCATCTAAAATAAACTAGGTACGTTCCACGGTACCATGATGCTAAAACCGTCGTCGCGACGTCCCGAGGTAGATTACGACGGCGACGTGTGAATTAAATTGTTAAAATTAGATTTTAAATTAATGATCTTTGTACAAACGATCTTTAAATGTGTAATTTATAACTTTTTTTGAAGGTTCTGGCTTTGTTTTTCTTAGAAATATTGACTGTAGTGCGTTTGGTCTTGTAGTTTTAATTAAAATGTTTAACATCGTCGTTAAAGCTATTGGTAGTTTTGAAATAAATAAAATTGTTTACAAAGGAATGCCTTCTTTAATTGCTAATAAACGGGTCACAAATCGTTTCAAAAGTTTTCGTGCTGATACTTCAAAAATATATTATTGGACTGGAATAACGAGATTGATATCCGTTACTTACCTATCACACTTTTGCTCCTACTTAAACAAAACCTGAGAACGAGACCTAAACCGCGAGAAAGTTAGGTACCAAAGACATAGTTGTTCAAAATAATAAATAAACAACTATTCAGTAGGTATACAAGTGGTTTTAGTAATTTAGTAGGATTCAGGATTCCAAAATGAGTAGGTATATTAATATTGACAAGTACCATATCCACGAAATAAACACTACATATTATTATTTTAGGCAAAATTTTAAAATTCTTAGTTATTTCTTACTTTTAAATAAAAAGAGGATAAAATAAGAATTGTCGTTAATTCTTTTCAAAAATCCTATTGATTAAATAAAAATAAAATAAAGATTTATCGATAAACCAATTTAAGACGTGGTTACATCACTAATCTAGATAATGACACACATGTAGGGTTGCGCCGCAAATATCATAATACAATTAGTTTTATCGATTGTTTGTCTGTTGTCTCATCCCAAAGAAAACAACGGAGACAACAAAATTATTATTAAAGGTTATATGTACTCTGTATGTAATCTGTTATGTTCAAGTATTTCATATTAAAGGCTGAAAAATGAGCGGCTATTAATATGTGAACATTAGCTCATGACGATACCTAAGTACGTGTGGCCCCTGGACAGTCACCGCTACCATCAGTTGACTGGACATCTACGCTACATGAGCTGCTGGTTACATGTGAACATTAGCTCATGACGATACCTAAGTACGTGTGTCGCCTGGACAGTCTCCGCTACCATCAGTTGACTGGACATCTACACTACATGAGCTGCTGTTTACATGTGAACATTAGCTCATGACGATACCTAAGTACGTGTGTGGCCTGGACAGTCAACCTCGCTACATCCTTGTTACCTGAACAACCCAGGAGTTCTTAATGACAAGGGTATTAATGAAAACACATTCTTTGCGTGACGAACAAAGCAGTGAATGACACGGAAGACACGTTAAAGTGAAGTATGGCATTCTTAATTAACGTAAGGGGCTGCCTTGTGTGGGAAGGGGGATCTTTGTACACTATTGAAGCTGTTCATTACTTTACCGGTTTGTTTTTGTGAGAGGAAAATCATCAAATGACTTCTCCCGCCCAGGGCCGGGCGGGAGGGAGTGTCAGAATCTTACTGACTAAAAACCCCACTGTTCCTTTTCCTGCTCTGGACCGCGGTCGCGGTGCCTCATTGCGCTTACCCCGCAACCCCGACGGAACATCAGCCCTATAGGGCCCCGTCTGTGGTGGTCTATTGGCTCTTTGAGGCGCGAGCGGAACGCTACGCGCCTTCCGCTCGGGTTCATTAGTATGGTAGAGTGATATAAGACGGTAGTTTATAGTTTCTTAAGATTCTTACTGACTAAATTCCACCCCGTTCCTTCTCCTGCTCTAGGCCAGAGCTGCGATACTTTATTCCACTTGCACTCCCATCTCTAGTCTGGGACAGAGTCTAGGACAGAAAATCTGTATAACCAAAGTTGAAGGAAAAACAAAAAGGATTTGGCTTATTAATTATGACCGCAACTTATGCATATTTCTGATCTTTTTCAAGGAATAATAAACCTAAATAACGTAGGTATTAAAGCGTAAAAACTGTTAAATCGTTATTGAGAGCAAGTAGATCTATTTTAATAGTCTAAAAATATATTTATATTATGTTGATCACGTCATTCTTATATTTTGTCGCCTCTCTGGTAAAAATAGCAAGTCTGTTGTCGATCACGATTTAGCAAAGAGGTGTGGAACGTGCATGTCCTCATTTCTTAAAAGAACTACACTTTTTAAAGAAAACTACTCTCATTTAATTGTGGGAAAGGTATACTTCGTGACAGAGGGAACGGCTTACTAAATATGAGCGTGAGAAAACACAACTACAACACCTACCTGCATTGTTTGTTTTAAGTGTGGGAGAGCCATGCTTCGGCGCGAATGGGTCGGCTCGACCGGAGTTATACCACGGCCTCACAGAAAACCGGCGTGAAACAACCACAACATTGTGTTTCGCCGTGTGAGTGAGGTTACCGGAGGCCCAATACCTTCCCAATCCCTAAATCCCCAAAATCCCAATCCCTAAAAGGTCGGCAACGCACTCCTTCTTTGTTGTGGGTGTCCATGGGCGACGCTGATTGCTTACCATCAGATAATCCGTCTGCTCGTTTGCCGTCCTATTACATAAAAAAAAATGTATTTCGCCGTGTTAGTGAAGTTGCCTGATACTCAAGTCTTCGCCCTCATTCTTAATCCCCATAGCCTCTATCCATAAATCCCTAACGGCTAACAAAAGGCACTTTTAATTCCTTTGTCCTTACGAGTGTCCATGAGCGGCGCCGGTTGCTTACCATCAGGTTATTAGGGGGAATTATTACCGATCTACCTCATTAAAAAATGGGTATAAGTAGTGTTAGATGTATATTATTGATTTTGATACAGTATCAACTAAAGTTCTTTAACCAGTTTTGTTTATTCAAAAATCATTTATTTCAATTAAACCACAGTAGGCACTTTTGAACGTCAAGCAAGGAAAAAAGTATATAACAAGAGCTTTAAAATTAAGCGTGTCAGTCTGTCCGTCTGTCCTCTAGTGAAGCTATTTGCTCGTTCCAAAGTGTAGATTCCTATGGAGAAGAACGAGCAAGAAACTCCATGGTTACTCTTTTTCAATCAGTTTTACAATACATTTCTTTGTTACATCATTTAGTCGGTTCTGATATGTGAATTAAATTAAATATAAATTACGAAGTTGTGGACGAAATATTTTCGTCCACAACTTCGTAATTGCAAGTGCTTAAAAATGTTTCCAACATCTCTTAAAATAATAATAATAATATTAAATATCGAAAAAACCTCTCCTAACACTTCTCTACACTCTAAAAAGTCAATCAACATTACCTATCAATATCATCATCTTTCAGCCTCTCAATAACTTAAATGGCATTATTAAAGAATGTTATCCACCAAAAAAAAATCTCTAAAATCGCCAGGATCTCTTAAAACGCCAAAACAATACAACTATTCTGGACTGGAGCATCCAAAAGGACAGGTCATATCAACTGGACTGAAACTACAAAGCGACTGAACCACTCGATACTTCAGCTGGCCTAGTGACCAACAATTTAAAGCCAGACATGTAGGCACCACGCTTATATAATCACTAGCGCCATAGGCGATATGGTGCACAACCCCATTTTTTCACTTCCAACGTTGACTAAGTGGTACAAGGACTACGAGGTATCCTTGACATGCGTCGCGTGTTTAGCCAACCTTGCGATTTAGCACCCCTGTATAAATAACCTAGGATTTGCTTTGCAATAGAGGGTAGATGCTATCAAGTAGCCAACAAGTTAGGGCTGTTCAGGTTTTGAATCGATATGTTGCAGTCGTTTTTAGTTTTGATTATTTTCTTGTTTGCAATACGTAGGTACCTATCGTCTAAAAAAATGTGTTTTATTTCGTATTTATTCGTCTTTGTTCTATAAGCCTTGGTCAAGCAGCTTCGTCCGTGTGGAATAATTAAAATAGTAATATATATTTTTTGAAGTAGGTTTTGTTTCTTTATTATTACACGAAAACTGCTGTCTAAAAGTTCTTTTCAAAAGCGAGTCGATGTAAATAAACTATAAAAAGAAACGATATTTTATCTTTTTAAAAAGTAATCGGAATCGGAAGAATGAGAAAGGTTAGGTATTGGGCCTCCGGTAAAATCACTGACACGAAAAACAACGCTGTGGTTGTATCACGCCGTTTTCAGAGACGTCGTGGTATCACTTCAGTCGAGTTTACCCATTTATGCCGAAGCACGGCTCTTCCACATTTATCAAAACTAATATTATAAATGCGAAAGTAACGTTGTCTGTCAGCTGTATTTTCTTTACGCCTAAACTACTGAACCGATTTGTGTGAAATCTGGTACAGACATAGTTTGGAACTCGAGAAAGGACATAGGATAGTTTTTAAACCAAAAATCTGCAGGAAGTCAATATTTCACGCGGACGAATTGGATTTGTTTAGAAAAATAACATAAAAAGCAGTTAATTGAAATTAACAAGATGTTTAATTTTATGACGGAACGCAATTAAGAACAGCTGGTACATAAAGTAAAGAGATCTTTTAAATGTATTTCACAGACATTCGACTAGGCTAGATATACTATATACAGGGTGTAAAAAGATACTTAACGAAGCCGTTAACTACGCATACTGCAGTTCTAACTAAGTAGCTTTACGCTAAAATTATCACTGGGAAACGACTTTTATATATAGGTATAAAAAAAAATTTATTGCGCGCAATGTAAAGCAAACGGGCTTCGTGTCATTGTGTGCGTAGGTTCACAGCTTAGCATTAAAACGCTGTGATAAGTACGTAGGTCGACGTTTATCTCCGCAACAACAAAACAATTCTGTAAAATAAAAATCCTACTGAGATGCACGATGTTTTTTGTGCGGGTCTGCATTTATTTATTACGTACATTACTGTTCGTAACTTCAAATGCGTAATTTATTTAGAAAAAGCGAAAAATCAGGTAATGTTTGTTTGGAAAAAAGTTTTGTAATAATACCTAGAATTCGATGCGCAAAAAAATAAAATTTTAAAATGCATCTTTGCTTCAATATCTCGAGAACCCGTGGATTCCCAGCTATGGTCTTAAAGAAAAAAATGATTCAAATAATGGGTAGAATACGTGGCTTTCGGCTTCGTTAAGTGTCTTTTTACACCCTGTATAGATATACTAGGTATAATAATTTGAGTAAAACTATTCACACATTCACCACTTGTAGGTATCAGCCAAATAGCACGCATATAAATTGTAATACATTAATAGAAAATATTTATTCCGCAACGAAAATAGCTTAGCGTCCATGAATAATAATCCGAACTTCTTATGACATCACGAAATACCTACTCAATTTTGCACGAATCACAAACATAATGATATAATAACAATCTTTATTCGCTAGATAGAACATATCGCCAACACCTCTATAACAAATATAATTATAATCGCAAAACAGTAGCGTATTTTCCTATCGCTCAATCATTAGAATTCATCACCAAACAAAAAACCAACACTTATTTGATTGCATTGACACACACACTAAGCACACAAAATCACACTTAAAATCCCAATCGCAAATAGTCATAAGGAATCCCCAACGAATCTAAATCTCAAACGATCCTAAATCTCAAAAAACCTGTCCACAGCCCGTACGATATACTGTTACGAGTGTGACAGCTGGACGGATCCAAGATGTAAGGACCCCTTCAACTACACAGCGTTGCCCAGAGACCAGCCACCCCTGCAGACTTGCAACGGCTGCTGCGTGAAGATGGTGCGGTATTCAAAAAGTCGTAAGTATGCTTTTTTGTATTAATTTATTTATAAGCTCACAAAAAATCTATTGATATGGGTTCCTTTCTACAAGCCAAACCGCGGAGATGCGGAACTAAATCAGCTTAGGTGCACAAAGCAAGCGTAATCTGAAACAATTATCGACAAACTTGGGTTACCGATGTTTAGCCAGGATTGCGAGTCAAGCGCAATATATACCGCGGCCTTGGCCTAGAGCAGGAGGAACAGCAAGATTTTAGTCAGTGAGAGTCTGACACTCCCTTTCACCATACTCTGAGAGGAGTCAAGGGCACAAGAAGTCATTTGATAACTTTCCATCCTTAAAATGCAAAAAAAAAATCGCGCGCATGTCCAATTCGCACTTGGTTGGTTTTTTCACTGATGGTAAGCAATCAGCATCGCCAATCGACACTTGCAAAGCCGGTGCAGGTCTCTAGTATCCAATAAAAAATCGTTAACTAAAGAAAGGCAGAGGTGTGTTAAAAGAGTAACTTTTTCCTGTTTATTTTCTAAAACAATTTACTAAACTGGTTCTTTAAACTCCATTCCGTTTTGGCTTCTTGCCAACTATTAGGAGTACTTTGTTAATTTTTGGCAATCAACTCGTAAACCTGTTTGTCATTCCACGACATTTTTAATGGGAATAGACCATCTTTCATTGTTTATGTTAACGGTCTTTGAACTGGGGACGTCACTAATTAGTGTTGTCAATAACTTCTTAAGCTGGGTTATCGATATCGATGGCAGTTTTACGGCGGTTAGAAGATTATAATTATTTTAATGATGTATCTTTTAAGGTTTTGACCGGAATATTCCAGACATCGACGACGATTAATCTTCTTAGTTAGTATTATACAATATTGTTACATAACGACCAACAGTAACAAGATAAATATGACGCCAGGTGTGTGTGTGTGTTATACACACATAACACATTATCAGCCATTTTTTATGTGATAGGTCGGCAAACGAGCAGAAGGATTGCCTGATAGTAAGCAATTAGCGCCGCCCATGGACACCTGGAACGAACAGAAGCGGTACGAGTGCGTTGCCGACGTTTTGGGGATTAGGGATTGGGGCCGGAGGAGGGGTGGGGGCTCCGGTAACCTCACTCACACGGTGAAACACAACGCTGTGGTTGTTTCAGTTCGGTTTTCTTTGAGGCCGTGGTATGACTCCGGTCGAGCCGGCCCATTCATTCCAAGCATGGCTCTCCCACACTTATTAATTTTATTTTTTCTCCGTTTCCAGCATACGAGGTGGTTCGGCGAACGTGTACATCGCAACTTCAGATAAATCTATTCATGGTGGACCACGTGTGTATGATGGAAAGTACTGGCACAGGCCACATGTGCTTCTGCGAGGAAGATATGTGCAATGGCGCGCAAACACCGGTCGCAGCACTGGCCTTGGTCGCAACACTAGTCGCATGTGCATGCCTAAGGTGAAGTAGGCGTAGTGACTGCCCCGAGCGGTCGATTGTCGAGCTCCGATGTCGATGACTGACTAATATTGTCTGTTTTTCACTTTCATATGACGTTATAATAAAATCGACACGTCGAGACAATATGAAATCATCGATGTCGATAAATTGTATTAACTGACAACCCTATGTCGAAACTTACTATCGATATGCGCGATCGAGGTAGATTTATCGATGAATCGACAATCGATCGACTGTACCTTTGGGCCCTACCCTAGCTGAGATTTAATTACATTTTTCGTCCAAACGTAGCTGTAGTTTAGTCTTGTGGTGCTTAGTTTTTACAGCACGCCAATTAATTCCTGTCAAGCCGCATTCAACAATGCTTAGCTCGACATTTTTGAGATCATAGTGAGTACAATCTTTGTTAGAGCTCCTCGATTTTGAGGCAACGAATTATAAAATTACGAAAGTTTAATGTAGATTTTTGTATGAAAAAATATAGTTGAGTGTATTTTAGGAGTGAGTCTTAAGACAAGCATTCACGAGAGATTCTTTAAAGCAACTTAAACAACAGATCTCTCTTAAGATAAAAGGTACAAAAGCGAGTCGAGAAGCTCAACAAAAGACCGAAATAAATAAATCATAAAAGTAAAATAGTTGAAAAGCTTGAAGCTTACCAAGTGGTGTTAAAACTAAGCACGTTTTTCTTCTAAGGCTAATCTCATGTTCAGCAGTTTTTGCTCTAAAATTATTAATAAAGTTTTCCTGGATTTAGCATGTACATAAAACGCAGTATAAAAGCGATAGGTATAAAAATGAATAGGATATGGCGAGAGTGAGAGTGCTAAAACTAGATGGCAGTGTTTCTTATAAACGAAATTGTGAAACACTGCCATCTAGTAGGTTTTACGAGTTACTAATTTCTCCTGCGAACGCTTCTGATTGGTCCAATTATCGACCAATAAAATTTGCTCATAGTTGCACCTAATCTTAGAAGTGAGCACCAGTAGATAGATGATGAAATCGAAATTGAGATGAAACTAGCAAGTACTGCCGATAAATAGATGAATAGTTATCGATAAGGACATCAGATTGGTGATATCAGTTCCCGAGATTAGTGTTAAAAAACGGTTGTGTTTTTATTGTCTTCAGAAAAGACGTAGGTAATTAAATTGTCAATTCAGTTTTAATTTTAATTAATTTTAGCTTGTATCGTCTTTGTGTTGTTTTAAAATCCTGTACAGGAGTAATATTTTTTAAGCGACACGTAACGGATGTTCATCGATATCGATATATTTGTGAAATGTCCACTTCATTAGTTTAACGGTTGCGTTTAAAAACAAGGATGTTAAAAATGGTTATCGATAGTTTTCAACAAACGTATATTTTTCTTTAGTTTCGCTGTTGTCGTAATTTTAAACAAAAACTCGTTAGCTAGAAAAATATTTAACTCAAAGCGATTTATTAATGCATTAATTTAAAAATATTAATGTTCCTACTTTTTATTTTTGACATATCTAGGTAATTATTTTTTCATAATCTGCAAGTGACATAGATATATAAAAAGAGAAAAAAAAATAGTAAAAAGTATGCTAGATTATAGGGGGCAACATATAAATTTTGATAATTGTAGTGTAAAAATAAATAATTTTATGAAATTAAACACCAAATACATTTTAATCATTACATATAAGTTATTATTATGAATAATATATTGTAGGGTACATTATAAGCAATGAGTGCTTGGTATTGGCGGGTTCGACGCCCGCCATGCAGCACTTTGTGATTACAGCAGTAATACCGAATATAGGGCGGGAATTTTGCGTGGTAAAATTTGTAGACAGAAGCAATTTGGAAGAGAATTAGGTTATAATTACTTCGGGTTTGGGAAATCGTAAGGCATTCAGTTTGAAATTGATTGTTTTAATTTGACTTCGTCAAAAACGTTTTGTATGACCTATTGCTCATGTTTAAGCTAAGAAAACCTTTTTTGTCATTTTGAATGAAAAATATCATGAATCACTCACGAATAGGCTTTGACTATACTTAGTAGGTTTCAAAATCTTTGCGAGTACCTTTAAAAAAATGTTAAAGTACAATATCGGTAAATGTCGGTTTGTTTAGGATAAGTCATTTCATAAACTGAAGGTAGATGGCGCCGATTTCAATCTTAGTTATTCTTTTGTTTATCGGAAAAGAAATAATTAATTTAAATTCTTTTATTCTTTAATCAATTTAAATACATATTATTGAAAAAAACAAGAAATAGAGATCTCAAACTGTTATAAATATAGCAAGCCCCTGACGCCATCTAGCGGTTAAGGAAAGCAACTTGATGATACCGCGTAAAATTCCCGCCAAAGCCATAAGAATCGAGAGTGATATAATAATAAAAAATTAGTCGCGAAATATTGTTAGTACAAAATATATTTTCAGCATAATTTTGCTAGAAATAGAAAAATAATACCCGAAATAGCTGAACAATGAGTATTGACTTATGTTTTATCGCAGTACTGTTATGGGTTAAGACCAGGAGTTATTTTTATACCAATGATGACGAGGATATGAAAATTTTACAGTTCCATATAGTCTTAAGACATCATTATTACAACAGTTTCTAGACTTTCACTACTGTGTAAGTACAAACCTCCACCAAAATAATGATCAGGAGCAGAACCTTTTCCGTCATTATTGTTGACTATTGAAGTGAGGCATTTAAAAAAAAAATTGACATCATTCCTATTCAAAGAAATAAATACAAAAGGATAGACAATGTTTGGAAAAAATGGAGAAAGAAAAGCTAAAGATATATAGGAAATTGTTATTTATTTAATAATGGTACGGCGATGTACGATTTGACGCTCGATAATAAAGAAATAAAATTCTTGCTTTTAAAAATGATAAACTTCGTTAATTACATAGATGCTAAAATTATCACTGCTAATATTGGCATGGACATATGTATATTATTTCCGAAACTTCAATGAAGAATATAAATATTGTAAAATCAGTGATCACAATATTTCTATAAGTTTTCTTTTTTGTTAATTATATGAGATACGGTAGTACCTACATATGTAGGCAAAATCTATAGGCAAATCTATAGGCAATGCAAAAACGGTCAGTCGCTCATCTAGACCTAGATATCCAAGAACGAAGCGAGAATTGCTTTATTAGGCACGAATCCTTAAACAGGAACAGTACTGCGATAAAAAACGAAACGTTTATAAATAAAATTTTATAAAAGTCACAAAAATATACATTTTTATTATAATCCACGCTAGCCAACGCTGAGACGCAATTTATATACATTAATATTATACATTTAAAAATAAAATTATACAATTTCACTTAAAAATCGACGTGTTGACGTGTATAACAAAGTTGATGTCCGATGTTGATATATACCGGCTGAATATAGCAATAAAATAAAGAAATATAGAATTATTCATTAATAAATACTTGACTTCTAAGAGAAAATGTGTTTGAAAGTTCAAATATACTCTATAATAAGCAGACAGACTTTAAAAAAACGTGAGAAATCGTTGGTAGTACTTTTCATAAACTTCCTTCTCTCTTCTAATACTCTTCTATACCAAATTATTTACTGCTTTACCTATGTATTCAAAAGTATACTCCTGTATCACAGTCCAAATATGCTTTCCGCTGATTGAGGGCGACAAAAGTATATCAATTTAATATGAAGAAAAGAGACAGTGCTACGCTTGTAGCTTAATAGAGACTGCAAGGTTTGTCTGTCCGTCCTACAACCCGATGTCTGCTCGAGTCAAGCACATGAACAGTTCTATACTTCTTTATTTACGAAAGTAAATTAGTTTAATAGTTAGATACGGGTGCAATACATGATGAGCGAATCTTAGTGATATAATTTGTTACTGGTAATTTTAATAGTAGCTCGTTAATTGTGATTTTTACGACGTCTTAGTTAAGTAGCACGCTTAGATTTAACACACAAATATCTTCCTGAGATAATTAAGAAATATTTAGTGGGATATTATGAAATTTTGCGTTTTTATAAACCCCGAATAATGTATTGTAAGTAGGGATTCTTGATGTCTTTGAACATGGCTTGTTTTACAGCTTATGTGTGGGTGGAATACAATTCATGTGACCCACGATTATAAGCAATATTTGCAAATAATTATTTCCTATTTGCATTCAAAGTAGAATACGCTAGACACGATGAGTTTTAGTTAATGGTGGTAGGTCAAATCGGGTCTCAGGGATAGCTTTCCATATTTCAGGTTCAAGTTATTAATTCTAAACATAATGAGTAAGCCTTAGTATTATGCCTTTAGTTTCCTGGGAAAATAAACCGGTTGAAGATTAAGTATGAAGTATACATTGTTATATATTTTTAGTGAAGTGGCCTGAAGTGTCTCGAGTCGTAAAAATCACAATAGCGACAAATTAGGCTGTATTAAACAGGAGTGCAAAGCATATGATAGGTATTATAAATATGTAAATTAATTAATAAAAAAAAAACAAATATATAAATAATAATAATAATAACGACCGTCATCATTATGTACTTCCTAAAAATTGTTATTAATTATTTAGTAAATTAAAGTTAAAGTAATTCCTTTTTATATTTCTTGCATAGGTGTGTCGCGAGCGGATATTGTTTGGGTTATTAAATTAATGTTAAGAGATTGATAAATTATGAATATCATAGACGATAATTATAGTTAAGAAATTAACCCGCCCGTGACCGCTGATTGTTTTATACAATTTGAACTGCTCAACTGTACAAATTACAAAAAAAAACCAGATAAATTCCACGAAAATCAAAATTAATTTTACAAATGAAAACGCCAATTTGTTTGTTGATACAAAAAAAGAAACATAATTTGGTCAAGTATAAGTAGAGTAATAATGATCAAATTGTATAAAACATGTCAGTGACATATAAGAAAATACAAAAGTAAAAATAGATCCTAAACAATGTTTGCTTGTACACGGAGAAATGTGCTGATCATTCATGACATAACATTGCGTATCACTGCATGTTAATTGAAAAATAAAAAGCGATCCTCATCTGACAAGACTGTAGCCATACATGGGGAAGATAGAGAACTACTTGACAACTCAACAAGAAATTAAAAAAAACCAAATGATATTTATATATGAAGCTAAAAATGTATGTGATTTAATAAAACATTCAATTTTCCAGTAAACAAAAACTGCAATTAATGAATCATGTTTATTTGAATACAAAAAATGAAGTCGTCAGATTTAACATAAGTGCTATTTTACAATGTCTTAAAATCAAGCATTTATTCATATTGATATGACTTCAAGTAGTAACGTTAGGTATTTCATAGTCTTTCGAATCTTGCCTCATAGAATGGTTGCTTTCTTGTCAGAAATATAAATATTGTACAAGGATCGGCATGGCACAGTAGTCAGGCTTACACGATCACTGGAATGCTGTTAATACGGATGAATTTGTTCATATTTGAGTTAGCTGTCATATGCGCCATGGTTTTTTTCTAATGCGAACGAGATTCGACTATTTTTGTATAGCGCCATCTCGCTTTCGCAATGAAATAAATGGCTTTCAGTCTCAAGAGTAGAAATGGGACTTAAAAGTGTAGAAATTGGGTTTAATTTACTTCAATTTGTTGGAAATCCTTAGCTAAAAATATGTGTATGTTTATGACTTGTCACATGTATCTATAGTTTCGAATTTAATTTTAAAGTTGGATTTTATCGGAAAATATTTAAACTCAATTATAATTTATTGGGTTTCAAACTCGAGTTTAGGTGACGGAAGATGTGTGACAGCTGACTCAAAACAAAGTATGAATTAGATTTTTTTACAAAAAACCCTGTTAATAATTAACTTTAAAGTTTAAAGATTGATCGCTTTAATTTAAACTAACTAGAAATCTAAGAATGCAATGTAGTGGTGTGTTATATTTTTAAAATAACGAACAAAAATGGACGACGAAAATATCTTGGTAATTAAGAACGTTTTGAATTACATATTTAGAATCATTACGCTTAATAAAACATAAGAAGTAATATAACATAAGTAGGATAAGGATCGGAAAAGTCAAGTTTGAAAATGTCGACGGTAGAAAAATTAAGTGTTTGAATATTTTAATGTGTAATAATGGTCCAATCAAGTTGAAAAAGGTACTCGTGTAATCCAGGCAGTGATTGCCAGTAAAAATGGATATTGTGTCAGTAAACTGAATTGTAAAAAATCAAAATGAAACTAATACATTTGAAGAAGAACCCAAATTGGTTCATTCTTCAAGATTTTGAGAATTGGCCTAATTGGCTCGTAAAGGCCAAACATTTTCGAAATGGATTAACTGAATAAAAGTTTTTCAATTCAGAAATAATATTTCATGATAGAAATGATGTATTTTGTCTCCTGTGATGGGAAAATAATGAATTAAAAATATAACTCACCACGTTATAGTAATAATATTCTTCTTTCTTCACAATTTTTCTAAATTTTATGCATATCACGCATTTGTTAGAACTGTTTATCCATCAACTAATACTGTCAATTAGATTGTTTACATATCCGCGTTGGAAGTTCGCTTGGATTGTCTCCCCGAAAGAACGCCTAGTTGGAAAGCATGTACTAAAAACGTGGGTAGGACGATGTTTCACGAATGTTTTCTTTGACATTTTTGTAAAAATGAAAATTATTGTATTCCTGAGCTAAATATTCCATAACGCTAAGTAAGAATTCGTATATTAAGATTTTACGTATTTCTATTGGCTCAAATTCATGTAACAGCTAGCGCTACCTGTCCTGCAAAGTAAACACTAATAGTACCAGTAATCGAAACTAGATGGCGCTAGTAGTCCTTCGACGTCGAAACTCCGTAGACATCGTTGTACCCAAAATGGAGAATTTAATGCACTTCAATTTTTAATTAATACCACTAACAAGCTGATTGCTTAAGAACGGCCAATGTTGAGAATCCGCTGTGTTATTATATGAACTTTGAAATTAGCGACTGAAGGTAACCAAAAAGGAATAATATTTTTATAAAATCGTGGTAACATAGTTGAACTTCTACTGATAAAACTGATAATACTCATAACTATGCAAATGATTATAAACAAAATACAAAAAGAAGAAACCAATCGTCTAGATTCACTGTACTCTTCATCATAGGTACTTAGTACCTACTGTAAACAAGGTCAGTTGAAATAGAAACCTACTGTCGCACTCAAAGACTTATAATGATTACTTAAACCATTCTTTAGTAACGATTTGATTCCCAAAATATCTATGGACTGGGTTGAGTAACCATTAACAGGGTCTGGGTACATCGCCAACAATTAGTTTCTTTTCAAGCGCCATCTCATGCAGCCATGATAGCAAACTATCGTGCAGTCAAACATTTTAGACTGCTCTCGTTTAGGTAAAGCTTCCAAAGTCGCTAATTCCCAAGTTCTAAGAACATATTGTGGCCCGTTTGTCAGATTTTTTCACATTTCTACACGATGGTTTTACCTGTAAACTGCATATAGGCTCAAAAGTAAACATAAAGTTTACACATAAGCCTATATACGGTTAAGCAAATTTCAATATAAACTGTAAACTTACGGTTTGAACTGTAAAACGTATTTCTGGGGATTGGAGGGTGTTAAATGGAATATTTTATGGAAAATAATGGATTTTTCTCTCGCGCTTATGGCTGATGATATCACATAAGCAGTACCTACTACTTATTGAATATTTCTGTTATAATTGCTTCGAACCTATGGTATATATCATATTATTTATTGTCAAATATTAAAGTGCCATAATTATAGAGATTGTTATAAATATGCGTTTTATTTTATTACCGCATCCTGTTATATAATAATATTATAACAATGCACGTCAAAACGTAGACTCAAATAGGTAAGTTGTATCGAATTCAATGCAATAATATTAAAATGAAACATTCATACTACTATTTTTTTTATATCATAAGTTGGCTAACGACCAATCCGATTACCTGATGGTAAGCTATCCTCACAGCCTACAAACATACCCAGCAATAAAGGAGTCACACAAAGCCAACATCATGCGTTGTCGGCCTTTTAAATCAGGGGTCTTGATGCTATTTTCTTGAAGGTTTGAATTTGGTAGCGGAAATACCACCGATACCACATTTCTAAAATTTCGCAGTGCACGGAAAGTTTCACGACACACGCACAGTTGCTGTTTGCCAATATTATCTATATGTTGAAGATGGAAGTGCTGCCGAATAGCTCGACATGAGTGGATTTGCCAAAAAAGGGATCAAAAATCGGTTCGAGGTCTCGATGCAATCAGCCCGGGGTTGCGAGCCAAGCGCAATAAGGTAACGCGGTCTCGGCCTAAGGCAGAAGCCGAGCAGCTGTCACTTCCTTTCGCTTCACCCCGGCCATGAGAAGACATTGGATAATTTTACTCTCACAAAAAAGGTCTCACACAAGAGACGCGATATTATTATGAGCTTTTGCTCAATGGCTTCCTTGACTATACACATCCTCCTTGTCGTCGTCCTTGAAATTATACATTCATTTTGCAATATTATACACAGGCAGGTCCCATCGCATGGACTTGTTACCGAAGGTACAAGGACAAAAAGACTGTAGACTCATCTTGATTCAGTGTTTTAGGAGAGTGTTTCTACCAACTCAATTTAATTCGTCCACGTTTTCGCAATCGGTTAGACACTAGCAATTGTGCAGTTGGACTTGAAATGCTTCGGCGTTTTGAATCTGAACGCAGCAAGAACGGAGTTGTGAGTGACTTCACCAGGCGTGACCTCTCCAGCTTGACATATACTAATATTCACTACTTTAGCAATAACAAAGACATCTACTGGAGGCCCTATCCCTTCCCAATCCTAAAATATCCGTTACCCTTATCCTTAAAAGGCCGGCCACGCACTCGTAACTCCTTTGGTGTTGCGGGTGTCAATAGGCGGCGCTGATTGCTTACCATCAAGTAATCAGTCTGCTCGTTTGCCGAATTATACCATAAAAAATAGATATCATCGAATATACGCTTGTCGGTCACCATGATAAAGTCGATCTCATTTTTGGTTGAGTCCACCTCTTGGATGATAGTTTTTGGAAGGAGGTCATCAGATAGTCTCTCCCTCTCCATAAAGTTGGCCAGCCGCTGACCTCCATGGTTCCGCTGCCCAGATCCAAATTTCTTCATTTTCTACTCATCTCCATTCCGTATACTTAAAGGTGGGGCCATTCCGTATAAAGGTGGGTCCATCCCCATCCAAAGGTCCTCCATCAAGCAACAACAGCTTAGTGACGTGTGACAACAGAGAAGTCTGTTTTTGGAAAGTGTGTATGACTTGGCTACGCTATCTTCCTTGACACATTGTCAACTTTACTCACTCTATTGACGAGGGACTAGCAACCGAGAAATCCGATACCTCCCTGCAGATTTTAATTCTCGTCCCCAAAAGAAGAGCGAGTAGCCGGATTCTAGAACCATTGTATTCTGACTCCTCTCTTCGGATTTTAGACATTCTTAAGATGTCCCAAAGCGTTTTGCTCAATTCTTCCTTCAGATCGACAATCTTTTGCCCAGGACTACAGTTTGTCGGGGGTGGTAGCAGTTTATCTGTCGAGGATACTTAGCACCCCCTGCACCGTCGTTACCCGAACTAGAACTTACCAGGAACACTAACAGGAACAACGGAGCTGCCGGAGACTGGAAACAGTATGCTAGTTGAGTCGATCATAAGGGATAAGGGCGGATCGCCATAATTCCATAAGCTTGCCAGGCGACTTGGGGATATCAATTAGGTCAAGGATAAGTAATTTATGGAACGCTGCTGCCTCTGACTGATTCCTCGATATCAGTCGGAGTTTTTAGGTCACAATCAGCCATTTATGGAGTACGCTACTTTCTTGAAGATTTTAAGGTTATATCGGCAATACCACCAATGACACTATATCTATTTATTCTACAATTTTGCTGTGCGAGGCAGTTTCGGGACAAACGCACAGTTGTAGTTTGCCAAACATCTATTGTATATTATGAAGTTGGTAGTGCTTTCGCGAAGCTCGATAGAAATGTGGGAGAGCCACGCCTTCGGCATGAATGGGTCAGCTCGAGCGGATACCACAGCCTAACAGAAAACCGGCGTGTAACAACCATAACATTGTATTTCGCCGTTTGTGTGAGGTTATTGGAGGCCCAATCCTTTCCCTCCCCCAATTCCTCCCTAATCCCTAAATCACCAAATACCTAATCACCAAAAGGTTGACAACGCACTCATAACACCTCTGTTGTAGTACGTGTCCATGGGCGGCGCTCGTTGCTTACCATCAGGTAATTCTTTTCGTCCTATATCCTATCTATAAAAAAAACCTGAACCAGTGCCACCAGCACCACAGCTAAACAACGGGGAATAATGGTTAAATTTTCTCAGAAACTGCTGCCAGTTCTATGCAATAAAATATTGGTAAATATAAAAAGAAACAAAACAATAAAGGCTTAAAAATCATTTATTCATAACTATCGTACATTAATAATCAATAATTATTAATTATAAATTTAAATACAGTAAGTAATTACGGGTATTTGACACTGCGTCTCTCGCACTCAAGCGTTTAGTATATTTTAAATGCACGTCTTATCATAACAATATCACACAGCGAACTGACAAACTGTTTATTTCAAAATTACATTATTTTTAAACATAAAGCGGAATCAGGTTGCGTGCACAATTTTTTTTTTACCATACACAATTATACGACGTCATACACTAAATATCTGCATAATTAAAATCTTTAAATTCAACAACATTCCGCTGCACGAACGCACGCGTTTATTCTACAATTTTGCTGTGCGCGGCAGTTATGGGACAAACGCACAGTTGTAGTTTGCCAACCATCTATTGTATATGATGAAGTTGGTAGTGCAAGTTGGTAGTGCTCTCGCGAAGGTCGATAGAAGTGTAGGAGCCATGCTTCGGCATAAATGGGTCGGCTCCACAGAGTGATACCACGGCCTCACAGAAAACCGGCGTGTAACAACCATAACATTGTACTTCGCCGTTTGAGTGAGGTTATCGGAGACGCAATCTTTCCCCTCCCCAAATCCCGCTCTAATCCCTAATCACCAAAAGTTGGGTAACGCACTAGTAATTCCTCTGTTATTTCGGGTGTCTATGACCAACGCTGTTTGCTTACCATGAGGTTTTTCCTTTTGATTGCTTTCCGTCCTATTCCACAAAAAAAAAAACACCAGCACCACAGCTAACAATGTGTAAAAAGGTTCAGAAACACCAGAATGCTACCAGTTCTATGCAATAAAAGACTAGTAAATATAAAAAGAAACAAAACAATAAAGGCTTAAAAATCATTTATTCATAACTATCGTACATTAATAATCAATAATTATTAATTATAAATTTAAATACAGTAAGTAATTACGGGTATTTGACACTGCGTCTCTCGCACTCAAGCGTTTAGTATATTTTAAATGCACGTCTTATCATAACAATATCACACAGCGAACTGACAAACTGTTTATTTCAAAATTACATTATTTTTAGACATTTTTCGAACAAAAATCTATAAGTGTGCTTTCAAAAATTTTTATGTAAATAATGTAATTTTGGAATAAATAGTTCGAGAAATCGGTGTTAAAAGCATTATTCCAACCGATGGGAATTTTCCAAATACAACAATAACAAAAGAAGTCGGCTTACCAATGTAGAAATGGTATTCCAATGTTTGGGAATGTTTTCTAAATTTTCCCAACCGTTGGAATATTCCCAAGTATCTTTGACAAGTTTTGAATTGGAAAATATGACTTTTATACAATCAATAAATGCTTAAAAGCCTGACCGAGTTATTTCCCATCCCAACCAGACATTGGGAAATAATTTACAACGAGGATTTTATATAAAAAAAAACTATGTTACTTTGAATACTTGGGAATGACAATGCAATTCACCGATACAGTGCACTATGAGATACAACAATCAGGTTTCAGTGTTTTAAAACATATTGTGTAAAGCTGTGTGCATATGTGTGTTGTTTAGTAACGATTTTTAATACTATCACCAGCGACCCCGCTTCGCCCGAGCCGTGAGTACTATTCTCTGAAGTTCGTCGTGAACGAGTTTAATTTTTCGTTGACATAATGCTTTTCCTTACTAAATAGATATTGTACAATTCACTGGTTGGATTTACTCTATTTGTCAATTTTCAGTGAAGGAAATATTTACTACTAGTATTCAGGATTATGTTCAATTTTAATAATTAAAAAGACGTTACTAAATACCACACGTACAATTAAAGCGTTCATACAAAATGAGATTCAATACATAATTTTAAAACACTGACGCCGGCCGTCAGTCCGACCGGACACTGTTTGGCAAAACCACTAATTTGGATATGAATGGCGTTGCCAAACAGTTGTTTAGACCCAAACCGACACATTACACAATACATAACATATATTACATCAAAAGTATACAAAATGATAAATATTGTTACAAAACAAACGCGACGTAAGTTCGGCAAAAACTATATTCGATGAACATCTCTGAGGTTTCGTTTACAAACGAAATTGAATGCTTAAAGCATTATTTGTTATAGTAATATTACGCGGGTGCAGACTCGAAGCACGTCGAAGTGAAAACCTAATTATAAACAGAATAAATTCAACCTTATCTAGACAGCATAATGCACATATTTGGATCTTTACTTCGTTTCTGCTCCCGTATAAATCGACCCATACAAAGATAAATTACAAATAACACATTCCCGAATCAGTTTTTGCCGCGCTGACCTCAAAAATTAACCGCTTAAAACATTACAAGCGTTATGAAAAAAAGAGAACAAAAAAAAAGAACGTGATGAAATGTTTTTTTTATTTTTATTATATAAAATAGTTTGTGAGTTTGTCTCCGTGTTCGTTTGTATGTTTATTTGAGGTAACTTTCTGCGTGTCAGTAAATATAACTTTGAAATGATACATCATTAAGAAATTATATATCCTTTGGTATCAATTGAGATATTATTTATAGGAGTTAAACGACGTTCAAAAAATACTCCAAAAATCACTCAAACGGCTGCGTAACCTCAAATAAACGCACAAGAAACACAAAAATAAGAAAATTACTAACTTTGGATGTTAAAGACAGCGCTAAATTGTAACAAGTCGCGACGGGACGTCGCTCACCTACGGTACCACTTCACAACATACAAACACAAGCACCGAAATCCTTTATACATATCGCACAGTCTCAAATAAATGTCTTTACGCAGCAAAATAGAAATAAAACTGCAGTGATTACCGCACGAGATTATCAGCAGAATCTTCATGACTATAAAGTTCAATTTCCTATGCAAAAACTGCAGTAAATTTCTTTCTTCTAACTCTTTCTATACAAATGCCACTCATCAAAAACCGGTTCTCAGTATGTACACTAAGACGCATGGCTCTTAAAGCCATTGCTTTTATATATAAATAAAAAAAAAATCGCTGCGATTATTAGTCGTTACAAAAAATCGTTAGTCGTTTGATTGTTTTCAGAGTGCTTATAGAAAAACCGGTAGTTAGTATAGACCTAGCTTTTTACTGGTCTGGAACATTTTATGACTCGAGTTAACATCTTCTATAAAACACTTTCTAATCTCACGGACATGGCAATACCATCTTTAAAACAAAGATGGCGGCGAGCACCACACCTAAATATGAACTTAACGGTCATTTTAAATATTCGAAATGTTTTTTTCATCATAAAATTTTTTTTTAATTTTACTCATAGTTTTCTGCGAGAACCCAACGGTTAGTTTTAAACATTATTTCATATATTATTTCTATGTTAAGGCAAACTGTTACACTATTTTGTCACTTGATTGGGAATAAATATCTTTTCTTTATCGTTTTTAACATTTCAAGTTCTTTATAATGAGTCCAGAGACGTCACAATTAATTTTCCCATGTGATGGGAAATCCTGTTTTTTAATTGAGACGCCTTGAGATGCGACTGTGTCTAGTCTGGTACTACTAGTTTCGATAAGATTCTTAAATACTTCTATTTCAGTAATGATTGATTCTTATTGCAGTCAATTAGGACTAAGTTACGTGAATTTTTGGTGGACTAATTAGTATGACATTGACTTTTTTAACTTTATCAGATAACATTTTTGAGCCACTCCACAGTAGAGCCACTAGGAAAAGGCTTAAATGGGAAATTAACAACCGAATCGCCGTACAGATAATAATTTAACCATAATTTACAAAACAACATGATTTTTACATATTTCTCCATTAAAAAAACCAACAATTTGTGAAAAGGCACACATAATTTTAGATGACAAACAATTTTAAAATGTAAACTGACGAATGGAAGAATCAATGAGAATAATTCCATGTAATGGGAAATTATATTCCGAACGGGGAATGATTCCTAGGAATGATCATCTATCTTGTACAATATTTTTATACATCTCCGAAGCCGAATAGTAACTTTACATCAGCATTGGCGGTCACAGTGATTTCACCACAGCACATAATATTTTACTATGAAATTCCTATTCTGACCAGATAATGGGAATTTTCCCACTTCATACTAGGAAGACAAATACAACAGAATGAGTATGTGATGCGGTGATAACACAGCTGTCGTAGCCACAACATCAAATGCTTTTACACATACAAAACGCTTCAGCCGTACCGAATAGCACATTCTATACAATTTTAGCCGATACTACAAACCTTACTAATATCGAGGGGCGAGATTTACAACATTTACGCGAAAGCAACTTTTTATAATAGTGCGCTAAATTACTTTGGTCTTTTTTTTTATTATAACTTTCGTGAGACATTCTTAATAATTTATTATGTTTTCGGCTTACTCACGTAATAATTTGACGAGATACTCGACTAGTTTCAAGCCATGCTAGAGACTGTCGCGCTGATACTGAGTAGCAGCGCGACAATCGCCGAGTCACGTGTCGCGGAATGCTCATGAATATCGGCCTCTAGCATGGCTTGAAACTAGTCGAGTGTCTCGTCAAATTATTACGTGAGTAAGCCGAAAACATAATAAATAATGACTTTGGTCTTGTTATAGAGCTTGGAAGATGGACTAATTAAATTATGAAACTGGAACTTGTCTCTGTATTGATTGCCTCTATATGTGACACAAAAGATCATAGAAACGTTGTGTGTCTGATAATATCGAGTACAATGGAGTTTCTTGCTCGTTACTCTCCATAGGAATCTACACTTTGGAACGAGCAAATAGCTTTACTAGAGGACTAACGGACAGACTGACACTTAAAACATTTTATTTTAAATTGTGTGTGTAGTTCAAAATTGCCTCAAATTGGTCTATTTGAAATAATTGTTTTGGCTTTTTGTCATTGGGAATATTTTCTCATGGCACCCAATTTTCACAAAGTCTGTCTTGTACTAGTGTTTCAGTTAAATCAGATCTTATTATCTTACAAATGTAGACTAATCCTTGTTAAGCTTTATTCTGTATACCTATCCCTGTCTACCACATTACTAAATATGGTTGTTGGAAAGAGAGGAACGAGTTCACTATTATCAAAGGGTTGGTTCCGTCGACTGGAGATACAACTTTGTCAAACAAGTTATTACGAGAAATTCTTATTCCAATGGACATAGAATCCAAATTCGTTCCAACTAAAGTCTGAAATGACGACTTTATAGTTATAGTTACTAACCTGACCGTCCAATCTTCATTCTTCAAGCGATTATAAATGTAGAAAGCTATTATACAAGTGCGCACACGAATCTCGCCCCCGTTACCATCGTAATACAGTCCAATTTCGCCGACACACCTTTGTCACAGTCTTTCATATCACGCGCAACACTTTTTTGACTTGTTTTAAAATGTAAATGAAGATAACTTTTTAATTCAGTAGGAGACTGGCTTTACTGTCCATCTAACCAGTAAACTTGGAACCGGTCGTAGCTCGACTAGTCGCCCGACTCGTCGACGAACCAGTCTCCGACTGAATGAAGGAGTAAAGTGAGAATGTAGAGTCCCGCTAGCTGACGTAGAGACGGTTAGAGTGTGTGTGTGAGCTAGTGGTGCGTGTGTGCGTCCGGCGTCTGCGTGCTGCGCGTGCGCAGGCGTGCGCGGCGCCGGCGCTACGTGGGCGCCGAGGGGGGGGCGCCCCCGCCGCGGGGGGACTCCTCGCGCTGCTTGCTGATGTACACCTGCGGGGGGAGGGGGGATTAGTACCGGCAGTCCTTGCTCGCGCCTTGGACAGCGGAGGCTGGAAGAACAGCTTACCTGCAGCAGTCGGTACTTGCTGACGGAGAGATGCTTGAGATGCGGCTGCATGCGTTCCTCCCCGAGCGCGAACGTGAAGGCGACCATGCAGAACACGGCCGCCTTGCGCACCGCGCTGTTCTGGTGGTCCGCTAGCTGTACCGGGAGAGAGACCATTAGGACCACTATACTAATGTTATACAGCTCAACAGTTATAATAAATAATAAAAATTATTAATCTAGTAATCTCTTATCTAGAATATACTGTTTTACTTAAAGCTATACCAAGTACAACACGTGTTTCAGGCGAAAATTGGTAAAAAGGTATTATAAGTGTGGGAGAGCCATGCTTCGGCACGAATGGGTCGGCTCGACCGGAGTGATACCACGGTCTCACAGAATACCGGCGTGAAACAACCACAGCGTTGTGTTTCGCCGTGTAAGTGAGGTTACCGGAGGCCCAATCCTTCCCCGCCCGTGGTAGTTCCAGGCCGTGGTATCACTCCGGTCGAGCCGACCTATTCGTGCCGAAGCATGGCTAAATTTTTGCTTGACATTTCGGCAGGATAACACCTGCAGTGGTCGCAAATCCCGTAGAACAGTAAAGTATGGGTCTCCCTTACTGATATACCTATATATGAAACATCCTGACCTGTCCGACTCCCTCCATGAGATGCTGTACAGTATCGTCAGTGAGCTCGTTGGGGCGCGCCTTGGCGACCTCGGCGGCCAGCTTCAGCGCGCAGAGTGACGTCGGGTACCCGCGGGTACGGATCACTGGCTTCAGGAGGGCTAGCACCTGCAGAGGAACGATATACTTACGGTAAAAAGGGGTGAAAAGACACAGAAGAGAATAGAATTCGAGGGGTAAATAGATACACGAAAGGGTTTATTATGTTTTCGGCTTACTCACGTAATAATTTGACGAGATACTCGAATAGTTTCAAGCCATGCTTTTTTGCGTCGATCCGGGATTCGAACCCAACACCAACGCAGCTGCAGGCGGGCGAGTCTAGCGTAGCAACAGTGTCGCTGCCGACACCACGACTAGAAGAAAGTGCGCGTGAATCACGGCAGAGGGCGCGTTGGGCGCGCAGACTCGAGTAGCCAGTAGCAGCGCGACGGTCGCCGAGTCGCGTGTCGCCCAATGCTGCTCATGAATATGGGCCTCTAGCATGGCTTGAAACTAGTCGAGTATCTCGTCAAATTATTACGTGAGTAAGCCGAAAACATAATTAATAACACGAAAGGGTTTTTTTTGTGAGGGGAAAATCATCAAATGACTTCTCCCGCCCAGGGTCGGGCGGGAGGGAGTGTCAGACTCTTACTGACTAAAAACCCCCCTGTTCCTTCTCCTGCTCTGGGCCGAGGTCGCGGTACCTCATTGCGCTTACCCCACAACCCCGGCTGAACATCAGCCCTATAGGGCCCCGTCTGTGGTGGTCTATTGGCTCTTTGAGGCGCACGCGGAACGCTACCCGCCGTACGCTCGGGACACGAAAGGGGTGAATAGATATTGGCGAATTTTCCTAGTATCCCCCTCTTCTGTGACTATTCACGCCGTTTTACCGTACTGATATTGTCTTTATTATTGTAGAGTGCTTAATGTGGAATCTAGAATAAATTTCCACGCGTTTTGCTAGAAATATTACTAGAAATAAAGTATTGCAGCTCACACGTAGGTCCGATATTTGGTGACTGGACTTCTCCCAGTTGTATAGAATCTTTCGTGCCTTTAAGACTTAAATCATTCTGGCTCTTGCATTAAATTTACCGAGGGATACTTGTAAATACTGGCGTTTAAGTCTTGGCCTACAATATTGCTTTCGTGTCGTGGGTACGTTTACAAACATTGAATTTGACATACAAATCATATAAAGACCCCAAACAACAATTTGTGGCCTACACAAAGAGTTGTTCCATGCGGGAATCGAACCCGCGACACGTTGCTCGGCAGCCAGTTGCTCAGCCACCGCACCAACCGTGCAGTCAAAGTCGGTTTTGGGAGGTCATGGTGGACTTGTCACAGAAAAATGAAGTCTACCTCCAAATTATAGGGAAAGAAGGGACGGGCGACTTTGTGAAGGACTAATAGAGTAATTTGACCCCACTACCCCCCACAACCATCTCCAGTATCGCCGTACCCCGGCCACTAACCTGCTGAGCCGGCAAGGCGTTAGCAATATGCGGCATTCCAGCTTCCACGGCCCGCATAACTTCCTTGTTGAGGCTTTCGTAAGCGTGTATGAGCTTGAGGAGTATGAGGTCGAAGTAGTCCTGCCACTGGGGCCTGGTCTCGGGCCTCCTGCACAACCAGATCAAAACCTTCACAGCTTCCGCTGCAGCGCGCTCGTTGGCCGTGCCCCAACCTGTGGACGAGTAAGGGAAATTTAAGACTAGTTAGCTTCTGTGACGCGGTTTCACTTGCCGCTTGGTTCTTACAATAGTAGGTAGTAGGTAGCATGTTTTATAGGCTGAATCCTTCCTCGATAATTGTACTTACGAACACCAAAATAATTATTCAATTAGAACCAGTAGTTATGGAGATAAGCGCATTCAAACAAACAAACACTCCAGCTTTATAATCCAAAAACTAATATTATAAATTCAAAAGTAACTCTGTCTGTCAATCTGTCTTTTCTTCACGCCTAAACTACTGAACCTATTTTTGTGAAATTTGGTACAGACACAGTTTGGAACTCGAGAAAGGACATAGGATAGTTTTTAAACCAAAAGTCTGCAGGAAGTCACTATTTCACGCGAAAGGAATCGCGGGCTAAAGTTAGTATTAGAATAGATTACTACCAATAGGATAGTTTTTAAACCAAAAGTCTGCAGGAAGTCACTATTTCACGCGAAAGGAATCGCGGGCTAAAGTTAGTATTAGAATAGATTACTACCAATTACTATTTATAGTAATACTATTCAACTAAAGAGGTTGATTATGAGCAAGTGCAGGGTAAGCGTAATAATGTACTAATCTGTAATGGGGTGGGGTATAGCCAGTAAGAGTCTGACTTCTTAAAAAAGTGCTTATTTTTACTAAACTTCACGCGTAACTTTCTGCCCGCACAGCAAAACTTTAGAATGATCTTTCGGCGGCGGTATTCCCGAACCGATACGACCTTCAAACCTTCAAGAAACGAGCGTACTCCTTCTTAAAAGGCCGGCAACGTGCCTGTGACTCCTCTGGTGTTGCAGATGTCTACGGGCGGCGCCGATCGCTTACCATCAGGTGATCCGTCTGCTCGTTTGCCTCCTATTCCATAAAAAATCCCAGTAACCAACCTGAAGTTTGCTGCGCATTGCTGGCGTGTTCAGTATTCTCCTTGTCGCCCGAGTTCTCGTCTATTGACAGCGCCGCCAAAGCTACTCGTACTATGTTCCTGGAATCATACAACGGAATATCATTAAGATGTTTATCTCTGATGGGGTAGGCAGACATGCAACATACACGTATATTCAGAATACATTCACAAGTAGGTAATGTTATGAGTCATATGCTATAGGAGGGAGTCTAGTCGATTTTGTGGGATTTTTTTTATACAAATACATTTCGTCTCCTCGGTAACAGAAGGAAAGACCTTTAACTTGCCATTGGAAAAAACAGACTAATATTACATGAAATTTAGATGACGAAAAAAAGGAATGAGCCAAGCTTTGGCACGAATGGGTCAGTTTGACCGGAGTGATGCCATGGCTTCATAGAAAACCGGCGTGGAACAACTACAGCGTTGTTTCGCCGTGTGAGTCAGCTTACCGGAGGCCCAATCCTTCCCCTGCCTCCAAGCCCTAGATCTCCAGATCTCTAGTCCCAAAAGGTCGGCAACGCACTCGTAACTCCTCTGCTATTGCAGGAGTCCATGGGCGGCGCTGATTGCTTACCATCAGGTAATCCGTCTGCTCATTTGCCACCTTTGACATTAAATAAGATTATTGTACTAACTTGAAGTATTCCGCCGGCTTCCTGCAGTCTCCGTACTTGAGCAATTCGTGCGTGGCGAGCAGTAAGCGCTCCCAGTGCTCCGGGGGCGCAGCCCCAACGTCCAACTTGCATAGGGCTTCCAGCACTTCGGGCTCGCGGAGACCCGCTGCAAGAGAGAAGGTATTATGTTAGTTATTCGTAGCAAACTGAATTTTTATAGTATGTGAGGTCTAGTTAGATCCTTACACTGTAGTTGTGTTTTGTAGTTGTTGAAAATGCAGTAGTTCACAGAAAAGATCACAAGTTATAGTTTGTAGTTGCGTATATTATGTTAGGTAAAAGTTACAAATAAAGTTGTCGTGTTTCTTTCCTTGACTTTGTTCGGTAGTTATAGTACTACTACTCCGATTACTAAAATACGTTAAATTATATAGGCTATGCATTGGGTGACGCGCATTCAATATTGCTGCGTCGACTAAACGTGCTATGTGCGGTTATGAAACCGTACATAGTAATTAAGATGTTTGAGTCTAAAAAGAAAGAAAATGTAAGATAAGAATGCTTGTGTAGGACTTGGACCGGAGTTATACCACGACCTTAAAGAAAAGCGGCGTGAAACAACGCCTGCGTAGGGTCACGTTAGCGTTATGGTCCTCAAACACGGCAATATTTCTTAATCTATACTACATAATATTATAAAACTGAAGAGTTTGTTTGAACGCGCTAATCTCAGGAACTGCTGGTTCGATTTGAAATTCTTTTTGTGTTTAATAGACGATTTATTGAGGAAGGCTTTAAGGTACAAAACATCACGCTACGACCTGTCGAAGCCAAGCAGTGGGTGTAATCGCGCGAGAGTAGCGAGTTCAAAGCTAAAATAGTTAGTACTTACATTTAGTTATAACGTATCCATTCTCGTCGGTCTCGTATGGGCGGATCTTGTCGCGTCCCAGCTGACTAGAGTTGAACTCCCTGGAGACAAAACGATAGTTGCCTATTCATTATAAGTGTAATATATATTTGTTGCCTATTCATTATAAGTGTAATATATATTTAAGTGTGGGAGAGCCATGCTTCGGCACGAATGGGTCGGCTCGACCGGAGTGATACCACGGCCTCACAGAAAACCGGCGTGAAACAACCACAGCGTTGTGTTTCGCCGTGTGAGTGAGGTTACCGGAGGCCCAATCCTTCCTCAATCCCTAAATCTCCAAAACCCTAATCCCTAAAAGGTCGGCAACGCACTCGTAACTCCTCCGTTGCGGGTGTCCATGAGCGGCGGTGATTGCTTACGATCAGGTAATCCGTCTGCTCGTTAGCCGACCAATTACATAAAAAAACTATTCTTTTTTTCAAAAGTCAAAATCATTTATTTCAATTAGACCACAGTAGGCACTTTTGAACGTCAAGCAAAAAAAAGGAATAAAGTAATTCAAGAGCTTTAACATTAAGCGTGTCAGTCGGTAAGTCTGTCCTCTAGTGAAGCTATTTGCTCGTTCCAAAGTGTAGATTCCTATGGAGAAGAACGAGCTAGAAACTCCATGGTTACTCTTTTTCGATCAGTATTGTTTCTTTAAAACTAACGTTGCTCCACATTAGGATTTTCACCTGTGTCGTGCACCCACGACAATTTCAGGTTACAAACATACAATTTCAGATACACATCACACCCAGACACGGAACAACAATTTGTGGATAACACAAAGTGTTGTTTAGTGCGGGAATCTAACCCGAGACACGTTGCACGGCACTCAGGTGCCCAGATATCGCAACAACCGTGCAGTGTTTTCAATTCATTCTGATGTTTGGATTAATTTTTATATGAATTGTTTTCTAGAAAGAGAAAAATAGGGTAGTTTTCTACGTCAAAAATAAATTAATTCGACGTTTGAATACAATAAAAACATCGAAAAATAACTATACTTTTATTCATCGATCGATCGATACACTAAATTTTAGATATTTTTTAACTAATTTTGAAGAAATAAGTAAGTTATTTGACGCAAAAATTCTATGACGTCATAACTCAGTATTTCATACAGATTTCATAGAAAAGTATCGTTTTTGACATTTGGATAAAAGTATTGAATTTGACTAGTTGGAAAATACCGTATTGTAGTTAATTGGGTATATATGAATAGTAATATTATTATGTTTGTCCCTCACCCGTGTGTGTGGAAGTCGAGCCTGTGATGCGCCGGTACGGGGGAGGACTCCTTGGTACTGTTGGCCTCCTCCGAGCTGTCCGCTGAGGCCGCTCGGTTTAACGTGTCACTGGAACCAACAAATTCATTCATCAACCACACTACTTAACCAAAGATATACGTGTTGTGTGTAAATGCTGTGTTTTCTTATTAGAATATTTACCTCATAACATCAAAAGAGTAATCTATACTATATAATATTATAAAGCTGGAGCGTTTGTTTGTTTGAACGCGCTAATCTCTAGTACTGGTTTGAATTGAATAATTATTTAAGTTTTTGAAGGTTTTAGGCTATAAAACATCACGCTACGATTTGTAGGAGCCGAGCAGCTAGTGAAACCGCGCGACAGAAACTATATAGATAAATGACCTGGACTTTTAATTTCGCCTTGAGCAAGGTTGGTGATTAATGCTCAAACCCTCTCCGTGTGAGAAGAGAACTTTGCTCAGCTGTGAGCATTTATACACACCCAAGACATGAGATAAAATGTAGGTCATTTTTTTAATAAGGTCTGATTTTTCAATAGTTACATAAAAATTACCTGGGTATAAATTATGACGCTGACGCGTCACAATGTTTGTATAAGCCAGTGACAGCAACAATTTTAATCCTCAGATAACATTTATATGACTATTGAAAAATCAGTCCGAAATGAAATATTTTTATGATAAATTATAATATACTGACGCGCTGTAGTGTCCGTTGGGCACTCCATTGTGCCCCTTGTTGGAGAGAGTCACGTCCGACATCTGACTTATACCGGAGTCCTTGCTCGACATATGGTTGCCGCAGTCCGCTGAAATTGAACACGTAATAAAATTACCTATATATAGAGTACACGATGAACGAAGCTACATTAGTATAATATAATATAATAAAAGAGAATATGCATCAAAACAATATGTGCAATGTCTTATAAATGAAAATTCCGATATACTATTCTTAGATATTACTTCATCTAACCCCTTTCTTCTAAACCGCTGCTGGAGCAGGAAAAAGGGACGCTGATAGCATGTCTTTTATAAGTTTTTTTCTAAGGATGTGTATCATTTTGCCTCATAACAGGTAGATTAGAAGAAGGAAAATCGTTTCCAGTGTTAATTTCTTAAAAAACACATTCCTTTAAAAATATTATAAGACGCTTGTAAGTCTATAATAGCATTTAGGTGTAAATAGGTACCGTTGCTATGCTGCGCTGTGTAGGTGTGTATCTCGGAGGTCGTCTTCCGTATGCGGGAGTACACGTCCTCCGCCGCCGAGTTGGACGCCCCGCTCACTGTCCGCAGCGGACTGTCCGAGCCTGCTGGGGGAAGGGGGGCGACGGGTTACACTTCGTATTGTGACTATGTAACTATAATCGAACAAACTAAATAATGTACTAATGTGAAACTTATTTAAAAAGGAGTTTATTGATCGTTCTTCTCCATCGGAATCTATACTTTCAAAAGTCAAAATAATTTAAATAGACCACAGTAGGTACTTTTGAATGTGAAGCAAAAAAAAATTTTTTCAAGAGGTTTAACTTTAAGCGTGTCAGTCTGTCCGTCTGTCTTCTACTGAAGCCATTTGCTCGTTCCAAAGTGTGTAGATTCCTATGGAGAAGAACGAGCAAGAAACTTCAAGGTACTCTTTTTCAATCAGTTTTACAATACATTTCTTTGTTACATCATTTAGTCGGTTCTGATATGTGAGAACAATGTAACACTAATGTTTAGGCAAAGAATTAGAAAAAGAAGTGAACCTCAAGGACAACATATTTAGACAGCCTGGAGATGACCAGTCTCAATAGGCGGCGCCCGTTCACGAGCATGACACGTACACCAGCACCGCCCAACTCAACCATATTATAGGGAATTGGGCGATCCAGTGCCCGTGCCACCGCCAATGAGACCTCTAAGTGAGCATGACAGCTCCCAGCCGACAAGAGTACCTATATTCTACAAGTCCAAGGGTTGATATTTCTATGGTTAGATAAAAGTTACCTTCTCCTTACTTAATTGACTTTGGAACGAGCAAATAGCTTCAATAAGAGGACTGACTGACAAACTGATACTTTATACCTTAAAAATTTTGTTTGTCGTTCAAAAGTGCCTGTATGGGTCTAATTGAAATAAATGATTTTGATTTTGACTTACTGCTAGAAGTCCTGCGAACATGTTGTTGGAGTACTCCGTTGACCGACGCCTGCGTCTCTGGAGGTAGCTCGCTCATGAGCGCCGTGAACTGTACACAGAAAGATTACCACAGAATATTAATTATTTTAAGGTAGGCTCATCTATGCTAATATTATAAAGAGGTAAAATTAGTAAGTTTGTATGTAGGGGGTAATCTTTGGAACCGCTGGTCGGATTGTCAAAAATTTTGTCACTGATAGATAGCTACAATGTTCCTGAATGCTATAGGCTATAAAACATCACGCTAGGATCAAATGGAGCTGAGCAGCGAGAAACTGTGTGAGAGTAGCTAGTTTTGAATATAAGTATATATTTCCATAGTATTTGTACAGGAATGTCTTTAGAATTGCATTGTTCTGTGCCAATATAACCATGTCCAAATATCTTTTTGCCAAAAATCTGGTCTTTAGTACTAAATAAATAATTATTAATAATTTTCTTTAAGTTGTCATTTTACATTTTATATTTCTACAAGGACTTCGTTTCTGAGTTTAAATATTCGCATATCAAAGTGATGAGAGTAGGTAGTATGAGATAGAAATGAATAAGAAAGATACAGACCGGCCCCGGGTTGCAGTCGTAGAGCGATGCGAGAGCCCGCCTGGCGGCGGCGCGGACGTCGGCGGCGCGCGGGTCGCCCGCCTGCGTCGCCACCTTACACAGCGCGCGACCTGCCACGCCCGCACTACCTCCTGGACGGACAGCACAATATATTATACACACCCCTATACACCGTGACTTTTTAGTCGTCTTACAAAAGTTGTCCACTTAATGTATCCGACATTAAATACATCTAGGCGCGATTATTATTTTTTTTATCATTAATTAAGATAATAGGTACGAAAAATATTAATAACACATTAGAAATATGAAACATCCTGTTAAAAATCTTTACTAAAGTGTAGAGTATCCTCCATTTGCATTTTCTACGAGACAAAATATCGCAAACGTGCATATAGCGTCCACGTGGACTGTTGTCCAATCAGATTGTCTAACGCTATCCTTAGACAACGTCGGCGCACGCGATGCCTTGCCCCTTTTACTTGAAATTAGGTAAAGGTCACTCTTACTGTAGCTAGTTTAGACTGCACGGTTGGTGCGGTGGCTGGGCAACTGGCTGCCGTGCAACGTGTCGCGGGTTCGATTCCCGCACGGAACAACTCTTTGTGTGATCCACAAATTGTTGTTCCGGCTCTGGGTGTCATGTGTATGTGAAATTGTATGTTTGTAACCGCACCCACGACACAGGAGAAAATCCTAATGTGGGGCAAAGTTTTTTTTAAAAAAAAAAAACACACAAATATCACTTACTTGAGAACAATAAATTAATGTTAACAATATGAAGGTTCGACTTTACCACTATGTGTGGTTTCACAAACACGACCCACCCAACGCATTCATTTCTGTGAGCATGTTTTACTTGCTGTTAACTACTGGCCAAACTGAATTTTAAATGCATTGAGTGAGTTTACATTTCTAATACTTGATAGTAATTTATTATACAGTTACAGCACTCCCTCAAACGTAAACATTTTTTCTAACATATATTTATTTAGTCAAACATGACTGATTACAATAAAGTTGTTTTTGGTATATATAGAGTCTACATGTTTTGCCATTTATGGCGTACTAAATTAGTCACTTTAGGCAGACATTACCAAAATATACTTGCACAACAATATGATCAAACTTTGGATAAAAAAAAATATCAACGTTCAAATGAAAATTAAATAAACAACAATTAAAATCCTAAGTCAAAAATTACAAGTCAGTCTAAATGTCAACCGGTTACCTAAATAAATAAAATGTCACTATATCCATTTTCGAGCTCAATTAAATTATACAAAATAATTAGTATTAATAAAGAAATAATAGAACCAAAGATCACACTGTTACGCTGTTGTAACATTTACAGTACATATACACCGGCGTGAAACAACCACAGCGTTATGTTTCGCCGTGTGAGTGAGGTTACATGGACACCTGCAACGGAGGAGTTACGAGTGCGTTGCCGACGTTTAGAGATTAGGAATTTGGAGATTTAAGGATTGAGGAAGGAATGGGGGGAAGGGAGATTAGCCATCGGTAACTTCACTTACACGGCGAAACACAACGCTATGGTTGTGTCACGCCGGTTTTCTGTGAGGCCGTAGTATCACTCCAGTCGAGCCGACCCATTCGTGCCGAAGCATGGCTCACCTGCACTAAGCATTATTTAAACACAACAAATTAAACATACCGTGTAAGGCTAATGCGAGACTGTTGGGAGTGCAGTAGTCGTGCGCGAGGTCGGCGAGGAACCGGAGCGCGGCCGCCTTCGTCTTCGGGGTCGGCGCCGTCGCACCGTCCGCGAGAAACCTGGATACAACACTTATATTATTTACAATACCGCCGACGTATCTTGGCGAGTCTGAAGTTAGCCGATTAGCTGCGCAGTACACAATTTTGTTCCTAAAAGATCCATTGCGCAGACAAACGGCTAACTTCAGACTCGCCAATCGTATTTAAATCCACATAAAAATGTCGTGGTGCCTTGGAGCCCGCTTCTCATGCATGAGGTGGGTTCGAAACCTGACAAGTACCAATATGACTTTTCCGAGTTATATATACTTTCTATGATTATTTGGACACCACTGACATACGGTGAAGGAAAACATCGTGAGGAAACCTGGACTTATAATTTCTAATTATAAAATCGGCAACGGACTCGTAACTCCTCCGTTGCGGGTGTCCATGGGCGGTGTGATTGCTTACCATCAGGCAATCCGTCTGCTCGTTTGCCGACTTATAACATAAAAAAATGTGACTTCTCCTAAGTTCTAATTATTTTCTAAGATTATTTAGGCAAATCATACTTCCTACTAGAGAATCGACTTGATGCAGACATATTACTTGATGGTAAGTGACCGCGAATAGACACCCACGACACCAGTGAAGTCACAGATACGTTGTCAACCTTTTAAGAAGGATTATATAATTACCTGAATATATTATGTAGTTGCAGCTCGGCTGGGAAGCATTCGTGTATAACGTCAAGAGTTTTCATAATCTTGCTCTGGACAGAGCCCAGTATATCCGTACCAAGCTTCATTAGCAATCTGAAAAAAGGAAAAATAATAATAATTATTTTATTTGAGAATCTGTTTGCGACCATGACCTGTGCAACCAGGTCGAAACGTCAAGTCTACTATAGTATTAAAATAATTAATTTTCACAAAGCTAGTTTATACTATTTGACTTGACACTTATAGATATTTTCTCATACAATACGGTAGTTTCCAACTAGTCAAATTCAATACTTTTATCCGAATGTCAAAAACGATACTTTTCATGAAATTTGTATGAAACGCTGAGTTATGACGTCATAGTATTTTAGCGTCAAATAGCTTACTTATTTCCTAAAAATTAGTTAATAAATATCTAAAACTGAGTGTATCAATCGATTGATGAATGAAAGAATAGTTATTTTTCAATATTTCATTGTACTGAAACGTCGAATTAATTTATTTTTGATCTAGGAAACTACTCAACTCAGGCAAGTCGTTATCTATATATATAAAAATGGATCGCAAAATGTGTTGGTAAGCGCATAACTCAACAACGCCTGGACCAATTTTGCTAATTCTTTTTTTGTTGTGTTTGTTATTGTCAGGAGAAGGTTCTTATCAAGAAAATATAAGAAAAGTAGAGGGGAATATTGGGAAAAAGGAACCCTTTGATAGTGATATAGTTGGACCCGTGCGAAGCGGGGGCGGGCCGCTAGTTTTCAATAGAAATAAAATAGGTAAATCCGAATAATGGACAAGTGCTTAAGGTCTCACCTGAACATGAGTTGATAGAGCCAGTCCTTCAGTTGTTGCCAGTGTACGAGTAGCAGTTCGCAGACAGCATCCAGCAGTAAGGAGAACACCTTGGTGTGGGCATCCACGAACATCTTGTTGAGTAACTCTGTCAAACGTCGGAGCTGGTCATCCGTTAGGAGACGACCGCTGTTCAGGTAATTAGCCTGGGAAAGAATTAAAATAAGTTTATTACACTTTTCTTAAAAGTCTAGCATTTTCTTTTTTGTCGTTGGTGCGTTTATCTATACTAATATTATAAAGATGTAAAATTTTTAAGTTTGTATGTAGGGGTAATCTTTGGAACCGCTCGTTGGTCGGATTGACAAAATTCTTTCACTGACAGATAGCTACAATGTTCTTTAGTGCTGAGGCTATGAAACATCACGCTACGATCAAATGGAGCTGAGCAGCGGGTAAAATCGCGCGAGAGTAGCTAGTAAGCATATAATTTCATATACATATTTAAGTGTGGGAGAGCCAAGCTTCGGCACGAATGAGTCGGCTCGATCGGAGTGATACCACGGCCTCACAGAAAACCGGCGTGAAACAACCACAGCGTTGTGAGTAAGGTGACCATAGGCCCTTTAGTCAAAATAGTTTGATACTTTTTTGTTTCGGTGCTGGGCAACTGGCTGCCGCGCATCTTATCGCGGGTTCGATTCCCGCACGGAACAACTCTTTGTGTGATCCACAAAATGTTGTTCCTGGTCTGAGTGTGATGTGTATGTGAAATTGTATGTTTGTAAACGCATCCACGATACAGGAAAAAATCCTAGTGTGGGGCAACCTTTAAAAAAATCTTTAATATATATACTTACCAAATGCGTTAGTCCGTCTTTCCGTTCGGTCCAATGAGTGCAGGCACAGAGTGCGATGATGTCATCTGGAGGGGGCGGCGGGGGAGGGGACCCACACTCCCAGCCCAGCCGGGACGCTGACCCCGACCAGGATACAGACTGCGGGGATGAGAGGAAGTTGGTTAAAATAACAAAACTAGTAATTGGATAGTTTCCTAGGAGAAAAATAATTTTATTCGACGATTCAATACAACAAAATATTGAAAAATAACTATACTTTTATTCATCGATCTGTCGATACACTAAGTTTTATATTTTTTTTTAGCTAATTATTAAGAAATAAGTAAGCTATTTGACGCAAAAATACTATGACGTTATAACTCAGCTTTTCATACAAATTTCATAGAGAGTATCGTTTTTACCGTTGAGATAAAAATATTGAATTTGACTAGTTGGAAACTATTGTATTAAAAACATATTTCAACTTTGATTTGATGTTATACTTATTTTTTGGTAGCTTCAGTGCGACCGACGTATCTTGGCGAGTCTGAAGTTAGCCGTTTGTCTGATTGTATACAGAACAATATACTCACATATCTCAGCATTATATATATATATATATAAATCTTCAAAATAACTAGATTATAATATGAAGTATACATTTCGTGTTATATTGTAACGGCGTAAATACTAACAATATAAAAACTAGTACTTACATCATGTCTCCTATACGAGTCTAGACTGCGTTCTGAACAAACGCTGGAAGCCTCAGAATCATCATCCCGGCCGCGACCTCCCTCGCACGCTGAACTGTCTTCCGGACTCTGAGGAAATAAATAAAGTGTTTTATAGTCAAGTAGTAAAATTCTGCAATACAGGCGGTAAGCGTAAAAATTTACCAAGGCCCTTCTTTGTGAGGGGAAAATAATTAAATGGTAGTCATTTGATTATTTTCCCGCCCAGAGTAAGGCGAGAGGGAGTGTCAGACTCTTACTGACTAAAACCCCCCTGTTCCTGCTCCTGTTCTGTGCCGAGGTCGCGGTGCCTCATTGCGCTTACCCCTCCACCCCGGCTGAACATCAGTCCTATAGGCCCCCGTCTGTGGTGGTCTATTGGCTCTTTGAGGCGCGCGCGGAACGCTACGTGTCATACGCTTGGGTTTCCACGACTCTGAGCCAAAGCAGGACAAGGAACGGAGAGGGGGGTTAGTCAGTAAGAGTCTGACATTCGCTCTCTTGAATGATTTTTAATGTGCAGTTTTTACTGTGTTTTATTTTGAATTTGGTGCGTTTTTTTGTTATTAGAATTGCTAGTTTAATTTAGAATTGATATTGATTATATTATATTTTTTGTTTAAACTTTATCACACGAATTTTTCTCGTGTCGCGTAAGTATGGTTACGAACATTACAATTTCACATTTAATGGTTGGGCAACTGGCTGCCACGTAGTGTGTTGCAGGTACGATTCCCGTACGGAACAACACTTTGTGTGATCCACAAATTGTTGTTTCGGGTCTGGGTGTGATGTGTATGTGACATTGTATGATTATAACCACACCCACGGCACAGGAGAAAATCCTTGTGTGGGGCAACCTTTTTTTAAGAAGCAAGAAGTAAATGAGTGCATACCCTGAGCAGTGCCTCAGCGTCCCTGGTCTGCTGCAGCAGGCGCAGCGTGGCGACGGGCGCGCGGCCGGGCGCGGCGCGCTCCATGGACTCGCGCCGCCGGACGCCCGCGCCCACCACGCTGCTCGACCGCCCACTCCTGGGGGAACAAGTACATTTAAAGAACTAAATTCAAATCGGTTCATACATGAGAAGCAAGCGCCTTAATGCCGCCTTAAAGCGAGCCCGCTTCTCATGCATGAGGGTGTAGGTTCGTAACCTGGCAAATACCAATGTGACTTTTTCCGAGTTATATGTACTTTCTATGATTATTTAGACACCACTGACATACGGTGAAGGTTAACATCGTGAGGAAATCTGGACTTACAATTTATAATTATAAGTTTGAAATCGCCAACCCGCATTTAGCAAGCGTGGTGATTAATGTTCTGACCATCTCCATAAGAGAAGAGGTCTTTGCTCAGCAGTGGGCACTTATAGACTGGTGATGATGATAATGATGATAGTTTGAAACTCGAGAAAGGACATAGGATAGTTTTTATACTTAAAATCTGCAGGAAGTCACTATCCCAAGCGAAAGAAGTCGCGGGCAAAAGCTAGTAGGCTATAAAACATCACGCTATGATCTGTAGGAGAGCGGGTGAAACCGCGTGAGACTAGCTAATAAACAAATAATGATGATAGTTTAGTACATTACCTTGTAGGACTGGTCTCCCTAGAGCCAGCCAGGGAGCGGGGTATACCGGAGGGCCGACGTCTCGCGCTGGCCAGGGACAGAGGCCCACTGCTGCGGGATGATGGCGACGACGACCGTGACGTAGCTGTTCGTAAAACAATAAGAACCGTCATTATTATTTTTTTGGAACAAATAATTTGACGAGATACTCGACTAGTTTCAAGCCATGCTAGAGGCCCATATTCATGAGCAGCATTCCACGACACGCGACGCGTCTAGCAAAGTTTGAAACTATAGTCAGACTTTTAATTCGATTCCTGATTTGACATTGACCACTGTCATTTTGTGAAATAATGATACCACATATAACAGTGTAGTGATAAACACAAAAATCGATAAATAATCAGTGGATCAGGTTCAGGAAGGCATTCAAAAAATTACGGCTACCGAATGGTCTAAATGTGTATCCCATGTTTTCAAAGAAGAGGAAAAAATTAGTAAGCTAGATATGTTAATTGACAATAAATATCAAAGACACAATTCATAATAAATGTTACATAGAGTAACGGCGATAGCGATAGCGATGACGGCGACAATTTATAAAATGTCTGTTTTATTAGTCTCGTTCCTTCATGATCACATTTTTTATTAATTTCACACACAATTACAAAAGAAAAGTTAATTAATTGTCAAAACTAAATTATCGGTTCAGAAATATTTTATTTCCTGATAAACTTAGTTTACGAGAGTAAATTTATAAACGAGAGGAATAGATTCAGAAATATTCGATTTCCATATCGAATAATTTCGCAACGTCACTATTTAATACGTGTCATAACGCTGCAACACTGAAATTGTCAAATCTGGAATGGAATTAAAATTCCGAGTATAGTCGAATATCTCGTCAAATTATTACTTGAGTAAGCCGAAAACATAATAATTAAGGACACTGCAACTCCTGTGCACCAGGATCTACAGTAGATACAACCATGGAGACACCGGAACACTGAAGTCCGCCGCGTCCCAGGGACATGAATGACTGTCTTGGATCCCGCAACGAAATAAATCAAAAGATATTATTTGAGGAGGTGAAAATAGGAAATACATAGTTTCCACTTCTCTTAGTAAATTTAATACAGGAGACAGAATGACTTTGATCTTAAAGACACAAAAGAGACTGTACAACTGGGAGCAACCCAGTCATCAAACACCATGGAAAATATAACAATTCTACACTGTAAATCTATATGCATCGGGAATTGAGAGATGATCTCCGGCCACCGTAAGCGCGGGTCTGCGGACGGCGAGTAAGGGTAGCTCGTCGCCCGACCAGAACCAGACCCGAGCGTACGGCGCGTAGCGTTCCGCGCGCGCCTCTAAGAGCCAATAGACCACCACAGACGGGGCCCTATAGGGCTGATGCTCAGCCGGAGTTCCGTGGTAAGCGCAGGAGAAGGAACGGGGGTGTTTTTAGTCAGTAAGAGTCTGATATTCCCTCTCGCTGGGCAGGGGAGAAGTCATTTGATGATATTACCCTGACAAAAAACTCTATCGGCCTTATTACAAAACAAGGTTTTACTTTAGTCTAGGACTAAACCATTGAGCCAGTTTTCGTATTTCGAATTGAAGATAGATGACAATAAGATTCAAAATTCAAAACCCGACTCAATGGTTTAAACCTGGACTAAAGATAAACCTTGTTTTGTAATAAGGGGGTATATGGTTAAAGTATATTATGAAATAACTTACGTTGTGACTGTGATACGCCGGGTCTGGACCGGGATCGTCCCACAGACCGTTCCGGACTGGGAGGTACTCCGCTCGCCGCTACCGGAGACCGTTTCGCACGGGCTGCATATAAAAAAGATATTAATTAGTCAGTATAAAATAATATATTACGAATATCAATCTACACCGAAACCGAATAAGTTATTCAAGGGCTGATTTTTCAATAGCCAGATAAATGTTATCTGAGGAATAAAATTGTCACTGTCTTATACAAACATTCTGACGCGACAGCAGCATCAAGAGTGGGAGAGCCATGCTTCAGCACGAATGGGTCGGCTCGACCGGAGTGATACCACGGCCTCACAGAAAACCGGCATGAAACAACCACAGCGTTGTGTTTCGCCGTGTGAGTGAGGTAACCAGAGGCCCAATCCTTCCCCTCGCCCAATCCCTCCTCAATCCCTAAATCTCCAAATCCCTAATCCCTAAAAGGTCGGTAATACTCGTAACTCCTCCGTTGCGGGTGTCCATGGGCAGCGCTGATTGCTTACCATCAGGTAATCCGTATGCTCATTTGCCGACCAATTACATAAAAAAAAACATAATTATTCCCCAGGTAACTTTTATCTAAGTATTGAAAAATCAGCCCATAAAACATAATTTATCTGTACGTATAATTAAGTAGACTATCGAAAAACAATTAAATTTGCACGCCATAAACGGCTGAATATGTTGAGCCCAAACTTGTTATAACACATACTATACCATATTCTTGAAAATAAATGACTTATTTTTATTTAAGAAAGAGTTTGTTTATAGCACGCTAATCAAGAAATACTGGTTCAATTTCAAAAAATGTTTTGGTGTCGGATAGTCCATTAATCGGAGGAGGATATCCAAACTACTATTATAAATTTAATGCGAAAGTAAATCTGTCTGTCTGTCTTTTCTTCACGCCTAAACTACTGAACCTATTTGTGTGAAATTTGGTACAGACACAGTTTGGAACTCGAGAAAGGACATAGGATAGTTTTTAAACCAGAAATCTGCAGGACGTCAATATACCACGCGAACAGAGTCGCTGGCAAAAGTTAGTAAAATATAATATAAACTACAATATTATAAATAAACAATCAAATACCTGGTTGCGATACATCTCCTTCTTGCGCAAAGCGTAAATTCAAATATAGTTAATTTATTTATATCTTTATTAGCATTATTTATTCCTAAATATACATATAACAAAACTAATATACACTATGTATAATAATATATAATATATAATCTTCGTTTTTCTATTATTCACTTATGTCTCCATCCGTGCTATTAGGCGTCCAAGCTGAAATTCAAAAACTTCACCTCAATTTACTTCCTTTTTAACAAGTATGTTGGTAAATATGTTATTTTTTGAAAAGTATATATATTATATGTAAAAGAATTGGATGATTTTTATTATGATACGTATATTGGAGTAATGTTTTTGAATTCCTTTGTATTAACACTAATCTAGTATAAAATTATAAGGAGGTAAAATTGGTAAGTTTGCATGTAGGGGGTAATCTTTGGAACCGCTGATCGGATTGCCAAATTCTTTCACTGATAGATAGCTACAATGTTTCTGAGTGCTATAGGCTATGAAACATCACGCTACGATCAAATGAAGCCGAGCAGCAGGTTTAACCGCGCGAGAGTAGTCTAGTATAAAATTATAAAGAGGTAAAATTTGTAAGTTTGTATGTAGGGGGTAATCTTTGGAACCGCTGCACTGGTCGGATTGCCAATATTCTTTCACAGATAGATAGCTACAATGTTCCTGATTGCTATAGGCTATGAAACATCACGCTACCATCAAATGGTGCCGAGCAGTCTAGTATAAAACAAAGTCGGTATCTCTGTCCCTATATCCATATGTATGCTTAAATCTTTGAAACTACGCAACGGATTTTGATGAGGCATTTTTAATGGATAGAGAAGGTAGAACTGTGTTATATATTTGTTTCATTTCGCCAGTTACGTTTTAAATCTCACTTCAAGAGACGATGTTATATTTGCTATAAGATTTAAGTGAAAAAAATATATAAATTTAATATATTTCAAACACCATGCATTCTACTAACATTATATAAGTGAAGTTTGTGTGAATGTACGGATGTATATCTATTATTCTTCCACGCGAAAAGCCTGAACAGATTTCTTTAAAACTAGCTAGTCTCACGCGGTTTCACCCGCTGCTCAGCTCCATTTAATCGTAGCGTGATGTTTTATAGCCTATAGCACTCAGGAGCATTGTAGCTATCTATCGGTGAAAGAATTTTGGAAATCTGACCAGCGGTTCCAAATATTACCCCTTACATACAAACTTACAAATTTTACCTCTTCATAATATAAGTATAGAAGTATAGATTTGGTATGTAGATTGATGACCCTGGATTATAGAACATATAGGCTACTTTTTGCGTGCAAAGCCGTCAGCGGAAGCTAATTATAAATTTTATTATGTCATTACATATAATAATAATAATATCCGGTTATTACCTACTTTTCTACTGTTGCAGAGATCTCTCCGTATGCGGAGAAGAAAAGCAAGCTTACAATTTGAATTTGGTAAAACATCTACAATGAAAGAGAAAAACAAAACTCGTGTGTTAGTTGATAAATAAATAAAAAAAAAACACTATCACCAATATATATGGATGGATAAGCATAATATTAGTCAGATCTTACTTAAATCCTAAGAACGAATTAATATTTAAATTTAAGTGTGGGAGAGCCATGCTACGGCACGAATGGGTCGGCTCGACCGGAGTGATAGATACCACGGCCTCACAGAAAACTGGCGTGAAACAACCACAGCGTTGTGTTTCGCCGTGTGAGTAAGGTTACCGGAAGCCCAATCCTTCCCCTCCTCCGATCCCTAAATCTCTAAAACCCTAAAACCCTAATCCCTAAAAGTTCGGCAACGCACTCGTAACTCCTCCGTTGGGTGTCCATGGGCGAAGCTGATTGCTTCCCATCAGGTAATCCGTCTGCTCGTTTGCCGATCGCCAAGACCTCTTCCTCTCTCCTTTATCTTTGCTGTGCCCGCAGACAGGGTCCATAGTGATTCTGTTATATTTTTATTCATAAGACCAGTACACTATGGAACTCAATAAAATTAAGTATAGAATATTGAGTATTAATTGTGGCATCAAGCATGACTGTTTTTCATTATTTAAACATAGAGTTTATATAGAAGCATTCTTTTGGATTGCTAGTATACATATGTGAGCGCCATGTTCGAGGCGATAAAGGATTTAAAATTAAATGATGTGGAATTGGGTAGTTTACTTGGTCAAAAATAAAATAAAATAATTCGAAGGTCCAATACAATAAAAAATTTAAAAATAATTATACTTTTATTCATCGTTCGATCGATACACTAAATTTAAGATATTTTTTAAGAAATAAGTACGCTGTTTCACTCAATAATACTATGACATCATAACTCAGCGTTTCATATATATTCGTAGAAAAGTATATTTTTTGACATTTGGATAAAAGTATTGAATTTGACTAGTTTGAAACTACCGTATTGATTCCATCGTTTGTTCTTTATTTTTAACAATTTGGTCTCTGCATTGATATTACATAATTATGGGTACAATAATGTATATTAAATGTTTTAGCAAGCTTTTTTTTAGAGTTTCTTTTTCGTTGTTCTCCATTCGAATCTTTACTTTGGAACGAACACCTAGCTTCACTGACGAACTGACTGACTATTATTCTATTTAATGGTTTCAAAAGTATCTATTTATGATTTAGTTGGAATAAATGATTTTGCTTTAGACTTTGAGAGTAAGAAACATGAAATTTTTCTACTTATTACCCGATATAAAACCAAACACTAGTTGATATGGAAACTAAGCTTAGGTATATGGCATGCAGAAAAATCATTAACTTTTATGAGAGAAAAAGTTTGTTTTAATTAACACCCATATTACGTTTACCGAATTATATGTACTTTGTAAGATTAATAATATGGTAGAAAATGTGAGGAAATATGCACTTACAATTAGGTATAAATTAGGTACAGTGAAAACAAGCAATAAATTTTTTATTTAGTCAGCCTGCCTTGGGCTATCGTGGGGACAAATACCTAGTCAATATTTAACTAAGTTTTTTGTGAGAGGAGGATTTTTCTCTGGAGGAATGGGTACTCCTCCACAGCTGAGAATTGGTCCCTTTCTTTTTTAGGATATTCACTAGTATTGAAAGTAAACACACATTTTTATAAAGTAATATTTGTATTAGTTTCCTAAGATTTTTAGATCTTTGTTTATTGGCTTGGACTTGGGGGAGTGGGGGTGTAGACAGGGCGTGTAAGAGTGAGATGTATGAGAACTCACGCAGGCTGGCGGTGGGGGACACCTTGTGCCTCCCCATGGAGGAGTAGAGGGGGTAGATGTACGAGTACTCACGCAGGCTGGCGGTGGGGGACACCTTGTGCCTCCCCATGGAGGAGTAGAGGGGGTAGATGTACGAGTACTCACGCAGGCTGGCGGTGGGGGACACCTTGTGCCTCCCCATGGCGGAGTAGAGGGGGTAGATGTACGAGTACTCACGCAGGCTGGCGGTGGGGGACACCTTGTGCCTCCCCATGGAGGAGTAGAGGGGGTAGATGTACGAGTACTCACGCAGGCTGGCGGTGGGGGACACCTTGTGCCTCCCCATGGAGGAGTAGAGGGGGTAGATGTACGAGTACTCACGCAGGCTGGCGGTGGGGGGGACCTTGTGCCTCCCCATGGAGGAGTAGGGGGGTAGATGTACGAGTACTTACGCAGGCTGGCGGTGGGGGACACCTTGTGCCTCCCCATGGAGGAGTAGAGGGGGTAGATGTACGAGTACTCACGCAGGCTGGCGGTGGGGGACACCTTGTGCCTCCCCATGGAGGAGTAGAGGGGGTAGATGTACGAGTACTCACGCAGGCTGGCGGTGGGGGGGACCTTGTGCCTCCCCATGGAGGAGTAGAGGGGGTAGATGTACGAGTACTCACGCAGGCTGGCGGTGGGGGACACCTTGTGCCTCCCCATGGAGGAGTAGAGGGGGTAGATGTACGAGTACTCACGCAGGCTGGCGGTGGGGGACACCTTGTGCCTCCCCATGGAGGAGTAGAGGGGGTAGATGTACGAGTACTCACGCAGGCTGGCGGTGGGGGACACCTTGTGCCTCCCCATGGAGGAGTAGAGGGGGTAGATGTACGAGTACTCACGCAGGCTGGCGGTGGGGGACACCTTGTGCCTCCCCATGGAGGAGTAGAGGGGGTAGATGTACGAGTACTCACGCAGGCTGGCGGTGGGGGACACCTTGTGCCTCCCCATGGAGGAGTAGAGGGGTAGATGTACGAGTACTCACGCAGGCTGGCGGTGGGGGGGACCTTGTGCCTCCCCATGGAGGAGTAGAGGGGGTAGATGTACGAGTACTCACGCAGGCTGGCGGTGGGGGGGACCTTGTGCCTCCCCATGGAGGAGTAGGGGGGTAGATGTACGAGTACTTACGCAGGCTGGCGGTGGGGGACACCTTGTGCCTCCCCATGGAGGAGTAGAGGGGGTAGATGTACGAGTACTCACGCAGGCTGGCGGTGGGGGGGACCTTGTGCCTCCCCATGGAGGAGTAGGGGGGTAGATGTACGAGTACTTACGCAGGCTGGCGGTGGGGGACACCTTGTGCCTCCCCATGGAGGAGTAGAGGGGGTAGATGTACGAGTACTCACGCAGGCTGGCGGTGGGGGACACCTTGTGCCTCCCCATGGAGGAGTAGAGGGGGTAGATGTACGAGTACTCACGCAGGCTGGCGGTGGGGGACACCTTGTGCCTCCCCATGGAGGAGTAGAGGGGGTAGATGTACGAGTACTCACGCAGGCTGGCGGTGGGGGACACCTTGTGCCTCCCCATGGAGGAGTAGAGGGGGTAGATGTACGAGTACTCACGCAGGCTGGCGGTGGGGGACACCTTGTGCCTCCCCATGGAGGAGTAGAGGGGGTAGATGTACGAGTACTCACGCAGGCTGGCGGTGGGGGACACCTTGTGCCTCCCCATGGAGGAGTAGAGGGGGTAGATGTACGAGTACTCACGCAGGCTGGCGGTGGGGGACACCTTGTGCCTCCCCATGGAGGAGTAGAGGGGGTAGATGTACGAGTACTCACGCAGGCTGGCGGTGGGGGGGACCTTGTGCCTCCCCATGGAGGAGTAGAGGGGGTAGATGTACGAGTACTCACGCAGGCTGGCGGTGGGGGGGACCTTGTGCCTCCCCATGGAGGAGTAGAGTGCCCGGGCGCGCGCCCGCTGGGCGGCGGCGGCGTCCAGCGCTGACACCGAGCGCGCCGCGGGGCCTACCGCACGCTCCGCTGGGGAACAAACACGTTCACTTTATTAACAATGAAGCGCAATTTATTTATGCAAATAATAGGCCATAAAACCACGTCACCACCTTCACGTCAAAATTATGTTTTTCTTTTCAGAGAAGTCAGGTAGGAAACCCCAAAAATAAACAGGTGAAACGACAAACAAACAGTAGCCGGGCTTTTCCTAGATTTAAGCTCAGCTTTTGACACAGTAGACTTCAAAATACTAATTGATAAACTCGAACACTACGGTGCGAGGGATAAAGCTTTAGAACTTCTAAAATCGTACTTGACGAGCGTAAAAGAAGATATTTGTGGAAATGAAAGTAATGGCTAATAAAATAGATCCATTAAATAGTAGCAATAGTAGAGATACTAGTTCATTCTAAGAATTCCACTAGATCCAAATTGGTTCTAGTTCAAATTGGTGTACCACAAGGCTTCATATTGGGACTCACATTTTTCATTATTTTTATTAGCGATCTTATTACGATTTGGTTACAGAAACTACCCAGCTAGAGTTTTTGCTGACGATTTAAATAATTTAAATATAACTGTGAATTAAACCTCAAGCACGTTTGACAACTGTTTCAGAGTAAACTATCTTAAAGTAAATGTCAGTAAAACTAATGTCACACTTTTCAGTTCAACTTCAAGCAAAAATGATAGAATAAACTGGGTAATGAATGTGAAGTGTGGGAGAGCCAAGCTTCGGCACGGATGGGTCGGCTCGAGTGGAGTGATACCACGGCCTTACAGAAAACCGGAGTTAAATAACCACAGCTTTGTGTGAGTGAGGTTACGGCCCAATCCTTCCCCAATCCCAAAATCCCTAATCCATAAAAGGTCGGCAACGCACTCGTTACTCCTAAATTGATGCCGTGGTGTCCATGGGCGACGCTGATTGCTTACCATCAGGTAATCCATTTGCCGACCTATCATCTATAAAAAAGAAGCATAATTATGTACCATCTCTGCCCATGGCTACAGGTATATGCGATACGGGAGGTCTTTCATGCGAGGCGCGGCGCCTGCGCAGAGACCCCGACCTATTCACGCCCGACACTAAATTCTCTGTCGACGCTGGAGTTTGTATTTATGTAAGTATGTATATATATATAGTTACCAGTATCCAGGCAGCGTTTGAAAAGATTTTTGGTTTAGTAAGTAACGTATAAAGATTAAAAAAAACACAACTAGGACCAGAATAATAAATTGAACACACAAGAGGATTTTCTATGAGAATTGAATAATATGCTCTTTATAAATTAATGCACCTTAAGAGCTTGTCCAGAAGGAGCGAATTCGATCATCTATCTCGTGCGTATCACGCGCGATCATTTCGCCCAGAAAAAGCATTTGGGCAATTGGGAATTTAAATTTTGTCGGCACAATCAGGTGATTCCAAATCCCATATCCGCCGACCGTTTTTTTATTTCGTCTATAAACAATTCCGTAGTAAAACGGGATGAATAAATACACAAAAGGGATGAATAGATGTCGAATTTTCCTATAGTCAGAATTTTAATTCGATTCCAGATTAAACATTAATTTTAATAATAAATTTGAAATAATGATACCAATAAAATTATCAATTAATTTATGAGAAATTTATTTCAGGAAGGCATTGAAAAAATGACAGCTACCGAATGGTCTAAATGCATATCCCATTTTGCCAAGAACCGGAAAAAGTAGGCTAGATAATTATGATAATTGTCAATATCACTGACACATTTATAATAATAGTTATGGCGACAATTTATCCATTATTACCCATCGATCACTAATAAAGAACTAGATACACAATCAGTGACTGTCCTAACTGAAAGTCCACCAAACTCAACATCGCGGTGTAGTTTTAGTTTAGTACCACTCGAATGCTCCGACGGTAAACACGTCTCAGTGCTCGTTTAAAAACTGCAAAAAAACACACATCTAAGACGCAAAAAAAGATGGAATTTCATATTTTCGTTAAGTAATAATATTATCATTATATAATTGTCATCATTCTATTTTAAATATTGATATTTTATTAAGAAATTAACTTTAAATCTTTTTCCAAATGAAATCGTATTCAAAAACCGGGGTTATAATGCACACAGTTTATAAAGACACTTATACTAAACGTAAAATCATTCTCTAGCATGACCACTTAAGTTGTTCGGTTTACGTGGATTGATTCTGTTCCGTTTAGTGGAGACGCTATTGTTTCTTGTTTCTAATTTTATTTATTGTTTTTTTTTATTAAAAAATAGTTTTTATTTACTATTATACTTCTTTACTGTGTTTATTAAAATATGGAATAGGCAGATATAATGGATTTAATTTTAACTGCAGTAAAGACTTTTTTTTTAGCTATCATCAAAATCCAGTGCGATATGAAAAATTTACAACAATAACGAGAACATTTTCAGTACTTGCTTTAGATATATATTCTTTTTATTATTTTACATCTTTTTTATTTCACTTTTACTAATTATTTAACTAAATTTAGGAAGGATTAAGGAGGACGAAAATTATAAATAAAAATTATAACTATATGCATTAGTTTCATTGGTAAATAAATGAACAAACCTATAGAAAAGAATACTATAAGTAATGCGTTTTAATTTTCGTATTTTTTTTTTTTTATAAATTATCAAGAAAAATTTGAAAGAACTGTATTTCTTACGAGACATTTCGACTCCAATCATTCTTTGTCCTAGCGGTGAGCCGAAGTCGTTAAATTTTATTGCTCATTTTTGACACATTGTAAATTCGACTTAAAAACATGCGAATATGGTTCAATTTCTTATGATTTATGCAAAAAATGTTTAGATTTTGTATATCACTTTGTGAAAACAACTCTATGAGTTGCATTTAAGGTGTAATTTACATTAATGCATGTTTATTTCAAGTATAAGTACCTAAATACAGTTGGCGACAGTTTTGAAGCGAACTTTTGTATGGGATTGTGTATCTAGTTCTTTATTAGTGATCGATGTTATTACCATAATACATCTATCTGTTTTATTTTTCATGTTCCTTCACGATCACATTTTTTTATTTATTTCACACACAATTATAAAAAGAGTCTCAGATCGTGAATTAATCATAATAATACTAAATTATCGGTTCAGAAATATTTAATTTCCTGATAAACTTAGTTTACGAGAGGAATCGATTCAGAAATATTCCATTTTCCATATCGAATAATTTCGTACTTGTCATAACGTTGCAATACTGAAATTGTCAAATCTGGAATCGAATTAAAATTCCGAGTGTAGTACCTCGAGTCGCGAGTCGAGAGTTCGTAATGAACGCGATTTACGCGCGTATTTAGAGTTCGCGAAATGTTTGCCGGAAACTTTTGGCGGCGAAATCGCCCTTTCTGGATCAACTCTAAAAAATGGGTGTTTTAGTCATTAATGATTGTTAGATACTGACCTGATACACTGGCCGATGGACTTCTGGGACTTGTTATAACTCTTCTTTCTGTAAAGAAAACAAAACTTGTAAGAATATTAATCAATACTTGAATTGAATTGGAAAAAAATATTTGTCTGTTTTGGGCTTTTTAATATAATTATCGGTTTCGAAATCACCAATTAGCCTTGAATTATTAATGCTCTAGCCTTCTCTGTGTGAGAAGGGGTCTTTAATCAGCAGTGGGCACTGACAGCAACCTATAAGTGCCTACTGCAGTTTGCCATTTTGGTAAGTTTGCCAAAAATTATCAATACAGGAAATCCGCTCAAAGCAGAGGGAGTAAAGATATAAGCAAGTCCTCACCAGTGCCGACATGATGTAGACTGTCGAGACTGCCAATGTTCCGTTCCCGCTCGATCTGTTTCTGCGCGGCCGAGTCCAGTCGGGCGAACAACTGCTCCGCGTCCTCGGGGAAGTGGCGCTTGTACGCCGCGTATGCTCTGTGTAAAAATTATAACATTATTTTGATACTTTATTTTATGCTAGTGTTTTATATTATAGCAGACTAGATATGGTAGAAACTTCTTTAATAAAATTGAATATTTTAAGCTACGCATTATACACATAGCTATTTAAAGCAACTGTGGGAGTCATGCTTCACGAATGGCTCGACCGGAGCGATACCCCGGCCTCACAGAAAACCGGCGTGAAACAACCGCAGCGTTGTTTCGCCGTGTGCGTGAGGTTACCAGAGGCCCAATCCTTCCCCTCCCCCAATCCCTAATACCCAAAAGGTTGGTAACGCACTCCTAGGTCCTCTGTTGGAGGACGGACGGCGCTAAATGCTTACCTTCAGGTAATCATTTGCCCATCACATAAAAAAACATAGAGTAAAACAGTCTTAGGTAGAAGAGAATGTATAAAAAAAAGTACCTCCGTCCATAAGTCCTGCACGTACTGTCGGCGTCGACGCAGGCCCTGCGTATAGCGTCCCGAACTGCCGCCTGCTGCTTCTCTATAGTCGACGCTGGCCATTTCTCCAGCATCAGTACTAGGACCTCACTGCAAACGGAATATAAATAGTGAAAGATATAAAATGTTTGAAACTACTATCACATGCAGGCATGCTTCGTCAAAAGTGAGTTTGTTTCAACTTCAGAAACATTTAAGCGCTAAAAGGACCATGCTTCAGCACGAATGTATCGAAATTACGGGAGTGATTCCACGGCCTCTCAGAAAACTGGCGTTATGTTTCGCCGTGCTCTCCCAATCACTAAATCTCCGAAACCCTAATCTCCAAAAGGCTGGTAACGAACTCTTAACTCCATTGGTGTTGCGCTTGTCCTTGAGCGTCACTAAGTGCTTACCATCAGATAATAATTCAGTTAGTTTTCACCTAATGAATTTTTTGTATTTCGTTACACAACACACATGACAACACGGTACGGTGGCTGGGCAACCGCGCAACGTGTCGCGGGTTCGGTTCCCGCACGGAACAACTCTTTGTGTGATCCACAAATTGTTGTTCCTAGTCTAGGCGTGATGTGTATGTTTGTATGTTTGTAAACGCACCCACGACACAGGAAAAAATCCTAGTGTGGGGCAAGAATTAAAAAAATATATAATAGCAAAGTCAAATTCAAAATTGAAACGCCAAAATAAAATATTCTTCTGTTAGTATCTTCATCAGTGAAGCTTGGTGCTCGTTCCAAATTGTAGATTCGAATGGAGGAGAACGAGCAAGAAACTCCAACGTTATTCTTTAAAAAAATAATATTTGCTTTACAATTTCAATAATGTAAATAATGTATTATATAATAAGGGCTACTTTTTTAATAGTTAGATAAAAGTTACCTGGGGAATAATTATAATGCTGTCGCGTCAGAATGTTTGTATAAGACAGTGACAGCAACAACTTTATTAATCAGATAACATTTATCAGTCTATTGAAGAATCAGACCTAAGTTATAATAAAAGCTTGTAAAATAGAAATTATTTATTTACCTGAGCGTGGACCGTATCTCCTTGGACTTGTTGGTGGTAAGGTTTGTAACGATGACTGGAAGCAGTCGGGGCGAATGCACATACGTTACTATGTACCGCACGCATACTGTCCCCGCTGACGATACAACCTGGCAAATGTATATAAATATTATTTTTTATCATCATCATCAGCCTATAAGTGCCCATTGTTGAGCAAAGGCCTCTTCTCACGCGTGAAGAAAAGTTTGAGCATTCTTCACCAAGTGTGGTCATCACTCAAACTTATAATTAGAAATTATAAGTCGAGGTTTCATCACGATGTTTGGGTGATTCTCCAAAAAACCTTAACTTTTATTTAACAAGTCATTATCCTCCCAGGTTTTTAAGCATCTTAGTAATTTATTTTATACAATATTTTTAATCGGTTGCTTGTAAGCAGTGGTGAGATTTAATTTAATAAAATAATTATCTGTGTTTTAATCAGCAGACTCGTTAATTTTTGGTTGAGGATAATGACATTATAATTTTTTTTTTAATTGATGTGAAGAATCACCCGTTTACCTTCACCGTATGTCAGTGGTGTCTAAATAATCATAGAAAGTATATATAACTCGGAAAAAGTCACATTGGTAATTGTCAGGTTTCGAACCCTCATGCATGGTAAATTTAAAATGTTTTTTTTTTTAAATATAATCATAATACTTTTAATTATTGATTTCACAAGTAACATGACTAATTTTTTTCTAGTTAACTTTTGTATGTTGTTATGCATAAAAACATTATAACACAATTTTGTTGCGATCAAATGCAAAATACATAGGAAAGTATATTATTTTTGACATTTCAATAAGAATATTGATTTTGACTAGTTGGAAACTACCGAATTATGGTTTCACTGTAACAGTTTTACGCTTATTCTTGATTGTTGGAATTTATTTATGAGCTTTGAGTACTCTGAAAATTTACCCCCGCATGCCCCGGCCAAAGCTGAGCTGTGTTTTTTTTTTTGTTTTAGAGGGACCGTCATCAATGACTTCTCTCGCCCATGGTTAAAACACTCTTTTTGTAATCCACAAATTATTATTCCGGGTCTGAGTGTCATGTGTATGTGAACTTGTATGTTTGTAAACGACACAGGAGAAAATCCAATCTCAATATTTAAAAAAATCTGAGTTCTAACCTTGGCAGCGTTCTGTATGAGGTTAATTAGTTCTTGAAGTATGTAGAGACTGAACTGGTCGATCTTGTTGCGTAGCACTTTGGCCATGTGGGCTATCGTTATGCACGCCTCGCGGACCACCTGCGGGGAAAAATAAATACATATATTAGTGTTGTCACCAAGATTGTTTGCTTTTAGTTAACCACTAACTCCGTGTGAGCTTGCCGCGCTTTTTGACTACCAGTTATCTGCGTTCTGACAGTTTGAGTACTTGCGCGACCCACCCAAATGTTCTTTAGATCGGTATTGTTCGTCGGACAACTCAGCAGCACTAGCTATACTGGTTGCAAACTGACACTTGCGTGCCTGTCTTTAGAACGGGTCCGCTTAAACTGGTGTGGTTCTTTCATCAAAATACCACTACAGAATGAACTTGCACGGTTCTCTCACATTATATTATTTTACATTGTCTGGACTTGAAAAGAGACTGACCTCTGAGTTTGTTTTAGGCATTTCTTCTCAGAGTAGTCAGATAGGAAATGCCGGCTTCATCTAGTTTTTCACATATAAATTGACGTGTAAAACAGCCGTTTTATGGCCTATTCGCAAGAATAAATTCATTGTTACATTGTTTCACTTAAAGCGTTAGGCCGGAAAGCTTGCTGCGTTTTAAAACTAGCAATTTATTTGCTGTGTCAAAAGTCATTTATTCCAATTAGACCTTTACAGGGACTTTTGAACGTCAAACAATTGTGTTTTATTCTTTTCTTTCTTTATTAATAGCTTTTGTTTGAATGTATTTAATAAAAGTATTATGTATTTTTTTATATCATAGGACCGCACAGACGAATTACCCGATGGTAAGCCATCATTGACGTACATAGTCACCCGCAATAGCGGATTAGAGATTTGGAGATTTTGGGAATGAGGGAGGGGAAGGATTGGGCATCCGGTAATCTCACCCACACGGCGAAACACAACGCTGTGGTTGTTTCACGTCGGTTTTCTGTGAGGCAGTGGTATCACTCCGGTCGAGCCGACCCATTCGTGCCGAAGCATGGCTCTCCCACACTAAATAGTGTTTAGGAATGTTCTCAACTAACCTGACTCCTCAGATCCTTGATGACGACTAGGAACGGTACGGAAAGGTCCTTGAGATGCGCCGCGAACTCTGTCGGGTACTGCTGATGCGCGTTAGCCGTTAGCAGCGAACGAATCTTCTTTAGCTGTGGAAATAATATTAAGTATATTAGAATTAGGACTGCAAGGTTGGTGCGATCGGGTCTGCGGTCGGCGAGTAAGAACAGCTCGCCGCCCGACCAGACCACACCCGAGCGTACGGCGCGTAGCGTTCCGCGCGTGCCTCAAAGAGCCAATAGACCACCACAGACGGGGCCCTATAGGGCTGATGTTCAGCCGGGGTGGAGGGGTAAGCGCAATGAGGCACCGCGACCTCGGCACAGAGCAGGAGAAGGAACGGGGGGTTTTTAGTCAGTAAGAGTTTGACACTCCCTCCCGCCCGGCTCTGGGCGGAAGAAGTCATATGATTTTCCCCTCAAAAAAAAAAGGTGCGATGGCTGGGCAACTGGGAACAACTCTTTGTGTGATCCACAAATTGTTGTTCTGGGTCTAGGTGTCATGTGTATGTGTAATTGTATGTTTGTAAACGCACCCACGACACAGGGTAGCAAACTAGTGTAGGCCATGTTTTTATAAATTTGTTTCACTCGTTTGATGGTTGGTGGTTAGACAACGTTTACTACTTCTCCATTCTTTTTTTATGATATAGATCGACAAACGGGGAGACAGATTATCTGATTTTTTCTAGACAGATCATCTGATGGTGGGCATCCGCAACGTTGCCAAGTGCATTACCGACCTCTTAGGGATAAGGGTTTCAGATGTCTATATTGGAAAGCCGTTTAAAAAAAATAGAATAAAAAAAAGTTAGTATTATATTATACTAGCTGACCTAGCAAACTTCGTTCCGCTTCAAAATTAACTTAAGTTTTCTGACATTTTAAACCTTCCCTGGACTTCCACGAATCAAGATCAAAATTAGCCAAATCGGTAAAGGCATTGTTGAGTTATAACATTACAACGAAACGTGGTATTGATTATCTCGCCCCTGCTTCGCACGGGTCTCTATAAATAAACTCCCCCCTCTACTTTTCTAAAAATTTCTTTCATACGAACATTCTCCTGACAATAACACACACAACAAAAGAATCAGTAGAATTGGTACAGGCGTTTTTGAGTTATGCGCTTACCAACACATTTTGCGATCTATTTTTATATATAAGAAGACTAGCGGCCCGCCCCCGCTTCACACGGTCCAACTGTCTCGCTATCAAAGTGTCACTTTTTCCTAAGAACCTTCTCCTGACAATAACAGACACAACAAAAAAAGAATTAGCAAAATTGGTCCAGGCGTTGTCGAGTTATGCGCTTACCACATATTTTGCGATCCATTTTTTATATATAGATAGATAGATAGATAGATAGATAGATAGATAACACATTTATTCAGCACAAACAATAAAGACACAAATTAATTAAAAAACAAGTGGGTACAGAATACAAATTAACAAGAAAATGACACAAAATAGAATCAAACAAAAAAAAAATATATATTTAAATATTACGTATTAGACGGGTAGTTAGTACGAAAGAAAGAACATAAAGAACGAGAAAAAAAGGAGAAAAATAATAATAAAATACGGCGCGGTTCAGTGTGTCTTTAGTTTGTCGATATAAAGATGTGTGTGTGTGTGTGTTTCTGTGTGTGTGTCTCTGTGTGTGTGTCTCTGTGTGTGTGTGTCTGTGTGTGTCTGTGTGTGTCTGTGTGTGTGTGCGAAAAGAGACTTACAGCATCGACACGTTTCTCCCAGTCGGCGGCGCGGTCCCCGAGCAGGGCGGCGGCGTGGCGACAGAGGTCGTCGAGCCCGCGCGGCCCGTACACGGCGGCCGGCGCCGACGACAGGAACGCCGCCTCGAACGCCTCCGACGACACCGCGCCCGCGCCAGACTCGCTCAGCCCGGCGCTGTGGGCCGAGCTCGATACTGGGGGGGATAAGATAATAATACTAGGTTAGAGAAGATATTGATAAAATAAAATAAAATAAATCTTTATTGTACCTTCACTATACGAAAATGTGACATGCGAATACAGAAATTAAAAAAGTAGCGTTGTATTTCTTAATTGAATGAAACAACTAATGCTAGGAAACACACTATACATATATTAGTACTAGCTACTCTCTCGCAGTTTCACTCGCTGCTCGGCTCCATTTAATCGTAGCGTGATGTTTTATAGCCTATAGCACTCAGGAATATTATAGCTATCTATCAGTGAAAGAATTTTGGCAATTTGACCAGCGATTCCAAAGATTACCCCCTACATACAAACTTACAAATTACCTCTTTATAATATTAGTAAAGATTAACTACAAATAAATTACATCTTAGGATGACAAAAAGAACACAACGTCTGTACCTGTGTTACGTTCGGATACGCACATGATAATTCGGTAGTTTCCAACAAGTAAAATTCAATACTTTTATCCAAATGTCAAAAACGATACTTTTCATGAAATTTGTATTAAACACTGAGTTATGAAGTCATAGTACCGTTGCGTCAAATAGCTTACTTATTTATTAATAATTAGCTACAAAATATCTAAAACTCAGTGTATCGATCGATCGATGAAAAAAGTATAGTTATTGTTCAATATTTTATTGTATTGAAACGCCGAATTAATTTATTTTTGACCTAGGAAATTACCCAATTATACTACTAGCAGAAGGTACAAAGGCGACTAATGTTGTCTATCAAATAGAAGATGTAAAGAAAATTCTAGATTTCTTAAAACTATATTACCTACTGTAGTTTTCAACTAGTCCGAATTCAATACTATTACATATTTGAAATATCCAAAATGATACTTTACTATAAATTTTCTATGAAATGTATACTACTACTGTACTTCTCAGTGTTTACTATAGTTTTATGTTTGTCTATGTGTCATACACGAGAATAGGGTTGCCAGATCGCCAGGCCTTATAGCCGGACAGACCAGCCCGTTAAGCCGGACATTTGGCTAAAAAGGCCGGACACCCTACATTCTTAAGGATTTTGTATCTCAGTATTAATAGGTTTAATATAAATCAACGACAAGATTTAATGTAAATCAAGCATTTTTGATTATTGACATAAATCTTGTTGAATTCTTATGAAATAATTAATAAGTCTAACCCCCGGTTTCCGAAAGGCCGATCAATGTTAAAATCAATTTAATCTCTTGTCAAGTCATCTGATTGGTTGACTGAATTATCAACAACCAGTCAGATGACTTGACATGAGATTTAACAGGAGATTCGTTAATTTTAGCGTTGACAAGCCTTTCAGAAACCGGGTGTTAGTCTTTGCTTCGCTCCAGCCATGTTCGGTGTTTCGTTTCACTCGTTTGCGATAGTGAAAAGTTTAGGTAAAAAGCCTAACAAAAGCAGGCCGGACACCGATTATTTTGGCCGGACTAGCAATCAAAAAGCGTACCTATGTCCGGCTCTATCCCGACGCCTGGCAACGCTACTCGTGAATATAAGTAATTTTCTTTCTTCCTTTCTAAAATCGCAACATATGAAGTCATAATGTTTTCACGTCAAATAACGTATAAAGTTATTACTTAAAAACAAAACTATAATGAAGTATATTGTCAAAACAATGAATGAAACTATGATAACATTATAGTAAATCACTGTGTTGAAAAGTTAAAATTAATTATTTTCGAACTAAGAAACTAAATTTTTTATACTTGTAATAATCTATTCAAACTTGATGATAAACAAAAACAGGTACACAAAATACTGAAATACAATCTCATAACTTGGATACGCGAATATTTAAAGTCAGAAACGAAGTCCTTATACAAATATAAAATGTAAAATGACAACTTAGTAAATGAATGGTAAAGAAAATTAATAAAAATTATTTATTTAGTACTAGAGACCAGATTTTTGGCAAAATAGATATTTGGATATGATCAAAACACGAGTTTGAATATTCCAAGAGCACAGAACAATGCAATTCTAAACACATTCCACTCCAGAAATATATAATTATATAATATAATATAAAGATTACTTACACCCGGTTTCTGAAAGGCTTGTCAACGCTAAAATTAACTAATCTCCTGTTAAATCTCTTGTCAAGTCATCTGATTGGTTGTTGATAATTCAGTCAACCAATCAGATGACTTGACAAGAGATTAAATTGATTTTAACATTAATCGGTCTTTCAGAAACCGGGTGATAATCTTTCAATGGTGGTAATTCCAGACACAACAGAAGAACAATACGTGCGCGAACGCCGGCGTTCGCTTGGGATTTGGTGAATTAATATCATTGACTTCAGTTCGTCAATCTTTCTTTGGGAACGTTATTTGTTATCATAAGTACTATCATATGTTTAATTATATTCTTCACTAATTACCAGTAACCCTATACAAATAACACAAATGCATTTTCGCCCATATTTATAAAGATTTGAGCTTTTTTAGTATTTACTAGCTACTCTCGCGCGGTTTCACCCGCTGCTCGGCTCCTACAGATCGTAGCGTGACGTTTTATAACCTATAGCACTAAGGAACATTGTAGCTATCTATCAGTGAAAGAATTTTGGCAATCCGACCAGCGGTTCCAAAGATTACCCCCTACATACAAACTTACAAATTTTACCTCTTTATAATATTAGTATAGAAGTATAGATTTTCAGTCGAAAAAATTTGTTATGTACACTTATTGTAGGGAGGTGCGTTATACATATACATTTCAGACTCCATTTTTTCAAGGGACTAACTAAATTCACATATGAGTGTCACTCTTAGTGACTAAAAACACCCCTCCGTTCCTTCTCCTGCTCTAGGCTGAAGCCGCGGTGCATGATTGGTGATGATAAGCACTAGCTGACATTTTAGACCCTAGTATACATAATTTAATACTTTTTCTTAAATTTTTATAAACAGCTTTTTTAGTGTTTATTATATATGTCGGCATCGGGCATCGGGTGGGGCTCGACGGAGTCTATGCTGCGCGCGCTATTTAAATACTAGCCGTATTTAAATATGTCGTATATAATAGTCTATGTTCGACCGACGCCAAGATGACAACACGCACGCTTAGAAACTGTCTCGCGTTCTGGAAGCCATTTTTGTGAACTAATTATTGTTAATATACAGTGATTTCGTGGATTTACGTTTTGCTCATTTAACCGACTCACGCAACGATCGCCCATAGCGTATTCAGACAATGGAAAATGTCGATGAAAACCCATTTATGTCGTCATATAGAAATCTGGTCTCTAATAAATTATTAGTAATGAATGATAATCTTACCACTCGCAGTGCTGGTCACCTTGGCAGGCGGGGGCTTCCTACTTGCCGAAGGTAGACTGTACAGGCCGGGAACCGTACGCTTCGGTGCCTCGCAAGCTACGCGCCGTACGAGTTGTTAGTTATGAAGAAAGAATTAGTTCAAGTTTAAGAATGATGTATTATTTTATACTGCCAATATTATGAGATATTTTTCTGTTTTTTGTAGAGTAGATATATTATCATTGATGACTGTTGACCACTTCTTTTCTTCCAGCGGGTCAGCAGCGGGCAACACTGCTGACCCGCTGCTGACACTGCTTAAAGGCTTGACTGAACCAGCGTTCAGTCAAGCCTTTAAGCAGTGTTTTCGTCGTGCTGCCGCGCAACGTGTCGCGAGTTCGATTCCCGCACGGAACAACTATTTGTGTGATCCACAAAATGTTTCGGATCTGGGTGTGATGTGTATTTGAATACGTTTGTAAACGCAACTACGACACAGGAGAAAATCCTAGTAAGTAACAACACCAGGAAGAGGTTTTATTTCAGGGAGGAAAATTATCAAATGACTTCTCTCTTGCCCAGAATGAGACGAGAGGGAGTGTCAGACTCTAACTGACTAAAACCCCCTCGTTCCTTCTCCTGCTTTAGGCCGAAGCCGGTACCTTATTGGCTTCAGGAAGAGATATTGTCTATTTACCTTGCCGTAACACAGTTTTTGACTAGCACGGGAGGTCAAGAATTTTTTTCATGTATACCGTCAATGGACATTTATTATTCCTTCTGTTAGTGTTATACTAAGTAAATTACATAATTGCGATGATATATTGCCACAAGATAGTGTTGACTGATAATTATTAGGTAGTTAAGTATGTATTCCTGTTACTTTTTACCTAATAAACAGTGTTAATAAAAACTTACAGAATAAGTAAAATTGTTCCTTAGCTGGTAAAAATGTAATTTTGTATTGGTATACTGTATCTCAAAAGGAAATAAAATTCTATTCTAATTCTATTCTATTCTATTCTATTCTACACCATAGTCACCATAAAAGATTCACAGATCAGAAATTCTTAACCCTCATTTTACTGGCAGTATAAAATTAAAATGGTGATATTATAAGTTTAAACTCCATAATTATTGTATGTTTCTAAATAAAAAGTTACGGTGATAGAGACACCATTGTGATAATGGGAACCCATGGGAAGATCCATGTGAATATTATGTTGAAGAAGGTTTTAATTGATTCGATAATAATTTATGTGATTGTTATAATGTGTTGTGAATGTTAACATTTGGTACTTTATTTAGACTTTCTGATATGATAATTTAGAGCAAACCATTTTCTACATTTTTCAATAGTCAGATAAATGTTATCTGAGGAATAAAATTTTTGCTGTCACTGGCTTATACAAACATTCTGACGCTGATTTTTTAATGGTTAGATAAAAGTTAGCTGGGGAATAATTATGATGCTGTCGCGTCACACTGTTTGTATAAGACAGTGACAGCAACAATTTTATTCCTCTCTCCATTCGAATCTACAATTTGGAATGAGCACCTAGCTTCACTGACGAACAGACTGACAGACTACTTCTCTATTTTGACGTTTCAAAAGTAACTATTTATGGTTTAGTTGGAATAAATGATTTTGACTTTGACTTTGATAACTTTTATCTGACTATTGAAAAATCAGCACTTTTACCTATACCGATTGACGATAAAAGGGTAGCAGGTTCAATTACCTGGCGTGGAGGCTCCGGAGCTGTCACCGTCGCGGGACCGCGCCGACGTAGGTATGGTCATTGTCCTTTTTACCGTCCGGGATATGAAGTCTGGTTCGTCCGCTCCCGCTGTCGCTGTGGAGACGGTTTATTGTTAATGTTAGGTGCGTTCAAGGTATTTCATTATTATAAAGTCGGTCGTCCAACTATACTCGGAATTTTAATTCCATTCCAGATTTGACAATTTCAGTGATAACGTTATGACACGTAGTAAATAGTGACGTTGCGAAATTATTCGATACGGAAATCGAATATTTCTGAATCGATTCCTATCGTTTATAAATTTACTCTCGTAAAATAAGTTTATCAGGAAATTAAATATTTCTGAACCGATAATTTAGTTTTGACAATTAATTAACGATATGAGACTTTTCTTTCGTAATTGTGTGTGAAATTAATAAAAAATGTGATCATGAAGGACCATGACAAATAAAACAGACATTTTATAAATTGTCGCCGTCATCGTTGTTACATTCTGTAACATTTATTACAAATTGTGTCTGTGGTATTTATTGTCAATTGACATATCTAGCTTACTCATTTTTTCCTCTTCTTTAACAACGTGGGATACGAATTTAGACCTTTCGGTAGCCGTAATTTTTTGAATGCTTTCCTTTAAACTGATTCACTGACTGTTTATCGATTTTTGTGTTCATCACTACACTCTTATATGTGGTATCATTATTTCACAAAGTGACAGTAGGTCATGTCAAATCAGGAATCGAACTAAAATTCTGACTATAGTACACAGATCACCTGATGGTAAACAAATGGCACCGACCATGAAGATTCGCAACACTAGAGAGTACGAGTGCATTGCCAGCCTTTTGTAGTCTAGTTTTCATTGGCTCGTTTAAGGACACGTCAAAATTGACAATTGTTTCGCTTTGACTCTCGGCGACGGAATGAGAAACAGAAAGGGGTGGGGCCGGCTCCTATGCAGTATCACTGCCTAACCTTGGCGAATGCATTTGCCTGGCAAAGCGCGGTCTTTAGGTTGAGTCGTCTGTGGTTGGTTGTTAGGGAACTAAGGATAGCGGACAATGTCGTGGTGGCCCGGAGGTTAAGAAGCCCGCTTCTCATTCATGAGGGTGTAGGTTCGAAACCTGGCAAGTACCAATGTGACTTTTTCCGAGTTAAATGTACTTTCTAAGATTATTTAGACACCACTGACTTACAGTGAAGGTAAACATCATGAGGAAACCTGGACTTATAATTTCTAATTATAAGTTTGAAATCGCCAACCCGCATTGAGCAAGCGTGATGATTAATGCTCTAACCTTCTCTGTATGAGAAGAGGCCTTTGCTCAGTAGTGGGCACTTATAAGCGATGATGATGAAGTGTGGGGAAGGATTTGGCCTCCAGTAACCTCACTCACACGGCGAAACACAACGCTACGGTTGTTTTACGCCGGTTTTCTCTATGGCCATGCTATGACTCCGGTCGAGCCGACCCATTAGTGCCGAAGCATGGCTCTCCCCACGCTTAAATAATAACAAAACAATTCTTTTATAGTCAAGTAAAAAGGGTTTTCTCACCGGTTGGCAGTAGAAGTCCAGCTTCTCTAGCCTCGTCAAACTTCTGTTCCAGCAGCGCGAACTTCTGTGCGGGCAGCAACTCTTTCTTCTTCAAGTCTTGTCTTAATCTCTCACCTGAAATATGACAACGATTTGTTACAAAGAAATGTATTGTAAAACTGATTGAAAAAGAGTAACCGTGGAGTTTCTTGCTCGTTCTTCTCCATAGTACTTAATCTACACTTTGGAACGAGCAAATAGCTTCACTAGAGGACAGACGGACAGACTGACACGCTTAATACTTTATTCCTGTTTTTTGCTTGACATTCAAAAGTGCCTACTGTAGTCTACTTGAAATAAATGATTTTGACTTTTTTGACTTTTTAAGAAAACCATTGATTTTCATCTCTCTTTGGAATGGTTAAAAAGTAAAAAATGCTTTGTATTATTGTTTTAACTGAAGGACCATATAGTTTCTGCATCAGACAGAGACAGCTGGGCCACTGGTGGCCGCGCAAAGTGTCGCGGGGTCGATTCTCGCACAGCACAAATCTTTGTGTGATCCACAAATTGTTGTTCCGGGTCTGGGTGTGTGTGTATGTGAAACTTCCACCGGCGGCATCACCAGCGTGGTATGTTAATAAAAAGTACCCTATGTCCTATTCCGGAGTGTATTCTATGCCTGTGCCGAATTTCACCCAGATCTGTCCAGCCGTTTTGGCATGATTGAGTAACAAACATACAAACATCGTTACTTTCTCATTTATAATATTAGTAACATTGTATGATCACCCCCCCCCCCTCTCCCAAAAAAGCTTACATTGTATGTCTACATACCAACATGTCGATAGACGTCGACGAGCAATTGCATGGCGGCGTCCCTGACGGCCGCGCTGGGGTCCCCCACCAGCGCCGCGAGGTTCGGCACCGCCGCGCGTAACTGTAACTCAGTAGCGCCGTGGCTGGAAGGGTAATAAGTCGTTTCGTTAACACCTATACAAATAATTTAAAGAGGTAAAATTTTTAAGTTTGTATGTAGTGGGTAATCTTTGGAACCGCTGGTCGGATTTCCAAAATTCTTTCACTGATAGAAAGCTACAATGTTTTTGTGTGCTATAAGCTATAAAACATCACGCTAAGATTAAATGGAGCCGAGCAACGAATGAAAACGCGCGAGAGTAGCTAGTTTGAAATAAAAATAGAACTCAAACGTTATTCCACTCCGGTTTTCTGTGAGGCCTTATCCAAGTTGAACTATTCTTGCCAAAGCATTTCCGGTCACGTATTTATACGACTTTAAATAAGATCCAAAAGGGACTCGAATGACCACGAAAAAAGAAAAGAGAAGAAAAAAAATATGACTCTTCGTTTCGGAGAACCTCGACCAGTTTCGAGGCGAACCGGGGCCTTTAAAAATATTAAGTATATAGCGGAAATAACGGTACTAACTTTTCAAGCAACGTCTGTATACACCGCAACGTTTCTTCCCTGGCGTGGGGCGCCTTGTGTGATAGGGCGGGCGTGAGCCGGGCGAGGAGACCGCGTGCGTTGGCCGCCCGCGAGGTGCCCAGTGCCGAGACACAGGTTCGAGCCGTGTGTCGCACCGCTTCCTTTGTGTCTGCTAGTCTGTGGAAGGAAGATGATATAATAAAGTAATCTATATTATATAAATCAATCCCACTTTTCGTTGTAAGTTGTAACGTTATAACACAACAACTCCTTTACCGATGGAGTTTCTTGCTCGTTTTTCTCCATTCGAAACTACAATTTGGAACGAGCACCTAGCTTCACTGACGAACAGACTGACAGACTACTATTCTATTTTTACGTTTCAAAAGTACCTATTTATGGTTTAGTTGGAATAAATGATTTTGATTTGACCGATTTGACTAATTTTGATCTTGAATTATTCGTGTGAGTCCAGAAAAATGCTTGTACGTAGAGAAATTTTTCAAATAAACAGTAGATAAAGTGTAAAATCGACATCCACGCCGGCGGAGCTGCGGGCGATGGGGTAATAAGATTGTTTAATCCCCAAAAGGCCAGCAACGCTTATTCTTTCTTCTTACTATGGTGTCGCGGGCGTCCGTGGACGACGCCGATAGCTTACCACTGGTTAATCTGACTTTGTACATCACCAACACCATTAAATATAAAAAGTGTTTATATAATTACTAGCTTTTACCTGCGGCGTCGCTCCCGTCATTTGACTGCCTACCTTACTCTACTTACCTTACTCTACCTACCCTACTCTACCTACCCTACTCTACCTTACCTACACTACCTACTCTATCCTATCCTATGTCCTTCTCCCAGTTATTAGCTACCTCCCTACGAATTTTCAGCGAAATCGGTTCAGCCGATCTTGAGTTATAAGTGTAGTAACTAACAACACTTTCTTTTATATGTATATAGATAATTTAAGTAGTAAAGTCCAGGTTACCTCACTATCTTTTCCTTTACCATTGAAGTTAGATTATAATAATAATCAATCAATAAATCTTAATAAACAATAAATAGGCATATAAATCTCCAGACATACTCGAATGGTTTCTAATGGGCTATTGTGTTGTGACGTCATATCCTCACGATTTGAATGAGTATGTAGAGGGCATGTTATTGCTGTTTTTTACGCTTGAATGGAGGGAAGGCAGAGATGTCTTCTTAAAGGTCGCAATATATTAATATGATCAAAATAATCTCATAGTTACTCTAGGTCTTCCTAATATTAATATCCTAACTTTTAAACTTTCGCGTTTCATCTTAACAACATTATATTTACGCGGGTTTTAACGCGGAAAATTATAATTTGAATACCTTGGTTATTTATTAATATCCTATCTCCTCCTAAACGGCTTGGCCGATTTAAATGATTTTTTCTGTATGCGTTTGAGTGGCGCTCTGGATTGTTTACGGAGTTGGAGTTTCTTGCTCGTTCTTCTCCATTCGAATCTACAATTTGGAATGAGCACCTAGCTTCACTGACGAACAGACTGACAGACTACTATTCTATTTTGACGTTTCAAAAGTACCTATTTATGGTTTAGTTGGAATAAATGGTTTTTACTGCACAAATCAGCCCGGCAGGTAGCGCAAATTGCTTGGAAAAGCATGTGATCACGGAATCGTCCCTAACGATTTCGCTGAAATTTGATATGTGGAGGTTTTTATTAGTTACCTGTCAATAATATGCGGTAAAACTGTGGGAACGAAGTGAGAAAACTCCGGTCCCATGCGCTCCGCTAACGCCGTCAACACTTCTAGGGCATTCTGTGCCACCTGAAAACAGAAAAACAAAATTATACTATTGGATACACCAAACAGATTCTTAGGTTTTTTGAAAAGTAACAATCGTGAGACATAATAAATTTGTCACAGTGTCGCGCACACTGCGCATGAATAAGAGTCCCGCTGTGACTTGAAACTAGTCGAGCTTTTCTCAGGAATTTCACGTGAACAGGTCGTTGTTTTGACATTTAAAAATTTAGAATTATTAAGAAATCATACATAATCTATACTAATATTATAAAGAGGTAAAATGTGTAAGTTTGTAAGTTTATATGTAGGGGGTAATATTTGGAACCGCTGGTCGGATTGCCTAAATTCTTTCACTGATAGATAGCTACAATGTTCCTGAGCGCTATAGGCTATAAAATATCACGCTACGACCAAATGGAGCTGAGCAGCGGGTGAATCCGCGCGAGAGTAGCTAGTAAGGGATAGAAAAACTGTGAGATTTGGACGTTATCTTTTTAAATCTCCCACTAGGCCGTACCTTAATAACTAATCAAGAATTTATTATCATAGCATAGGTTATAACTATTGTATGTTTTTTATTACAACTTATCAATATCAAACCGACCTTTTAGGGATTAGGGATTTGGAGATTTAGGGATTGAGGAGGGATTGGGGAAGGGTCATTTACCACTGGGTCAAGTTAAACACCTTTGCTAAGTTGACAAGATATCAATATTAAAACTATCACATTATAATAATAATAATATCCTTACATTTTTGTCCTTTCTAGACGCTCAGACACTCCTGCTTACCCACTTTGGATCACTGTACTCCACACTATAAAACTAATACTGCACTGTAACGCGTCTCGCTGTAGACTACTGCGTCCAAGTATTATTAGATTCGTGGCGCTATTCTATAGTATTTCGTTGTCTAGTATATATCTATACTTAGTCGGGTCATAAGTTCTGTCACAAACTTTTGATGTAATAACTTATACGCCTTTTGACAATTATTTAAAAATTATATATGAAATGAAAGGTCATTAAATGTACAATATAATTTTATTTACATTATTCGAAATGCCCTCCCCCATTTTGAACACATGCCCTTAATCTACGCGGCCAGTCATCGATCGCTGCACGCACCACATTCATATCTATGTCTGCCGCTGCTTTAACCAGAGATGCTCGGAGAGACTCCAAATTCGGGTGAGGTTTAGCACAGACTTTTTCCTCCAAATATTGCCATATCTTGTAGTCCAGTGGGTTTAAATCTGGACTAGAAGAGGGCCAGTCTTCATGCCGGATGAAGTCAATTCCACGAGCGATCAACCAGTCTTGCGTACTTCGTGCCTTATGAGCCGGTGCAGAGTCCTGTTGGAATATCCAATGCCTGTTCCTGAACATTGTCTGAGAAAGAGGTTCCACTATGTTTGTTAGGACAGTATTTTGATAAACTTCGGCACTAGTTCTCACACCTTTTTCACAGAAAAACACCTCAGTTACGCCTGAATATGAGACTCCAAGCCAAACCATGAATGAGGAAGGGTAATGCCCACGCTGGACCCTCGCAATACGCGCGCTTGCTTCTTCACTGCTGTGGGCATACACCTTATCATTTTGTTTGTTAAAACTTTCTTCAATAGTAAAAATTTTTTCATCCGAAAAAAGAATTTCGCGGTATTTTTTTCCCGCGTACCGTCGTAGCAAAGCGCGGGATCTGTCTAGCCTAATTTTTTTTAAACGCTCGTTCAAAAAATGTCCTGTCTTTTTACGATAAGCTCGTAGTCCCAGGTCTTCATTTAGTACTCTTTTAACAGTGGTTCTGCTTAGCCCCATCTGCAGAGCTAGGATTTTTTGTTTACGTACGGGATTTCGTTCGATTCGCGCCTTCACTGCTTTGATGACCTTATGTGTCCGAACTGTGCGAGGTCGGCCGCTTCTCTTACGATCTTCGAAGCTTGACTCTTCGGTGTATCGTTTGATAGTACGATAAACAAACCGTAACGTTATTTTCAAATTTTGAAGAATATTGAAAATGTCTTTTGGCGCGTAACCACAGCGGTGCAACGCGATAACCGCGATTCTGTCTTCTTTATTCGACCACTCCATATTTAAAAATGAATAAAAAATAATTTCTTTTTTATTTTCTACAAGCGCGAAAGTTCTATTTTTAAAATAAGTCGAAGAATTTCTGGCCAGTAATCGAAAATTAAAAATATAAGGTTTTGACAGAACTTATGACCCGACTAAGTATATATCAGATATCTGTTTTAATATTTATTTTGCAAAATCTATACTAATATTATAAAGAGGTAAAATTTGTAAGTTTGTATCATGTAAGGGGTAATCCTTGGAACTGCTGGTCGGATTGCCAAAATTCTTTCACTGATAGATAGCTACAATGTTCCTGAGTGCTATAGGCTATGAAACATAACACTACGATTAAATGGAGTCGAACAGCGGGTGAAACCGCGAGAGAATAGCTAGCAAGGGATAGAAAGACTGTTTTTTTTTTGTGAGGGGAAAATCATCAAATGACTTCTCCCGCCCAGGGCCGGGCAGGAGGGAGTGTCAGACTCTTACTGACTAAAAACCCCCCTGTTCCTTCTCCTGCTCTGTGCCGAGGTCGCGGTGCCTCATTGCGCTTACCCCGCAACCCCGGCTGATAGAAAGACTGTGAGATTTAGACGTAATCTTTTTAAATCTCCCACTAGGCCTTACCTTACTAACTCATTAAGAATTTCTTATCATAGCATAGGTTATAAATATTATTGTATTTTTTTTTATTACAACTTATCAATATTATAAAAGATGCCGATGGTGAAAATAATTTGACTATCAAAGAATGTTATAGTTAAAAACCGATACTATCTGAGAGATAAGATTTATTATCGAAAGATCAATAGATAAACTGTCTATTGTAACTCACACTAGGAATTTTAGGGCGTTTTTTTTTTAAAAAAAAAACGTTTTTCTACACTAGGATTTACTCCTAGGGTGCGGTTACAAACATACAATTTCACATACATATAGACTGATACTGGAACCTCCGTTCCTTCTCCTGCTCTGGGCCGAGGTCGCGGTGCCTCATTGCCGCTTACCCTGCAACTCTGGCTGAAATCAGCCCTATAGGGCCCCGTCTGTGGTGGTCTATTGGCTCTTTGAGTACGTAAAACTACTTCGTAACGTTACTAATTAATAGTACTGCGATCAAAGGGCTTATTGATGAAACTGATTGATTGAACGTCTATTTTTACCAGTTGATTGCGACATATGTTGGACGAAGAAATTACAGTGCGGCCGACGTATCTTGGCGAGTCTGAAGTTAGCCGATTAGCTGCGCAGTACACAAATTTGTTCCTAAAAGGTGCATTGCGCAGACAAACGGCTAACTTCAGACTCGCCAAGATACGTCGGCCGCATTGTACATCACGTAAGACGTGGTACTTCTTGCTTGAATAAGTATCGTGTAGATAGCATTTTTTATGTGATTGGACAGTAAACGGGCAGACGGATTACCTGATGGTAAGCAATCAGCGCCGCCCATGGACACCCGCAATTACGGAGTAGTTACAAGTGAGTTGCCGTTTGTAGGGTTTAGGAATTTAGAGATTTTGGGATTGGGCCTCCGGTAACCTCACTCAAACGACGAAACACAACTCTCTGGAAAGTTTTATATCCAGAACTAGCTTTCGCCTACTTTCTATAAAAGTCCTATCCCGGGGTTTAAAAAACAGCATCGTTTAAAGCGATAGCTCGACTAAAATACGCTAATCAAGTATAATTTATAGCCTATAGCACTCAGGAACGTTGTAGCTTTGAGTGAAAGAATTTTGGCAATCCGACCAGCTATTCCGAAGATTAGCACCAACATACAAACTTACAAATGTTACCTCTTTATTATAAATCTCCAGAATAAGACTGTGTGGGCAATGAAGCGCGGTGGGCAAGCGGTAACGCGATCGCAATCAGAGTGTGCATGATACATTGAGGACGCCTCGATCGTCGGCGTTTAAGATCAACTAATGACGTGTTTCTTGTATTATACATACATATATTATATATTAATTGCTGTGCGTTAGTCTGACTAAAATTCAAGGCTGGACAGACATGGCTTATTGTGATCTTGAAATATTTTACACTTGAATAAGAATGTAATGTACATATGTATAAAACACTATATAGTATATAACAAAGTCGCTTTCTCTGTCCCTATATCCCTGCATGTACCTATATGCTTAAAAGTTACGCAAATGGATAGTGATTGAAGAGGAAGGTTTATATGTATAATAATATCCATTAAGTTGTGGAGAAATTTAGTATCAGCATTGCATCCATGTGAATCCGGGGCGGGTCTGATTCTAAAGGAAGATATACCTACTTTTTGCTTTTAATACATGGCCCTATATTAGGACTTTCCCTTGTGGGTTCGTTAACAAATATAATTTATGATACAGACTATCAACAATTTATGATCACATTTCCGCATGAAACAATTCTTTATTGTTTCGTGCGGAAATCGAACCCGCAACACGTTGAGCAGTAGCCACGTAGCTACTGCGGCAAAAATACAGTGAGTTCGTCGCAATAAAAAGCTAAAACCTAACAAGACTTAAGACTACACTAGCGCCACTCAACAAGAACTAAAAGCGAAAATATTCATCTTACCTTAAAGTTACCACCATTGAGCCACGCTACCATGGAGTCCAGGAGTTGTGCAGCCAGGTCGTGTGAGATCTCCGGCTCCTTGCGCACCAGAGCCGTGAGCTGGTCTCCGAGCTGCTGGCGGAGACGAAGGTCCGGCCTATTGAGGAGCGGCAGAGCCGCCTCCAAATTTGCTGGTTGAGGATAGTGCGCCATCTAGCGGAGAGGAAATATTTATAGATGTAAATGGTCAATAAAATCATTGTTTGAAGAATAGGCAGTGGTTTATTATTTTTATTTATTTATTAAGAGGTTCAGATTTCATATAAAAATATCAGAATCGCAATAACTCTTTTCCTAATGCCTTAACCCTTATTTGATTTTATTAGTTTTTGTGAGGGGAAATCATCAAATGACTTCTCCCGCCTTAACTGACTAAAACCCCTTCTTTTTCTTCTTCCTCCTGCTATAGGCCGAGGCAGCGGTGACTCGTTGCGCTTGCCCTGCAACCCCGGCATTGCCTTAACCCTTGGGAGTTTATTTCTGTGTTTTGATATACCAGACCAAATATTCCCTATATTTGCGAGAATGTATGGAAGTATGTTTGGTAAACTTTCACGCCAAAACGCCTGAACCCATTACGTTAAAATTTGGAATGTAGATAGGTGATACCCTGGATTAACACACAGGCTGTATTTCGTTAACATACACCACTGGCGAAACCTAGCAAATATACAAGCATAGTACATATACATCATCATGGTCCTTTAAGGCCATTTAAGAAATCAAATCCTCACCTTTTCCCTTGTTCCAGCGGTTTTCACTTAACAAAGTCAGCCCTGTTACCGCACTCGATAGTTCTACTGACCAGCATCTCACCAAGCACTGAGTCCACTATTACAGTCTAATATTACACATTCAGTTACAAACACGACACTGTTTTAATCACAGACTGGGCTTAGGCACTAAACACTTTTGCACTGATTATCTGAAAAGAACAAAAAAAAAAAACATTAATTAGATAGATTAAAAACCCACCAAGGTTTTTGCTTCCACAGCATCACAAAAGAATCGTCATCATCATCACGAAATTCAAATAGTAGCTGTTCAAAATCTTGGAACCAACTATCGATGATACATTTTTACCTAGGGCTAGTGTCGCACACTAGTTATAAATAAGAGTCCCGTTGCGGTTTGAAACTAGTCGAGTCGTTTTCACGTAATTAACTGGAGGGTTAAGTCACCGTTCTGTATTAGAAGTCCTGAATCGTAATCTTATACACGATATTTCAAATCAATAAGCTCAATAAAGGCAAATTCCATAAAAGAAGAAAAACAAAACCAGTTTAATCTTTAAAAACAAAATGACGGACATATCAAAAGAAAGTCAGTATTTCTCCATCATAAGGTCTAAAAAGGACCTAGATCATCTAACAACAATCTCATACTCTAATACAAGACCTGAATAACTCGAAATGAAAGCGTATAGGACCAATCACAGAATGAGATGACGTGTAACTTAGAAAAAGTCACATTGGTTTTTATTAAAACTTTCGTGAGACATTCTAAATTATTATTATGTTTTCGGCTTACTCAAGTAATAATTTTGACGAGATACTCGACTAGTTTCAAGCCATGCTAGAGGCCCATATTCATGAGCAGCATTCCGCGACACGCGAAGCGGCGACTGTTGCGCTGCTACTCATGGGCGTCTAGCATGGCTTGAAACTAGTCGAATATCCCGTCAAATTATTACGTGAGTACGCCGAAAACATAATAATTACTCACTTTGGTCTTGCCAGGTATCGATCGCGGACCAGTTTATTTCCGAGAAGATCATACATAGTCACTCTTAGCGACTAAAACCCTCCCTGTTCCTCAACCAACGCGCATACGAGAGAACTCTCCGAGCTACCACGCCAAAACAAAGCAACGACCAAAATAAAAACAAATCCATCAAGAGGCGTTAGCGTGGGCAGCCTAAAGGCCCAACCAATGAATTAAAAAATCGATTGGAATATTTAGAACTACCTACATATTTACGCTTACGTTATTAGGAATATATGTATGTTATTTCAATAATAATAATAATAATTATGTAGGTGAATCAGCTTCCTAATCAACACGTAGTTTGATGCGGTTTTTTTTAATAGATAGAGTGTTTGAAGAGGAAGTTTTCTATACTCATATTATAGAGAGGTATTTGTAAGTTTGTATGTAGGGGATAATCTTTGGAACCGCTGGTCGGTTTAACGAAATTCTTTCACTAATAGATAGCTACCATGTTCCTGAGTGTTATTGGCTATAAAACACCACTCTACGATTAAATGGAGCCGAGCAGCGGGTGAAACCGCGCGAGAGAAGCTATATCTATCTTCTTCTATAAAATAAAAATGGATCGCGAAATGTGTTGGTAAGCCCATAACTCAACAACACCTGGACCAATTTGGCCAATTCTTTCTTTGTTGTATTTGTAATTGTCAGGAGAAGGATCTTATGAAAGAAAAGTTTAGAAAAGTAGAGGGGAGAGCTGGGAAATAGGGACCCTTGAAAATGACCCTTTCGTCAGCGAGATAGTTGGAAACCCGTGTCATAACATAAATTTTATAGTGGAATTAGTATCAGCATTGCACCCCTCATCATCAGCCTATAAGTGCCCACTGCCGAGAAAAGGCCTCTAAAGGCCTCTTCTCACACGGAGAAGGTTAGAGCATTAATCACCACGCTTGCTCAATGCAGGTTGGCGATTTCAAACTTATAATTACAAATTTATAAGTCCAGGTTTCCTCACGATGTTTTCCTTCACCGTATGTCAGTAGTGTCTAAATAATTATAGAAAGTACATATAACTTGGAAAAGGTCACATGGTACTTGCCAGGATTCGAATCGCCCTCATGCATGAGAAGCGGGCTCCTTAACCTATTACACCCTTGCGAAGGTGGGATGGGTACAAGAAAAGAAAGTCTGATAACATCGTTGTGGACAGAATTTGTTGTTCCAAAATACCCTCACAGGAGAAAATAAACATAAATAAAGGAAAAAACATTGATCCCTATAGACGCGACCTCTCCAGGGTGGAATGAACCCTTGCTCCTGCATATTTCATTTACAATTCGTAGGTCCAAATATTTTGGCTCTTTCCGCGAAAAATGGTTGCGACGGGATTTGAATGCAATATAAGATACTGTATTGTTTGTTTTGTTCAAGTTTAAGTAGTTATTTATTTTGTAAACATGGCTTTCACTTATATATATATATATATATATTATATCTTTATGTATAAAAATGGATCGCAAAATGTGTTGGTAAGCGCATAACTTAACAACGCTTGGACCAATTTTGCTCATTCTTTTTTTGTTGTGTTTATTATTGTCAGGAGAAGGTTCTTATCAGAAAATATTAGAAAAGTAGAGGGGATATAGATATGCGAAGTTAGGGTCTTATGTAATAGAATGTTGACTCTACGGTTGGTGCGGTGGCTGGGCAACTGGCTGCCGTGCAACGTGTCGCCGGTTTGAACCGCACGGAGCAACTCTTTGTGTGACCCACAAATCGTTGTTCCGGGTCTGGTTGTGATGTGCATGTGGAATTGTATGTTTGTAAACGCACCCACGACACAGGAGAAAATCTTAGTGTGGGGCAAGTGGGCAAAGTCTTAGAACAAAAAAAAAAACGTGGGCTGTCAACTCTCGCTCTCGGCAGAGCCGGAGTTATACCACGCCCTTATTAAAAAAAGAGAGCTGAAACCACACTTTATGTCATCGAAATAATTCTAGCGTTATGTTTCGCCGTGTTTGTAAGTTTACTGGTGGCCTAATACAACTCCCTCAACCCACAATCGCCAAATCTTCGAACCCTCGAACGAAATACAAAAGGCCAGATTACACCGCTGATCCGTATTCATCATCATCAGCCTATAAATGCCCACTGCTGAGCAAAGGCCTCTTCTCATACGGAGAAGGTTAGAGCATTAATCACCACGCTTGCTCAATGCGGGTTGGCGATTTCAAACTTATAATTAGAAATTATAAGTCCAGGTTTCCTCTCGGTGTTTTCCTTCACCGCATGTCAGTGGTGTCTAAATAATAAATCATAGAAAGTACATATAACTCGGAAAAAGTCACATTGGTACTTGCCAGGTTTCGAACCCACACCCTCATGAGAAGCGGGCTCCTTAACCTCCGGGCCACCACGACATCCGTATTGAGAAATATAAATTTATTAATTATAATTATATTACTACCCGCCCCCCTCTGTGACACACTGGTATTTTATAATCAATACTCGACGGGGATTATTGCGCATTATCCCAGCAGTGAAAGAATTTTTCAAATCGGCTTAGTAGTTTCGGAGTACCTACATTCAAATCAAACAACCAAACATTTTCTCTTTAAAATATTAGTACATAATATTATCCAAATCCAAACCACAAACTCATATTATAAATGCGAAAGTAACTCTATCTTTTCTTCACGCCTAATATTGATATTTGGTACAGACATAGTTTGGAACTCAAGAATATTATAGGATAGTTTTTATACCAAAAATCTGCAAGAAGTCACTATTCCACGCGAATTAAGTCGCGGGCAAAAGCTAGTACATACATATATGATAACCCTTGTATAATTCGTCGATTATTTAGTTTACTTTCCGAAGTATATATAATCTTTTCAACTTTAATATTTATAAACTATAAGTAATAACATGGAGTTAATCAACATTAATCTTAATAACGTGCCCGATGTTAACACGGTCGATATTCCAGTTTACAAAATATTACTTAAGCACGTGAGGAACCCGCGAATTTTAGTTAATTTAGTTAATTACTTAAGCTGTTTACCCAAGAAACTATTTTTTTTTTTTATGTGGTAGGTCGGCAAACGAGCACACGCTGTGTTTGTTTCACGCCGGTTTTCTGTGAGGCCGTGGTACTAAAGGACGGCTCTCCCACATTTAAAAGATTTAAATGTATTTGTTATTTTCTCATGAATGTGAGCCCAAGGGTGGCTTGAAACTATTCGAGTCAGCCAAAAATTACATACGTTACGCGTTAATATTAATAAATTAATTGATATGTATTATTATTCTTATTATCAGTCAAAAAAACAGCAAAAACTCGACTCGTTTTCCAACAATCAAAAATAGACAAGCAATCTCTCACTATATACCATAATAAAAAAGGCAACACAAATTAAGAACCCACTTCCCTCATCACTCCAACATCCAATTTTCCAATCAACAATCCTAATGGAGCATTCACTTGAGTCAGTGTCTAGTAGCAAGCCTAACGGATCCAAAAATAAAACCACTTGTCTAACTAGGTAAGTCGTTATTTACGGCCAGTAATAATAGAACACTTTCATCTATTTTATTTACAGTTCAAGAAATATGCTAAACCAATACATGGGCGAGTTCCTACTCGAGTGTTCTTTGCGAGTGCAATTGTTCGTTTGAATGCAGCATGGTATATCTTTAAACTTTTTTTATGTGGCACCTACGGCGGCAAACTAGCTGACGGATTACCTGATGGTAAGCAGTGGTGTCGGTTATGGACACCCGGAACCTTTTAAGATTAAGGGGTTTTGGGGAATGAAGTATTACAGAGGGATGGGGAGAAGAAAGATTGAAATAAACGCTGTGGTTCTTTTGTTTAAAGGCGGTTTTCATATAAATATCGGCTTCATCTAATTTTTCACATATAAATTGACGTGTAAAAGTGCCGTTTTATGGCCTATTTGCAAAAATAAATTCATTGTTTCAATAACTTTTGCCAATTATCCTGTCCATACTTCAAACGACTGGACGGTTGTTGCGGTGGCTGGCCAACTGGCCGTCGTGCAAAGTGTCGTGGGTTCGATTCCCGCACGGAACAACTCTTTGTGTGATCCATTAATTGTTGTTCTGGGTCTAGGTGTGATGTGTATGTGAAATTGTATGTTTGTACGCACCCACGACACAAATACAACTGTGAGGCGTATAAAAAAAAATGGAACTGAGAATTTCAAACATTACTCACATTTGGAAAGTACATGTATAAAATTAGAGAACTTTCCCTCCGTTTTTATACAGTAAACTTTTATTCTAAATACAAGGATTTTTGTGCACTAAAATAAAACCGGGATACGATAGGTATAAAAAAAAAAGTGTTACATTTACAACATTGTATCATTGTTTAGCTTACCAACTCGGTTTAACTCGTAAATCTTAAGAACTAAAGTTTGAAAAAAGTTCTCATTTTACAGCCGAATTGATGCCAAAATCTATCTAACATAAAAATGACCACATTCATTACTATAATCCTTAGTGTTTAGATTGCAATACTAGATGGCGTTATCATCGACTATGGCTTTCGATGGAGGGGATAAAATACTCTATTGTCTTTTCCCATCCTGGGTAAGGCGAGAGGGCGTGTCAGACTCTTACTGACTAAAAACACCCCCGGTTTCTTCTCCTGCCTTATTGCCCTTGCCCCGCAACCGCTACTGAACATCAGCCCTATAGGGCCTCGTCTGTGGTGATCTTTTGGCTCTTTTTGGCGAGCGCATCGTGAGGAAACCCGGGCTTATAATTTTCAATTATAAGTTTGAAATCGCTAATCCGCCTTGAGCCAGCGTGTTGGTAATTGCTCGAAACTTCTGCATGTTACAAGAGGCCTTTGCTCAGCAGTAGGCACTTAAAGGCTGATGATGTGATGGAATAGGGAGACGGAAAATCCATAAATGTGATGCCATTCTCTTAAAAAAACAATACGTTTTCCAGAAGGTCGTTATAACTAGTTATTTATATGTAAGTTTACAATAACAAATAAACTTCAATTGATCTTGAAGACGACGTGCGTCAGGACAGCGCTCAATGAGTAAATGGCTTGATTACACCGAATATGACCTGGTTACGTCAGGGATCGGAGTTTATCAGACTAATACCTACATATTATTATGGTCCTTGAGCTCAATATGTAGGTTACGGAGAAATTACTAGGTATTTATTTTAAAGAGACTCCTTTTTTGAGGTGAGAAAATCATCCAATAACAGCAGAAGAAGGAACGGGATGGTTTTTGTCCAGAAAATACAGATACTGCCTCTCGTGTCACTTAGGACGTTATAAATATAGGATGATTTCTCCTCCTCAAAAAAACCTATATGCCCATTTTTTTTTAAACAGGGACTGTCCATTTGTTTACACTAAATTATATGGTGTTTAATGAAGCCATAACTTTGGTTACCATTGCTCGGCTCAGTAGACAAACAATGGATATGTCTATATATATGTCTCTCTACCGAACCCATCTTTATTTTCGCCCTTGCATACTGGTATGTATGACATTCCGTGCTTTGACAGAGCCTTTTCAATCAGGGAAAATCATCAAAAGACTTTTTTCGCAGAGGATGAGGCGGGAGGTAGTGTCAGACTCATACTGACTAAAACACCCCCGTTCCTTCTCCAGCCTTAGGCCGAGGGCTTTACAGGTGGAGGTGCCTTATAGACGCTGCAATAACGATAGGGTTTGCACATATGCATACGCATGCAACCCTTGAAAAACAAATTTTTGGACTGCACGGTTGGCGCCGTGGTTTTGCAACTAGTTGCTGTGCAACTTTCGAATGATTCCCGCACGGAAACAAACAACACTTTGTGTGATCCACAAATGGAATTTTCGGATGAATTTGTTTGCCACGACACAGGTGGAAATCCTTGTGAGGGGTGGTGTTTAAAAACCTTCAATAATGTAGCAAATAACAGAAGTGAATACTATTATAACAAACGACACTTGTGAGACGATTCCGTTCGTCATAAAGTCAATGACTAATTTAGCATTGAGCATGATTCACGATTGAAATTATATGAAGTGCACGGATAGGCCACATCGACCATATACTACGGCCTCACTGAAAACCGGCGTGAAGCAACGCTTACTTTGTGTTTCGTCGTGTGAAAAATCACCGAAACCGGTCTTTTCATAGAAACATCGTGTGAAGTCATAATTTCATTATATTATTGTAAGTACTGGGCTGTGAAGTACCAACTTCCCAATCCAAATATAAGTTCATTTTATGTAAGTAGTTGTTTTCTACTGGGACAAAATAAATCAATTATTGTCTAATATTTTTCTACTTACGTATTTAAGATTTTATACCTTTGCATTATCTCTATTGTTTTATTTGTCTTACTAAGTAATACGAGTATTATAAATGCGAAAGTAACGATGTTTGGATGTTTGTTACGCAATCACGCCAAAACGACTGGACGGATCTGGATGAAGTTTGGCACAGGCATGGGATACATTCCGGAATCGGACATACTTTTTATTGACATAGCACGCTGGCGAAGCCGCGGGCGAAAGCTAGTTTATTATAAAAAAGTATTTATAAACCCAGTTATTTTCATAGTACAATGACAAACAATATAAAGAGTCTCTAGTCATCATCATCAGACCAGGCCTGGCGCCATAAGCGTTATATTAATTAAATTTAAACGACAATTTATACACAAACGCGTCATTGTGTTAGCTATAGTAGCTTGTGTGTCTGTCTGAAATATAACAGAAGTTCCATTTTAATGGCTAACGATCCAGCCAGGATTGTGGGTGCAACCGTATGTACTGCGGACCCGGCCAAGAAGAGGAGTAGGATCCAGGGTGGATTTTAGTCAGCAAGAGCCTGACACTCTCACCCAATAGTCATGATTAGTTGCGAGAAGTTGAGTGTCAAGTGCAACACATATATCTATTACAAGTCAAGTACCAATTACTTGCCAGGCCTCCATCAATGAGGCTGTTTTTTGTCAGAGGAAAATCAAGCATCAAATGAGTCTTCCCGTCTAGAATAATGCGGGAGAGACAGTCAGATTATTACTGACTAACCCCCCTTTCCCCGTTCATTCTCCTGCTTGAGGCCGAGGCAGCGGTGCCTAATTGCGCTTACCACGCAACCCCGGCTCCAATTTATGAGGCAACCCTCATCCTATGCATGACCTTCGAGCCACCACGACCGCTAATTTAGTTAATTACCTAAACCATTCTATAGTTATATGATAGACCTATACTTCTGACAACATTATCGGGTGGTGGCCAATTAACACTTTCATTGGCTTCAGGGTCAATATCAAACAGCCCACGCAGAGCACACACCTTTATTGATATTTTAATTAAGGCCTTTGTTATGTAATCGTGAGGATTTGGGTAAGTTACTGAAACCCTAGCTGCCTTGCCTAACTGTAGTTGGTCGCTCGAAGCAGGAAAAGGGACAGGGCAGGTTATCTTAAGGAACATTTTTAATCGTCAGCTTCGGCAGGGTCGGCTCGACCGGAGTGTTACCACGGCCTCACAGAATACCGGCGTGAAACAACCCACAGCGTTGTGTTTCGCCGTGTGAGTGAGGTTACCGGAGGCCTAATCCCTCCCCTTCCCCAATCCCTCCTCAATCCCTATATCTCCAAATCCCTAATCCCTGAAAGGTCGGCAACGCACTCGTAACTCCACCGTTGCGAGTGTCCATGGGCGGCGCTGATTGCTTACCATCAGGTAATCCGTCTGCTCGTTTGCCGACCTATTACATAAAAAAAAATAAAAAATAAAAAAAAACATCAAATGACTTCTCCCGCCCAGCGTGAGGCGAGAGGAAGTATCAGACTCTTACTGACTACGCCGCCCATGAACACTGGTAAGACCAATGCGTCTTGTGGGTTATTAGGGATTTAAGGATAGTGGATTTGAGGATTGAGATTGGGAGGGCGGGAGGGGGGAGTGAAAAGAATTGGGCCGCCGGTAACCTCGCTCACACGAGACATCTAATATGTTTAGGTATATCAAAACAAGCAGACTGCTTCTGCTTCAAATAGAGTCTATGACCTAGAGCTGTCCTATTCCAGTGTCAGTAATTTGTTATTAGCACATCTTAGGGATCTTCATTTCTTTTTTATAAGAACCTTTACCTGAATCAGAAAAAAAGGATTATTAGAATCGACCTCATCCTACACGTATGTTACAACGACTAGGAGAAATTGGGATTTATTTTATAGACCTGGTTACAACTATTTGTCGGTCGTGAAGAACCTCACAAACTTCAACAAGCAAGAGAACTCTAAAATTAATTAGCATATAATAACGTTATGTTCCATTTTATAATGTTTTTTTTCACAGGCTTTCTTTTGGTCTCCACCATAATGATGGGAAATGCTTTGTTATATTGTGCCTGCCACATAAATGTCGTATTGTTTACAAGTTATGTACTACACGACAGTTCATCAAGTTTTAAATGAGGAAGAGCCATGCTTCGGCATGAATGGAGTGATGCCACGGCCGCAATGAAAACCGGCGTGACGCAACACTTATGTTGTGTATCGCCGCGTGAATGAGGTTACCGGAGGCCCAATCCTCCCCTTTCTCCCCAGACTATCCTTAAATCCCTAATAGTCTAGAAGAGGTCGGCAACGCACTTGTAGTAACTCCTTTGGGTATTAAGATTGTCCATGGACGGCGCTAATAGCTCACCATCAGGTAATCCGTGTGCTAGTTTGCCCATTATGACATGAAAAACCATTGTCCATTGTCCAGAACCTTAAATCCTAAGAATTTGGCGAGGTCCCGGGATATTTATATGTATTTTTTTCTTGTACAGTCATGTTTGTATAGGCCTTGAGTGAGCAGGCAAAGCGGTGCGTGTAGCCAAGCTATTTTTTATGTAATAGGTCGACAAACGACTAGATGGATCACCTGGACTGAATGGATGGATGGTAAGCAGACGGCGGTGCCCATAGACACCGGCAATAACAAGGAGTTACGGGTGCATTGTCAGCCTTTTGCTGAAGTTTTGAGGATAAGGAATTTGAAAATAGCGGATGAAAGGATTCGTGCTATGTCGAAACACGACGTCAAAGTTGTGTAACGCAGTTTTCTGTGAGAGGGATTGGAACAGTTTGCAGACTGCAGTCCAAATACTTAGTCGGGTCATAAGTTCTGTCAAAACCTTATATTTTTAATTTTCGATTACTGGCCAGAAATTCTTCGACTTATTTTAAAAATAGAACTTTCGCGCTTGTAGAAAATAAAAAAGAAATTATTTTTTATTCATTTTTAAATATGGAGTGGTCGAATAAAGAAGACAGAATCGCGGTTATCGCGTTGCACCGCTGTGGTTACGCGCCAAAAGACATTTTCAATATTCTTCAAAATTTGAAAATAACGTTACGGTTTGTTTATCGTACTATCAAACGATACACCGAAGAGTCAAGCTTCGAAGATCGTAAGAGAAGCGGCCGACCTCGCACAGTTCGGACACATAAGGTCATCAAAGCAGTGAAGGCGCGAATCGAACGAAATCCCGTACGTAAACAAAAAATCCTAGCTCTGCAGATGGGGCTAAGCAGAACCACTGTTAAAAGAGTACTAAATGAAGACCTGGGACTACGAGCTTATCGTAAAAAGACAGGACATTTTTTGAACGAGCGTTTAAAAAAAATTAGGCTAGACAGATCCCGCGCTTTGCTACGACGGTACGCGGGAAAAAAATACCGCGAAATTCTTTTTTCGGATGAAAAAATTTTTACTATTGAAGAAAGTTTTAACAAACAAAATGATAAGGTGTATGCCCACAGCAGTGAAGAAGCAAGCGCGCGTATTGCGAGGGTCCAGCGTGGGCATTACCCTTCCTCATTCATGGTTTGGCTTGGAGTCTCATATTCAGGCGTAACTGAGGTGTTTTTCTGTGAAAAAGGTGTGAGAACTAGTGCCGAAGTTTATCAAAATACTGTCCTAACAAACATAGTGGAACCTCTTTCTCAGACAATGTTCAGGAACAGGCATTGGATATTCCAACAGGACTCTGCACCGGCTCATAAGGCACGAAGTACGCAAGACTGGTTGATCGCTCGTGGAATTGACTTCATCCGGCATGAAGACTGGCCCTCTTCTAGTCCAGATTTAAACCCACTGGACTACAAGATATGGCAATATTTGGAGGAAAAAGTCTGTGCTAAACCTCACCCGAATTTGGAGTCTCTCCGAGCATCTCTGGTTAAAGCAGCGGCAGACATAGATATGAATGTGGTGCGTGCAGCGATCGATGACTGGCCGCGTAGATTAAGGGCATGTGTTCAAAATGGGGGAGGGCATTTCGAATAATGTAAATAAAATTATATTGTACATTTAATGACCTTTCATTTCATATATAATTTTTAAATAATTGTCAAAAGGCGTATAAGTTATTACATCAAAAGTTTGTGACAGAACTTATGACCCGACTAAGTATAATTTAGGTGTCTTCAAGGCTAGAGTGAATAGGCTCTTAATAAACTAGTGCGCCTTACCATCAACGATTGCATCACTGCTTACCACCAGGTGGGATCGCAGTCAAGCACTAGTTGCAATAAGGTAAAAAAAACGAGACAGTGGTATCACTCCGGTCGAGCCGATCCATTTGTGCCGAAGCATGGCACACGCTCATCAGCTTAAATAAAATAACTAAGCTTAAATACGGTATCTATAAATACCTATCCAGCACAACAAATGAATGTATGAATCTTATTAAAAAACAAATTAAAACGACAGTAGGTATAACCGCGCGATACACCTAACTCTAGGTCTATAAGTCTACCTCATTCACAACCAGGTCAACAGGTCAGATGACTAAGCTCAAGTATTAGTTATTGTTAGTAAATCAAGTTGTTTTCTTTATAGCTTGCATTATTCAATAGGCATTTACCTTACGATGGCAAAAAAAACAACTGCCGCGATGTAGAAAAGGTCACCCTTAAGAAGTATGTAGTAATGGGTGATACTTCAATAAATTGAATATGATAGGTATTTTTGTGAGGGGAAAATCATCAAATTACTTCTTCTGGGAGTGTGGGGATCTCGGACTCTTACTGACTAAAAACCCCCCGTTCCTTCTCCTGCGCGGTGTATTATTGCGCTTACCCCGCAACCACGGCTGAACATCAGCCCTATAGGGCCTCGTCTGTGGTGGTCTATTGGCTCTACAAGTTTAGTATCAAATTTTTAAGCACTACCGTTATGGGGGGCCTCCCTACAGACGCTATACGCTACAACAAATCAGTTATATCACGCAAGATAATACTTATAAGGGACAGAGTTTATCAATATAAAATGTAAATATTATCATTTTTAAACATAATTCCAACATGCTTTTTTGGGAAGGAAAATATTGCAAAACTCTTTTATCAAAAAGCGAGATAAAATATTGTAATACCCTTTTAGATAAACTGACTAATTCAAGCGTAAATAAATGTATAATTATAATGTTAAAACAACCTTCACATCATCAGTCTATAAGCGCCCACTGCTGAGCAAAGTTCTCTTCTCACACGGAAAAGATGTGAGCATTAACCAACATGATAGCTTAAGGCAGATTGGCGATTTCAAACTCATAATTAGGCATTTTATGTCCAGGTTTTCCAACCAGCCTCAGCCTGGAGCAGGAATTTGGTGGATTTTAGAAAATAAGAATCAGACAGTCACTAAGCGAATTTACTTTTACCTCCATTTTCCATAAAAAGAGTTCCTAACATTGTTTTCCTTTTTGTAAGTTAGTGGGTCTAAATAAACTTACAAAGTACATATATAACTAAGAAAAAGTCACATTAGTAAGTGGCAGATTTTTGAACATTTACTTCATACAAGAGAAGTTGGCGCCTTAACCTCCGGGCTATCAAGATATGAGAGCGAAAAATCGAGTTTAATAACAAGATCAGCAAGGCTACTATATAGCTTAGTCACCATTACCTTAGCTATCAACCTACATAACACACATTCAATTCTATAGCAACTCAATGAAACCTTGTCTCCATATCTATACATACCTATAAATAATATGCAAAACTGTCTGTACCACTCATGGCCAAATCATTGAGATCATTGTAAGAAAATATATAAAAAAATGTGAATATATATGAAGGTTTGTTTGTTTCATACACTCTTTGTACCCAAATTGTTGTATTAATTTTGATAATCTTTATACAATATAGGAATATGGAGTTTCTATAAAAAATATGACCTTGCAAATTACTCTTCTTGTTGCTGTTGTACTAAACAAATCTGGGTTGGCACAATATATCTTTCTTCTATTCTTTCCTATCAGACATCATTCTATTTTTATTAAAAAGTTTTTCTCTGTCACACACTGTATCTATCTTTGTTTTCAGATGGTTACTAACTCTTGCTATAAAAATTAAATCAATCTAGTTACTAGCTAGTTTTGTGGAGCAAAGGTACAGAAATAATCTAACTGTTATACAAAAGCCATTTAATGGTTAACTAACTTAGTCCTTTGCATTTTTTTCATTACTAAGGAATGCTTTAAGTAGTCATTAAGTACATATCTCTGAGTATGACATAATGTGTCAAAATTAACTGGTTATTCAGAAAGTACATTTACACATAATAAACATGTGTGCTCAAACTATGTCATTATCAAAATAATAAAACATTCTTAGTAATATTATCTTTAGAGATAAAATTTTGATAAAGTCATAAACAATTTTTTATAAAATTATCATACTGTTTCATAATTTCGCAACTGTTTACATTGATTAGGTTAGGTAGAATAGCATGGAAAACTGTTTTTAATTATTGTAAATATTCTTATTGGAATAAATAGGTTTTAATCTGAGTTCCATGCTAAAACTGAGAACATATTCAATTTAAATTAAGAACTTAATATTTAAAGAGGCATTTTTGTTATTTAAGAATAATAATATAGCATTTACGGTCAAGCAAACTTAAACTGTGAACTGAATACAAAGTAAGACTTAGTGCCAACCCTAAAACAAATTTGTAAAATGGCAGAAAAGAAGTAAAAAATTTTTTATCCGAAATTGCAAGCAAATATTAGGCTCTTTATGTAAAAGATTCTGAATCCCTTCTACTAACAGCTAAAAAATAAATATTGTTTCAAAAATAAGCCTAATGCCCGGTTTCCGAAAGCCCAATCAATGTTAAAATCAACTAACTAGGTGTCAAATCTCTTGTCAAGTCATCTGATTGGTTGTTGATAATTCAGTCAACCAATCAGATGACTTGACAAGAGATTAAATTGATTTTAACATTGATCAGGCTTTCGGAAACCTAGTGTTAGTTTTTTTTAAGTGTGTTTCTTGCTCGTTCTTCTCCATAGCAATCTACACTTTGGAATGAGCGAATAGCTTCACTAGAGGACAGGAGGACAGACTGACACACATTAAGTTAAACCTTTTGATATATTTTTTAATTGCTTTCATTCAAAAGCGGTTGTTGTAGTTTATTTTAAATAAACGATTTGATTTTGACTATGTGGTATATTTTACTTAAATATTATATTATTTGTTACAATAACTAAGCATGGAGCTGCTAACCTCTTCTAGGATACTATAGATGTTAGTCAGCAGAAACTAAACTGAGGTTATATTTAATTAGTTTTCTTAAAACCATGGTCAAATTGCTTACATAGAAATGTCAAGGTTGCATCAAATACATTCAATACTTCTTGGTAAAAATATTAAAACTGTATTTTGATTGTAAGTTATATTAATTAGTAAGTAAAATACATACATTTTTCACAACATAATCAATATATTTTTATTGTAATACACTCAAAATACATATACTATTTTTACTTAAACTATTATAAATGTTAAAGTTAAGGATGTTCATTACTCTTGCAGATAAAACTACTGAATGGATTTTAATGGATTCTGGATTTGTTAGATCATATTGTGTCTATTTTTATGATACTTTTTAAGACATGTGCATAAGAATTACCTTTTCTGTCTACTTTTTTATAATAACTGGTTTGTGTCCCGTTTCATTTTCATTAAAGTTGTCTAAAAAAGGCCTCTATGCAATTGGCTCTGGGCCCTCTACCCAAATGACTGGGATCCTGAGGTCCTATTATTGGTAGAGAATTATACATAATAACAACAATAATGCTAAGCTTATCATATTGCAAAGGTATCTAGAGTGCAATAAAAATAATACTGTACGCTAGAGACTACTTACATCTGGCCTTTCTTATTAGAATTTCAAGTTTTAATTTAGACTACACACATCATGTTTAAGATGAATGAAATATAAAATGCTGTATTACAAAATTTAAAAATACTTCTGAATATTAATATGTTCTGTTGAGGTTATGTTAAGAAATTGGAAATAATATAAGCTTACATCTTGGATAATACAAGACACATTTCTAAGGTTCCAAGTACTTTTAGAAATTATATGAGAATAATGACGAAACACAACAGTTTGTAGAAAGTTATTTGACCTATTTTCGAAATAATTGAATTAAAAGCTCAATTTGGGCACAAATGGCCAGGTTGTGAGTCTTCAATGTGCCAGCTATGTAATTAATTCGTGCCATGACATAATTTTGGACACCATTGATGATTCTGACTCATTACTGTCTTAGTAATAAAATTCGATTGTTAGTTTGTGTAGTTTGCATGCGAAATCTTTTCCTCGACATTGTACGACTACTTGTTATGATGTCATCCATCGCGACCGTCTTCACTACGATCCTTCATGTTTATAATTCAACTTGGAATACCCTTGAATAAAAAATTGGCAACAGGAAAAAAATATGTCACATACAATTGCATATTACTCGATTTTTAGTACAAATATCGCACAGATGAAAGTTTGTATCATAATGAGAGAGTACAAAAAGTTGATTATTGAAGGCTTCTCGCAAGAAATATCGAAATCTGCAAGGTATCTGACAAAGCAACTGTCATTTTAGACTATAGCAAACCCGTCTGGTGACCGTTGCAACCTCTCAAAACCACAATACAACGGAAATAAATGTGTAAATACATACTTGTAACCTGAAGTAACTCGATCGCTAGTTAAACAAAGCACTGGGACACTATTTCGACGCAAAAATATCATAAAAAGGTATCATTACCATGTATAGGTACGACCTTTGGAAACAAAAACTTCCTTGATCAACACTAATCAACTCATCACAAGCACAGTTCGCGGTTCACAAGTAATTTAACACTAAAAATAGCTAAATAGGATCTTTGTTACTAATTTTAAATAGTATTTTCACAAGACAAATATCTCACCATTTCAAAATCACTTGAAAAATTCAGCGATATCGCGCATGTCCGACGAAAATTTACATCACGTGACCTGTCATGGCGTCTAACTAACTTTTTAATTCTTTTGCAGCATTGCTTTGGAATGTTGTCATACTTCCTGGAGCGTTTTGATTTTCAAGTTTATTTGTTTAATGGTTTTATATTGTATAATGCATGCTTATATTTTCTATGTACAATTAAATTATTTTTGTTAAATAATAAAGAGATAAAATTTGTTTACAACAAATAAAATACGAATGGTAGCAAAAACTAATCGTGGTGACTACCATAGACTACGTGACGAGCGCATAAACACGACCGTTTCGAGACTTTTAATTCCCGCGTATTTCAACGTTTTTTTTTTTTTCTTTTTTTATTAAAATAGTTGAAAATGAATGTAAGAAATGATTAAAAACAGTATTATATTATTTTATAAGGATTATAATAAACTATTCTGAGTGTGTAATTAAATATTACGTAAGTTATGAATATCCAAGAAATATATCTTTTTCACAACGTAAGTTCTAAGCAAAGAGAATTTAAGCACTGTGTTTAGGATAGTATGGTTTAGGACCGTAAAACGGGGTACCTACAAATAGAATTTGGATTGGTACACAAAAGCTTTTATTAGTATCTATTACCCTTCTTCTGCCTTTTTTTTTTCGTGTCGGGTTGGAAAATCCTCATGGAGACCCACCACCCTCGGGGAAGGGCGAAGGGTATACTGTCAGACTCATACTGACTAAAAACCAACCCGGTGTTCTTCCACTTACTCATGTGTCGGAGGGGCGGGTATCGCCGAAGCATTCGTCGCATCCCCCCGACGGGTATTGGCCCGCACGATGGTTAGGTGGGCCCCGTCACCCACTGCGGCCGTCACACCGACCGCAGGACTCCATTATGAGGCGCGCGCGGAACACGGCGCCGCCGCCTTGAGGCCTGCCTGGTGCTAGTCGGACGACAAGACGCCCCGAGTCTGTCGTCTGCAGGCCGCACCCTACGGTGGTCGCAGGTCGGCCACCCTACGACGTCTAGTGCGTCTGCTGCGGGAGGGGAGAGAGGAGGCAGCCTCTCTCTCCCTTTCCGCCGCCTCCTTTGCGAGCATCACGGCCTCGCTGAAGGTAGCGACGGCACTCCACCCTGACTCGCTCCCGACCATAGTAGACAATACAGCCGGAAGCGAGAGATTTCCCGCAGCACCTACCGCCGCGACCAGGTCACGGCGCTGCTCGGCCCAAGCTGGGCACTCCACCAAGGTATGCAGCGCCGTATCGTCGCGGCAATCACCACAATGGTGGCACTGAGACGTCGGCTCCCGACCTATGCGACACAGGTACTTTCCGAAACACCCGTGTCCAGTAAGCACCTGCGTCAGCCGGCAACTGAGGGCGCCGTGGCTCCTATTGAGCCAGTCCTCTAGAAAGGGTCTTACAGCCGCTATAGCGGCGTGCCCCGCCGTGGGTTGCGCTAAACGCGTCTGCCATTCCGCCACTAAGGCCTAGCACCCTTCTTCTGCCTCTATTCACCCCGTTTTACCGTACTACTAAGTATCGTGTGTAGATATTAAGCTTCCTGTTATTATTATTTAGTTATAAAGCCTGTTATAGATATAGATTCCTGTTATAAAGCCTTCTGTTATTATTTTATTTTATAACAATTTTAGTAGGTACTAAGCGAAAAGAATTTAAGCATTGTGTTTGGGATACTATGGTTTAGGACTGTATAACGGGGTAAATAGCATTTGGATAGGTACACAAAAGCTTTTGTTAGTACCTATTTACCCTTCTACTGCCTTTATTCACCCCTCGTATTCTATTCACCCCGTTTTACCGTACTATAAGTATCGTGTTCGTGTAGTTACGCTTTCTGTTGCTGCAAAAGCCGCATCATTATCATCATCATCCTATAACTGCCCACTGCTGAGCAAAGGCCTCTTCTAACACGGAGAAGGTTAGAACATTTATCACCATGCTTGCTCAATGCGGGTTGGCGATTTCAAACTTATAATTAGAAATTATAAGCTCAGGTTTCCTCACGATGTTTATCTTCACCGTTTGTCAGTGGTGTCTAAACAATCATAGAAAGTGCATACATATTATTCGGAAAAACTCACACTGGTACTTGCCAGGCTACGAACCCACGCCCTCATGCATGAGAAGCGGGCTCCTTAACCTCCGGGCCATCAGGACATTAAGGACATCACGGCAAAAGTCCAATTTAAATTTAACGATTGTTGTTCGGGCCATTGATTTGGGCAGCTAACTAGGTAGGTACCTACATCCATAAAAGAAAAACGGCTCTGTAACGTAGTTTAATAATTTTATTTCATGATCAATTTATAAGATTTTTACTTGCACGTGCATTAACTTTAGGGCAAACGACTTCTTTTACTATTTGGCTTACAGTTTGAACAAAATTACTTAAAGAAATACTGCACCAGTTATAAAAAATACCTTAAAGGTAAATAGGCTTAAAACTCACTGGCGAAAACATTCGGGAAAATGCATGCATACGGGGAGGCCAAAACATTCTTCGAAATACTTTTGCATCGCCAGCACACAAAGAGGAATTCCTTTACAATTTCTTTCTGTACATCTTTCACAAATGCAAATTTCTTCATCGCCCCTGTAACCCAGCAGCCTGCGACGACGTGTAGGCATGGCTAGACAGTGACGACCAACAGCCAGGGGATTGGCAGACTCAGCCATAGGCATTCGCTGATCATTTTGTGATGGGGTGGACCCAGGTGGGCCCTGCATGGGACTTGGCTCGAGACCAGGAGGAACAGACAACGGTCGCTGAAATGGCACAGGTCTGTAAACCGGTGCTTGGAACAAAGACTCTGGTGTTACATTCCCCGGTGATACCGCATTGCTTGGTGAGTGTGCGCCTCTTGGACTCTGAGCTACTTGCTGGGGAATGGCTACCTGTCCAAAACTTTGCGGTGATTGCATCCGACCTGATGTTGATTCTCTCATAACGTCTCTAGAAGTTTGTTGTGGGGCCTGATAGTATTGGTTTACAGATCTTTGGCTGAGTCCAATAACTGGCTGATCACTTGAAACATTAAACTGTCCTGGGACTTGATTCGATGTCTGAGGGTAGTAATTAGGAGCAGCTACTGATGAGCTTAGGAAATTTCCAGCCTCAAAGTCACTATAGTCCATTGGCTCTGCCACGCTTTGATCGAATTGCGGTGCTGCTTGCCTGCTATGACTTTCTGTTCCAGGAAAGGAAGGATTTTGAAAACTTGTATATGGCATTCGATTTAATGTTTCTGGCATTGACACCCATTGTTCTTCAGTGTCGTACTGCGGATGAATTTGAGAAGAAATGTGTTTTTGCGGAGATCTTGCGTCATCTTGATTTCTTATCGAAAATGACTCTGCTACACTTTGATCAAACTGCGGTGGTGCTTGTGGATATCTACTTAGATTTTCTGCGCCAGGCTGTGACGGAGTTTGATAACTTGAGTAAGGCATGCGATTTGCTGTCTCAGGCAAAGACAAGAATTGCTCTCCAGTGTCGTAATGCGAAGGCACTTGAGAAGAAATGTGTTTTTGAGGAGATTTTGCGCTATCTTGATTTCTTATTGTTAACACATGGTCTCGGGAGACGTAAATTGACCCAGATGTTCCCATGGGTCGCGGAGAATTAAGCTCAGCAGCTTGACTGCAGGTAAGTGGTGGCAATTTTCTTTCCGTTTCATTGTTTTTCAGTTTATTAATAAACTCGTCAACATCTTTAGGACTTATACCTGTGTTTAGCTTTTTGAAGCACCTATTAATGTCTAATTTCATTTTCTTTTCGTTAGGTTGAGTGTAACCTGATTTTTCGAGGTCACATAATCTTTTAGCGAGATGTTTTTTAATTTTATTTGTTGTCTCTCCTTCGGGAACTGATTGTTGGCGAAGTAATTCTTCCACTTCTTTTTTCATTTTGATTTCAGCTACTTCTTCCGATAAAGCTGTTTGTGGTACAGGTATTTTTTCTAATTCACAAAGTAGTTGGTTTCGTCGAACTAATGGATCCATTTCTTCATCTATGCATTTTTCTCTTATCTGTATACAATATTTGACAATTGTATCGTGAACTTGTTTCTTATAAAGCTGTTTTAATTCCTCATCATTTTTGTTATATTTATATTGTACAAAATCCTCTATAATTTCTTCTTTTAATTTATTGAACAAGGCTAATTTCTCTGCTGAGGTGTCTTCAGGTTCTTTTAATATGCTAGCTACAGTGCTATCGAGTTCTTGTTTGTACTCGTACCTTGCTTTTTCTTCTTTGATTAATGGTTTGATTGACATTACCGCTGTTATAAGTTGATATTTTCTCGCAAGTTTGCTATTTTCAAAATCACGGTTAACAGGTATACTTGACATTATTCCTTCAAGTTCCTCATCTAATAATTCAGTATAAACCACATCATCATTAAAAATCTCTGGGTCCATGTTTAATTCGCTGATTTGTATTATGATTCTGGTTGATATGTTGTCTCTAATAACTTTATTTTGATCCTCTGTTGAATTTAATGGCAGTTGATTACACCAATCATCCACTGTTTCCACTATGAGGTCACCTGGCTTTTTATTAACCATAGGTGTAACTTGGATGCAAGGTTTAGCGTGAGTTGCTTTTGATTGCCGTTGTGGCGTAGCTTTCTTAGACTTCTTAATTTTACTTCCTTTTCCTGCTTTACATTTCCCTTTACATGTTTTATCAGGAGGCACATATTTTCTTGCTTTTGTTGTTGATTTTAAGATTTTTAATAATTTTTTCGCGTAAACGTCATGTCCTTCGTGCCTAGGAGTCAGAGGAAGTTTTTCAAGCCATTTCTGTGTTTCTTTAATTATTTGGTCATCAACCTTACCATCATTCGCCTTTTCTATGTCATGTACTCTCTTGGCGAGTGTAGAAAGTATTTTGTCCCTTTCTAATAGTTCAATCAGATTATCTGTATGTTCCACAGGAAGCATGTCGTACCATCCATCTATTTCACATCTCGTTTTAACTTGTTCCACTTCGTCAATGACTGATGTTTCATTAGGCATAGGAACTTTGAATAATGCACTGTAGAGTTCGTTGTAAATTTGGTCCTTTGTCAAAGGTAGAGCATTCCTGTTGCGTGCGCTTTCGAAATATTTATCAGTTTCTTGTTTTATTTTTTTCTCATAATTTGCCTTAACATCGTCATTAGCGTGATCAAAGTTCTCTAAAATAAACATATCGGCTAAGTGATTTTTGTACATCTCAAATCCTGGATCGAATACTTGCGTACTTTGCACTGGGTTTGGAATCGACGCATCTAAAGTGGTTTCTAATTTATTTCTATAATTTTCGCCTTTAGATTTTTCTTTGATAATTTGGTTAGTTTCCATAATAGTGTTTAACAACGACTCTTTAAGGTTTTCTCTATTTTTTTGCAATTCAGGATTTTGCGGAACATTCTCTAATTGCGTATCTATTTCATCACCTAACATCTCTCGGTAAAGTAGGTCATCATTAAAGATTCTTGGGTCTAAATTCAGTTCGCCAGTTTTTTGATACAATTTCCTAGCAATGCCTTGTTTCATTGTTTTTACTGCCTCTTTATCTTTATCTTTGATAGGTAACTTGTTGCACCAAGATTCAATGGCTTCAACTATTGATTCTGCTGGAGATTTCCTAGCTTTGAATAAACTGCATATAGAATTCTTGCTACTCTTTCTAGAAACATTTTGTTTACTATCATTTATATCTATACATGTACTCTTTTTGAGACTTTTGGAGTTGATGATACTATTGTTAGAATCAGATTTTAATGAAGATGAAAGCAATGACTTATTACTAGATTTTTCTTGAATGATATTATTTACTTTATCCATTCTACTCATCAGTTGTTGTGTTACTATTGGCAATACGATTGGCCTGCTTTCATCTAGTGGTAATTTTGATATCCAATCACCGATATACTTTTCTAATTTCGCATCATTACATATATCGTGAGGATGCGTTCGTCTCAATGCGTCAGTTTCACGCATTTTTTCGGACAATTCAAAAATCATTTTGGGTCTTTTTTCTTCAAGTTCAAAGTTTGGGACGATTGGGAGATTTTTCATCCAATCAATGATTTCTGTCCTGTATTTAGTATTAAAGCGCTTAACATCGTCATCTGTTGGTGTGGGGACGTCAGCGAATTTGTCACAGAGCTGAGCTTTGTTTGGTGCTGAGGGATTCATTCCATTCCTAATCATTTTATTCACTTCTTTATACAAATTACTGGTCCAGATTTCAAGTTTTATCTCATCATCAGCCATTTCCCTACCATTTATGCGAATATAATCATCAATAAAATCGCTTAAATTCTGTTCTTTTATGTCACTTGCGTTTAATGATTGGCTTAATGAATCGTCGCCCAGTGATGTTGTATGACTTCTAGGAGTTTCTCTTGGTGATATAGGAGGTCTTTCAGCAAGTCTTTGAAGTAATTGTTCCACCATCAGTGGAGTGTAATCTTTATGTTCATGCAGTATAGGTAGACCATACGTATGCATTGTTTGTAGTACCATGGAAGCTGTCAGGTAATTATATTCCATTGCGTTTGGATTTTGATATCTTTGTACTTCAATTTCTTCAATATTCAAAGCGAGATCGTTTACAAATTCTATTCTGGTTTCATTATCCGGCGTATTGAAATATTGTTCTATAGGAATCTCATTTAACCAGTTCGATATAATTTTTATGTAGCTTAAATTATTGATATATTTTTCAGGTCTAAATCTTTCATGAACTTTTGACTGTTCAAAAAACTCGTATATTTCCTTCCTAGTGTAAAGGTCTTGTCTTCTTAATTCTGTTTTCAGTGAGTGAGAGAAAGCACTGATTACTAAAGGATCATCAATATTATAATGACGTTCAATGTAAAGAGGAATAAATTCTCTGATAGTTCTGTCAGGATCACCCTGTATGTTGCCTATATTGCTCACATCTCGTGGGATTTGGTCCGATGGTCCAGCTTTCATTAGTTTCTTTGCGGCAATCTTTGCAGCTATATAGCGTTGCCTTTCCTCATGTCTAGCTTCTAAAGTTCGGTCTTGAGGTACATGAATTATCCTTTCCTTTAAATCCTGAGATAGCACTCCTACGTGCTCCCTTTCTTTGTATTTTAACATTTTTTTGAGCCAACTGTTAATCTCATTGTCTATCTCAGATTCTGGGCTCTTATTTCGCAGACGATCTTGTAAATTAAGAGCTAAATCATGAACCATTTTATCTCTTCTGTTCTTATCTCTGTTGCTATAAATTTCCGACGGCTGTTCGTTTATCCATACTGATATCTGGTCTTCTAAAACGTCAATACCTTTCGGTATATAGTCTTCTTCCCAGCCTCTCTCGCCCTCCATATGTTTCATATATTCCATAGCTTGTCGAGTGCCATGATGAGATGCAGTCAAGTTAGGTACTGGAACTTTCTTTAATCTGTTAAGAAAATCAGCTATATGTGGCTTAGCAGCTTCGGCAATATTATCATCTTCGAAAAAGTTGAATTTGAATAACCATCTGTACAATACATATTTTTGATATTTTTCTTTATCGGGGAACGTGTCTGGTGCTAACTGTTCTACTTTGAAATGATCCATGAGATCGCCAGCTAGATCGTGTATTATAGTTTCTTTGAAATTAAGATCTTCGTTATATTGTTTTGGTAACGTTTCCATCCACGATCTTATTACATTCGATACGTTATCTATGTAAGATATTTCTTCAGGACTTAGTTTTGGTATTTCTTTTTTACTCGATTTGATTGGAGTCGATGTAACAGGTGCATCAGGTCCCTTCTTTTGAAAATCCCACCTGAATATTGTAACTGTACTTGATAGTTCAGGTATTACTGAATCAAAGCTGGTTGCAGTCGATTGTTTAGTTTCATATATAATATCTTTTACTTGTTCAATTATCATATTAGCGACAATGTGTGTCCTTTCACCTGAAATTCTGCCAGTATCGCGTAAATACTGGCAGATTTTATCTTTGATGCTTACTTCATCACCTGTACGTAAACGAGTTTTAGAATCTAGGAATGAAGAACAAATTTCAGTCTGGAGGTCATTACGATGGCAAACTTTGATTTTTTCTAAGCATTCTCCAACTCTATCTGTTATAAGTTCTTTCAAGTTGCCGAGTGTTTTAGGTATAGGTATACCCATAATCTGACCGGCACATTGATGGAAAACTGAAACATTAGTTTCAGCAGTTCTAGTTTTTGATGCCTTACTTTTTATCTGGACTGTCAGTAACCGATTGGTAAGGTCTTCGGCAAGTCTATTAAGATATACAGTCCTAAATCTTTGGCTCGTCAAAGTAAGTGGCGTGTCGTCCAAAATATCTATAATTTCCCCTTTCAAAATAAGCTTGTAGCTTGTCGTGTTAAGTGGTATCTTCAGCAGTGGTGTTAATCTTTTCATTATTAAGGCCACTACATGATTTTTAGTGACTCCTCTTGAAGGATCTAGTTGGAGCTTCTGCGACCATGCAATTACTTCGTTCTCAAAAACTATCATTGGGTCATTGTTTACTACAAAATTTTGAAAGCCAACTGACTTCTCATACCTAACTCCTAAGAAGTCTTCATTGAGTCCTCGAATTTTATTCCAAAGTTTATCTCTTAAGCTGTCTTTGAATAACATTTGGTCTCGTTTTGTTCCATGCAGCCACATGGGTAGCTTATTCAAACAGTTCTCTATTTCCATCTTTACTTTTATTTCGTAGGATGGTTCATGAGCTACGCTTGCTAGGGAATTAATCTTTTCCGTTAAATTATGAACTATATTATGATTTATATCTTTGGTAGTAAAGTTTAAAGAGTAAAACATTGGTATATGATGAAGCCAATTAAGTATTTCATTTTTTAAATGTTCTTTATAGAAGTTTCTCTTAGATAAGACTTCTCTTGTTTCGGATCTCTTAAGAGATATTTCTTTGTCAAAATTGACTATTCTGTTATTTTGTTTTCGTGGAAATCGGCTAGGGCTGAAGTCTCTCATAGTGATTTCTGTTTGGACTAGTCGACCATCGTGCGAGAACGGTAATGTGAACTTTGGTAATCTCATTCTTGATAGTGTTGGAGAGACGTTGATCTGGTGAAAAATGAAAAAAAAAAAAAATTCAATCGAATATATGCATCAAAAATATGACAATATCTACCTTTGAAACCCAAGAACAAAACTTACAGCTTTGTCACGATTCTTCCTCGGGGCGACGCTAGCATATTCTATTTTCTTTGCATTAAGGTGATGTATAAGTTGGTGTTGGGCCAGCCTCTCTCGGATTTTGGGACATTGTTGCTGATTGCAAGACTAGAAGAAATTGAAAGAAACAGTTAAACGGATACTGCTGTGTATACGTGCACTCTGTCTGCTATTGATCGCAGAACAAACTTACAAGCGCGTAAGAAGACTTGATCCTTTCTTTAAAATTCTTGATCTGGTTTATGTAGCGGACATCAACCTTCTTAGACAGCTTCTTATGTATTAGTTCACTGTCTTTATTCGGACATACTTCTCCACACATAGAGCTGTACTTCTTCTTCTTGCTTTCATTGTCACTGGATATGTCTGCCTTTACGTCAACTTGTCTTGATGGGGAACGAGTGTTACAATTGTCTGTAGATTTTGATCGTTCTGTGGAATAAATTAAATGTTATTAGAACGGCAACGAGCAGACGGATTGCCTAATGGTAAGCAATCAGCTCCGTCCATGGACGGCCGCTACAACGGAAGAGTTGAGTGCGTTGCTGACCTTTTGGAGATTAAAGGATTGGAGGAGGGGAATGAAGGGGCCTCCAGAAACCTCACTCACACGGTGAATCACAACGCTGTGGTTGTTTCACGACAGTTTTCTGTGAGGCAATAATATCACTCCGTTCAAGCCGAACCATTCGTGCCGATGCATGGCTTTCCCACACATAAAATTGCGTGTCTGATTTTAATAAACCTTGATACTTGCTTGGTGGACCCTAAAGATGTAATCATATAAAGAATTTATTATCATTATTATGAAAGCTAACTAGCCAGAAAGACACGAACACTGCTCAGCCCTTATTCCTTTCCGTAACAACTTCCAGATCTACGTACACCTTCAGACCTTTATCCGACCATCTTTCTTTCTTATTGGTAAAATAAATACTGGCAAATAATTGACTGTCTTCTACCTTGGAAGGATAAATGAAGTAAGGTTTTACCTTTGGGCTTCCTAGTTGGTGCATCAATTAACGTGACAGTGAGTCCATCGCTAGACAGATCATGGACTAGAGCGATGAATTCATCTGTGGGTGCCATGGTGCTCAATTGCCACTTTTACATCCCCATCAGAACAATGTTAAGTACTTATTTCTTCACTTCATTCATAATTTTCTTCAGTTTATCGATTACATTTATGTATTTTTTTTAACATTTATACTAAAATATGTTTGACATTATTGCTTGTTGTTGTTTGTTTGACATTTTTCGCCATTTCGTTATTTTCTTCTTGAAGTTTTCTCTAGTATACTCTTTGGATTTTCTTCGAGGAAAGTATAAAAGAGTATTTTATGATCATAGATAAAATATGAATGAAATTACAGTAGTATGCTCAGTTCCATTAAATATGCCGCGCGTATTCATGCCAGTTAAGTCCAGAAATCCTAAATTCTATGCTGGCATAGAGCCTCTAGAACCCAACCGGCTTCTCCGCGGAGCCAGAAGTTAGCTACGGATAACGGTCACTGCAATCTTAGTTGCAAATGATGCCATGTTTTTTCCCTTTAGGGGGATTGTCACCTGCTCTCAGGATGCACAACAGGGGGCTCTTCCTACCAACCAGACCTACTCCTCAAACGACGGCTGGCCTTCATTGAAGTCACCTATTCACAGCTTCAGCCCTTATATGTATGTAGAATGTATTTTTGTCATAGCAGTGACAACGGAATACCAAAATTAAGTGATTCGCGAATCCAGCTTTTCAACTCGCCAAAAGTAATGTTAGGTTTTTCAATTTATATTAAGGTATTACTTATATACTAGCTATAGTTTATTAGGGAATCTTTTTTTCCGACATTTTATCATTTGGATTTTAGGGTCGGCACTGAGTCTTGTCTGTGGGTGAGTTTTAAATGGAATTAATGGCAATAAGCTTCAAATTATAGGCTTTGTCCTTTTTTATTTAGGGGCCAGCCTACTTTGGATCAGTCCGACTTCCCTTAACTTTAAATTGAACTCCCATAACAAAAAATCCTTTTACGTTCTTGATTGAACTATGGTTAGGTTTATGAAGCTACTGACTTTCTTTCGACTTTAACTTTTGACCTTTCACCTTGGAGTTCTGGGTTTTAGTTTTGTTTGTAGAATGACCTACTTAAATAGAAATTTTAACGTGCTCTCCGAGGCGTAATATTACTCAATGGTAAATTTAACTCCTCAATACCATTCCGACGAATTGACGAATTGAAAACGAATTGTAAACATATATTTATACTAGCCCTCCTCATAAAAAAATACTAATATTGTTATGCCCGACAGGGTCCACAATGCTCCTAAACTAATATAAGTATGTACATCCTTATGTACCCTACCATCTAAGTTCACATTGTGGATTGCATTAAATATATTGAGTATTGAGTATTGACGACACAGGAATTGGTATCCCGTTCGGTTTTTCTCTAGGAAACAGAAATGTACGTATCAGATTTCTCCCACCTTACTCTTCCAACAAACTTTTTAATTTCTAAAATTGAAAAGGAAAATATTTATAAATTTGACATTGAGAAAAAATTCTGTCAGTTACAAGACAAAGGATACAAAATTCTAAATTATTATAGGTATTAAATTTAATTCGTAAATTTCAGGAAGAATCGCATTCTGTATAATAAATTACCTACATCACATTGAAATTATTGCGAGAAATGTAAGTATACATATATACCTACTTAATTAATACACGTAGCATTTGCAGTACCAATGTCACTTTTTCAAAGTTGTTTGCACTTGTGTATTGAATGTCACTGACATACGGTGAAGGTAAACATCGTGAGGAAACCTGGACATAAAATTCCTAGTTATAAGTTTGATTGAAATCACCAAGCTGCCTCGAGCAAGCGTGGTGATTAATGCCTTCCCCATGTGAGAAGAGGCCTTTGCTCAGAAGTGGCTGATGATGATGATCCTGCTTTTTAAGGAGGTAGGCTTAACTATATCTTTAAGTACTGAAGTATATCCGAGAGGATAGGTGACAGATGGAAACAAGCGTTCATTCCGAAGTCAGATTTATTAGTCCCAATTATAACATAGGTACGGTTCAAATTGATAAATCACATTACTTAAATAGTTTCTAGAATGTTAATGCTTTGCTTGCGAAACGAGACATTGTACCGACGACGGTCTTAATGAAGATATTCAGCAAAGACCTGTCCTTACAGCATACAAAATTAAGTTAAAATTGCTTACACAAGAAAGTCACCTCACAAAACTTTGCAAATGTCAGCTGCGCAAGCCCCGTCCATAACTTGAAACTTGTCGAGCATCCTCGAAAAGCTACGAAAGAAGCTATGTATATATTTATATGTCTCTATAATATAGAGAAAGTTCTACTAAAAACCATGTAGGTAGATAATATATGAAATTAACTTTTCCAAGGCCAATACCCCACGGTGACGTCTGGCAGGCTTCGTATCGGCCTGATCTGTGTTATTCCTGTTTAAGACTACTGAAAATGTCCGTAAGTATTCCAAGATTCCTATTCATCATCACTTTGACCGTCTACTGCAGGAGATACACACTTTCACTGAACGCAGCTTTTTAGTTCTCCAACCAATACTGCATAAGTATCCTTTCCTCTCCTCCTTCATAAGGTGTCCAAAGCCGAAGGTAGGCTACTTGAAAAAAAATAACCAACGTCGAAGAATAATATAAGCATGTTTAATTAGTTCCTCTGTCCTCTCAGACTCAGGAAGACGGTGAGGGGGACTCTCAGACTCTTACTTAAAACACTCTGTTACTTTTCCTGCTCCAGATCGGGACCGTGACTTCCGCTGTGCGTAATAATTAAGGAACGTGTTAGTAAAGAATTCATTAGCACGAATGGACGGACTCCATCGAAAATATAAAACAGTTATATGTAGTTTTACTTCTTCTTCCAAAAAATCGCAAAAAGCAGACAATACACTTGGAATGCTTTTAATGTCCCGTGGCGCTGATTGCTTACCATCAGGTGATAAATAAGTTCATCTGACGATCCAATAACAAAAAGACTTGTTGTCTATTCAGCAAATCCCATCAGACGGTCAATAAGGCAAGTTCGATGGCTGGCGAGGGGATGGTGGCGGTGGTGCGTGGGCTACGAGATGCTGGGCTAGCTGTCACGCTGCTCGACGGTAACCGGCAGTACACGCTTCTGCCCAACTCTAGTAAGGAAATACAATGTTTTTATAATAACTATCGTGAGACATACTAAATTATTAAGTGTGTTAGAGCCATGCTTCGGCACGAACGGGTCGGCTCGACCGCAGTGATACCAAGGCTTCACAGAAAACCGGCGTGAAACAACCAATCCTTCCCCACCCCCAATCCCTAAATCTCCAAATCCCTAATCACTAAAAGGTCAGCAACGCACTCGTAACTCCTCCGTTGCGGGTGTCCATGGGCGGCGCTGATTACTTACCATCAGGTAATCCGTCTGCTCGTTTGCCGATCTATTACATAAAAAAAATAACGTAAAATCGCGGGTTACTCACCGTCTATGTTCCGCGTACGCTGCTCATGAGGAAGGACCCCTCAGTGGTTCGAAACTAGTAGAGCTTTTCGCAATATTATATACGTGAGTAACCCGCGATTTTTAGTTAATTTAGTATATACAATGTTTTATTTTAAGACTAGCGTAGATCTTCACTAGCTTTAGCTCGTATTGTCAAGTAAGTGTGGTTTCCTGTAATTTGGGGAAGACAGCAGTCATCAGTTCCTATGTATTGTTTGATTGTGTTATATTAAGTAATCTGTGTATCCTCTATAATAAAATAATCCTCAAAAATGCCAGACAGGAATAAAAGTGTTAGAAGGCTACCGTTTTTTGCTCACCACATGTCCCTAATCTGCCATGAAACGTGTCGGTTCAATTGCTATAACAGAGGGCCCACCATAACCTGGTTATAAAGCGTCAATCTTCTGGATGAGAAAGAGGTATGGTATAAAAGGTGTATATTTCCATCCCAACAAAATTAGAATGTCCAATAGTGTGATACTACTTAGCTGATAGCTTATTGGACATAAAGAACAGGTTCAGGTAAGCGGCATCTGTCGATGTAGAAATCTGGAGCGCAAAAAATCGGTAGAATGTATCGTTTTAGACCATTTACCATTTAGACCATTTTAGGGAGATTCTCATTTCTGACCAATTACAAAAATTGGGAGATTCTTAATTCTGACCAGTTACAAAAATTGGGAGATTCTTAATTCTGACCAGTTACAAAAATTGGGAGATTTTTAATTCTGACCAGTTACAAAAATTGGGAGATTCTTAATTCTGACCAGTTACAAAAATTGGGAGATTCTTAATTCTGACCGGTTACAAAAATTGGGAGATTCTTAATTCTGACCAGTTACAAAAATTGGGAGATTAATGGACAACTTAAAAAATAACAAATTGGGTTCAATTTGTTTTTTTTTAAGTTGTAGGTATGTTCTCATATCTTTGCTTGTTTTTTTGGTAGTTTACATACATTTGGTTGTTAAGCAGACCTACAATGTTACTAATATTATAAGTGCGAAAGTTACGATGTTTGGGTGTTTGGATGTTTGGTACTCCATAATGCCAAAACGGCTGGATGAAATTTGGCACAGGCATAGGCTACTGTTTATCAACATACCACGCAGGCGAAGTAGCGGGCGGAAGCTAGTTTTATATACATATTACTGAACTTAAAGACCAATCTCATTTAGCTACCGCGCCAGCATCAACGCAGCATTCAACCCCAACGAACGCCAATGCGTCGACGCAACCCATTCAACGTGTTACGACCGAGAGTAGTACTGAGTCATCGGCGCTGCATTGCGATAAAGATGCCCAGGCTGTTGACGGAAGATATACCACTATGTACAAGGTATAATTCTTTTTTTAGTCTAAAAGGTATTCTGATATTTAAGTTAGACCGATTTGAGTAACTGTGTTATTCTTTCCAAGTTAATACTATGTGTCTATAGCCTAATAGTTGAATTAGCCATCCAAGCTACGGCCTTTTTTATTTTGTGCCAATTCGCGCCAAAGCTTGGCTCTCCAACAGTTTATAAAAGTCGTTTGATTTAATGGCTACATATCTCATAGGATATAAATTGTTGTAATTGTAATGAAAACAGAGTCCAATCCCTCCCCAAACCCTTAATCCCCAAATCCATAATCCCCAAACGGGTGGCAACGCACTCGTAGCTCCTTTGGTGTTGAAGCCGGCCACGGGCGGCGATGATTGCTTACTATCAAGAGCTCGTTTGCCGACCTATTTCATAAAAAGAGACCACATTTAAGTCAACGTGTCACGTACTATAATTGTATACTACTGCTGTAATTGTATATTACTATAATTGTCTACTAACTTAATCAAAAAGAAAAACCAGGCTTCCTCAACAAGTATTAGGATTTCCCCTCATTAAAAGAAGGTTAGGTTAGGTTAGCACTTCTTTTTGCGTACCTATTTGTAGAAAATCCGTTTTGTTTACATCTAGACGATGCATTGCAACGTCCGTCCGACGTCACCTACGGTGCAGTTAACAGAGTTTCCGCCGCAAAAACCAGACCACTGTCCAGGTATGCTGAAGACACTATATTTCTAAACCCCACATTCGTATTTTTCGTTACACTCCATTTTATCTGACACAGGACGAGAAGAAAAAGATAAGATTCTTCATCTCATCACTCTTGTTAATTTATTTAATAACGTGTTCGGTACCTGCCCTTTTTCCGAGTTTCATGTTCTTTCCATGAATATGTAGGTACCACTGACATATGTTTGAATAGCAATGACCACGGTGAAGGAAACCATAGTGTTGAAACTTGAATGAAAATCGGTAATCCATGTTAAGCAAGCATAGTTATTAATGCTCAAACCTTTCCCGTGTGAGAAGACGATGCTGTGTAGAAGGCTCTTATAAAAAAAAAATTGATAAGTACTTTCGATAAATCGGGTAATGCAAACTCTTTCGGTGTAGTCCCAAATCTAGGAAATCACTTAACCGATTCTAATGATTTTAGGTACTCATACGTAATACATCACTTATAAGTATACATGGGACCACAGGGTATAGGTAATTTGGAATGCGTACAAGCGACCGCAGCTAACTGCGCAGAGGCCTGCATAATCCTGCACATCATTAAACGCTTTTACCTATATCTGAATACGTTAATAAGCTTTGTACGTCAATTGAATTAGTATGTCTCACGATAGTTATTATCTTCATTATCTTCAACCAGGGCACGGTAACTTCCAAGTCGGTGGTGCTGGCAGTGGTGCTGTCAGCCCTCGTGTGAAACAGACCTCACCAGCCACGAGTTTTAGAGGAGGTCTGTCGTGGCCGGATAGAGGTAATTTCTTTATCAGTCTTATTTTTATTTTAGTTGGTATGTTTATATGTTTGTATGTTATGCTTGACTCGCAATAACTGAATAGGCCAATTCAAAAGGGAAATTGATACCATGGAATTAAGAAAAATCCTCGTGTTGTGTCCTTTTGAGTGACGTTATCTGAGGACCTACTCCCATTTCAAACCCCGATTAACACGCTTGTAGCTCAGACAGCGCTGGCCAGAGAGAGACAGAGAGAGAGCGAGAGAGACAGATTGGGAGAGAGAGAAAGAGAGTCGTTACAACACTTTAAGAGTGGGATAGCCATGCTTCGGCACGAATGGTTCGGCTCGACCGGAGTGATACCACGGCCTCACTGAAAACCAGCGTGAAACACACACAGCGTTGGGTTTCGCCGTGTGAGTGAGGTTACCGGAGGCCCAATCCTTCCCCTCCCCCAGTCCCTAAATCTTCAAATCCCTTAACCAAAAGGTCGGCAACGCACTCGTAACCCCTCCGTTGCGGGTGTCTGTGGTGCTGATTGCTTACCATCAGATAATCTGACTGTTCGTTTGCCGACCTATTACATCAAAAAAATTGTGCTTAACCTGTGACCCCGGCTGAACATCGCCCTATTGGGCTCTATCTGTGGTGGTCTATTGTCCAATTTAGCACATTTTGGCACGCTTGGGTATAAATATACTGTTAAGTAGAAGAATGTAATGATACATTGTACCATTACAATAATAAAACAATTAATTACTATGTTTTCGGCTCACTGACGTAATAATTTGACGAGATACTCGACTACTTTCAAGCCATGCTCGCGTGTCGCGGAATGCTGCTCATGAATATGGGCCTCTAGCATGGCTTGAAACTAGTCGAGTATCTCGTCAAATTATTACGTGAGTAAGCCGAAAACATAATAATTAATTTAGCACAAAAGTTACAATAAAAATAAAACAATTTTAAAAATAATATAGTAATTCACATCAAGATGTCTTCGTTGAGTGATGTGCTAGAACGATATCCATTTCGCCAGGGTGTGTCTGCTCTCCGCGTCCTTCGATCGAGGTGGACGCCTTCGCCAACTCGTTAAGAAAATACCCCTGCCTCTCACCAGAGAAGTCTTCGGAAGTCATGGAGAGACTGATCAATTATCAAGTTAGGGGTTGTAAGTATAATTATTCATATCTAAAAATATTTCCGTATTTTTCTATTCATCTAAAATTCTGATCATAATATAATTAATATCGGGTTTGGGTGTGATGTGTACGTGAAATTGTATGTTTGTAAACGTACCCACGACACAGAAGAAAATAGAAGTGTGGGCAAAGTTTCATCATCAACAGCCTATAAGTGCCCACTGCTGTCCTCTTCGCATACAGAGAAGGTTAGAGCATTAATCACCACGCTTGCTCAATGCGGATTGGCGATTTCAAACTTATAATTAGAAATTACAAGTCCAGGTTTCCTCACGATGTTTACCTCCATAGTCATTGAAAGTACATATAACTCGGAGAAAGTCACATTGGTACTTTGCCAGGTTTCGAACTCACACCCTCATGCATGAGAAGCGGGCTCCTTAACCTCCGGGCCACCACGACATGTTTTACAAGTTTAATAGAAAAAAAAACTGAAAATTCTGATATCCCTACAAAACTCCCTGAATATAATGAAAAGGATACTGCAAGATTGGTGTCTCGATGCATGGGAGTATTCTTTGTTTGATCTACAAATTCTTGTTCGAGATAGTCAATGTTTTTACGCACCTATGACATAGGACAAACGCACCATGTTCCAGTCTAAGATATTTTTTCCCAACTATAGAGTAGGGTTTTTTTAAATCTCCAATTTAGCTTTTTCTTCTGCAGTGTCCAGAACTTCAACCCGCAACCATGCCTCCCCTACCCGAGCATCAGACTCTTACCCTTCTTCCAATCATACCCTCGAGTCTAAAGGCACCTACACCAAGGGAGCCAGACTGTACGAGCCAGAGGTCACAGTCCGTCGAAAAATGGAAGACCCAACAAGAGAAAGAAAGAGAGAAGACTCTTGTGACATGAGGAATTACGAAGTACGATGTCTCAGGGATCTGGCTAGGAAAGGGAAGGAAAGTGTGAGCAGTCATTTTGGCACTGTAAGTTGGAGCTGATCTAGTCATTGAGGGGAGGTATGTGATCTGATGATGATGATGATGATGACGAGTTAGGATGAGCCTTTAACTTAAGAAATTTTCAGAAATGACTTCAGTTTACCGGATTACTTCACTTCAGTTTACCGGATTACCTAATGGTAAGCAATCAGCGCCGTCCATCAATACCCGCAACAGTGGAGTTACGAGTGCGTTGTCGACATTTTGGGGATAAGGGATTTGGAGGTTTAGGAATTGGGCGAGGGAAAGGATTGGGCCTGCGGTAACCTCACTAACACGGCGAAACACAACGTTGTGGTTTTTTGTGAGGCCGTGGTATCACTCCGGTCGAGCCAACCCACTCGTGCCAAAGCATGGTTCTCCCATACCTAATTCAAAGTTCGGTTCATTTATTTAAAGTTATCTGTTAATTCAGCAGCCATATTGCAATCCCGCTTGTCCTACTATCAAAGAAACCCACAACTACCAAGCTATTCCAGAAGAATATCACAATGTAAGTAATTTAAAAAATCATTAATTGTATCAGCATCATATTTTACTAACCTCCAAGTTTGGCAGCCTCTCCAAGGCCAGCAAGGTACTTGGTGAGCGACTTCTCAGGTATTGAGGGTATTATTTTATTATCAGCGGACGAAGTCATGGTAATCAGAAGGTTTAGGTGGCTGGTCGGATTACCTGATGGTAAGCAATTAGTGCCGCCCATGGACACTCGCAAAAGCAGAGGAGTTACGAGTGTGTTGCCGACCTTTTGTGGATTAAGGACTTGGAGATTTAGGGGTTGAGGTGGGGATTGGGCTTCCGGTGCCCTTACTCACACGGCGAAACACAACGTAGTTGTTGTTTCACGCCTGTTTTGTTAATGGTTACTTAGTTAAAAGTAGCTGGGGAATAATTATGATGCTGTCGCGTCAGAATTTTTATATAAGACAGTGACAGAAACAATTTTATTCCTCAGATAACATTTCTCTGACTATTGCAAAATCAGCCCTTAAGGTACCATTATTATTGTTGCAGAGTTCAAATTCAGTCAATATGGAGATTCAAGGTAAGTAGTAGCTAGTTTTATACCGTTGCCTTAATATTACGATTACAATATTGATACAGATTCTGATGCTGATGTCCAGCCGGGTTTACGGCCACGGCTCGCGAAATAGGAGACGGAATGGGATGGATTTAAGTCTTTCACTCCTACACAAGTCATTAGATGATTTCCCACCTCAAAATTAAAATTCTCAACAAGGAGAGGCATTTCTTCAGCAGTGGACGTCTTTCAGCTAGTATAGTGTCTACATCTTATTTTGATGTTTTTCCAGCTGCAGTAAAGATGATATCTAAAGAAGTGGCCACCACGCAACGGGAAAAATTTCCGAGAAAAACCGTAAGTGAAAAGTTTTCATTTAATGACGATAGAGGTTCAGCTTTATGATGAAGGTAGTGCCAAGAATTAAGACGAATAGGTCGGCTCGGCCGGAGTGATACCACTAACTAAACTAACTACCACTTAAGCCTTTGACTGCTTGCCAAAAACTATTTAAGGCAAATCCTCCACTACCTTAGGTCACTGGTGACCTCCGCGGCGGTTAACGTGTTAAACATCCGAAACCTTAATCCCCAGCAGACCGGAGACCGGAAACGATTGTGTGTCGAACGTGTCGATTGGTTACCATCAGGTTTTCTGTCCGCTCTTTAGCCGTCCTATCTCATAAAAAAGTAGATCCTTATGGGGCAGTACGAAAGTATTTATTTTTATATTCGGATTACTGTATTTTTGGTTTTTGATTTGGATTTTATCATCAAAATTAACAAGTACATCTCTGACAGAACATGAGGTATCCAGCATAGTAAATACGATATTATGTTTTTTATGATATAAGTCGGCAAACAAGCTAACGGATTACCTGATGGTAATCCGTGCAACACCAAAGGAGTTATGAGTGCTTTTCTGGTCTTTTAGGGATAAGGGTTATATATATATTTAAGGATTGGGAAGGGATGGGGTGGGGGAGGATTGGGCCTCCGGTAACCTCACTCACACGGCGAAACACAACGCTGTGGCAGTTTCACGCCGGTCGGCCGAGGCCGTGGTATCACTCCAGTCGAGCCGACCCAATTGTGCCAAAGCTTGGCTCTTCCAAAATGTTACCAGTGTTGTGGTATTTGCCTTTAATGTATTTCTTTCAGGTTGCCGTTCCCGATTCCCCAACGCTGTCAGCTGCTGAAGACAATGCGGAAGGTGAATGCTACCTCGTTCGAAACCTGAACACAAGCATGTCTATTAAGTCCATTCAGACTAGTTTTCTACCACACGACAGTACGCTAAAGCCTAGGAAATCAGCACAAACCATCGCTAGCACTATAGACTTTCAATCCAGTCGCCATAAAACTGTAGTCAATAGAAGGTCGAAATCACAAGAACAAATTAAGATAACTAAAGAAGAATTGAAAAAGAACCTCCTTGAACTGATCGAGGAAGTATCAAAAACAAGTCAACGTAAAAAAATAATTCGTGATGAACTTATCAAAAAATTATTCGAATCAAACGAGAATGAGAGAGTAACTAAAGAGAATAGGTATTATAAAAAACGCGAGCAATGTCACAAGTACGCGTCGACCTTTAGTCCGACCGTTTGTGACTATGTCGGTGATTACCAAGAACTGTTAGGTCAGCTCAAACATTGTTACGGTGACACCCAACAAGTCTTACAATCAGAAGTCACGCCTTTCAGAATATCTGAGTACCAACAGCTAGACTTCGTTCTCAAAGATTGGATAAACAATCTAGATATTAAAAATGTGAACCAAGATTCTTTGGGCAGAAGAGAACTGCTTAATGACTTAGAAGATAAAATTAAAGTAGTTTTCAAAAATAGGACTAAACAAGATTTCGATTTAAAATCGGCCATAGTGAAAGTTATACAGGAAATACCCATAGAAGTAAATAACTCTTATAACAGAACTGATTATTTGCACAAGCTTGTTGACGCTTTGATAAAAAGGATGAAAAATGTTATCGTGGGCCAGCATTATGAAAGGTATAGGAAGAAACCGTACAATAAATTCAACAAAGTTTTTACTGAAGCAGATATTCGGAGTTTCATTAGAGAACACTTGTTCGATTTTTTTAACGAATACAGTTTAAGAACCTACGCACATGTGTTAGTCGCTTTAGAAAATGAATTAGTGGATATAATAATTAATGCAATTGATTGCATCCGATGCGGTCACATTGAAGATGCCAGGGATGAGATGAATATAATATTTCAAGAACTGGCAAACTTAACTGAAAATCAAGCCAAGTACGTTGCAAGCGTGATGCTTAGAGATTTACAGCAGGTGTTGAATCACTGTAACTTTAACCACACGTACATGATTCTTAATATGAACAATAATTCAGGTCCATCCAATAGGAGTAATTATAATGAAAATATTGAACGTCTTAATAGTGACGATTTTCGTGAGAATTTAGACCGCTACGCAAATCAACTGTGCCAACAAATAAACCAATGGTTGGATAACTTGAATATACCACAAATTCAAGATACAGGTATCAGAGAAGTGGTTGTCAATGACTTGGCAGCGGATATTATAGACAGATTAAAATACCTAGAACTGAATCAAATCAACACTGCAGATGAAGATGAACTAGAAGCTCTCAAGTATCAAATATTCAAATGGATTAACAAGTTAGTCGGAGATGATAATCAAGAAACTATTAATAACGCCAGACTATTATTGGATAGAATCCGGGGTGTGCCTATTCCATTACTAATCCACCCAAGGTCCCCGCAATATACATTAGTAGAATGTCCTGATCCGGAATGTTATCAGGATCCCATGAGGCCGTGTTTAGGAGAATTTGGACCTGGCACTTGTAGTGAGATCAATAGAAAGCTAAGGCCTCCATTACCGTGTTGCACTCAAGCTGGCGAGGAGGTCCCATGCCCAGCTGAGCAGTGCTGTATTAGGGAAACTTGTCCGGAAATACTTGAAAGTCAAGGTCTAGTTAAAAGCCAAAACAAATCATACTCTATAAATCAAGATTACTATCGTCGAAGTCCAAAACCTCAAACACAATCACAACCTCTACAGCAACCACAGTCATCTTCTAGTGGCTACCAATCATCACAAGATCAGAGCAGTGCTAGTGACAAATATTATACTGTACCAGATAGTCTACAAAGTCAAGAGAAACAGCTTCCTCATAGTCAAGATCCAAGTGTTGGCCTAGATCAACAGCAACCACGAACATTTCCCAGTTCTTACCAATCACCACAGAGTCCAGCCAGTGTCCAAGACAAGTATTTGGCTAGTCCTAGTAGTCTAGGACAACAGCAACCACAAAAATTTCCCAGCTCTTATCAATCACAGAGCCAAGCCAGTGCGAAAGACAAGTATTCCACTAGTCCAGACAATCAAAAGATTCGAGAAAGAACGCCTGCGTACAATCGAGATCAAAGTTATGGCCTTGGTCAAACATATGGACCTTCTAATAAAAAATGGGCTTCAAATACTGGTGGCAAATCAAATGCGCATGGTCCTATGCCGTCGAAAAGACCAGCTGTGAATGAGGACATACAGCAGTCAATGTTTGATGTTGGAGGACCCAGTGGTATTACCAACAGTCCTCAAGGTGCTCAGACATCTATTTCAATCGTGCCTGGCCCAGCAAGACCCACTCCACACCCATCAATCAAAAAAATATTAGCTGACTACGATGCTTACCTTAAAGAGTGGGTAAAAAAAGTGTCCATCCCAATGAATACACCCTCTGAAAAGCAGGCAGCAGATAAAGCTAGATTAGATCTTTACAATGGAGTATATAAAACAATCACAAAAATGAAATTAGATCCAAAAATCTTCGGCAACCCACTATATTTCAAAGAACTGTTTAATGAAGAAATAGAAAAGTTGATAAAAAATCTCCCAAAATCAAAACAACTAGAAATAGAAAAGCCTGCACTAAGCGATGAGCTTCTAAAAAAAACTTTAGAAATGAACAATCTAATTAGGTCTCTTAATGTATCAAGCACGTACAAACAGCACGTCATTGACTGCGTAGAAAACAATTCACCGAGGGCGCCACCTCTTGCTAACGAGACAGATCAACAAAATGAAGAAATAGAGAAACATAATGTTGCTGATTACTACATTCTTCACAGGAGATATAAAGATGAAGATAATGTTAAAGCTAACTTTCATAAAAAGAATTTCCTTAAAAGTCTTGACGATTATCTGGAGAATATTAAGAAAAGACACGATCTTATCGGAATCGAAACATATGGATATGCTAATGAAATTATAAACTGTTTGGACAAGATTCCTATACCAAATCTTCTTGCCTTAAGGGATGAGGCAGATGAGACATTGCTAGGAATGGAAGTTGAAAATTGGATTGCAGATCTTCCTCAATACCTCGACACGACGGGGCCACTAGACAAGAGACGAATAAGAGACGCAGTAGTTAAAAAAATTCAAGAAGTAGAAGCAAATGTTAATTGTAACGAAAATGCTTTTGCTGACCATTTAAAGGCAGAATTACCAAAATATATTGAAAGAATACCTATCAAAGAGGACACTAATGTCAATTTTGTAATAGATGAATTAGTTAATAGAATCAGGAACCTAGAGAACATGAAGTCTAGACCTAGATATGTGTCCTTCCAGGAACCACAAGATTATGAAGATTTTGTCAGAGATGTGCCACGAGCGTCCAGTTTTCATGAGACACCTGGACAAAGTAACTCTTATTATCTTGGTGGCATAAATAATGCAGATGATCCACGAAGTTGGGTGCCCAGGAATGCATCATCGCCTCTGGACGATCAATGGCAGTCTATGCAAGCTACTCGAGCGCCAGCTGATCTCCGTGATTGGTCTCAAACTACTCAATCAGAACCATTTGCCTACACTCAAAATGGTCCAAGTCAAGTGGTTACCACGCCAAGTCAATACCTTAATGACTATGGTTCTCCTCGCCATTTACCTTCTGTTTCTCCAGCTCAATTTCCACTTGGTCAAGAGTATTATAATTCTATTGCTCAAAGTGCCATACCGCCGTTACATCACCCTAACGCTCAAAATGGTCATCATCCAAATGCTCTAAAACAAGTTGATCCAAATAATCCAGGTGACGTGTGTACGGGACCGTGCTGCCTCAATCCAACTTGTGTTAGCAAAGTTCAAGGTTATGTAAACCCAACGCAGTATTCACAACCAAGCACTTCACCGTTTATCTCACCAGGAGGGTACATACCCCGAATGGCGGGTCAAAGAGGAGTGCATCCAGGTGTTGCTGTATCTAGCCCATCACCTCAACCATATGGTCAAGTAAATCTCAATCCGTATAGCTGTAACTCAAACTTTTCGGATGGCCGATGCCGAGGGCCAATAACAAAATATTATCAAGAACAATATCAACATCCAGTTACACCGTTGCGAGGAAACCAAATGCACTCTCGAGGGATGCCAGTGCCACCAACGCGAGCGCCTCAAGCGCCGTACGGGCAAAGCCAACTTATTCCCCAAAATTTACAAGAACCAATAGAGACCCAAAGTCCAACATATTTTCCAGGGTCTTATATAGACCCTTTACTTCAAAACTCTCCTTATCAACAACCAATTGAGGCTGTTTCTCGACCGAGTATTCCGCAGCCGCAAGTACCTCAAGTCCAAGGAGTTCCAGCTAATATCTTTTCATCAAGGCAAGTACCGTATATGCCTACTTCAGAACATATACCTCAATTCGCTTATGCTCAGGATGTACCGAATGATACAACAACGCCCTATCAAGCACCAATCGGATCACTTTTTACGTTTCCGGATCAAGGACCACAACACTTACCAGATATTTCAGCTCCTCAGTTTAAAAGGTATACTCAAGGAACATCCGTAGCTCCCCAGGAGCGGCGTCCCTTAGTGCCTCACTTTTCAAAAGGTCCTATAGGACCAATATCGATGAAAACATTTGTAAAACCATCATTAAGCTCTCAGGGTCGCTTCTCCTTAGGACACTACGGCCAAAGTAATTCAAATGATCCCAATAATATAATACCCGATTCGAGAAGAACCTCCCAAATATCAGCTGTAAATCCAAAGGAAAGGCATTTTTCAGAGTCTTCTAAAAAAAGTGTATCAAACAGTCAGTATCTCGCACCAGAAGTGGAAATGGGTTCGTCGAAAAAACCAGTTGATCTACAGGAGAGAGATCACACAGAGCCATATATCCAAAATGTCCCAAATAAATATGCTGAAACTGCACCTGACGTTAGAAAGTTATCCGAAACAACAGCAGTCAGCCCCCATGAAAGTTATTATTTAGAGCCACAAAGTGAACCTGTGATTAAACGGACCTCCAAAGTATTAGATCATAGATCAAAGATTTTAGAAAGTCAAAGCAAAGTACCAGCTGCCAGCCTTCAGGTTACACAATATTCTGATCGTCAGAAGCAATTTGTACCAAATGCTAGCGACTCACAATCAGAATTCAAAATAGATTCAAAAGAACAAGCTGTTCCCCAGGAAATACGAAAATCAAAACCTGATGAGCAAACTTATGCAAATGATCAAGATAAAATAGTACCAAGTAATCAGAGCGACTCAATGCCACCTGTGATTCCTTTCGATAGACCTTCTTTATCACCTCGTCAACAAAGTATCAAATCCGGTCGAGACATATCGACACAAGTTAGCCTAAGGGATACTGAAGCATCGCCTCAGGATGTTACTTCAGAACAAAAACCTTGGAGATTGTCTACTAAAGTTAGTCCTAAAATTCAATATGATTCGCATCCAAGTGACCAAACGTACTCTGAATTGCCAACTGTGGTCCTCGAAGGGCCAGGTCCTCAAGATCTTCATGAACTAAAGCCCCCCTCGGCTAGTTCAGCCCCAGTAAGTACAATTCCTTCACTGGACCATGGCTCACAACCACCAAACAAACAAGGTAATTCAGTACTTTCTAGTTTTAAAAGTGGAGGGCAAAATAAAATACAGTCTGAACCAATCCCATCTGCGTTTAAAGAACGTCAACCAAATTTAACAACAATAGGAGATACTGAGGTTTCTCATGAACGACCTGGAGGAACTTCTGCCGATATAAGCGAAGTTATTCCATACGACCAAATGGCACCAAAAGGCTATTCAAGTCCTACCAATAAAACTTTTGAACCTGCATTTCAAATGGATCCCAGTAGTCCACTACAAACTGGTGACGTCATTCCCGAAAGCCAAATTTCACCGGAAAATGTCAAGACCCAACCTCAAACCAACGATATTACCCCTGAAACTCAATTAATACAAGACAATCAAGGCAGTCAGCTACACAGTAAACATCCAATTCCTTCTAACCAAATTCCATTTAATGATCTACAAAATCTCCAAAGTGACTTTGTTCCATTTAGCCAGGCTATAGAAATAGAAATATGGAGTCCAATCCATGTAGAACAATATCCTCCGACAGTGACGTATGAGTATATTCCTGATTCAATCTCATTTGAGAAAACTCATTTCAGTATTCAAACGGCAAAGAGTCCCGCGCTGGTATCAGCAGCGAGTCAAGCGCCAGAAGAAATTTTAGAAGTACATCTACCGGGAGTTGTTCGTGATGGGAGGATGTATGGAACTGGTAAAGAGCCAGGTCCGAGTGCACCAGAAAGTATCGAAGCTGTCCGGAAAAAAAAGGGAAAGGATGACCATCCAAGTTTCCACAAGTCCACAGACAGTAAAGGTATACGGAAAACCATTGAGTATCATAAAAGACTCAAGCAACCGGAACCGGATTGTGACTGTGATAGTGCCCCAATGCAAACAGTAAGACGCAGTACACCACAAAATTGTACATGCACAGATCCGCCTCAGAAACGGCAGGATAGTCCTCCGTTCTTAACATGTACAAGTGGTCCTGAAGGTGAAATGTGCCTCGGTAGTCCTCAGCAGCGGATATGCCCAGGTGCTTTCCAGCATCGGACTTGCCAAACCGGTCCTAGTTATCATATCTGCTCAGGTACTTCTATAGAACATGTGTGTCGAAGCAGTGGTCTGCGCAGAATGCTAAAACAACAAAAGAAACCTTTGAAAAAAAATCGTCCGACGCGACATACGGTCGATGCAGTACCCTTCTTCCGAGTAATAGATTATGACGATACAGACACAAGCATGGATATGTGTAAGTGCATAAAACGTGCAAAAATATGCAGAGCGCGCAAACAGAACCAGGATTTTCAAGCCAGCTTTCGACCTTGTCCATCCACTATACGGTATCGACCGCGACGCTATTGATCCGTGTAGTAGTTATTTCATGCTTCATTCCATTCTTAGTTATAATTTACCATCTTCATTTATGTAGATCTGGTGAAGACAGACTGAGCCAAAATCTAAAATTGTAATGTCTTTCGTCATTTCTTCCCTCGAATAATAAAATAATCATGATTTTGTTAAAATTTATTGAGTACCTATTGTTATTGTGTAACTACGTTTTGTACAGTGTTTTGGATTTTAATATTGTAATAAACAACAACATACAACACCCAATATTGTGAATTGTTATTTCAGAATTTGGTTGTTAATTCTCTTTTATTCTGGTAAGCATAATTTTTGATACTAATTGATATATTTATGTTACAGATAACTCTATGTCGTACTGTAAAGGAACTGTGAGTATCAACTAACTAACCGATAATAAATATTTAAATACCGAATAAAATAAAAAAATGCAAGTAGATTATGTATGTTTTCAGATACGAAGAGATAAAACTATAGCTGAAACGATTAATCCTACAACAAAAGCTCTAGACAAAGACTGTGAAATGTTTAAAATTAAATCGATACAAACAGCCTTCAGCAACGTTGACATAAGAACTACAAAATATTGTGAAATACGGAGCAAGTCGCAAGAAGAATTGACAAAAATTACAAAGAAGCACGAAGTCATAAAGAGAAGGGGTGATCATAGCGGCGATTTTGAGCCAGATTTGACAGAGTGGTTTGAAATCCATAGCGATAAAGTTAAAGTTAAACTATGGGGAGATAAATTAAAGAAATTAGCTGATAAGTTGAAGAAGCCTGGTGGTGAAGAGAAAGTCAGAAATAAAATTGAAAAGTATTTAAAGCAGGTTCCAGACCACTTCTCTGAGGGTGACGATGATAAACTGACATATAAGAAACAATTACCCGATGATATTATACGGAAACTGAAGAAAATGCAGTTTACAGAGGGTCATAATATAAACGTCTATAGAATGGAATTATCAAAATATTGCAGCAGATTTAAGGTTGAGAACTTCAGGAAGGCAATTCTAAATTGGACTAAAACTTTAAATATCAAGAAAAGAGATTTCTTAGGGAGAAATGTGAAGAAAGAGGACATACTCAAGTACATAGCTGATAGATTAGAACCTATTGTATTAGATAGACCACAGTCCGACTTAAAATATAAAGAAATATTAAAATCTAACATCACAGATATGGTTAATGAATTACCTTTAGTGCTAAACACGCACAATAATGAATTTTACTTGAACAAAATCACAGAAAATCTTGTAAACGATATATTGAATATTGAAACTAAATTTCCTACCACGTACATTCAGCCGACGATAAAGGAAATAAAAGAATTTGTGAGAGATGAAATTACATTTTTCTTGGAGAAATCTCGTGTGGCTATTAGCACTAAGAGGATGGAATATCTTGAAATAGAATTAATTGATATTTTGTTGGATCTTGTAAATGCTACAGACATTGATGAATACGTCATGGAGGTGATTACAACACTTTTCAGAGTAGCTGGGAAGCTACCAGAATACAAGGCTAAATATTTTACAAATTTACTTTTAAAAGACTATAAAGAATTCTTCTTTCGGGAAAGTTTCTTTCATGTAAAAGGTGATTCAGATCGTGGCAGACCAGACATTTATTCTGTTTTCGATAGCATTAATGGCATAGAAAATGCTAAAAAAGAAAAACGCTTTGACGAATGTACACAACGTCTTATTGACGCAATCAAAAAGTGGATTTCAAAACTAACTATTCCTAATAATGACAAAAAGGTAATTGAAGTAATAGTTACGGATTTAGCTAATGATATAGTAGACAGGCACAAATTTTTACTATTAAATCCTAACAACAAATCAACAGATTTTGAAGAACTTGAGTATCTAAAGTTCCTAATATTTAAATGGACAAATAAATTGCTTGGTGAAGAAAACATAGCAATTTTAGAACATGCTGACGAATTGATGAATGAAATCAAAGATATACCAAAGTGTCCTATGGAGAATACATGTCCGCAATTGACTATTACCAATAATGCTGATGGTGTAAGTGACAAAAATTATGCTGACTCTCTAACGGAACAAATTTTAAAATGGTACCAAAACCTGAAATCAATACTTCATTTAAATGAAAATATCAATCCTATTAAAGCAATTAGAAATCTTTCTGAAGAAATAGAAAAGAGTTTTAATAGTAGAGAAGATGGAGTAGTTGTTAAAACAGTAACAAAATGGGTTGAAACGGTCTTCAAGAATAAGTTAGATATTTCTAAAGTAGAACAGTTGACAAACATTATCAAACGTGTACCTTATACGAAAGAGAAAAATGAGATCGACCCCAAATATGAAAAGGTTTTGATTAGATCATATGAAGATTTGGTAGACGAATGGATAGACACAGTACCAATAGATCCAAAAAAAATTGACACATTTACAGACAACAAAAATGAAATAATTCACGATATAGCTGTTAAAATAAGTAAAATAAAAACAAAAATTAAAAATACACCGTTAGAAGTCATTCATAAGAAATTGTTACAAGAATTGTCTGATTGGTTAAAGAAATTACCGTTGCATGCCAAAGTAGATAAAGAAACTTTTAGGGATAAATATGCCGAGAAATTGGTGCAAAAATTACAATCCTGTAATGTTGTAGATGTAGAGGAGTCGTCACATACAACACCGGAATTCAATAATGAGACATTTCAGATCGAAGAAGTGTTGCTAGAATGGCTAAAAAGACGACCATTTTACAAAGATAAGGCGCCCGAAGTGAGGCAACACCAAGAAAAGATAATGAAAGAGTTAGGAAATAAATTAAAAGCTGGAATAGATAAAAACCCTAACCCTGACGAATATATTATCGAGTATATAAGAAAACTAGAACCAAAACAGAACGAAGATATTCTCCAAAACATAGCCTGTCAATTAAAATTGTACTTAGATAAATTTAAGTTTAAACATTTTAATATGGAGAGTATCAAGAAAGATTATGACTTATCCGACAGTATTGAACTTTGGTTAAATAATCTACCTTTAAATATAATTGACGAAAATTTATTCAACGTTCAGAAAGCACAGTTTATTGAAAGCATACAGCAGTTAAAAACTTTAGGTTGTGACAGTTCCATTCTGAAAAAGGCGATATTGGTTTTCATGAAATCACTACCTATAGATCTCGCCAAAAAAGAAGACACACAGTATATGAACCAAGAAGCTTCAAACCTTATGGAAAATTTAAAAGTTACACCTTCTGATCACGTGGCTGAAGAAATAACAGAAAACAAACCAAAAAATGAAATAAGTAATACTATCAATGAATGGGTTCATTCTTTGCCTGTAAGATCGGATTTATGTCCAAAAGAACTTCACTCATTTGTAGACGATATGACTTCTATTATTAATCGAATAGCTATGGACGCAAACACAACAGAACACAATTATGAAGAATTACAAAAGGAGATAGTAAAATTTCTAAGAAGGTGTCCGCTAGAAAGTGAACAAAATACTGAAAATGATATAACATCAATGGCAAAATTACTTGTTAAAAGTTTAGAAAATTGTTTACCTCGAAATAAAAGATGTACTGAAAGCAATAGCGTAACTGTATATGCTCTCAAGAATACCAATTTGACTGCGTTCGGGCTTCCCAACGCAAAAGACATCGATATCAACGAGAATTCGATCATATATACTAAACTACTAGCAAATCAAATTGGCCAGTGGCTAGACAACTTGGGCTTGCCCGAAACATTCAACAATGGCTATAAAGAAGTAGCCATCAACGATTTGGCTGGAGACATAGTAGATAGACATAAATATTTAGAAATAAATCCCAATGCAAAAGAAAATGAGTTAGAACATTTAAAGTATCAGATCTTTAAATGGATCAATAAGATAGTCGGTGAAGAAAATCTTGAAACGATAACACACGCTGATGATTTGATGCGTCGTATTAAAAAAATACCTGTACCAATGTTAGTTAGACCGCAAGATAAGATTCAAGCACGGTCTTCTTTTTCTAACACTCAAAACCGGTCAGGTCAGGCTCAGCTTTCTTTAGGGGCACAAAATAATATTGATACTACTACAAGCCCAATAAATATGAACCCATGGCAACAAGTGTATCTTCAGCAGTTTTACAGAAAACCTGCCGAGGCAAGCTCTTCTCCGCATTCAGATGTGCACCAAACTAATAGTCCTTCGAACTTATCTAATGCTTCGCATTCGCATTCTTCGAGTTACTCACAGTCTAGGCTACCTGACGAAGGCACAAAAGAAGCTGTTTACGAGAAATATCAAAAGATTTTTAAGGATAGGTGTAATGCTTTGCCAATCGACTCTTCAACTCCAGAAAATGCCAAACTAGCCGATTTAGCAAAAACTGCGATTTACAATGGAATAATAAAAACATTTTTCAATTTGAAAGCTGATCCTGAAATTGAAAATGATTATGGATATTTTGAATTGATGCTGGAGGAAAAATTAGATGAACTATTAGACGTTCTCCCACAATCTTTAGAGCTATTAAAGCAAAGACACGCTTGGAAAGTTGATATTCTTACAAATGCAATTGATATGTTAGATCAGTTGCATAACTTTTCAGACAGGCCCTCGTTTAGACAGCGAGTCCGAAATAAATTTAATAGAAAATTTGCTAAGGAATTGGAATTGGAGCAATGCTTTTTATTACAGCAGGGGTTTTTAGCAGAAATGGCAGACGCGTTCATTCTAGAAACGAATTATAAAGAAAAAGATGCATTGAAAGCTAATATTTACAAGAAAAGATTGATGAAGAAAGTTGATGAGCTAGCCACCCATTTAGCTAAAGAACACAATGTGGGCTTTAGGTTTTTTAACAAAAACCAACTGACTCGCATAGCTATGAAAGTATTAGAACAAGTGCCAAAACCTGGAGATGAAGTTTTACAAGAAGAAGCGGAAGAAATTCAACTGGGAGATGAAGTAGAGAAATGGTACAAAGACTTGCCGACAAAACCTCTTGTCAACGATACTGATGGGTTATTAAGGAAAAGAATGATGGACCTACTAGCGAAAAAGTTGTACGACATACACAAACGGCACAAAGATGAATCGACCAAAGAAATGAAAATGAAGCATGAAGTGAGTGTATTCCTCGAGAAAAGAGCACAATTACAAGATGATCAAGATTTAAATATAAACGCAATGGTAGAAGATCTAAATAATCGATTAAAAAACAGATGGTTGAAAGAACCACAAGACTACAATGAGTTTGAAAGACACCGACCTATAAGTTCTACTTTTGCACAAGTTAATAAGAAATACATTTCCAGTTCGTCAATGGAAGCTGGTACTAGTACAGGTCGACCACCGCGAGACGAGGAATATTTTATTCAACCTGGACAGCGAATGCATATGAATTCAGTTCATTCAGGTTCACCAGGTGCTAGTAATTATATTAAACAAGGACAGAGCGGTAGACAAAGTTATGGGCCTATTCATGTGCAAAGACCTAATTATGCAAATGCTAGTCATATGAGTACCAACCATCCTCCTCAAGCAGTTTCCAGGCCTAGCACAGATCCAAGATATTCACTACCAACTTATGCAACTAGTAGGGGCTCAGACGGATACGTCCCTACACAAAAGGGCTTCCGTAGCATGCGAGAACCTGGTGGAAGTGTAAGGAGAACAAATTATGGTCCTTACCAAAATGTACCAAAGCGTGTTACACTGCCAAATATGCAACGATCAAACATAACACACCTACCTGGTACGTCAGGCCAAGCATACGTTCCGTACCAGAATCCCAATGTATCCCAAAATGTAGCCAATAATGGGCAGGGATCATTCCGGAGCAATCAGATGTTGGAACCAGGAACTGAGCATGTGAGTCAACGTCAAAGTCAAACCATAAGTGGGCATCAAAGACAGAACCCAGATATGTTGCATGTTCCCAGTCAACAGAGGCGTAGTCAAGAAACTCCTACAGCTCGTTATGTGTCTCCAAGTACCGATGGACCATCGGGCCACGGTGGTACCACTGCTGAAGTATTTGCTAGTGGTGGCGAAACAGAAGCCGGTGAACATACTAGATGTAGATGTATGGAATTCTTCCGTCCGAGACGTATGTGCTTTGATCAGAACAGCCGTATGTATCATTTATGTCCTCAATAAATTGTGTGTGTGTTTTATATGTTATGTTTTTTATGTTGCGGTTTGTGAATAAAATGTTTCGATCAATAGCAACAATTTTAATTTTAAAAAGTCTTATGTGCTTTGCTGAATGATATGAGCAGAATAAAAATGATTCTGCCTAGGAAATTCACCTATAGTCAGAATTTTAATTAAATTCCTGATTTGACATTGACAACTGTCATTTTATGAAATAATGATACCACATATAACAGTGTAGTGATGAACACAAAAATCGATAAACAATCGGTAAATCAGTTTCAGGAAGGCATTCAAAAAATTACGGCTACCGAATGGTCTAAATGTGTATGCCATGTTTTCTAAGAAGAGGAAAAAATTAGTAAACTATAATGTTAATTGACAATAAAAATCACAGACACAATTCATAATAAATGTTACAGAAAGTAACAGCGATAGTGATAGCGATGACGGCGACAATTTACAAAATGTCTGTTTTATTTGTCACGTTCCTTCATCATCACATTTTTTATTAATTTCACACACGATTACAAAAGAAAAGTCTCAGATCGTTAATTGTCAAAACTAAATTATCGGTTCCAAAATATTTTATTTCCTGATAAACTTAGTTTACGAGATTAAATTTATAAATGAGAGGAATCGATTCAGAAATATTCGATTTCCACATCGAATAATTTCGCAACGTCACTATTTATTACGTGTCATAACGTTGCAACACTGAAATTGTCAAATCTGGAATGGAATTAAAATTCTGAGTATAGTAAAAGTAGCAGGAGGCACACGGTCAAAGACCTTATCATTTGCTGTATAGGGTATGGTTCAGTATGTAACCGACGTGACACCCTGATTACCCACAACTTCTGAGTTTACTACTGCGATTTCATGGTGTTTTATATTGCAAATACCCCACGGTACATTTCAATTATAATATCCTCATATTACAAAATGTTTTTTTTTCCTAGTTTGTTTTTGATATATTCTGGTATTATTTTTCCATGCATCTTTTCTTCATTTGAACATGATCTTTGCTCTCATAATTTATATTTAATTTAATTTCTTTCTTATATTATAATCTGAACGTACTCGTTATGCGTTGCTTTCGTCCGTGCGTCACTGCAGGGGTGCCAACTGAAAATCAGTGTTGGGTGCTCAGTGTGCCCAGCTTTTTGCTGAGTTGGCGACCCGTTCGGTTTAGACATGTCTGCCAACCCTGTAGAACACTGTCAACACTGTGTGTTCTGCTGTCTGCCAACACTGTGTATATGATTCTGTATATATAGCGTATTTTTGTTTTTCTGTTTTTTAACCTTTTTATTGTTTTTTGTGTTATATTTTTTGTTTTTTTTTCTGGCTTTCATGTCTGATGCCGAATAAATGTATTTTCTTCTTTCTTTCTTCTAGTGTTGATGTGTGTCAGATGTTATAGATAAGTAAGGTATTGAGGCTGGTTCTGTGTTTATTCGCTGGGGGAACGTCGATAGAATTTAAGGGTAGGCGTTGGTCGTATTTATGCCCGTTCTGAATTGACTACTCACAAGATACTGATGGATGTTGACTCAGATAAACCAATCTGATTAGGTACCTTATCTTTTTTAATTTAACTGAGTGACAGTACATAAAATACTCGCATAAAAATATAACACGAAAAAATTTTCATAGCTTTTATTAAATCAAATAACACCACAATGTAAAGGACAACACAACACTTACTCTCTGAAGTACAGGAAGCTGGGAAAGGGACAGTGCATACCGCAGCATTTGGAGCACCGGCGCAAGTTGTTTCCATTGCGGCTTTCCTGGTCACGAGGGGGAATCATACAACTGGTCCTCATAGCCTTGGGGAATAACCTCTCTTTACACTTACAAGTCACTCTTTCTTCTCTTTCTTCCCTCTCCATCATTAGCGGTTCGTCTATCCCTTCATCCAAAATCACACGCCTCATGCATGGCGTACCCCAAAAGCTATCATCTTCTGGGAATTGAGCATAAGACCAGTCAAAGCTACTACTTTTATTTTTGTTTGCCCTCGGGTGCTGTAGGTCATCTAAAGATCCTAATTCGGTGACTCTCTCCTTCCGGGATGGTCTACTGCTAGTACAAGGCTCTTGAAGACCGTTTCTTTTCCCTCTACAATTTAGTGGTGTCGATTCGTGATTTAATCCACAGGGTGACGGAGATCGGCTTATGCAGGGGCTCTGCGCAGGAGACCGAGAGCGTGGGGTTGATCGTTGAGAAGATTGAGAAATTTTCTCTTGGAACGATCTCTGCGGGGACCAATGATAAAAGCGACCCACAGGCTTTGTAGGTTTTGTGTAAGCACCATGAGAAATTGAGTGATCGTAATTGCAAGGAACGCTGTGAGGACTGGTGGATTGTTGTTGATTGTTGTGCTTATAACAGTCACGATGGTATGGTGATTGGCTAGATTTCTTGTAAGGCGGTGTACCAGCTTGGCAGGGTACGGTATTGGGTTGTGTCCCACGAAAAGGAGGTGTAACAGGACGTTGGTAGGATGTTGGCCGCTGGCAGTCAGGAGGATGGCAGGTCGCAGGTCTAGGCGGTGAAAACGAAGAAGAATACGGGGCACGATTTGGTTGAGATTCTGAGTCCTGGAAGTTAGACTTTTGAGCAGAGTCCCAGTAGTACTTCTTTACGGCTACCTGAAAATGTAAACAACGTGTTTAGCTTGTATTATTATGTGTATGATGATAGCAAGTTGTACAAAGGAAATGTTCATCAGATTAGATGTGCAATGAAATCAAGAAAAATGTTTTTTATTGTTGTTTCTAAAATAGTTTATCATTGGTTTTCTTTCTTTCTTTGGCGAAAAATAAAACTACGATACTGTAAATACCAGTTTTAATATAATATTACTTACTTGTGGCTGGACTTCTTCCTGATCAACCTGTATTCTGCTGCTAGATACAGTATGCCTTCTTAAACTGCATGGAGATCTTCGTGGCGAGGTCATGCCAAGACATGGTCTAGTCATGTTTTCATTAACTCCTGTACAAACTGGCCTGGTCTTCAGTTCTGTTTGGCTTTGCGCGTCAGCTGGTTGCGGTCCAACTGCAGCATTGCATTTGTCATTCCTTAACAACGCCTTCACGCAATTTGGTGTTACGCATGATCTACGTCTAATTTTATCTAAGTATGCTCTGTCTTCAAGGCTAAGTGTACACGGAGGGAATGTTTTACGTTTGTAACAAAGCTTTTCTTGTGGAGTTGCTATCCTTCTATATCTCGAAGGAACTGAACCCTTACCCTTGATAGGACATGAGCTATCGCAGATATTTCTGTAAGCATCAATGTCGTCGGAACTATCATCGAACCTCCTAGATTCTTTCGATGAATTTAGTTTCTCAATTAAGTCATTAGCGAGTTGGTTGATGTCATTTCCTGGGCTCAAAGGCATTTTATTTAGGAGTTTTATTATTTCCTTTCTCATAAGTTCGTCTGGCGCGTCTTCAGCTTCGGTCTCGATATCAAACAATTTCTTCGACAGAATATAAATTAATCTATTTCTGGCTAACAGCTCCGAGTGGTTTTGTGGTTGTAGTGGCAATTCTTTAATCCATTCATTTATTACTTCTCTAATTCTCGCTTGTTCTACTTCATATCGGATAGAATCTCCTAAAGGTAGTGGTACACTTGCCAATGCGTTAAAAAGGTCAAAATTAAGCTGTTGATCACTCAGTGGGGCGGCAGGATGTGAACTCAAATAGTTATCACAAAACTTGCGAATCTCATCCGCAATTTTTCTTTTCAATTGTGTTTTAAGAGTTTCGTCATTCCCTGAATAGTTTAAGTCTATAAACGCGTCAGCTAGCTGATCCTTTAATAACTCCATAGCCGCTTGTTCATCTCTCGACATAGTACAAGGAGCGGGTAGAATATCCGTCATTGCATGGCGTAATTGGTGCTTGTAATTCTGTCCTATAATCTCATCGTGAGCTCTCTGTTGAGCAGACTTTACCTTGTCAATCAGGTCATCTTTGAGAGCTTGTAAATTATCATCAGTTATGGTAACATCATCCAGCAGATTCTGTAGCTCATCCCTTAATACCTCTTCATATAGTAAATTATTATTGAAGATTTCTGGATCTATATTCATTTCTCCTAATTTGTGTACTAGACTGTATGTCATACCTTTCTTCATGTCTTTCATTGCTTCATCGTCTTTTGTGTCATCAGAAATGTGTATGTTGTCAATCCAAGAGTCTATGTAGTCAGTTAGACCACTGAAGCTCATTCCATAGCGGCGTCCTTTAGCTTTTGGTGGTAAACATAGAAATTTGTTGATAAGATCTTCAACCTTCTTATTTTGTTGTTCTACATTTTCTCTCAAATCAGAATGCAAAGGAATGTTTAGCAAAAAGTTCGCGGCATCTTCTCTGATCTTGCCAAAGTTACTTGTAGGTAAAGATTCTGTAATTTTTTGGATTAAATTGTTCTTTTCTTGTACGAATGTCGTGTAATCTTGATCATTCCTCATAGTGACTGGTATAGTACTAATCCAATCATTAACTAATGTTGGTACATCATTCTCATCTCCTACATCATCTGAAATTTATCAAAATATTTTATTATTAACTTGTCGATTCGACGTTTTAGTATGATTCACTCGTCTCTAATTTTCTTCACTTCTGCAAGATTTCATTTGCTTGCATACCAAATTAATATTTTGATCCTAAAGTACACTCGTTGTTGTCTGTGGTCTCACTTTAATGTTGCAATTAAAGACTATTCGATAGACTAGTCAAAGATAAACTTTGCAACATATTAGAATAAATAACTGTTTGCAGTTTTCTTTTATAAAAATAAAACAGAAACCTTTTTAATCAGGCATCATACCCGAGTTAAATAACCATAAGATTACAAGAAAAATTATATTACGCTTCTGTCGGTTACAATTGACCACTTTGGAAATAAATGTGCTATTATAATACTAGAAACAAAAATGATCCTGCCAAGAGTTACGTACTTACAAAGAAGATAAAACTAAACATGATAGTCTTAGGCAGAATCTTATTAACACATTCAGTGCCCCCGACGCGTATGTGCGTTTCCTCGCACGCACATACGCGTCGGGGGCACTGAATGTGTTAAGGCCTTGGTATCCTTATAGAGCTTGCCAAATATGTATATGGCAGTAATAGTAAAACGTTTGTGAGACGATCGATTGGTACAATTTAAGTTTTTGGGGTTCTGTTATTTAACGTTCTGGTCTGTGCTGTATATATTATACATTACGATTCGATACGAACGAGATTCTGTCCTGAGGCCTTCTACTTACCGTGTTGTAACAACTTTAACAGAAATACCAATTTTGGATTTAAAATAATTATTTTTTAAATAAAACTTTTAACTATACCGAGTAATCAGAATCAACCAATGAAATTTTAAAACCGCTCGACGTGTTTCTTAATCAAATAAGTATTAGATTCTTTGCTTTAAATTACCGGAGGACGAATTGCGATTTGTGAGTAACTACATATCTAGTGTATTGACAAATCTGCCGAATAAAAAATAGGACATTTTCAAAAATAAATCATTACCTCTAGGACAACATTCGGTTAGAGTGATGCCAAACTCTTTAGCATAATCTTCTATCAGCAAATCTTCCAAATACATTTTCTTCTGTTCAGATATGTGACATCCCAAAAATGGGTCACCAATCTCTTCCAAAATGGCATCTCTGAAGGCCTTTTTTGGGACGCAAATGGCATCAGTGGCAAATGACAAGCGCCTTGGCTGACAACAAACTTTTGGAAGGAAGCCCATTTCTTTAGTTTTATTCATAAGTCTTCGAGCTAATTCAACAGCTTCTTCATTGCTCATATTAGTTACCCTTTTTATTGTAGCTATCAAATGTTGCATGATTATGTCTGGGTCAGTTTCATTTTTTAGAAGTCTATCTAAATCAACCAGTAGCTTTCTTTTTAGTTTCTCTTTGCCCTCTGTAGTTATATCAAGAGGGCTTAAAAACGTGTCCATTTCTCGAAGCAATGAATCTTGCAAGGCTTTCAGTACTTTTGCAGATGGTAAAGCAGCTTTTTCTTCTTCCATTTCTTAAAAATAAAGAGGTGTTCTGATGTTTTTTGCTAGGTAATGGTTAGAAACGAATGTAAATAAATTGTGATAAGCTTGTTTTTAGAAGGAAAACAGGGTTTACCAAAATGTTGCTTCTCCTTATTTTGTATGTGAATTTTTGAGTATTTAATTGTATAATTAGTAACTGACAAAATTTTGTAAAGCCCTACCATTATTGTTTAATGCTTTCTGTTTTTACGCGACCTAAATCTGTATTTTACGCGTTTTTTGTTAGATATTTGTTTTATTGTGTTAACTTTTAATTTGATTCATTACAATTTTATGTTATTTCTTTCGTTATCGTTATTTTTATTGCTGTTTATTTATGAACCAACAGTTTTTGGCGTTTATGTTTAGAAACGATTAATTGTTTTGAATGTATTTTATCATCAGGAATAAAAGTACTTCACACTTACCTTATCTTACCTTCTGACTACACCAATCCTGATTTAGATCTATAGAAAAATGTATGTAGAAAAAATGTAAGATTGTTTACAACCTGATTGTGATAGTGTCTGTGGCACGGGTCCAGATGGGTCAGTTACTGCTGGAACCTGTATTTCATTTATCTTCTTTAAAAGACCTTTACATTTCCCTAGAACAAGTTTCTGTATATCCGGCGTCAACAAATCAGTTGTCCTTTTCAATATTTGTTTTTTTAAGTATTCTAGATCTTCTGCAAATAAAAGTTTCACAGGTGCGTGGAATATGTTCTTTCTATCAATAATATCATTCGCTAGTTCTTTAATAAACTGTTCTTTAGCTGACACTTCTATTTCTAGAGGAATTTCTTCCAGCCAAGCTTTGATTATTTCAGTAACCTCTTCCGTATAGTCTTTCTCTATATTTTCTACTGTCTTCTGTGCAGTATCCGTGGCTTGCATTTCTTCTATTATTTCTAAATCATTGTCATTCTTAAAAGTAGAGTTAGCTATAGGAGCAAAGCTTTTCTTAGATTCGGAACTCTTTTTTTGATATGGAGGTAATGTATTTATTTTTAATTGCTCTGTTTCACTGTAAATTGTGGTATAAGTGTTTTTAAACTTATGCGTCTCAGTACTAGATGTTGGCACCTGAGAAGCGACATCATCAACCTTTTCTGTTAATCTTTCTTTTTGAACACGGCCATCTATGAGTTCGGTTTCGTTCAATTTTGTATCAACTGTTTCTCTTTGTTTGGATTTCAGATTTTCGTTGTCATTTTTGGTGTTCGGTGAGTTGTCTATTACATCATACACATCCTGTAATACGAGTTGTTTTAGCATATCAACATCCTTTTTTTTCTTTAACTTAGATTTGTCCGAATCCTTATCCACGACATTTTTCAAATTAGTATCTCTCAATTTGTTTCCCCAATTTGGTGGTATGGCTGCCTCAATTAAAATATGCTTTATATTTCTATACAGTGCATCTTCAATTTCATCTTTTATGAGCGAGTGTGTGTAGTCTTTTGGAATGTTTATACCATTTGTCTTGGTTGAAACATCATCACTTTCTCTGTGCGTTTTCGCAATCAAATTGACATGCGCCGAAGCAGGTCTTTTAATTTTACTTATTCCGGTTTCTTCTGGAACAATAAAGGTCTTTTTTGTTTTATTAATAGATCTTTGTTTTGGCTCTTCAACACTATGCGTTTCCATTTTGATTTGTTCTTTAGTTTTAAGAGATATTTTTTTAGCTTTTTTCACTGGCTTCTTTGATGTTTTTCGAGTTCGTTGGCCTGAGACGTGGGATTGTAATGATAAGGTTTTATTGCAGCTGGTAGTTGCATCAAATGGGTAACCACCATTCGCAGTTAAATCATCTAATCGACTGAAAATATCTTCTATAAGTTTATTTGTGTTGGTTGGCCTGACTTTGTGCTTGATGAGGATGTCAGATATTTCTTCTTTCAATGGCTCCTTTATTTTTTCTATTACTGATTTAGCTGTTATTCTTCTTTTAGCTCTAGAAGGTGATTTCCTTCTTCGTTTCTTGTTAAATGTTTGTTCTGCTACAGAACAAATTAATTGAAGTAGACTATTTTCTTAACTTAACTAATATGTAACAGTATTGACTTCAACTGAGATTAAAACGGAATGAAAGAAAAGTTTTATGAATTTGAACAAAAATAGCATCGTGAAGTCAATAATGCTGCAGAAATGTTTACTGTAAAGAATATGTTGATATACAGTAGTGGCTAGCTGTAAGTGTGCTTATCAATCAGTGTGTGAAGGAGTGCAGAACCTAATTACGAAAACCCTTGAAGAATCTAAAAAAAATTTCGTCAAACACACTTCGATAACAACACAATACCTAAATAACAATACATGAGATATATGAGATAGAGAGAGGACGATAAAAGCGAACGAAAGGACAACACAGTTTGAAAACAGAAGCTTACTCCGATCCTAAAAATGAGGCACTTACATACTTGCCTCTTATTTCAAATCGAAATTCAATCTATCAATAAAAATTGAATCCCTTTCGCATCGAGACTTTAGAAGAAAAACTCAGAAAAGACCCAAAAATGACTGGAACTGATACGACAAAAGACCATACAGATCATGAAAAGACCAAGAAGAAAACACCCGAGAATAACAATCTCATTGAGGGCAAACAAACAAAATAGATATCAGCACAAAACAAAACTACAGCTGGAGCAAAAGGACCAGAAAAAAATCATCATTAAGTTTACTTAATGGAATGCTTAAAGTAATGGTCAAATAGTTTCACAGATTCATTTATGTTTTTTTATAAAACAGCGCAGCCCTCACACCAGTCATGCTATTCTCAAAAGTTAATTTGCGAAATCCCTGCCGAATCCGCGGTAAAATCATGTTCATTTAAAGTTTCGTATTGTCAAATGGAGTGAAATCTACATTGGCGTGAATCGTGAATCCACGTGAATAACGAAATAAAAGGAACTAAAACAAGTGAGTTTTTTGACGTTTGGCGAGATGAAATTTACCATAGAGTGCATATAATAGCACTGCTGCGACGCTTAAGGAGATAATATGTTTCAGAATTTAGGTATGTTTTTTATTTTTATTGAGATTTTAGTTATTAACGACTAGTTATTTTTATCTTGTTTTATACGCAGAATTACTGTTGATTCAACGAATAGAAATGTATATGAAAGTACGTGTTTTATACGCGATGAACAAATAAATCATCTACTTTTTCTATAATGATTTGATTTTAATTCTTTTCCTTTATTGTAGAAGAATTTTGCAACATTTTGTACATTTTGTATCAGTGGCGTTTTAGTTTAGCGATTCCATTTGTGATTGATATCGTCAATTATGATTTATTGGTTAAATTATCTCATTTAAATATGAGTTTGGACTTGTTAAAAAAACTAGTTCATACTTTATAACTTTCATTAATAAGTAGTCTAAATCGTTCGAATTTGGGGAGATCAGTTTGGTCTGTATAGTGTTATTAATATCACGAATTATATTAAACTATTCTTCAGACCCATCCATTATAGTAGGAATATAATTAGAAGCTTTTTTTCACAACCTTTTGAAGACTTGATGAAGTTCCAAATATGTTATACTTTCTATAATTTCTTATTTAACGCCTCTAGCGTTTGACTTTATATCATTCTGTTCCATCTAAGCCTTGGTGGCATCTTCAACATATATTTCAGGTTAGCGCGGTTAATAATCTGTATTGCCATTTAGTATTTCTTGTCTTTGCTTAATTCCTTCTTCTGGTTGTCCAATAGATTCAACCTCGTTATGTATCCCTATTAGTTTGGTAAATTCATATATTCCTTTTAATACCTTTTATAGCTTTTTTTTTGGAACAAGCCCGCCGCAGTCTTCCGATACCACTGCAACTCCTGTAAGCCAGGATCTACAGTAGATACAACCATGAAAACACCAAAACACTGAAGTCCGGCGCGTTCCAGGGACATGAATGATGGTCTTGGATCCCGCAACGAAATAAATCAGTAGATATTATTTGATTATCTGTTTATGCATAGCTACTAATAACGAATTTGTTTAAGGCTTTTGGTGTTTTGGAATTAAGAACTTCTTGTAATCTGCTTGTCGACTATTAAAATGTTATCCTGACTTTTAATATATTTGATTTTACATGTTTGTTGTGGAGGATGTGTTTAAAATGTTCATGAACCTATTGACACAATGTCTTTTAGAGATTTTTTACCTCATTTTTTATTAAATGTACAAAATTTTGATCAATATCGTTTTTAATTGATTATTTTTTAAATTGAGAAAATGGGAGGTTTATCGAAAGTGTAAATAAATAGCCTTTGTGGCACATTTTTTTTTTAATTTTTTGTCCTTTTACGTGAAACTTCTTAACAAGTTCTGCCGCTTGCTTAGGCAAACCTATTTCTTACTTAATCCTTTTAATAAATTTCTCCTTTGCGGCTCTATTTTAAAGCATCTCGCTCAAAGATTACTTTCGTCAACTTTTGTTTTGCTCTTTTAATTATTTGAAATAATTTGGTTCTGCCGAGGTCATTGAGCCTTTTACTTTTTTATCATCATTCGCTTTTACGTGAAGCATATTTACTAGTTAGATTTTTTCTCTCTGTCTGTTTCATAATGTTTTCAAGATGTTTGTATTCTTTATTAGTTTTTACTTGTAGCTTTTTAACAACTTCAGTGACTCGCTGTGTGGTCAGATTTGCTTCGTCCATTACAGTTTTAATCGTCTTCTTCGTGGCATCTACGTCACCTCTCCCAAGGATTACTTTAGTCGATTTATCTTTAATACCTTTTCATTATTTTTCGCAGTTTGGATTTAGGTTATAGGTGTTAATTAGAGTCCTAAACTTACCTTTATTGTCTACATTGCAGCTTACAGCTTGCACTCTTGCTAGATCTGGTTCGTTCATTTCTTTGTTGAGTTTCTCGTTTATTTCATCCACAACACCTTCTTCGAGGACCGTTTTTGTTGTTTCATCGTCAATGCCTTTTGATTCTGTTTCATGTATGTTGTTAATGTGTTTATTTTTATTAGCATTTTCATATAGCTTATTAACAAGTTCAGCGGCTTGTTCTCTGGATAGACCTGTTTCCTCCATTATCTTTTTAATGAGATTTTCTTTTGCGGCTTCTACATCACCTCCCTCAAGGATCACTTTGGTCAACTCATCTTCTGCTCGTTTTAATTCTTTTTCATATTCCGGATTCAGGCCAAAAGTCTTAATAAGCTCCTTAAAATTATCTTTATTGTCCATGTTAGTTTTTGCATGTAGTCTATTAACTAGTTCAGTGGCTTGCTCACGTGACAGGCCTGTTTCCATCATTATCTTCTCAATAAGGCGTTCTTTTGCCGCGTCTAGGTCACCTCCTTCGAGGATCACTTTCGCTAATTCGTCTTCCATTTGTTTTAATTCTGCTTCATATTCAGGATCTAGCTTAAAGTCCCCAATAAGGCTACTAAAACTATTATCGTCGTCGTCGTTTCTATTTTTATCCTCTATGAGCACAGATTTTAACATTTCACTAAGTTCTCTTCGAATTTTTTGTTTAGTGTCATCACCGATTGATGATTGTTCTACAGACTTTATTATTGTGTCTTTCATTGTACCCTCAGCATCTTTTCCATTCGTCTCCTGACCTAGTAATTCTTTTAGTTCATTTTCGTATCGTTCAAAATTTTCGTCGACTCTTTTAAATAGTTCTTCTCTCAAAATATTCTTTTTGTTTTTTGAAGTTATCAACATATCTAGTAATTCAAAGACAGCATATTTAAAATCCTCTGAAGTAATTTTAGTCGACGGCGACGCTTGGTTAAAAGTTGTATTGACCAAATGTTCAAGACATTTCTTCAAATCTGTTTTAATTTTTGAAGATATTAGTGATTTATCTATTACCTCATCAAATCCATGTATACTATTTTCTATGGTTTTGTCTAACAATTTTAATTCCTTCATTCTAAGACTTTTATCCATTAGATGTTCCATATTATCATTAATACTAAGTGTTAACTCATCCCTTTCTGTGCCTGAAATTGCCAATTGTTCCACAATATTAGTTAAATCATTTACAATGTGATTCTTCTGGGATTCAGATAAGGGCGTTTCCATACTATCTGACACTTTTTGTAATTGCTTAATGAGTTCTGCTCTTTTTCTTCTAGATATTAATGCTTCTTTGATCTTATTTTCAAGTTCATTTATTATATTTTCTTTCGCACGTTTCCGGGTATCAGTGTCTCTTGGGGTTAAATCGTTGTTTTTTGTTGATATATCTGATTCCTCTGTGTATGATGAATGCGTAAATGTTTTATCATTTGCTTGATAGTCATCATCATCATCTGCCAAATCTTTGTTGCGCTTGCGTCTTGAATGTTTATGTTCAATAATTTGTACTATACTTTCTCTCGGTTTAAACATATCAGTTGCCTTTGAAAATGTACTCAGTCTTGAATTTGTTTTATTATCATCATATTTCTCTAGCGATGTATTGGTTTCCTTTTGTGTAGTTGGAATTCCTATTTCCATGGTTAAATTCCTAAAGTTCTTTTTATTCTCGTCCATGCTTTTTGATAGTTGTGGATACTTCTGGAAAGTCCATCTTTGCCTAGGATTGTCTGTTGGTTTCTCTCGCGATTCTTCGTCAAGACTTTTATCACATGTAATATTAATATCAACCTTACGCTTAAGTTCGTATTTCTCCACTTCATCTACGGGTAGGTCTTCTATGATATTGCCTATGCTTTTTACTACACTATTTCGCTTGCCCTCAGATAGTGCTCCCTGCAGATCATCAGACGTTATCTTTTCTAACCTTCCCATAAAGTTGATTCTCTTTGATATAGGCATGGGTATTTCCTTGACTTTTAGCTCAATTTCTGCTAATACTCTCTCTATTGCTTTAATTATACTACTTTCGTATACTAAAGACGGAATCCTAGAGCTTCGGAGGCCTTGTTTAGCTGTGCATAATGTAGATGTTGTTTTAGCACTTTCTTTATCCACTTTCCAAACTTTATCTAATACTTCAGCTAACTCTTTTAAATATCTGTTCTTTTCCTCTTCTGGCATTTGAAGTACGTCCAAAATATTATTAACTACATTAACTTGTTGCCCAGTAAACGGTTGTTCAAAACTTGCAGAAGATAAATATTTTAGTTTTTCCTTCAGGACTTTGATTTTTTCTGTGGGGATTGCTTTTTCATCTATAATTTGTTCAAGTTTGTGGAAAAATACTTCTAAAGGATGTTTTTCTGTGTATAGCTCATCCTTTCTTAGTCCTCGACAGCTTGAAGGCTCTAAACGATCCTCGTTCAATTTGTTTATATAATTTCCTTTTTGTAAGTGGGATAAATGACAGTCTAATGAATGTAATAATTCATGCTCTAATTTGTTTTTCACGTAACTTGTTAACGGCATTTCATTTAATACTAAATTAATTTCAGCTTTTAGGGTATCCCTCAAATCGTCTTTTAATTGTATTCTGTAATTCTTACTTAATATGATTTTAAGTTTTTCTTTCAAATCCACTTTTTGCTTTGCAGTTAAAAGCGAGTCATCTATTGTCGTTTCAAGTACTTTTAATGTATTTTGCATCTGACTTTGCTCTTTACTTGACCATTTTCCAGGGTGTTTTACTAAGGTTAATCCTACCTCAGTTGATTTATGTTTCTTAGCCTGGTCAAGAGGGATATCTTCTATCAGGTCAGCTGTGTCGTCGTCATTATTATCCTCAGCAAACATTAATAGATTATCTGTAGTCAACTCGTCTAATGTCTCAGTTTCGACCTCTATTTGCAGTACTGGCAATTTTTCATTATTCCTCTCTTTTTTAGTTGTTGTTCCTAAATTATCGATTGTATCAAATGGCACTAAGTCAGTGTTAATTTCTATAGTTCTTGTTTTTATTTCATTAAATTGTCTCAATGGCACTTCATGGGCGTTATTTTTTGTACTGTCTTCAGTTGTATCTATTTCATCATCTCGTAATGCTCCAATATTGTCATCGATAGCTTCCATTAACATAAATTTCAGCTTGTCTCTTTTAGTCTTGGCGATTCCTGTTTCATTGACAATATCATTAACACCATCTATAAGTGCACCATGAAGTATGTCAGGTGACACTTCTTCAAATGTGTTTTCAACCAATTTTCCGAGTTTTTTCTTTAAATCTTTCTTCTTCTCTTCAACCATCAGCGTTTCATTCACAATATTGTAAAGTGCGCTAATAATATTTTCTTGGATTTGTTTGTGTGAATTATCTTTGTTCTTATGAAGATCATTTAAAAGCTCAATATTTTTTTCGACCACACGTACCAGTTCAATTTTTTTTACTCCGTCTATCGGCAATACATTTATGATATCACCCAGATCTTCTCTCACGTACGTACACCCATCCTCACATAATGGCTGCTGGAGTTTATTAGACGCCAACGTTTTTAATCTTTCCATCAATTTTGCTTTCTTCGACTCAGGCATTAATGCTTCTTCGATTCTTCGTTCGATATTTTTCACTATACTCTCTCTCGCTTTAGTTATAACATGTTCATCGGATAAAAATAGCTGATCAGAATTTCTGTCATCTGCTTCAGAAGTACGTATTGCAAAAGATCTTGGGCTTTCATTTTCGTGCTCCGTAATTAAATCTACAAATAACATGTCACCTAATTCTTTTAGGAGTCCTTTTTTCTCTTCCTTTGATAAAATAAGAGTTTCTAAGATACTATAAACTCCATTCCTCCATTGGCTAGAAACCGGTTCGCTTAGGCCTGATGTACTTACATCTTTCAGTTTTCTCTTCAGTAATTTCTTTTTATATTCAGGAAGCAGGTTTTCATCTATAATCCTTTCAAATTTATGAAAGAAAGAATCATACTTTTCTTTATCTATTAATCTTTCTTTTAAATTACCCTTAATCCAAATAACACCATAAATATCATCTAATTCTTTCAAATATTTGTTCTTCTCTTGTTCTGATAATGGTAGTGCCTCAAGGATGTCACAAACCACGTTTCTCTGTTTCCTATTAAATTGTTGTTTAAAGCCTGAAGAAAACAGATCTTTCAGTTTCTTCTTCAGTAACTGGTTTTTCCCAATCGGAATTAGACTATCATCTATTGTTTCTTCAAGTTTATGAAAAAATATTTCTAAGGGTTTTTTTTGTATGTCTTTCATATCTTTCCATGATCCTGGATTACTGGTAGTCTCTGAAGGTTCAACAATCAATCTTTCAAAGTTAGTTTTCAGCCTGTGTTTTTTAACTCTGCTTAAATATAATTCGTCTAGTATTTTACTGATTCCATGTCTTAAATCGTCTTTTACATCTTCGGACCAAGAGTTGTCCAAAAAATCATTTGTTATCTTTTGCAAATAAATATTTAATTCAACTTTCTTCCTTTTAAAAACAGGAGATTTATAGATTTCGTTTTCAAGAGCTTTGAAAAAATCATATATTGTTTTAGGTTCATTCTCTTCCCTGTTTTCGTTTGGTTGTGTCGCTCCATTGTTGATATTGTTAAATACTTTGTTTCTTTTAGGTTTGATCTCTTCTTGTACATTTCCTTTGTTTTTGCCTGAACTTATTATATCCAGCAACTCATTTCTAAATATTTTTCCATCGATCTTTGAAAACATTTCATTTAAAACCGTATCTACTCCATCTAATATAATGTTTTGGGCACCTTGAGAGAATGGTGGTGTGAAACCGGTATCGGATAAAATTTTTAATTTGTTTTTTAGAATGTTCTTTTTAGATGTGGGTATTAGCGAGTCATTTAATGCATTTTCAAGTTTATTCAAAAAGTTCTGCAGAAGTTTTCCCTCCATATCGTTATCATCAGCACTGAACCTTAGTATATCTTTCATCCTCTGATTTATCATGTACAATAAATTGTCTTTAATTTTATTCCTGTCAGACTCAAACATTACTGTTTCATGAAGTACATTACAAATACCGCTTTTTAAATCGTCTTCCAAATCCTTAAAAACTGACGACCGAACAATTTTATCTATCGTTTTATTTAATTTTTCTTTTAAAATTTCTTTTTTCTTAATAGGAAGACGCGATGTCCCTATGATTTCTTCAACTCCTTGCAGAATGCTCTTTTTTGTTCTCTTCCTTTTGATTTCTTCTAATAAAAGTAACGTTTCCTCTTCTTTTTTTATTTGAGAGTCTGGTATTACCTCCCTGGAAAGAAGTTTTGTCCGTATTTTTGGATAGTCTCTTTCTGATGAACTCAGATTTTCTTCTATACTATCTTCTAAGTCACGTCTCAATTTAATTTTCTTATCTCTTATTAAAGGATAGTCATCAAGAATATCATCAGCGCCATCTCGGAGAGCATCTTGGATTTTTTCCAGTGGTGTATTATTAATCACCCTCGCAGCCATTTCTGTAAGTTGACTTTTCAATTCGAGTTTTTTATTTTTAGGTATCGTTGCATCATTTACAGTATTTGTGATTGCATGCAATACATTCACTTTAACATTTTCTAGGGGATCAACCATGGATTTACTTGTCAATGATTCCATAAGCTCGTCAATCAAGTCGGATAGTTGCTGAGACATTTTAGCACTTGTCTCTTTCGGTAATTGTAGTTCATCAAGGATATCAAATAAATCATCTTTTAATTGATTTAGACTGTCCTCTGTCAATGTAGTATCAAAGTAATCTTTGCCAATATTTAAAAGCATTTTCTTAGATTCTGTCTTTTTGTCTGCATATATCGGGGCGGCATCTATTGCTTTTCTAAGTTGGGATAGAATACTTTTTTGAGTTTCGTTTCCTAGTTTTTCTATATACCGTGTCAATTCCTTATCTTGCATTTCTCCAGCGGCACTGTCATCTATGCTTATAGATATTTTTCTGACTTTGTTTTCACCTAACGCAGGTGCAGAAAGTCCTTTGACTATCTGTTCTATATCCTCTTGAAAATCATCACGCACCTTACCCACAAAAGGCCTACTCAAGTAATCGGCAGTCATTCTATCTAATTCAGATTTCATTGCTAATTTCTTATGTTTGTCAATGGATGAAGCATTAATTTTATTTCTTACCTTTTCCAGTATTAATAATAATAATAATAATAATAATAATAATAAATAATTTATTTCAGAATTGCTTCCATAATTTGTTAGTAACAATGTTCTTAGCCTAAGTTAGTACCAGTATAATAAAAATGAAAACAAAGCAGAACAAAATCAATGAAAATATTTTAGGCACTTGCTTTCGCGTGTAAGCCTATACAGTGCGCTATTAGTACGGAATCCCACCGGCCTCCGCACGCGGCCAGGATGGCGCTGGGGCTGCCGCGCACCCGGGACAATAACGATGCACTTCGCTTGCGTATGACGGCGTAAAAGCCGTCCACGCGCGCCTCTGCGAACATACCACTGGCACTACAATACCGCGGCAGCCCCATCAGCACCCTGAACGCATTGTTGTATTGCACACGCAGAGCGTCGTATGTCCTCTGCGTGTATTTGGTCCACAAACTGCATGTGTAAAAGGTCTGACAGAAAGCTCTAAACAGTGTGACCTTCACTTGTTCAGTACACCGTGCGAATCTGCGAGCCAACATGTTACAGCGAACAGACAACGCCCTGCGTTCCCTCTCCACATCCATATCATCTTTCAGATCCTCAGTAACCCAGTGGCCCAGATACTTGAAGTGAGTGACTTGGTTCAATGGTGTACCATAGAGTAAGACGGGAGATACCTCTGTGACCTCTTTTTTAGGTGCTTTAAAAACCATAATCTCACTCTTTTTTACATTGTATCTGAGCCCATGGGCCTCCGCATACTCCTCACATATACTCAGCAGCCTGCGCAACGCGCCGATTGAGGGGCTGAGCAGCACCATATCATCCGCATAGCTTATATTATTTACGCAAATCCCATCTATGTGACACCCGATGCCGGTGCCGCTCAGCTCACCAATCAGGCGGTCTATGTATAGGTTAAATAACTTCGGTGAGGTCAACCCTCCCTGCCGCACCCCACACTCTAACCTATATTCCTCCGACCTACTAGCCGCCCACCTAACAGCATTATTCTGATTATTGTACCAATACTTAAATAATGATACAACTTCAGGGGGTAGACTAGTATCGTGATACAATTTAGTCCACAGGAGGTCGTACGAGACCAAGTCGAATGCCCTGGACAGGTCCAGGAAACATGCGTATACTGGCGTTTTACGAGCGGTGTAGTATTGCACAGTCTGCTTGAGGCACAAAATCGCACTTTCAGTGGATAGACCAGTTCGAAAACCAAACTGGCCATCGTGCAGTTTTATATGTTTCGTTAAATGGCCGTCAAGCAAACTGTCCAATACCTTCGCTATAACCGTGGCTAAGGAGATTGGCCTGTAGTTAGACCTGTCCGAGACATTTCCGGTTTTGTTTTTTACAATTGGGGACAACAATGGTATACATGAGACTATCAGGCAGGTAGGAGTGGCTAATGCACAGATTAAACAACAGAGCCAGAACCCTAGGCAAGTGTACCCCAGCATATCGCAGGTGCTCTATGCTGAGGCCATCATGACCTGGAGATTTTCCTCTTTTCATATATTTGATAACTGTATCAATGTCCTTTGCAGTGAACTTTACATTCATATCTCCAGGTATGGCCCCAGCATCGGGCACCGACATCATCTCAGACCGCGCACGGTTCACAAACGGCTCAACTCTGAAATGCTGCCGAAATAATCCCGCGATGGCATCCGGCTCGCTTTCACCCTCAACGCTCACGGGCCGGCTAGGCTTTATATTCAATTTGTTGGTTGATTTCCAAAATTTTGAAAAGTTATATTTGGAATGGTGTCGTGCAATTATATCCATCTTAATTTGTTGTTGGTTATTTTGACACCCTTTCAATTTCATCTTAAAGAGACGCCTAGACTCAGTCATTTCATTATAAAGCCAACCCGAACTAGGTCTCCCATACAACAGCCAGTTCTTATAACATTGCCGAGCATTATCGTGAGCCTCCCTCACATGCTTATTCCAGCCTATAATGTACTTCCCCCGACCGGGGTTTGAAGTCGCACAACAGGAAGATTTCGCGCCTTCTGTCAATACACGTACTACATTTCTATACATATCCCTAATTAAAGCTTTATGCATATCACAGTTACACATTTTATCAGCACAAGTAGCAAATTCTGGTGGAAAATCGATAAGCCGCAAATTGGCGTGACAATAATTATGGTACATTTCAATTTGAGTAGGCTGCCTTTCGCCCCATATTACATTATTTTTAAATTCATTACACATTACAATTTTAGGTTTTATTAAATTCAAATTACATGTCAATTGCATCGGATAGTGATCAGACCAGTAGGTATCATATAATATGGTCACATCATTGATGGTTGCGCGCGCGGCGCTCGTAACCACACAGTGATCGAGCCACCGCCGACATCCATGTGCCTCGCTAACAAAAGTATGTGAATCGTTAGGCAACAAATCGAGATCAACACAAGTCCATGATTGTTCCACGCAAAAGTCTAATAGTTGCTTTGCAAATGACTCACCCGGGTGCGCGTTGAAATCTCCCAACACATACACAGATTCGACGTCACTAATAGCAACAATGGAATTTATTTCGCCTAAACACTCCGTAAACTCGATTAAATTGTCGTATGAGTCTGTAGGCATATACACAGATAAGATTAATAAAGAACGCTCATGTATTTCAACCTTAATGGCCGCTATACGATCACTGTTACACTTTAACACTGACACTGAAGGAAACACCGACTTTCTCCATAGCACTGCTACTCCACCGTAAGGTCGGCCACGGAGTACGCCAGCCGACGTATCCACTGCAGACTTGTATTGCTTCCTTTGCCTTTTTTGCCTCTAAATCTTCTCTTATTCGTGATTTTATTTCTTTTAGATTTTTGTCAATAGTACTTATTATTTTGTTTACATATTTGTCGTTTTTAACCGAAACGTCTTCAAGAATTGTCTCTATTTTTTCATGTATATCTGTTTTTATTTCATCTGTTATTGGTCGGATCAAATTATCATTTAAAATATCTTCACTTTCTTGGGCTAACAAGTCTTGTGTATATTCTGGTATCGATGCATTCTCAATTCCTTCTTTTATTATTTGTTGTAAAGCTGATTTTATTTGACCTAGATCTTTGCCTACACAGACTTTTTTGTCCATGCCTTTTGCTAGCGCAGATGATATTCGCACTTTAACGTCACTATTTTCTTCATCATCGATACCCATTTTATCGACAACATTTATTATTTCTCGTCTGATTTTATGTTTTATTGTGTCTGTCATTGGTAAGTATAAACTGTGAACTAACATTTTCTCAACATCGTTTTTAACTTTTGTTATATTTTTAGAATCAGTGGGAATAGTATCTATAACATCTTCTAAATCTTTTGTTAATATTTTTTTAATCCAATCGTTAACTACATACTCACGCATATATTCGTCTAAATGCAGTCCAGCTACAATATCTGCTACTTTATCTTTGATATCAAGAACCTTATTTTCGGAGATTTTGTCAGGAATCGTTGAATTATCAATAATAGTTCCAATATCTTTAGTTATATCTTGTTGTATTTTATCTGTCATTTTGCGGTCAATATTTTTTACAAGTGCGTCCTTTAATTTAATTTTCAAACTTCTCTTTTTATCGTTTGCTATTGTTAGTTCGTCAACAGCTCGACTAAGGTTTTGTCTGAGATCTTCTTTGATGACGTCTGTGTCTTTATGTACATCACGTGGTACATCTAAATGTATTTTTAAAGCCATTTCTAATTTAGATTTAAAATTCTTTAAAGGTTTTTCAGGAATATCTGTTTCTTTTACGATATTATTGATATCTTTTTTAATTGCTGTTTTTACATCATCAGTTAATGGTCTATAAACCCGATTTGAGATTGTCTTGTTAATTTCATTGTTCATATCACTCTTCTCAGTTTCACTAATAGGGAGTTTTGCAATTAATTCACTAATTTCATTTGTAATCTTCCTTTTATAGTTATCCATTCCTATACGTTGTACTGATGTTCCTCCCATTTTATTTGTGAGTATTTTTAACAAGTCCCTTTTTAATGCTCTTTGCTTTTCCTCCGCAATTGGCGACTCATCAATAATATCAAATATTTTTCCTTTTATTTTAACTTTTACTTCTGCCATCGACTCCCCTTCATTATTATCGAGAATGTCTGTTAATTGCATTTTTAAATCGTTCTTAGTTTCTTTCGGTATAGAAGCTTTTTCAATAATGTCTTTTATGTTTTGCTCTAAGGATTTTTTAATTGCCTCTGTGAAAGCGTTTTCATTATCTTGAGAGTCTAGTTTGTTCGCTAGTTTGTTTCTTAGTTTTGTTCTTTTATTTTCTGGTATAACATCTTGAACGATATCAGAAACGTCATCGAGAATTAAGTTCTTTTTTTCATTTGTTAGCGAAGTATCAAATTTTTCGTCGAGCATTCGTTTAAGTTTAGTGTGTAAATATTCTTTTGTTTCAAAGCTTACTGGTGAATTTTCAATAGCTTTGTTTAAATGGTTAAATATTTTTTGCTTTACTTTACTTATGTCATGTTCAAGACCAGCTATGGCGTCGTCAAAGTCTTGAGATATAGTCTCACTAATACTACTTTTCAAACTATTCTTTTTGTCTTCTGGTATCGATATGTCACTTACAACACTAATTATATCTTCCTTTACTGCTTGTTTAGCATCTTCTGAGAGCCGGCGGTTCTCATTCTCAGTCAGTATATCACGAATATTTCTTTTTAATTCCCTTTTCTTATTACAATCTATAGGACATCTATCTATGACTTTACACAAGTCATTTTCCAGCCGACGTTGTATGTGACAGACACAGTTATTCTTACATGTAAACAAATCAAATACTTTTGTTGAAATTGACGACAGTAAGCATTTGAGATATTTCGCAATATTTTCGTCTTCGCAAACTGGTGATTCTTCTACGATACAACATATTTCTTCTGCTATTGTATTTTCTATATCATTGGGTAGTTGTTTATTAATATTTTTATCTAGCGTATTTTTTACTTTATCAATTAATTCTTTCTTTTTGCGTCCGTTTATTGGAACTTCATCAAGAGCTTCCCTGATATACTTTTTCGCGCTTTGTTTTAAATCAGGTATATACCTACCGAGCCCAATAAATGATTTGAAACAATTTCTGCTCACTGCTTTGCTTAATTTATCCAGTAAATCCGATTGACTTTCATAAGAAATTCCTCCTTCAGATATTGCTCGACCCATATCCTCCTTAAGATGATTCTGTACTTGACGAACATCTAAAATTGATGCATCCTTAATATCATGATCTAAAACTTTTTTCAACCTGTCTTTAACTAATTGTTTTTTCCCCTCTGGTATATTTGCTGCGTCAATAATCCCATTAATTTCATCTAGTAAGATTTGCTTAGATTGATCATCATAGAGTTCGTTTATAGGCCACAAATCAACTTTGTTTACTAGATCTGGTATCTGTTTACGTATCGTATCGGCATCTATAGGCAGACCAGCCTCGTCAATACGACTTAACACCTCATCCTCTATATTCTCCTTCCCTTCTTCTTTCGCTTCTTTGATTGCAGTTACAAGATCGCGGCTAATTTTGTCAATTTTTGTTTGACTAATTTTATCTATTCCTGGTATACTATTTAACCAATCGTCTACGATCCCATGTAATTCCTCTATATTTTCATTTTCTAATTGACTCGTCTGTACAATGTCATTTACTTGATTCATTAACTCGCCTACCAATTCGTCGATCGTTTCTTGGGCAATCCCTAAGTCATCCATAAACTTACGGATTTCATTTTCCATTTTTTCTCTTATTGAATCATCATCTATGCCCTGAGCTTGCAACTTGTTTAATCTTTTAGCCAAAATTTGAAGAGCTTTCGGGTCATCTTTTATCTGTTGTAATGCTTCTCTGATTATTCCTAGTTCATTTAGCAAACCTTCTAAACTGTCTTCTAAATCTAAAGTTAAATCTGTCTTAACATCTGATAAATCTTCATTCTCGGGTATGCTTGCTGTATCTGTCGCTAGTATTGAGGCCCATTTGTCTATAGCAGCATCTCTATTATCTTTTACTTTTAAAGGTAACTCTTTCATCATTTCGATAATTTCTTTTTTTAGTATTTCTTTGTATTCCGCATCATTGTCAGGTCTATTAGCAGCAAGATGCTTTAGTTGGTTAACAATATTATCAATATAAGCCTCTTTCTCCGCATCATCCAAACTATCTTCAAACTCGACATTTTCTCTAGCCCATTTCCTGACAATATCTCTGAACTGGTCAGGTTTCCTCCGTACACTTGTTATTCTTCCAATAAGATTGTCGGACAATTTTTCTTTGAATTGCATTTTGTCTTTTTTGTCCGTCCCAGGATTCCATATAGGGAAGTCTTCCATAAACGATTTAACTTCCGTTGTGACATTATCGTCAAAATCTTCGTTGTCTCGGAGTGTTCTCAAAGTATTCCTAAACTGTCTGACCATAGAATCTCGTTTCCTTTTCGTGTCATAGCTTTCAATGCTTTGGACTGGGACGTGTTTTAGCCAATCAGAGATTTCTTCATCGATACGACGATTATAGTAAATCTCATCGTCATTATTACACGAGCATTTTATAGGTATTTTGTTTATTTTATCTAGACAAACACATGTAGCACTAGCAGTTTTGCCAGCCATTTTTGGGCAACAGAAGTGTTTGGGCTTTTTGGCTTGGAGGTTAGTGAGGGAGGTGTTGGTGGCTGCATCAGGGTAGCAGCTGCACTGGATCGACTTACTGCAGGAGCAGTTCGTGCCGTTACACTGAAATCCAACTGAATGACCCTGGAAGCGTTTGAAAATAGAAACACATGGAATTTTAGGTTTTATTATTTGTATCTGTAGTTTTATTTTTGTATAAATAACTTTAATTCGATCGATTAATTTGTGCATTTTAGGCGTGATTTTAATATTTATAGAGAAATAATAACATACTTAGTTATTTCAAATTTTAATTCAGAAATGGATTTAGGAATCGAATCCAACATCCCTTACAACAAACAAATACACAACGGTATCAATCAAGTCCACACGCGGCCATTTTTTCAATCACCACTTCATTACAATATACAGCCACAATTGTACAAAGATCTCCTGGGATTCCTTTTTTAATAGTTATAAGAAAATCACTACATTATAGAAAACAAAGTCGCTTTTTCTGTCCCTATGTTCTACGTATTCTTAAATCTTGTAAAACTACGCAACAGATTTTGATGTGTTTTTTTTTGGTAGACAGACACCCGGTTTCCGAAAAGCCGATCAATGTTAAAATCAATTTAATTTCTTGTCAAGTCATCTGATTGGTTGACTGAAATATCAACAGCCAATCAGATGACTCGACAAGAGATTTGACACCTTGTAAATTGATTTTAACATTGATCGGGCTTTCGGAAACCGGGCAAAAGTAATTGAAGAGGAAGGATTATATGTATAATAGCATTCATTAAATATTGGACTTCTTGGAAGGATTCTTGGATCAACTATGCACCCATGCGAAGCGGAGGCGGGTCGCTATAATAAAAAATAATAAAAAAACTTACAAACTTAGGCTCGGAACAGCTACTTCTAGCCGGTAAAAACTGTGACCATAGGGATCTGGATCCTGTATAATGCAATATAATCAAATTTTTAAACAAATAATCTTTGATTCCATTGTCTTAACTGCGACTGCACGGTTGGTGCGGTGATTGGGAAACAGGCAGCCGTGCAACGTGTCGCGCGTTCGTTGCCACACGGACAACTCTTTGTGTGATCCACAAATTGTTGTTCCGGGTCTTGGTGTTATGTGTATGTGAAATTGTATGTTTGTAACCGCTCCCACGACACAGGGAAAAAACCCAATTGTTTGTCAACGTCTTAAAAAAAATGTTTTAACTTCTATAAACATGCGTAACTCAACAACGCCTGAACTAATTTTGATAATTCTTTTTTTGTGGTATTTGTTAAAGCCAGGAGAAGGTTCTTATGTATGTTCGAAATGATAGACTTTCACTGATAGATAGCTACAATGTTCCTAAGTGCTAGGCTATAAAACATCACCCTACGACCAATTAAAGCCGAGCAGCGGGCAAAACCGCGCGGCAGAAGCTTGTACGAGATTATGGTGACCTGATTCAATTCGTATAAAAATTATCTAAAAGACATTTCGATGGATTTAGAGATCTAGTAATGTCTAGAATCGACAGAGACCAACCTAGGACCATTCAAACAATCAATTAGAATAAAAAGTTTGAAGAAAAATAAACAAAAAAAATGCATGTAAAATGTATATGTTGTAGTGTATAAAAAAGCTTAGCCAATCAATTTTAAACTTTAATCCATTGTAATAAAGGTTTCACTGCACGCAAATAAAAACAAAAGTACGGTCGGCCATTTTTAGACGAATTCAGATGCGATTTTGTTTCGCGCAAGTTAAAAATTTTGGTTCAAAATTATGCATTAGAAATGAAATAATTTTGGCATGTCTTTTTACCTTAAAGTTGTCTAAAAATTGTATGTAAAAATGTTTACAATCAGCTATTTACCTAAATCGATGTTAGCTAATAAACTGAATTTAAATAATCTTTGTATGTATTTTATACTAGCTCTTTAATATAAAAAGACATGCCAACATTGTTTACCTTTAGTTAACCGATAGACTTGAGACTTACATATAGAAACTGTTTGTAAAAGGAATCTGTATGTAAAACTGATTTAAAAAGAGTAACCATGAAGTTTCTTGCTCGTTCTTCTCCATAGGAATCTACACTTTGGAACGAGCAAATAGCTTCACTAAGAGGACTGACCGACAGACTGACATTATATCTTCAAAATTTTATTTGACGTTCAAAAGTGTCTGTTATGTTTTTGACTTTTGAAAATGAAATTAGATTGAGATCTTGCAAGGAGTATTAATTTAAAATTAATTGGCTAAGCTTGTTACAGGATCTGTTCTATGTTATATTACCAATATTATGTACAACCTGTTTTTTATATCTCATACATCTTCTTCTCCTATCTTGTGTGAGGAGAGAGAGAGTGTCAGACTCTTACTGACTAAAAACCCCCTCGTTCCTTCTCCTGCTCTGGGCCGAGGCCGAGGTACCTTATTACGCCTGGACCCGGCTAAACATCGGCTATAGTAGGCCCCATCTATGATTGTTTAATGATATATTTTTTAAGTTAAAAATAACACTAAAACTCCTTGAAGAAGTGGTCCAAAAATGCCTAACATGGTAGTTTCCAACTAGTCAAATTCAATACTTTTATCCAAATGTCAAAAACGATACTTTTCTATGAAATTTGTATGAAACGCTGAGTGAAGACGTCATAGTATTTTTACGTCAAATAGCTTACTTATTTCTTAAAAATTAGCTAAAAAATATCAAATCCAAATGTCAAAAACTATACTTTTCGATGAAATACTAAGTTATGGCGTTATAGTATTCTTACTTCAAATAGCTTCCTCATTTCTTAAAAAATATGTTAATCTAAAATTTAGTGTATCGATCGATCGATGAATGAAAGTACCTACCTATAGTTAGTTATTTTTCAACATTCTATTATATTGAAACGTCGCATTAATTTCAGATCATATTTTGACACCCGTTACGAGGGCGCAGGAGAAGGATCGGGGTGGTTTTTAGTCAGTAAGATTCTGACAAGGGAGTGTCGCTCGCTTTACCCTGGGCGAGAGAATTTATTTGATGATTTTCTAGATCAAAATACCTATACCGACTTATTCTAAATAAAAAGTGAAAAAAGGACTTTTAAAATAGAATAAAGGAAGTCAATTGAATCTTCGGCAATAGAGTTGTGATATATAAAAAAACAGGTTATATATCTATCTAAGAACAAGAAACTTGGTTAAAAATTATTTAATTTTTTACCTGTGTCCTCCTGATCGTTAACCTGAAAGAAAAAATAAATTTAATATAATATACCTAATATAACCCTTTTCATAGCCATCTTGGCCATCATAATGAAGCTAAACAGGGATGTTAAAAATCCTTTTAAAAATTACATAGCAAACGGTACCAATGCAATACTCATTTATATTTTTAGTAGGAGCTTTTATTCAAGACTATCACTATCATTATCATCTGTATTATACGACAGACAGTCAATAAGAGGAGCCACGGAAGAAAGACAATTCATTTGTCTAGTTTGTGCCAGGATTATGATGAAAATTTTGAAAAATATACTGTCTTCTAATGTGGATGAAACAGGCTTCGCACGAATGAATGGGCTCGACCGGAGCGATACCACCGTCTTACATAAATTCGTTGCTGGTATAACATAAATAATTATTTGAAGAAAGAAAGAAAGAAAACACATTTTAATAACAAATAGGCTCACAAATACAAGTACATAAAAAATACATAATAAGAATAAAGATATTTATAAATAGTACAATAATAAAATAATAAAAAAAACAAGAATATACAACCAAAACGGGTATAAAGTATCAAAAAAGAAAATAAAACGTTAAAATATTAATATTCATGTGCCCATGCCAAAAGGGCCTCCACCTCAGCATATAGTTGAGCGAATATGCTCAACGCTGATTTTCAGTTGGCACCCTGCAGTGACTCAAGTCACGGACGGCTTCGTGTGAAAATTTCATCCAAATTATTCAGATATCCTTTTTTTAAAATATAATACATAAGGGAGTTAATTGCTACATTTTCTTTTTTCAATTAACTGGGGGTTGTCGAAAAATGTTTTTGGCTATTAGTATACTAGACAGGTACTATTTAGGTACTATTTATTTGTTAAAGGACCACCAGAAAGTCATAGTACAAAATAATAATGATAGAGTTTAACCTTTTTTAAACATGGTATAATTTAGCCTTAATAATAATAATTAAAGGCTATCAGAAACCAGATTTTTACGACAGTTTATTAAAACAAAAACAAACCAAATAATCGGAATGGATATGGACAGCCATGCCTCGGAAATAAAGGGCCAGTTCGACCGGAGTGATACCACGGCCTCACAGAAAACCGGCGTGAAACAACCACAACGGCCCATTCCTTCCCCAAACCCAAATCCCAAAATCTAATCCCCAAAAGGTCGGTAACGCCGACTGCGTTACCCATTGTTGCGGCCTTGTGGGAATGATTGATAAAAACCGAAATTTGGATTTTATATATTAGAATACCGAGAGTCGGTACAGAGAATTTAGATATGTGAAAATTTTCTACGAAAAACAGTTTCTATGCTATACAAATCTTTGTTAACTTATAATGCCGTCGCGTCACAATGTTTGTATAAGACAGTGACAGCAACAATTTTATTCCTCAGATAACATTTATCTGACTATTGAAAAATAAGCCCTTAAGCGATGAAATAATCCAATCCTTCCCCTTCCCCAATCCCTCCTCAATCCCCTAATCTCCAAATCCCTAATCCATAAAAGTTCGGCAACGCACTCGTATCTCCTCCGTTGCGAGTGTCCATGGGCGGCGCTGATTGCTTACCATCAGGTAATCCGTCTGCTTGTTTGCCGCCCTATTACATAAAAAAATAGGTGGAAAAAACAAGCAAAAGGCACTTCAGGTGATGTATACGTTTTAGTGCTTACCGAAGGTTCGACATTCTCATCATTTTGTACAGGACAGAACTTCTTATGTTGGTGATACCGGTTCATGAGCCTTGGGCACACTTGGAACACCTGGGGACAATACACCCCTCACTTCAAAAAATAAGGTTCTATAAGTAACTGGCTCTTCATCATCATTATCAGCCTGATGTCGTCCAGTTCTGGACATAGGCCTCCCCAATTGCACGCAACTCAGCTCGATGTTCAGCTCTTCTCATCCAACCGCAGCCAGTCACCGTGCGGATATCGTCAGTCCACCTAGCTGGCTCTTAACAAACGATATTGAATTCTTAGGTCTTGGATGTGCTGCTGCGAAATATTGCTGTGGTAAGGACGTCGGCAGAATGATTACCTCATGCGCTCCACCTCCTTCTTTGCAAGCATCACTGCTTCGCAGAAGAAGACGGCTCCCTGATTTCTCTCACTCCGCACTGCCGGGCATGAGAGGTCGCCGCAGCTGACCACTTCCCTATTGTTGTGGTCAGCCCTAGCATGGCACACTACCTCCGTTCGCTCTACCATATCCTCTGGGTGGTCCCCACAACGACCCGAGCATTTACTCAAGACAAGTTGGGTTTCGTCCGTGAATAACCAGTGTAGGAGTGCCATGCTCAGGCATAAATGGGTCAGCCGTAGTAATACCATGACCTCCAAGAAAACCAGTGTGAAACAACCACTGCATTGTCTGTTTCGCCATATCAGTGAGGTTAATGGAGGCCCAATCCCTCCCCAAAATCTCCAAATCGGCAACGCAATCATAACTCCTCCGTACTTGCGGGTGTTCATGGGCGGAGCTGATTGCTTACCATCAGGTAATCTGTCTGCTAGTTTGCCGTCCTATTATTCATCAATATATCATCTTCTAAACAGCATTCATCAATACGCACTTTTTGAGTAAAAAAGACTTTAAAATAAACTTACAAAAGGTCTTTCTCTATAAATTTGGCGTATGGTACTCCTGATGTATTTGGACACATCACTCAAGCTCATGTCCCGCACAGAATGGACCGGTCGCTCATACCGGATCGGACGAGTCGGTTGCGTAGGGCTCCTGGATCCAGATGGGCTTGGAGAACCGTCCGATCGATTACGAGGGCTACCCGCTCTCAAATAGTCATAACTGCTACTAAATTTCGGTTCCCTGTGCAGAGATTCTCTGAAAACAGACAAATTCTAATAATAACGTGAACTCAGTAAGTTAGGAAGGATGACGTTTGTTATTATTTTACGTAATAACTACATAAGGCAGATTTTTTAATGGTTAGATAAAAGTTACCTGGGGAAATTATGATGCTATCGCGTCAGAATGTTTGTATAAAACAGTGACAGCCACAATTTTATTCCTCAGATAGCATTTATCTGACTATTGAAGAATCAGCTCTAAAGGGATCTGAATGATGTTTGGCACATAGATAGATTATAGTCTGGAATTACATAACACATAGGATATACTTTTGAACGTTGGATTCCGCGAGTTGAAGCTAGTAAGTAATAAGAAAGCATTATGTCAAGTAAATGAGAGTACCCAAAGCTTCCAAAAAGGTTAATTGCAGATCGTAGTTCAAATAGACCAGGTTTATTATAGAGCTTTGCTGCCCAGTCTCTGTTCAATGGCTAGTCTGATAGTCAGCTATTTAGACCCTCGGAAAGACCTGATCTCACACATTACCACTATCACTGATAATTTCCCCCTTGTTTCTAAGGTGGGAAAATCAAATGAGTTCTCCCCACCCGGGCCGCGGCAGTTTATTGCGCTTGACCTGCAACCCCAGAAATACGAAGTCCCATAATCGGCTCCTCCCCCCTTTCCCTCCATTAGACTTGGTGACAATTGACTCATCATCATCAGCCGGAAGATGTCCACAGATGGACAAAGGCCTCCCCCTTAGCTCTCCACGTCGAACGACAAGTTGCCTCCTGCATCCATTGCCTCCCCGCGACTCTGACGATGTCGTCGGTCCACCTAGCGGGAGGCCCGCCCACACTACGTTTTCCGGTTGACAATTGACTAATCTGCACATACACCTCCTCCCACCCAAGGTATACAAAGACCATGATCTTTTATTTACCTGACATGTCTACACTCACTCACAGGTGAGTACAACCTGAAGTTTCTGGACCTCCCCTTGTATCCTATAGGACCGGTCGGTCCGTCTTTCGGTCTTCTCGTATATGTCTGCTGATGTTTCGATACCCTGGAGCTGTCGTGAAGACCCGAAGAGGCGTCTTCGTGTAAGGATCTCATGCTCCTTGACGGTCTTGTTCTAGATGCTGTTGAAACGCTTGATGATGTAAGTTATTTCGGTATATTTGTCGCTTTCAACCATCTAAGCCATTCAATTAATAAGCCAACTAACACCCGGTTTTCGAAAGGTCGATCAATTTTAAAATCAATTGAATCCCTTGTCATGTTATCTGATTGTTTGACTGAATTATCAACAACCAATCAGATGACAAGAGATTTAACAGGAGATTTGTTAATTTTAGCGTTGACAAGCCTTTCAGAAACCGGGTGTAAGCCATTCAATTAACTGTCGAGCCTGTTTAATCCAACTAATTTTAAATGTGAAAGTCTGTGAGAATGTATGGATGTTGAAATTTTGTATGTAGATAGGTGATGATACCCTGGATTAACACAGGCATTTTAGCTACTCCACGGTGGACGCTATCATGCGCGTAAAGGTCCTGGCGGAGGAGGCAGTCGCCCGGGGTGAGGTGGTCTTGGCGGTGTCGCTCGACATCGCTAACGCTTTCAACACCTTACCCTGGAGTACCATCCGAGAGGCGCTCCGGTATCACGGGGTGCCACGCTACCTCCAACGCATTGTCGGGGCTTATTTGTCGGACAGGTCGGTGGTGTACCCGGGTCGAGAAGGATGGGGTCGGCGAGAGACGTCGTGCGGCGTTCCGCAGGGATCGGTGTTGGGTCCGCTCTTGTGGAACGTTGGCTACGACTGGGCTCTGCGCGGTGCGCTACTCCACGGCGTCGGTGTCATTTGTTACGCCGACGATACGCTAGTTACAGCGCGTGGAAAGTCGTACCGGCAGGCGGCCATACGCGCGACTGCTGGTGTCGCGCACGTCGTGGGTAGGATCCGGCGGCTGGGCTTAGAGGTGGCATTGCACAAATCGGAGGCCCTGTGTTTTCATGGGCCGAGGATGAGGCCGCCTCAAGGATCCAGCATTATAGTAGGAGGGGTTTCCATCGCTGTTGAGTCCACGATGAAGTACCTCGGACTCGTTCTCGACAGTCGGTGGAATTTCGGGCCGCACTTTACACGGCTCGCCCCCCGGTTGATGGGCGCCGCTGCTGCGCTGTCGCGCTTGCTGCCCAACCAGGGGGGGCCCATCTCCTCCTGCCGGAGGCTCTACATGGGGGTCGTACGGTCGATGGCGTTATACGCTGCGCCAGTATGGGCGGACGCCCTGACGGCCCGCAACATCGCCGCGCTGCGAAGGCCACAGCGCGCGATGGCCGTCAGGATAATCAGGGGATACCGTACGATCTCCTTTGAGGCAGCGAGCCTCCTAGCCGGATCCCCGCCCTGGGACCTCGACGCAAAACTCCTCGCGTCGCTCTATTGGTGGCGCGCGGAGGCAATCGAGCGGGGCGAGCGCCTGGTGCCTCGACAGGTTGAGGCACGCAGGGCAGAACTCCGCCAGACCTTAATGGCGGAGTGGCAGACGCGCTTAGCGCAACCCACGGCGGGGCACGCCGCTATAGAGGCGGTAAGGCCCGTTCTAGAGGAGTGGCTCATTAGGAGCCACGGCGCTCTCAGCTTCCGGCTGACGCAGGTGCTTACCGGACACGGGTGTTTCGGGAAGTACCTGTGTCGCATAGGTCGGGAGCCGACGTCTCAGTGCCACCACTGTGGTGATTGCCGCGACGATACGGCGCTGCATACCTTGGCGGAGTGCCCAGCTTGGGCCGAGCAGCGTCGTGACCTGGTCGCGGCCGTAGGTGCTGCGGGAAATCTCTCGCTTCCGGCTGTAGTGTCTACTATGGTCGGGAGCGAATCAGGGTGGAGTACCGTCGCTACCTTCTGCGAGGCCGTGATGCTCGCAAAGGAGGCGGCGGAAAGGGAGAGAGAGGCTGCCTCCTCTCTTCCCTCCCGCAGCAGACGCACTAGACGTCGTAGGGTGGCCGACCTGCGGCCACCGTAGGGCGCGGCCTGCGGACGACAGACTCGGGGCGTCTTGTCGTCCGACCAGCAGCAGGCCTCGAGGCGGCGGCGCCGTGTTCCGCGTGCGCCTCATAGTGGAGTCCTGCGGTCGGGGTGACGGCCGCAGTGGGTGACGGGGCCCGCCTTACCATCTGGCGGGCCAACACCCGTCGGGGGGTTGCGACGAATGCTTCGGCGATACCCGCCCCTCCGACACATGGGTAAGTGGAGGAACACCGGGTTGGTTTTTAGTCAGTAAGAGTCTGACAGTACCCTTCGCCCTTCCCCGAGGGGATGGGTCTCCATGAGGATTTTCCAACCCGACACCAAAAAAAAAAAAAAAAAAGGCATTTTAGCTAAATGGCTTGTCATTAAGGCCGTTCGTTCAATGGCGCATTAGCTGCTTTAATAATATCTGAAGTCAGATAACTAAAAAAAAGCCCTATAGTAATTTCTCCCACAGTGGATCGATAAAATCCGGTGCCCATCATCGGCCTGTTACTGTCCCACTACTGTGCAAAGATCACCACACTACATAAGTTAAAATTAAATGTTCCATATACACAAAATACATTAAAAATGTGGGAGTCACGCTTCAGGACGAATGGCTCGGCTCGAGCAGACTGATGCCTCGGCCTTAGAAAAACCAGGTTAACAGCGCTGTTTCGAGGCTCAGTCCTTTCCTCGCCTCTTCCCCGATCCCTAATTCCTTAACCCTCAAATCCCTAATCCCCGAAAGGATGGCAATACACTTGCAACTTTTCTGATGTTGCGGGAGTCCATGGGCGATTGGTTTTCATCATATCACGTAAGACAAATTCTTCGAGATTTAACTGGAATAATGATTATACAATAATAAAAAAGAAAGATCTTCAGATACATACAATTCATACTCTGTGTATATTTCAACAGCCTCTCAATGAGGTCGGTGGAGACAGTCCTGCCAGTCACCGACGGGTACTTTCTCAAGGAGTGGACGAAGGCTTCTGTTTGTCGGCTAGACCAGCTGCGGCGAAGTAGACCTGGAGATTGGAGATTTGGTGATGTAGAGAAGTGATAAGCGTTCCTATTAAAATGGGATCAACAGAACAAAGCTATTTATTAGAGAGAAAAGTGGTTTCGTTTTCAGAAGAATAGTTTGATAATTAATCTTCACGCGTCCTTTATCATGAAAATATAGTTTGTGTGCCATCTTTAATTGTTATAAGATCCCTAACATACAACAGAACTGTTGTGCGGTAGCCCTCCAGTTAATGTAACAGAAGTTCCAATCTAATGTGACAGAAGACCCCGTCCCCGTCCCTAAACACAAAAAAGCTTTATCTAATTCTTTTCTCTCTTTAAGTAATTAATAATAATAATAATAATAATCTTTATTTGCATTAATACATGGTGGAATAAGATGTTACAAATAATAAAGTTCAGCATGTTTAGCCATTACATAGCATGCAAATATTTGTTACTATACAATCTAGGTTAATTAAGGAAATTTTACTTAGACTAACTTAGATTAACTGCCTATACAAATTACTTAAACATTATCCACAAAACATATACATAAATTGAGATCATAACTATAGAGGTTCAGAGTTTGAGATCCATATATTCCTTAATACTATAAAAATTATGAGTATTCAACCAACTATACATTTTTTTCTTAAACCTACTTAAATTTAACACTTTGAATTGTTTAGGTACTTTATTGTAAATCCTAACGGTCATAGCTAAACAGCTTTTATCATATTTCGAAAGCCGGGGTACATCACTAAGTACGAGCCTATTTGGGTCTCTTCTATTGCGTTGATTTAAATCATTAATGGACTTAAATAAATGTTTGTGTTTATGAACAAATATGCAAATTTCATATATGTAAAGTGATGGTAGGGGTAATAAACCAAGTTCCTTAAATACGGGTTGACAGGATTGGTCAGGTTTAAGTCCGTACATGGCTCTAATGCACTTTTTTTGTGTAACAAATACCCTATTTTGGTCCGTGCCATTGCCCCAAAATATTAAACCATATCTAATTATGGACTCTACGTAGGCGTGATATGCAATGATGGCCGTTTTGAAGTTCGTTACATTTTTTATGCTTTTAAGTGCGTAAACAAATTTGTTAATTTTTTTGGAGATCTGATCTACATGACCTTTCCAGTTCATGTCTTGGTCTATAACTACACCCAGAAATTTCGTTTGTTCCACTTCGCAGATTTTTTGTATATTTAAATTAAAGTTGTTTTTGTAGTTATTGGATTTATTAAACTGTATGTATACGGATTTGTCTAAATTAATTTTTAAATTATTTGTATTTAGCCAATTTACTAACTTATCAATTGTATTATTTATTTCCTTTTCGTGATCGTTAATGGTGTACATTGATTTAGCAGATGTTACTACAATGGAAATATCATCGGCAAATAGTATGCACTTCTGACTAGTTACCTCTGTGATGGAATTAATGTATATTAAAAATAATATGGGACCCAAGATACTACCCTGGGGCACCCCATACTTATTAGGTTTATATTCAGATGTATACGATGTCATTATTCTATTTTTGCCTAATTTTGTAACCATAACCCGCTGCTGTCGGTTGCTTAGATATGATGATATCCAATCGTGAGCAAGACCCCTTATACCATATACCTCCAGTTTATACTTTAGTATGTTATGTGATACTAAGTCAAAGGCATTTGACATGTCAAAAAATAGTCCAGTGGTTAAGTTATTATTATTAATATTGGTAAGTATTGTGTTCATCAAAGTAAATATTGCCAATGAAGTAGATTTGTGTTTTTGGAAACCATATTGATCTTTACTAATGATATTATATTTGTCACAGAAGTTGATAAGTTTTTTGTACATACACTTTTCGAAAATTTTTGATAGAATTGGTATAAGGGTAATGGGGCGGTAATTAGTTATAAGATCTTTTTCCCCTTTTTTAAAAAGTGGTTTAATAATAGAATATTTTAATAACTCGGGAAAAGTTCCTGATGAAAACGACAAATTAATTAAATAAGTTAATATTTCTAGAAGCTCAGCATTACATAGTTTTATTATTTTGGTGCTTAACTCATCATAACCTTCGGATTTAGTATTGACTAACGACATAATTTCCATTCTAACTTCATTCATTGATACCGGTGTGAGAAACATAGAGGCTTGATTTTTACAACTGCCGTGTTTGTCATGTAAGTTGTCATCAGTAGTTATATTTTTGTTGGTCAGATTGATGTAGTGGTTGTTAAAAGCTGATGCTATTTCCACAGGATCTGTAACTGTTACATTATTTAATTTAATACTATCTATGGTATCTTTGTTATTATTATTTATAATTTCGTTTTTTACTACAGACCAGGTAGCTCTACATTTATTATCACTGTTATTTATAAATTTAATATTAGCATTTTTTTTAGAATTGTAGATAATTTTTTTTAGTAAGTTAGAATACGTTATATATGTAATTTTATTATAAGAATTTTTATTTTTATAGTATAGGTAACGCAATGTTCTTTTTGTTTTGCAGCTTTGTTTTAGTCCTTTGGTTATCCAATTTTGTTATTTGCCGAAATTTCCACCATAACAGGAAGAACAATGAACATATACTCACAAAAATTGCTTCTATCAGCCTTGACTTGGCATCCGTTGTGGAGTCGGAACTTTGAGTTGGTCTTAGCATACCCACCAACCTCAAAGTTTCCTTGATCTGTGGAAAAGAATATCAAAAATAAAATGGCTGCCAACTCCTCGGGGGTTGCCGTTGTGGATATACGCATTAATTCAATATAATAATGCGCTGAGGATGCTGTTGGAAGTAACTCGATTTTTTTTGTGAGGGGAAAATTATCAAATGACTTCTCCTGCTCTGGGCCGAGGTCGCGGTTCCTCATTGCGCTTACCCCCCAACTCCGGCTGAACATCAGCCCCATAGGGCCCCATCTGTAGTGGTCTATTGGCTCTTTTAGGCGCGCGCTGGTCTGGGAAAGGCCCAGCGGGGGATGTCGTATGGCATTTCATTGTTTTTCGAGGTGTGATAATCGTCGCGTATGGCTCTTACTGTCTGAGGCCGCAGTGCCTCATTGCGCTTACTCTGCAACCTCGGATGGTCTCTTGGCATTATAGCTGAAGTAAAAACTCGACTTACTGCGACATGGTTTCTTTCTCTGCGGTGGGAACTCCGACACTCCCTCCGGCGGGGAAGTCGGACTAACCATGCAATGTGCCATCTGTAAAAAATAATGTATGAAGATAATTATGTTCGTCGTTTTTTCATGATAACTTAACCTATTACATAGTTTTTGTAGTTTCGTTTTGTCTTTATAAATGACTGCGTATTTCCCCGTCTTTTAGAAGTGGTGGCGGAAATGTGCAATTATGTAACAATGCGCGTTTTTGTCCAGCGCGTCTTTTGCGCATTTGTATCGGTTTTTTGCGCGTTGGTATATAACAGTAGCTATTCTGATATTGTCACAACAGGAGCGCATGAAAAAGATGGATCGCCACGTTAAAAATAATAGTTTGAATTCTATATATCATGCACGAGCTGTTTACATAGATCGCTTTACAAATTCCAGGACTTTTCGAACTTTTTCCGTACCTACATTCGGATTTTTGCCTTTGCAAACGTGGGTGCATTTACAAACAGAAAATCACATACACTTTTGTTTCTAAGGATTTAGGAGGTCCTTTCCCTCCCCAATTCTTGAATCCCCAAAACTCCTTATCCCCACAATGCCCGCAACGCACTTGTATGTCAGTTGTTGCGGTTCTCCATATGGGCGGAGTCGATTGCTTACTATCAGATATCCGTATGCTCGTTTGCCAGCGTATCACATTTTTTTTATTTGTGGAGGGATGGGGAGGGGAAGGAATGGGCCCTCCGGTAACCTCACTCAAACGGCGAAACATAACGTTGTGGTTGTTTCTCGCCCGTCTTCTGTAAGGGTCCCATTCGTGCCAAAACTTGGCTATCCCACACTTTTGTTTCAGTGTTTCTTCTCAGAGATATCAGGAAATTCTATTAATGTTACCTTATAGCTACTAGCGTATCTCCCATCACAGATCTGCACTCCAGTGTCGGACTTCCTCGTGCGTTCAGTGCTGGTCTGCACAGAAGACCTCGGGGAATTCGGGTTCACCTGATCGAATTCTGAAAAGAAACAAAGAAAGCAAATGTAAAAATAGATAACACACTCTATATTTAATGGTATCGATTCATGATAATATTTTTATTTTTTAACTAGCTTTTGCCCGCAACTCCGTTTGCGTGGAATAGTGACTTCCTGCAGATTTTTGGTATTAAAACTATCCTAAACTATGTCTGTACCAAATTTCACACAAATCGGTTTAGTAGTTTAGGCAGACAGACAGACAGAGTTACATTCGCATTTATAATATTAGTTTGGAAGTTTCGATAACGTCAACAATACTACAATCCCAAATTATTTTGGTGATACAATCAGATACTTTTGTCTGTTGTAAAGCCTGCGCTACAGATCACCAGGCTCAAGTTCGATGATATCGTAATACAACTATCATGTTATTAAAACAATATGTTTCCTAGTCTATCGGTTTAGGTAATTAAATCTAAGCAATCTTTACATGTCTTTTATATATGTAAAAGTTGTCTCAATATTACATGTATAAACTAGCGGTTGCCCGTGGTTCCGTCCGCGTGGATGTCGATTTTACACGTTTTCAAGATTTTGTTTAACGTAAAAAACTTTCTCTGGACTTCCACCAATAATTCAAGACCGAAATTAGCCATATCGGTAAAGGCATTATTGAGTCGTAACATTAAAACGAAAAATAGCATTGTATTTTATATATTATATTTATGTCTATCCGGGCATGACATGTTGAGCAGTCCCAAAGCAAACCGGATTAATATCATAATAGGAGAGAATTTTAATGCAATAAATTTTATAAAAAATTACTCTCTCACTTCCAACCAGTGATTTTCCAATTCATTTGCAAGCAAAATGTATTTATCTAGCTATTTCTGAAGATATAATTAAGCTTAAAGAAACATGGCTTCACAATGCACAAGTTCGTCCGAAAAAACTATTGCAACCAATTATTTACTTACGTATCCTAGGCCTAGATGACCTTCTCCTGTCTGGGTTTTGTCTAGTCCTATTCACCACCGTCAGGGTAACTCCAGCGGAGTCCAGCCCCTGGACTATCGCCACCATGCCCTCACCATCCCCTTCCATTGTAGCTTCACTGCTATTGAAGAGGTATGTGCTGGAATTTGGCAGGAGAAAGGTTAAACTTATGCATGTTACGGCGTACGGCGAATATCAACCCTTACGTTGTTGAGACACCTGCGGCCCGGACTAAGCGTTTTGCCTCGTCATTTATACCGCGTACATCGAGGGATTGGAACAGTTTGCCGGCTGCTGTCTTTCCGTCAAAATATAATTTAGGTGTCTTCAAGGCTAGAGTGAATAGGCTCTTAATAAACTAGTGCGCCTTACCATCAACGATTGCATCACTGCTTACCATCAGGTAGGATCGCAGTCAAGCACTAGTTCATTGCAAGTAAAAAAAAAAAGTTAAGACATTTTTAAATGTGGCTAGCGTTTGGCTGCTATCTCGACTGGTGGTAATCACTATACTCCTACTATCAATAAACCACCTATTGACTCGAGTATAAAAAATCACGTGAATTAATTGAGAAAAGCTCGACTAGTGTCAAGTCACAACGGGACTTTTATTCATAAGCGTTCGACTTGTTTCGACTTGAAACTAAGAGCTTTCCGCAGTGAATTCACTTTAGTATTTTTTTTTAATTTGGACAAGCCCGCCCCAACCGTCAAAATCCGCTGCAACTCCTGTGCACCAGGATCTACAGTAGATACAACATTATACAACCATGAAAACTCCGGAACACTGAAGTCCGGAGCGTCCCAGGGATATCAATGACTGTCTTGGATCCCGCAACGAAATAAATCAGCAGATGTTATTTGCGAATAAGAAAAAAAAAACTTTTCACTTGAGTAAGTCGTATTTTTTTTATTTATTACCTATGTCACACGATAGTAACTATTCAAAAATGTTCACCTAGGTTTCGAAGACACCCAGGTATCTCAGATCCAGGGAAGATCCAGGGAACTCAGACTCCGGCAAAGAAATTCCACTTCTTATATATCTTAGAATACCTATCAGCCTACAGGGCATTTTAAGGGCAGATGATGTATAATTTTCTTTTCTTTAGTACCTTATATTATGCTGTCCATGTTTCGCGGTCTTAGCCCTGAACAGGAGAACTTACCTGCTGATTTTTATTCACTAAGAGTCTGACAATCTTGCCTAATCAAAGTGTGAGAAGTCATTTGATGATTTTCCCCCCTTATGTAATAAAGAATGCTTGATACTTACGGTCATTTTAAGCACTCGGAGCAGTGAATTGTACAGGTCCGGCCTATAACAGCCCTGCCAGTTCTCACTGAGAGTTATTTGCCTGGAAAAATCATTAACCATTATCAAATGCTATAAATAAATTACGTAGGTACAATTACGCCTCCCGCTAGGTGTACCGACGACATTTTTAGAGTCGCGGGGAGCCAATGGATGCAGGTGGCGAGTGGTCGTTCGACGTGAACTAAGGAGGAGACCTTTGTTCAGCAGTGGACGTCATCCGGCTGATGATGATGATGACATAAATTACGTCACATATAAAGCTCCCCCCCTAATAAAAAAATCTTTAAATCCCTAATCCCCAAAAGATCGGCGACGCACTCGTGACTCCTATGTTGTTGCGGGTGTCCATGGGCAGCGCTGATTGCTTACCATCAGGTAAGCCGTCTGCTAGTTTGAATAGAATGTAGGGGGTAGTGCAATGGGTTGATGGAAGTGACGTCGTCACATTTCAGAATCTATTACAACTTACGTGACCCCTAATTTCAATCACTAGTAAAACAAAGTCGCTTTGTATGCTTAAATCTTTGAAACTACGCAGCGAATTTTGATGCGGCTTTTTCAACAAATAGAGCGATTGAAGAGAAATGGTTAAATGTATAATAACATTTATTAAAGTTAGGACAAATTCAGTATCAGCATTTACCCACGCACAGAAGGGGCAGTTATAAATAATTTAAATGACAAATATTTTATCCATCCACATTATAAAGTGTTTGTTTGAATGCGCTTATCTCCGGAATTACTGCATCGTATTGAACAATTCCTTTTGTGCCGCATAATCCATTTTTCAAAGATGTAATGTAGGAGAATGCTCACGCCGGTTTTCTGAGAGGCCATGGTATCACTCCAGTCGAGCCGACCAATTCGTGCCGAAGCATGGCTCTCCCACACATTAAAACTTGAAGTAGCAGTGGGCCAATCACGTCACAGCTCTGGCTATTGGTATACCTTAGATAGTCCTAGATTTCTAGCAAACGAGCAGACGTATTACCTGATGGTAAGCAATCAGCGCCGCCCATGGACACCAAAGGAGTTACGAGTGCGTTGCCGGCCTTTTAGGGATAAGGGTTTGGGATTTTTAACGATTGGGAAGGGATGGGGGAGGTGGAGGATTGGACTATTGGTCAAAGATCCTTCTATAAATAACAATTTTATAGATACTCACATTATAAAATAAAAATGTGGCAACAATAATTTGCATAAAAATTGATCGTTTAAAAAACTCTAAAAACACACAATTTCTTCAAATAAGTATATATAATTTGATTTGTATAAATATATATCTGGATAATATAAAAACTATATAAATAATATAATATAATATTAATTTAGAATTTGTGTAGCGACGCCGTCATCCTGACATTGACGATAACATTTTCTTTTTAAAAACTCTTCGTTTAGGTATTTTAATTTCTTTTGTAGTCTTCTGCCAATAAGGTTTTAAGAAAACATGAGATTATGGCTGACTACGGTCTCCGAGGTGATCCGGCAGAGAACTAAAGTTATCGACATAGCCCAAAGGATTAGCAAACTGAAGTGGCAGTGGGCAGGTCACATCTGTCGAAGAACCGATGACCGCTGTGGTAAATGTGTTCTAGAGTGGAGACCACGTGTAGGCAAACGTAGTGTAGGGCGCCCTCCAGCTAGGTGGACTGACGACATCCGCAGGGTGGCTGGCAGTGGTTGGATGAGAAGAGCTGAACATCGAGCTCAGTGGCGTGCAATTGGGGAGGCCTATGTCCAGCAGTGGACGACAACAGGCTGATGATGATGATAATGAACGGTCTCCGAAGATCTCTGCTACGCGAATCCCGAATTATTATAAATGTTGATAATTAAACACCACCCGTGTTTAATTATCAACATTTATAACATCACATCATCCTACTATAAGTGCCCACTGCTAAACAAAATCCTCTTCACACACCACCACGCTCGCTTTTGAGACAGTTTAGCGATATCAAAATAATTATTAGAAATTATAAGTCCAGGTTTCCCCATTGCCACTTCAGCTTGCAGATTTTAAGAGCCATGTCGGTGACTCTGGTTCTTTATCGAATTTTGAGTATTTGGGGTAGGCAGACTTTACTCCCTAGAAATAGGGAAAACCTAAGTACTTATGATAATTAATTAATATACATGTATAAAAACAATAGTCTAAACTTAATAATAGTATTAACATTCAGACAAATTCTATTCGGTTAATTCAAACAACTAAGTAATTATAATTTGTAATAATTAATGTCAAGGCTGTACCAATTAGTAACATTACCAAAAATTAAAAGCACGACTCCATATTGTTTTATCTGTCAAAATGACAGTTTATCATAAATGTCAATGTTTTGGCGGGAAGATGGATTATAAATGTATGGAGTGCCATCTTTTGGTAGAATGAAGTTTATAGAAGTCTTTAATAAATTAATTCGTACTTGTTGTTTACTTGTAGACATGTAAAGTTTGGCAGTGTCAAAAATCTCTCTTATTACTAAAACACCTAACAATTGTTGACATTCCACTGACTGACTAACTTTGACAGACTATTACATGACGGGGGTCTAACATAGTCAATGATTAATAAGGATGTTAAAGATCACTGTTTAAAAAGTTCAGGATGATTTGATTTGACTGCACGGTTGGCGCGGTGGCTGGGCAACTGGCTGCTGCGCAACGTGTCGCGGGTTCGATTCCCGCACGGAACTACTCTTTGTGTGATCCACATATTGTTGTTTCGGGTCTGGGTGTGATGTGTATGTGAAATTGTATGTTTGTAAACGCACCCACGATACATGAGAAAATCCTAGTGTGGGGCAACGTTTTATTAAAAAGAAAGAAAGCTTATTATGAGCCCTGCTATCCAGCTATCAAATATATAAACCCTCAGTCCTCAGATTATTTAGAAGGTAATTAAAAGATAACATTAAAATATTATTACTGTATTTGTATTTTTTTAAGTGATAGGATGGCAAACTTTGGGTGCCTGATAGTAAGCAATCAGCGACGTCCTTAGACACTATAGAAGTTTAAGAGTACGATGAAACAAAACGCTGTCGTTGTTTAAGCGGTTATCACTGTGGCAAGTATCGCTATCCCACACTTAACACTGTGTAACATAACAATCGTATTGTCCGTACAGTGCGGCCGACGTATCTTGGCCAGTCTGAAGTTAGCCGATTAGCTGCGCAGTAAACAATTTTGTTCCTAAAAGATCCATTGCGCAGACAAACGGCTAACTTCAGACTCGCCAAGATACGTCGGCCGCACTGTTACATTGTACCGACATGTTACTTAAAAAAAAACTAACCACTTTGTAAAAACAGTGTGTACTCTGGATTTCTATAATCCATGATCGCAAAATGGTTGTCACCTTGCCGCCATCCGCCATGTTGTAATGGAGAATGTAAAGAATGGTTTTTATTGCACGTAATCGATATTATTGCTGTAACGCATAAACAATAATAATAATATTTTTACGTTTATTATATTTTATAGGTCAATTGTTACAATATCTAGATTTAATACTTTTCTTTTGTGCATAGAATTGAAGGTCACTTTTAACTTTTGATATTGGTTTGTTGGTCGACTGCTGAATCTAAATTTTTTTAGTTTTGACATTGTTGTTAAGTTTTATTAAATTACATTTTGTAGTTTAGATATATTTACTTTAATTTATGTCCTGGTTCTGAAGATTACCTTTCCATCTGTTTCACAGTCTAGAAAGTATTTCTCCAGTATCATAGAGCTCGGTTGACTTAACTGCATGGTTGGTGCGGTGGCGGATCAACTCTGTGTTTGTGTGATCCACAAATTGTTGTTCTGGATCTGGGTGTCATTTTATTTATTTATTTATTTATCACAAAATACAACTATTATTACAGGGCAACCTAATGCAATAGTGTATTGACAATTTTATAGGTACCTACTTAATCTAAACTACTCTACAAACTTATCGGTTAGGAAAATTATAATACTTGATAAAAAAATAATAATATAAAAGTAAATTCAAGTTGAACAAGTACAGTATCATTTATATGTTTGTAATCGCACCCAGCCACGGCCCACGACACAGGAGAAAAGAGTGTCATAGAATGAATCCTTTTTTTTTAAAAAAAAGAGCACTTTAGAATAGCCTTTTAAAAAAGATTATCTTCTGATTTATTTCGTTACAGAATCAAAGATCTAAACTGTCTTTAGAACGCGTCGAAATTCAGTGTTGTGGTTTGTTTGATGTATTGGTTGATGATATGTACAGTACATTTATTTTTTGAGGGTTGAAAATCATGAAGAGACGTCGCGGGCTCAGATTCTTACTGATTAAAAATCACCCCTTTTCTTGTCCTGCCCCAAGCTGAGACCTCTCTATATTACTTTTTCTTTCTTTCTTGTTTTCTGTCATTAGAAGATTTTTACAATTAATTATATCTACGCTCGGGTCATAATAATAAGGTACCTGAAGTTAATTGAAGTTTTTTTAGACATTACAAAAATTAGTCAGCAACGTCATGGAATCTGGAATACAGGGTCTATTAATATAAGCCCTCAAGCCCCAGTCGCCGCAGTAGGCGACATTCCGGCCGTCGGGGATCGAGAGATGATCTCCGGCCACCGTAAGCGCGGGTCTGCGGACGGTGAGTAAGGGTAGCTCGCCGCCCGACCAGAACCAGACCCGAGCGTACGGTGCGCAGCGTTCCGCGCGTGCCTCAAAGAGCCAATAGACCACCACAGACGGGACCACCACTGATGTTCAGCTGGGGTTGCGGGGTAAGCGCAATGATTCACCGCGGCCTCGGCCCAGACCAGGAGAAGGAACAGGGGGTGTTTTTAGTCAGTAAGAGTCTGACACCCTAGGCGGGATAAGTCATTTGATGATTTATTCCTGACAAAAAAAAAGGGTCTGGGTATTAATATCCCGCAAGGAGGAAAGGGCGTGGCTTGGTATTAAGTCTATAACGGGACCTAAAAACGGGACTGTAATGCGTGTAAGATCTCACATAATCGCATCGTCAGCCTATAAGTTGAACACTGCTGAGCAAAGGCCTCTTGTCCTTTGAATTTGGATTGGCGAATTCAAACTTATAATTAGAAATTCCAAGTCGAGGTATCCTCACGATTTTTTCTCCTTACCTATATCAGTGGTGTCTAAATAATCATAGAAAGTACATATAACTCGGAAACAGTCACATTGGTCGGTACTTGGCAGCTTTTGAACCCTTCAGGCCACTACGACTAATTAGATGTAAGATGAAGGTATAAGATCTAGTTTATTCTTAAATAAATACATGCCTAGATTGCACATTGCTCACGCAAGCTATAATAAAATGAATAAAGATGAAAGTACGTTACACTTTCATGAGTCGAGCATGGACAGAGTCATGCTTGGCTTGAGCCAGGTAAGCTATTGGATAGCTATATTGATATCAAGCATTCGATTTGAGCTATTTCAGGAAGACACTTTTAGTGTGGGGGAGCCATGTTTCACAACTACGTGGACTGACGATATCCGTAGGGTGACTGACTGTCTACACTTAATAAAAGATAGCTTGATCTCTGGGACAGCTGTCAGTAAAATCGCGCCTATGAAGTTTTGAACTTAACAGTACGGAGAAACGTAACTGTCAATGTCATACTTTATGGGCATGCTGACCTAATTAGTGATGAGGAAGAATCATCGTGACCACATCCTATAAACTATCGATATTTTTTCTTAATTCAAAATTAATTTATCATTTAATTTTATTGTATAATTTAAAATAATAACATTATGTACAATAGTGCATAAAAGGACATGGCCAACTTTTGTATGGGCGTATGCATAGTTATTGAATTCAATGTACATCAATGATTTTTGGTGTTTACATTCGTGAATATTATTAAATTAAATTGCAATAAATAAAACACATAAAGAACTCGTAATTATAACAAACAAGACGAAAATAGTTTCACTAAACAAATAAGATTTTGCTTTTAAAAACCATGGCGTTTTAATTATTTATTTATTTATTTATAAAATAAAACAAAAGAATATGTATAAAGAATAATGATTTATTTATTAAGGAGAACAAATAAAATAAAACTACGTAATAAGTCACTTTTATATTTTTATTATAAAGTGTATTTTATTATGTTTGTGTATGGAATGTTCGTTTCTGTAATATATATTCTGTATAATTGGGTAATAATATGGTAGTACTTTCCATTTGAAGCGGCCTGCTTAAAACAGGTGGTAATGGTGGTGGCTCTGGTGGGCTAACCACTTGAATATAAGGGGCTGCTGCATTGTTGTCCGAACCCAATTCCTGCAAGTTTCGTGATAAGTCCTGCACTGTCTGTCTATTTGCCCGTATACAGCACACATGACAAACATAGTTGCTTCTTGAGGTCTGAAAATAAACCCCAGTTAGAATAAACACATGTTTTCAAGTTTTATGTTACAGTGAGAAGTATTATGTTACAACATGCCTACTTTAAAAAAGTCTATGCAAACATGGAAAATACATAAAGATAGATATTATAATCACACATACCTACTATGAGTACTTTTTTATAGATTAATATAGATAAATAAAAGTACATATATAAAACAATGAATAAAAAACAAAACGCTTACCACATTAATAGTATTTTGTGATATTAGGCCAGCTAGCAATGGAGAGTCCATACTGACATTATGGTGTCTTATTTTTCGAACCGATTTTCCACAACCAAGGCAAGCCATGTTATGCCCCAGTAGTCTCTCATGTTCACCAGCCTCAGTATTCAATAATAAAAAGCGTGGTTGACAAATGAATGTCCCCAAAGGCAACTAAAAAAAAGATGCACTATTTAAAATCGCATACTATTATAAAACATAAAAAAACAGACTAAGTATTATACTATTCCGAATTCATACCTGGGTTTGAACTATGGTTAGCCAACGTGAAAGTTTTGTTTGATGGTGTGCAGAAAGCGAGGTATAAGACGCCTCTGCAGCCTTTGTACGCCTATTCCGCAGTTGATGCACCTCATCGTAATTCACAAAACAAATCCAAAACGCAAAACAGTTACTCACTGTCAAAAGTGTCAAACACGTTCCGTTTCGTTTAAGTTTTTTTTTGGTGAATTGGATAAAAATAAAACATAATATTATTATAATATGAGTATATTTTAAAATGCAACTAAAATCAATGAATACAGTTTCGTATGAATAAAATGTTCCAAGCACCTAGCTTCACTGACGAACAAACTGACAGTACTAGTGTAATGCATTTGTCGATCATATTACACGTTTTCTACGAGTGTAGTTTAAGACACGTGGTTTGGAATTGGAACGTCTTTTTATTTATCTTTCTCTATGGACTATTATGGCGAAACTTGACAAACGATAAGTTGATTTTGTTACATTACTTTTAAATTTTTTTAATAATAATTGTCAGGTCTGGAGAGGCTAAAAACTACGTAATAATTCATATTTCTATTTGTATTTTACAGTGTATTAATTTTGTTCGTGTACGTGGAATGTACTTTTTTGGCCACGTCCTTTAAATACTAACCTACTCATGTAAAATTCCTTTCGACAACTTTGGGTTTCGGGAGATTCTGAAAGTGATTCGGATATAGATTTGGGGTGTACTCCTTTGGAGAAATTTATCTTAGATTAAAATATTCATTTTATTTTAGTACCCAAATTATATTCCAATTATACATATAATTTTAGCATCGATAAGTAAGAAACGTCGAAAATTACTATCGATATTTTTTTGTATCATGACAACCCTAGAAATGTCAGTTTGACGAATGTCGCAGAGATCAAGCTATCTTTTATATGGTATAGCACAGTAGCGTGCTATTGGCGAGACAGCCAGCCACTCTACGGATATCGTTTCTTTGGCCGTAATCCATAATAAAATCAATAACACTTCCAAATACATAAAATTTTATTAAAATAATAGTACGTTCGGTAAGAATCTGTGCTATCTGACAGCTGTTTGGACCCGACGCAAACAAAGCGCCGCCTAGCGGCAGAAAAAGTATCGAAAACCCCAATTCTGTACCTATAGGTATGCAATATGTTTTCAAAATAACTATCAGCGTGCGATAAGTGATCGAAACTGAGACCAAAAATGCAATCAGTTAAATTTTTGTCTGTCTGTCTGTCTGTCTGTATGTTCTATATATTTATCCAGCCTTTATCCATCTGTGGATCATTAATTATGAGTCAAAATTATGCACGTAAAAACCCTTAGGGCTGATTTTTCAATGGTTAGATAAAAGTTACCTGGGGATTAACTATGATGCTGTCGCGTCAGAATGTTTGTATAAGACAGTGACAGCAACAATTTTATTCCTCAGATAACATTTATCTGACTATTGAAAATCAGCCCTTAGTTTTAAATAAGAATGATTGGTTTGAATTAAAATTATTTATTTATTTTTAATTATTAATTATTTAATTATTTATTTTTAATTTTTAATAATTAATTAGTCATACTTATTAAACAATGGAACTTAGATACCATGCTTCAGCCTGAACGTGTCGGCTTGACCGGATTGATACCACGGCCTCACAGAAAACTGGCGTGAAACAACCACAGCGTTGTGTTACGCCGAGTAAGTGAGGCTAATCACCTTGTAGAGTTAAAAACATTATCAAATTGAAAAATAACATAACATTATATTACTATTAACTTTATTCTCATTTCAATAATTAATCATAAATTCTACGATTAATTACTCGGCGTGTCATTCTAGATTCGTGTCTATAACTTAATGTCCATGACTGGGTTCATGTCCATTAGTGGAATTTTGTTTTTTTTTTATGTAATTGGTCGGCAAACGAGCAGACGGATTACCTGATGGTAAGCAATCAGCGCCGCCCATGGACACCCGCAACGGAGGAGTTACGAGTGCGTTGTCGACCTTTTAGGGATTAGGGATTTAGGGATTGGGGAGGGATTGTTGTCCATTACTGGTGAAAAAAAAATCGATTTTTTTATTTATTATCAGTCGACACCAGTTTTACAATATCTCATGGGTGATACAGTAGAAATATCGTGTGAGAAGAGAAATTTAAACTTTAGGGATTTTTAGTACACTTCAACTTAAGAGATTTTTAGTAAGTATACTGAAACTTTCCCAAAATTTTACAAATACCAATCAATATTTTTTCTCTTGATAAATGTTTTTGACTATGATGCAATAATTATGACAATAACCAATTGATATTTATACTTAATTTATTTTTATGGTACATGAATGATTTTATTTTGTTTTTATTTTGATATGTAATTGAAAATTTTAAAGAATACCTGCGCGGTGGCTCGGCAACTGGCTGCCGCGCAACGTGTCGCGGGTTCGATTCCCGCACGGAACAACCCTTTGTGTGATTTATAGATTGTTGTTCCGGGTCTGGGTGTTATGTGCATGTGAAATTGTATGTTTGTAAACGCACCCACGACACAGGAGAAAATCCTAAGGTAGGGCAACGTTTTTTTTTCTTAAAAAAAGATTGTGCACCCCATGGTTATGTTACAGTGATACTTTGTTATAATACTTAAGAGCTGAACTTCCACCTGTGACAAACAATAAATAAATCTTTAATCTTAAACTGTCCGTAACTAGAGTGTTTACCTTAGTGTAATACTTATAAAAATCCCGTCCACTTTATACAGTCCAGTTTTAAAAGACGTTATCAAGAATCAGGTTATGGAATGATTGAATCTGATTAAATGACCAATGACGGTCGGACAATTCAATTGATAACCGTCATTTTAAAACGTTCCATTCTAAGCAGACTATTGTTCCGGGTCTGGGTGTGATCTATACTAATATTATGAAGAGGTAAAATTTGTCAGTTTGTATGTAGGGGGTTATCTTTGGAACCACTGGTCGGATTGGCAAAATGCTTTCACTGATAGATAGCTACAATGTTCCGGAGTAGATACTATAGGCTATAAAACATCACGCTACAATTACATGGAGCCGAGCAGCGGGTGAAACCGTGTGAGAGTAGCTAAATAATAAAAAAACAATATATCTCTTTAACACACACATGTAAAATATAGCTTGGGATGTAGGTGTCCTTTTAAGTATATAATGATACCTGTATACCCCCTCTTCCCATCAAATAATCAGTGGTTGACATAGGTAGTTCTTGCATTAATCAAAAATGATGTTTATGTTTTTTATGAGATAGGTCGATAAACCAGCAATTAGATTACCTGATGGTAAGCATTCAGCACCGCCAATGGACACCTGCAACGATGGAGGAGTTACGAGTGCGTTGGAGTTTTTGGGGATTAGGTGTATGGGAATTGAAGGAGGGGGAAGACTAGGCATCCGGTAACCTCACTCACACGGCGAAACACAACGCTGTGGTTGTTTCACGCCGGTTTTCAGTGAGGCCGTGGTATTACTCCGGTCGAGCCGACACATTCGTGCCGAAACTTGGCTCTCCCACACTTAACCTAACATAAAAAAACCTAACATAGGTCGGCGAACGAGCAGGTGGATTACCTGATGGTAAGCAATCGGCGCTGCTCATGGAAACCCGCTACTACAAAGGAGTTATGAGTGCTATGCCAGCCTTTTGGGGATAAGTGTTTAGGATATTTAAGGATTGGGAAGGGATAGGGGATTGGGAAAGGATTGGGCCTCCGGTAACCACACTCACACGGCGATATAAAATGCTGTGGTTGTTTCACACCGGTTTTCTGTGAGGCCGTGGTATCGCTTCGGTCGAGCCGACCCATTCGTTCCGATCATAAATAAAAGCTATAAACAACTTATAATATAATATTTATATTGCAAATTCTCAACGGTCAACATTTAAAAAAACGTATTTTTAAACGATGCATCGTTATTTAAGTAATTTGTATAGCTCGTTATTTATTTTGTTTATAGTTACAAGGTAAACTAGTTTTTTTTTTATCGTTTCGTTAACACCTCTCTTGCTATACCTGGTATAATTTTTTTTCCTTTCAAAACGACTTGCCAGTACAGTCATTCGTTTTATTTTTTCTGTTAAAGAAAGAAAGAAAAAATATTTATTTGCACCGTAAAAAACAAATTAGGTACAACTTATATGGAAAGTATGAACGGCGCAATGCAAATGTCGTGGTGGCCCCGAGGTTAAGCGCCCGCTTCTCATGCATGAGGATGTGGGTTCGAAACCGGGCAAGTACCAATGTGACTTTTTCCTAGTCATATGTACTTTCTATGATTATTTAGACACCACTGACATACGGTGAAGGTAAACATCGAGAGGAAACCTGGACTTATAATTTCTAATTATAAGTTTGAAATCGCCAACCCGCATTGAGCAAGCGTGGTGATTAATGCTCAAACCTTCTCCATGTGAGAAGAGGCCTTTGCTCAGCAGTGGGCAGTTATAGGCTGATGATGATGAATGATGCACGGCACAAAAAGGCCAAGTGCTCAGCTAAAATGCCATGACCAGAGAGCAATAGCTCGAGTCGAATAACCATTCGGCATTCTTCTGTGTGTTGTCCCGAGTTCAAAACGCTTAGGCAAATTGTCTTGTTTTGATTGTAAAAAATCACCAAGTCTTCTCGCCCTGGGGCGGGGTGAGACGCAACGGGGCCAACATTCTTTTTATAATAAAAAAGAATAGAATTGGTTGTTAAATTAGTTACTTACGACGAATCATAGTCAATTGTTGATACATTTTTACATTGCTGTGGTTATTTCACGCCGTTTTTGTATTACGCCGTGGTTTGACCCCGGTTGAACCTTTTTCTTTAAAATAATAAATAAATAAATCTCGCGCGGTTTCACCCGCTGCTCGGCTCCATTTAATCGTAGCGTGTATTATGTTTTATAGTCTATAGCACTAAGGGACATTTTAGCTATCTATCAGTGAAAGAATTTTGACAATCCGACCAGCGGTTCCAAAGATTACCCCCTACATACAAACTTACAAATTGTACCTCTTTATAATATTAGTACCTATAGAAGTATAGATTATTGAAATAAATGGAAGTAAATATTCGAAGAGTACATTCTTTGTTCGACCGAGGCATTGAACCTAAACGAACCGAAGTAATTCGATAGTCATTATATCTGACGACATTTTCCTTTCATTGTTATAGTGTCTTAGTCTAAAGGTCCCTCCACATCTATCAAAGGCGTCCGCTCTCCAGATTTGGACGAAATATTATTGACTTTTTTTTTTTTTAATGTAATAGGTCGGCAAACGAGCAGACGGATTACCTGATGGTAAGTAATCAGCGCCGCCCATGGACACTCGCAACGGTGGAGTTACGAGTGCGTTGCCGACCTTTCAGGGATTAGGGATTTGGAGATATAGGGATTGAGGAGGGATTGGGGAAGGGGAAGGATTGGGCCTCCGGTAACCTCACTCACACGGCGAAACACAACGCTGTGGTTATTTCACGCCGGTTTTCTGTGAGGCCGTGGTATCACTCCGGTCGAGCCGACCCATTCGTGCCGAAGCATGGCTCTCCCACACTTGCATGGCTCTCCCACACTTGCATGGCTCTCCCACACTTGCATGGCTCTCCCACACTTAAGGTGACACACACACACTTTGTGAAGGTCGTGGTACCCTGGAGGCTCTCACTACTCACGTATGACTATGCTACTCACGACCTCACAGAAAACCGGCGTGAAACAACCACAGCGTTGTGTTTCGCCGTGTGAGTGAGGTTACCGGAGGCCCAAAACTTCCCCGCCCCGATTATTGAATCCCCAAAAAAGGTTTCTTATTTTAAATACCAAAAAAAAACGCTTATTTCTAGCTATATAGGTACTTTTTAACAATGATAGTTGGGTTAAAAATATAATCTTGATTGTTTTTCTTGATATTCTAAAACTCATTTTCTATTTTTGATCTGTTACTGTTTAACTAGATACTTAATTGTACACAGCTGTTAACTTTTCTACATAAAAAGATAAATCACAGTGTGGGATAAGTGTGGGAGAGCCATGCTTCGGCACGAATGGGTCGGCTCGACCGGAGTGATACCACGGCCTTACAGAAAACCGGCGTGAAACAACCACAACGTTGTTGTTACCGGAGGCCCAATCCCTTCCCAATCCCCAAAATCCCAATCCTTAAAAGGTCGGCAATGCACTCGTAACTCCTTCTTTGTTGCGGGTGTCCATGGGCAACGCCGATTGTTTACCATCAGGTAATCCGTCTGCTAGTTTGCCGTGCTATCACATAAAAAAAAGTTATAATGATTTGTAATAGTCTAAAAGAACATGCACTAGTGGTAAGCTATATAGTTTTATTTAATGTACCCCGATGTCGTCTATCCATAAATGTTTGTATGCCGAAAGGCAGAATGTATAAGGACTCTTGAACATTGTTAACATCTTATTGTAATCCCAAGCGTACGGCGCGTAGCGTTCCGCGCGCGCCTCAAAGACCCAATAGACCATCACAGACGGGGCCCTATAGGGCTGATGTTCAGCCGAGGTTGCGGGGTAAGCGCAATGAGGCACCGCGACCTCGGCCTAGAGCAGGAGATGAAACAGGGGGTTTTTAGTCAGTAAGAGTCTGACACTCCCTCCCACCCGGCCCTGGGCGAGAGAAGTCATTTGATGATTTTCCCCTCCCAAAAAAAAAACATCTTATTGTTATACCTACATTCTAAAAAAAAAGAAAATCTTATTCTTATTCTTATGTAAAAGATATGCACCAAAACAAGTACACAACACAGAATAAGCAAGCAAAACGATAGGAATTTACTAGTTTCAAAAAATGCTCTGTTTCTACATCTAGGTACTGTTAGACGACGAAAATCAACTAAATGAACGTCACTTATATAATCTGTGGTCTCGGCAACACTGGCTGCCGTGGTGACGCTGTCGTCTGTCAACTGAGACAGATGAATAAAGTTTTCCCGCGCAAAGAGTGCAACGGGGATTCGGGTGGGAAGTTTGACGAGCATAGAAATAAGTTTCTTATAAGAATTAGTTTTTAATTAAACTTAAATATTTGAGAGTGTGGTGTTTTACTTAAAAGTACCTACATCCTGTATTTTTTACTTTTAAAAGTTTTAATATCCATGAAGTGCTTTTCAATAGCTTTTTTACCGACTTTGGTAAAAATGAGGTAAACGACATTTTTCATAGTATTGTTCAAAACGTGTTCAGTGAGGCGTGCGCCTGCGCATGTGACCTTGAACTTTAGCGTAAAAGACGTTGATGTAATATGAATTAGAATATCATAAAAATTATGTCTTGAATTTTAATATACGGGAAGTAAAACACTGTAATAAAGACTGTTGTTGGCGTAGTATTACCGATTTGAAAAAACCGTCACCTATAAAAGAGTTTTTTTTTTGTTTTTCTATTATTTTCGTTCTGTACGTTGTAAATTGAAAAAAACTTACTTAAAAATACTACAAAAAAACTTTGGGATTTTCTCCTGTGTCGCAACTCGCAGGTGCGTTCACAAACATATTAAGATGTGTGAATGTGTGTGGGAGAGCCAATATTCGGCACGATAGGGTCGGCTCCACCGGAATGATACCAACCAGAGTGAAACAACCAGAATTGTGTTTCGCCGAGTGAGTGACGTTACCGGAGGCTCAATCCTCGTCTAACCCCACTCCTCCTCTTCCGGAAGCCCAATACATGCCCATCCCAAAAAGGCCGGCAACGCACTCATAACTCCTCAGTAGTTGCGGGTGTCCATGAGCGGCGCCGATTGCTTACCATCAGGTTATCCGTCTGCTCGTTTGCCGATCTATCTCATTAAATAGAATTTTTATTAATTTTTTTGTTTTTGAGGGGAAAATCATTGTTTTGGGTGAGGCGAGAGGGGGTCTTACTGACTAAAATTCACAGTGTTCCTCCTCCTGCTCCAGGTCGGGGCTGTGGTCCACCAGGATCTTAGGTGCTGATGCCAAGATTCCGAGTTAGGTAAAGTGTTAGCAATTACACCAAACCTGGATTTGATGGGTTACCTGGTGTTAAACAATTACGCCGCCCATGGATACACGCAACAACAAACGAACTACGAGCGCGTTGCCAACTATTTGGAGATTAGGGGTTTGAAGATTTAGGGATCTAGGAGGGATTGGAGATCTAGGAGGGATTTGGGATGGGAGGGCAACATTAGGCCTCCGGTAACCTTACACAAACGGCAAAACATTTGTGTGAGGATGTGGTATTAATCCGGTCGAGTAGACCCATTCGTGCCGAAGCATGACTCTCATACACTTATTAAAGCTTACTATTAAGGCATTATCGTGCAAAGTAATTTGAATGTTCGTTACTCCAAAACGACTGAACCGGTTTGAGTGAAATTTGATCATAAGGATAACAAAGACTTTCGATTTCGTTTTAAGTGTGTTTTTGTTGTTGTGAACTTAGTCGAACTCTTGAGTGCCTAATGATGCCTGATGTTGATGTTTTTTTTTTTTGAGAGGGGAATTTCCTCAAATTACTTTTCTCGCCCAGCTTGAAGCGAGAGCAATGACGATATTTTTTTTTTGTAAGTATATAATCCTCTATGGATATCAATGTTCAAACCTTCTCCGTGTGGGAAGAGGTCTTTGCTCTGCAGTGGGCACTTATAAGCTGATGATGTGAACGTGTATACCTTGTAATATATAAAACATTGTAAATATGCAGAGAATGCTGTCTGACTAGTAATGAACATCTGAGTTAGAACGTCTAATTAGATGCCTAGGTTACCTAGGTACAGGTTATTCATTGCCAAGTGAATATAAATGTTGTATTATATAATATTACATAATATTATAATGTAATTATATATTACATAATATTATATAAACAGGGTGTAAAAAGGCACTTAACAAAGCCGAAAGCCACGTATTCTACCCATTATTTAAATCATTTTTTTATTTAAGACCATAGCTGGGACTCCGCGGGTTCTCAATTTTTTTTTGCGCAATCGAATTCTAAGTATTATTACAAAACTTTTTTCCAAACAATCATTACCTGAATTTTCGATTTTCAAATAAATTACGCATTTGAAGTTACGAACAGTACCTAATATACGTAATAAATAAATGCAGACCCGCACAAAAAAACATCGTGCATCTCAGTAGGATTTTTATTTTACAGAATTGTTTTGTTGTTGCGAAGTAAAACGTCGACCTACGTACTTATCACAGCGTTTTAATGCTAAGCTGTGAACCTACGCACACAATGACACGAAGCCCGTTTGCTTTACATTGCGCGCAATAATTTTTTTGTTTTTTTGATACCTAAAAATAAAAGTCGTTTCCCAGTGATAATTTTAGCGTAAAGCTACTTAGTTAGAACTGCAGTATGCATAGTTAACGGCTTCGTTAAGTGTCTTTTTACACCCTGTATACATTTTGCCGAGAATAGATCTGTGTAGGCTAGAGATCTTTGTAGTAAAATTGGACTGTTGTTTCTTATTGAAGTTGTAGTCGTGGTGGCCCGGAGGTTAAGGCGCTCGGTTCTCATGCATGAGGGTGTGGGTGTGAAACCTGGCAAGTACCAATGTGACTTTTTCCAAGTTATATGTACTTTCTATGATTATTTAGACACCACTGACATACGGTGAAGGTAAACATCGTGAGGAAACCTTGACTTATAATATCTAATTACAAGTTTGAAATCGCCAACCCGCATTGAGCAAGCGTGGTGATTAATACTCTAACTCTCCATATGAGAAGATGCCTTTGCTCTGCAGTGGGCACTTATAGACTGGTGGTGTGATGATGTGTGATATTGGTTCTTACATCCGCAACACCATAGAAGTCACAGGCACGTTTCCAGCCTTTTAGGATGGAGATCATGTTTATTTTTTTATATTATAGGTCGGCAAACGAGCTGGCGTACGACGTCGTCCATGGACACCCGCTTCATCAAAGAAGTTACGACTGCGTTGCCGGCCTTTTGGGGATAAGGGTTGGAGAGGAATGAGGAGAGGCATTGGGCCATTAGTAACCTTTTCATTAGTAATTCTATTGTCCTTAAGGTTATTTTCTTTTTATGTTTCTCTATATACACGCGTTACACTGTTCTCACATAATCAAACTAACTAAATAATGTATCAAAGAATGTTTATGTGAGACTGATTTTAAAAGAGTAACCATGGAGTTTCTTGCTCGTTATTCTCCATCGGAATCTACACTTTGGAACGAGCGAATAGCGTCACTAAGAGGACTGACCAACAGACTGACACTTTATATCTTTAAAATTTTGTTTGACGTTCAAAAGTGCCTGTATTGGTCTAATTGAAATAAATGATTATGACTTTGACTTTGAACCTCACTTACACGGCGAAACACAACGCTGTGGTTGTTCCACGCCGGTTTTCAGTGAGGTCGTGGTATCACTCCGGTCGAGCCGACCCATTCGTGCCGAAGCATGGCTCTCCCAAACTAACTTAAACATACATAGATAGTATAGATACATACATAGGGTCAAAAATGCAATTGCACTCTACCAATTTTAAAATGACCAAAATATCTTTGTAGAATAGAGTCAATGATTGAGGAGTGCTTTAATTTATAGCATAGAATCTAAATTATTGAATAAACTGGCTGTGAACCATTGAACTGTGACTACAAAGACATTAATCATTTTAAAATTGGTAGAGTGTAATTGCATTTTTGATCCCTGACGTACATCCAAACATCATCCGTCCGTCAGTCACTCAGTCGTGCTGACTCGCTACAATTCCAATTAGTTGACTATGAGTACAATAATTATTTAGTCTGTGTAGTCGTGAGAATCGACTGGCCTTGCAATATTAGCCTTGTGTAGTCATTTCTTGATTTTACTTATAATTTGATGTAATTTGTTAGTTTCTTTAGTCAAAAACTATTTTGTTTAAGTACTTATATACATTTTTTCTATACTAATATTATAAAGAGGTAAAATTTTTAAGTTTGTATGTAGGGGGTAATCTTTGGAACCGCTGGTCCGATTGCCAAAATTCTTTCACTGATAGATAGCTACAAGGTTCCTGAGTGCTATAGGCTCTAAAATATCACGCTGCGATCAAATGTAACTAGGCAGCGGGTGAAAAAGTGCGAGATTTGCTAGTTTATTATAAATTACGTGGAAAGAAATACAAAAATCCAATGCAGTGGTGGCCCGGAGGTTAAGGCGCCCGCTTCTCTTGTGGGTTCGAAACGTGAGAAGTACAAGTGTATCTTTTCCGAATTATATGTACTTTCTATAATTATTTAGACACCACCGATTTACGGTTCTTTAAGTTATAGGATGTCTAAGGTGCAGACGGATTACCTGATGGTAAGCAATTACGAGACAGAAACAGAACAGAATTACGAGAAGACAACAGATGAATTACGAGTGCGTTGCCGACCTTTTGGGGATTTGTTGATTTTCAATGTAACAATGAATTTATTTTTGCAAATAGGCCATAAAACGGCACTTTTAGACGTCAAATTATATGTGAAAAACTAGATGAACCCGGCATTTCCTATCTGACTACTCTGAGAAGAAATGCCGAAACAAACTCAGAGGTCAGTCTCTTTTCAAGTCAAGACAATGTAAAATAACATAACGTGAGAGAATCGTGCAAGCTCATTCCGTAGTGGTGTTTTGAGGAAAGAACCACACCAGTTTGAGGGGGGCCGTTCTAAAGAACGGCACGCAAGTGTCATTTTACAAGACTGGGAAGGGAATGGGGTAGGGGAGGGATTGGGCCTCTGGGAACCTCACTCACATGGCGAAACACAACGCTGTGGTTGTTACACGACGGTTTTCTGTGAGGCCGTGGTAACATTGAGTCTACATTATCTATATATAGGAATGGTGGAATAGTGACTTCACACATTTTTCGGTTTTTCTAACATAGTTCCTGATGTCCTTTCTCGAGTTCTAAACTATGCTTGTTCCAAATTTCACCCAAATCGGTCCAGTAGTTTAGTCGTGAAGAAAAGACAGACAGAGTTACTTTCGCATTTATAATATTACTTTGACTGACGACATCCGCAGGGTGGCTGGCAGTGGTTGGATGAGAAGAGCTGAACATCGAGCTCAGTGGCGTGCAATTGGGGAGGCCTATGTCCAGCAGTGGACGACAGCAGGCTGATGATTATGATGATGATGAATATTAATTTGGCTTGAGTTTATTTATTTGACCCTGTTGACCAATGTCTTCTAATCTATCAATTTTACAAGGCATGGCATAAAAATAACGAAATGCTATCGAAACAAAATACTTATTTATGACCGCAAATAATTTCTGTTGATGTAAGCTGTGAGTCATTGAGTAATTCTTGCTCAGATCTATCCATTTGTTAACAATAAAAATATGCTTCGGTCGTATTATTATTTTTACTTTATTAATAGCTGACTAGCTCGCTTTGCCTGTGTGGTATGTTGGTTAAAAGCGAAGCTCTGGAGTTAGTCTATCAAGAGGTCCCCGTGTCCCTAACAGAAAGAAAGAATGAAAAAAATTTATTTTTGCGCAAGCCCACACACATAGACAACTAAAATACAAAAAAAAAGAAGATATTACTAAACTAATAATCTAAACTAGGTAACTTAAACAAAATTAATAACAAGAAAAAAAATTTAAACTTTTACCTATGGTCCACAGAGTATGACATTATGCACGAGGTCGCGTGTTTCTTTTTCATTATCTGTGGACCGTTACTACAAGGAAGTAACATAATTTATAACAATAAACATACTGCTTATATGTAACTGTTCTCTATGGTGACAAACAATAACAAAAAAATTTCAAACTTATAATTAGAAATTATAAGTAGAGGTTTCCTCACGATGTTTACCTTCACCGAATGTCAGTGGTGTCTTAGGTAATAATCATAGAAAGTACATATAACACGGAAAAAGTCACATTGGTACTTGCCAGGTTTCGAATCCACACTCTCATGCATGAGAAGCGGGCTCCTTTACCTCGGGGACACCACGACATTTATATTACTCAGATAGTAGGATTGAAAAAGAGTAACCATGGAGTTTCTTGCTCGTTCTTCTCCATAGGAATCTACACGTTGGAACGAGCAAATAGCTTCACTAGAGGACAGACGGACAGACTGACACAAAAAGTTGAAATTTTGATATGTTGTTTAATTTGACGTTCAAAAGTGCTTCGAGTGGTCTGTTTGAAATAAATGATTTCACTTTGGCTTTTAAATATTTTATGGTCCATTTTTCTTGGTACAGGTCGGCAAAGGAGCAGACTGATTACCTGATGATGGTAAGCAATCAGCGCCGCCCATGGACATCCGCAGCACCAAAAGAGTTACGAGTGCGTCGCCGGAATTTTAGGGATAAGGGTTTCGGATATTTAAGGATTGAGAAGTTTGAGTGAGGTTACAAAACGCTGTGGTTTTCTGTGGGGCCGTGGTATCACCCCGGTCGAGCCGACCCATTCGTGCCGAGACATGGCTCTCCCACACTTTAAATACATAGCCATTCGTGCCAAAGGACTCTGACACTTAATGCCTTCGATTCCATAAAAAAATATTAGAAAAATTCCTATCGATTGCATCGAGGCGATTGACTGTCGACTCCATATGGTTTCCCTCCTTATACAGAAACTTATAGAGCATGATCTTATATGTAAGAGTGACCATGGACTGGATTTTATAACAAACTTGGATCACTACGCCATAATCTATACTTCTATACTAATATTATAAAGAGGTAAAATTTGTAAGTTTGTATGTAGGGGGTAATCTTTGGAACTGATGGTCGGATTGCCAAAATTCTTTCACTGATAGATAGCTACAAAGTTCCTGAGTGCTATAGGCTATAAAACATCACGCTACGATTGAATGGAGCCGAGCAGCGGGTGAAACCGCGCGAGAGTAGCTAGTATATAGCTTCGTAAAAAACATATTAGATACTTTACGAATCCTTCTCTTACCTAGGCCATCCATAAAAGGATAATTCACTTATTTTAAACAGAGTTCGGGCCACAGCAGATCTTTATTTTCTGGAACGTTGGATAACGATCGAATTACTTGATGGTAAGCAATCGGTGTCGCCCGTAATACCAAAGGAGTTACTAGTGCGATGCCGACCTTTTGGAGATTAGAGTTATGGATGTTTAAGTGAGGATTGAAGAATAATGGGGTTATGGGAGGATTGGGCCTCCAGTAACCTCACTCACACGGCGAAACACGACGCTGTGGTTGTTTCACGTCGGTTTTCGGTTAGGCCGTGGTAACACTCCGGTCGAGCCGACACATTCGTGCCGAAGCTTGGCTCTCCCACACTTTTTTTTCTTACGGAATCAAGCAGTTTCGGCGATATATTGATTCTAAATATCGTTAATAATTTACAATAAACAATAACATAAATACTGAGCATGAGACAATCTAACAGCCCACTGCTATAATTAAATTCCTTAAAAAGTATTGTTTTCATAAATGATAAAATATAAAAATTGTGTAAGTAATTTTTCCTGACGCTCATTCCCAGGAGTCGAAGTTGCAGTTTTATTTTGTGTATTGAAAATCATCTATTGTTTTCTACCGCTTCAGTTAGGGCGAAAGGGATTGTCAGACTCTTACTGACTAAAAACTACCCTGTTCCTTCTCCTGCTACGATCCGAGGCAGCGATGCATTAAAACGCTTAAATCGCAACCCCAGCTGAACATCAAGCCCATTGGGCCCCATCAATAGCTCCTTGAGGCACCCCAGTTGGAAAAAAGTTCCTACCTAATTAGTGCTTGCTTTTTATTGATTCGACCTTCTGAATTTTTTAAGATGTCAGATTTTTTCTCTTAAAATGTAGGCTGAGGGCGGCGGATTGAGATCTTTGCCTTGATTTCGAGGTAAGAGCATTAAAAATAAACGAATATGTTACTAAATTCTTCAATCTTCAACCTTTTCTGATTTTAAATACCTCTGTATCAAGTTTAAGCTTTTAAACTTTTTGTCACACTTTACATTTAAGTGTAGCGGTGACATTTTTCTAAAAAGTCAGCTTAAAAAATACAAATATTAAGTTATCTGTTCCTTTATGGATTTAGATCTGCAACTGGATCAAGTAACATTTTCTATATGGTTGGTTAAGAATAAAGATGGAACTGATACCAGAAACTCAATTAAGACTAAGCTCAGAACCTAGATGAGAACCACACCCCCCAAAATCGCTTAATTTACTTCTAAAACAATGGAATTGTAATCTTAAATCACATATTATGACGATCTTCGCTACATTAAAAGTATGACTGCATATGATTTGCGTTCCCACCTTAGTTAATTATTTCTATAGAACAATCAGCAATGCACTTTCAACGAACGAAGATTAATCGCAAAAACGAATCGCGTGCACGTATACACCATTCAGTCTAACTAAACAAACTTTAAAACCAGTTTTTTACCGTTTGCAAACACTGATTTACTCCATCCTAACCCGTTTGTCAACGAGCTAAGGTTGAGTTTCGAATAAATTTGTTTTTCAAGATGGCAGCGCATGCCTGAGGTTGGCATCGCCATATTTGCCTGTTGCCAACTTCAGTGCACTCCGAATCACTGACCGGGATGGTCACGTCGCGCGCGCTAAACACAATAAAACAAGTTATTAAAAGTTAAATTATACAAAAACTTTAATTCTCAGTTATTTTAAAGTGTGTGTATCAAATTTATAATGATAAACAGTGGTTTCAAGTGTGTTTTGTCGTAAAATAAGTGTTGAATGTCCATTGTTCTGTGGATAACTTCGAAATCGTTGTAAACAATGATTGCTTAGCTATAATGGAAGACGTATACACAATTAAAGTTAAAACGAAACCCGATACAAGGAACTTATATCCGTCGGAGAGGCGGTATTCTGCATCTACTGTGTCGGGGCTAGCGTGGGTTCACATCGCTTTGGCTGCAACATCCTTTCTTCTCGCCTGCCTAGCATTAGTCAGCCCGAATTCCAACGCACACCCTCTACTAAACAACAACACACAAGAAAATGCCAAACTCCAGACTGAAAATACACCAATATTATTACAAAATGAAAACACAAATGGCTCGCTCTACGAGAATGATTTTGAAAACGAGACACAGATAAATTCGAATAACGAAACGAATTTAAATTCAAGTGTCAACGGAAATCCGTTAAATTCGAATGGAACGACGGAATTTAACGGAAATGAGAATGATAGTAGTTATATTTTGGTTTTAGCACCAGCTTTGATCACTGTGTTTGGTTTGGCGGCTGGATTAACGAGTATACTGGCTTCCGTTCGCTGGTACATAGATCACAATATTACTTGGTTATTCATAATGTCTTGTCTGTCTTCCATGATCTCTCTAACTTCTTTTATAATGATCACTGTCTGGTTTATAACGACATCAGACGGAGATATAACAGAGTTCTACAAGGATAAAGTACCATTCAAAGATTATTTTGTCGTGAAACACAGCGATATTGTAACCAAGAATGAATCTCATATGATCGTTGCACTGAACTCTCACACGGAACCAGAAGAAACGCAGAATTTGTTCACGAAACGTGTGCTTTCGATAAATATTCTTATAGCTGCATTTTTAGAATTTCTATGGTCGATTTTAAGCGTCAAAATTGCTTATAAGGGCATGAAAAATACTTATAAAGACGATACCGAACGCAGAGGTAACTGCATTTCTGTTGTTACAAAAATAAAAGGTAATGATACAAGAAAAATACCACGGAACGGCAAGCTCCTTCCTCCAAAACCCGACTTGATAGATCATTATCCAAGCAAGAAAATCAAAAGGATATTTCTAGCTCAATCTGACAACGGATTCTATTTGAAAAACGAAGAGAATAAAGCGAAACAGAATACGGAAACTAGCTCAGAGTTTTACAAGGAGAGGATGATGAACTTTTTGAACCGATGCGCCTCCTTGGAAGGCTTGTCCAATATAGAAAATACCTCGAGCGTTCACTCAGAGGCTTTGAACCCGATACCTGAAGGTGTGACTGTGGAAACCAGCTCTCCAGAAGCAGTTCCAGAGCTAAAAGATCGTATGACGCCGGTCAGTTGGGGAGACTCCCCCGATCACACGATTTACAACCAAAATACACTGAATTTGGATAAAATATTTAAGTTTAAACCGACTCAGAATAAAAGTGAGACCAATGACTAGTGCGTGTTAGATAAATAAGTGAAATTGACAATATTTTCGTGATTGGACACGCAAAGTTTGTGATTAATTGTGTTTTTTTATAGTAGGTATTGTTTTGTTTGTGCAGCAACTATAGTTTATCTGTGGTAAAACTAAACGTAAACAATGTTGGTATGTTTTTTTATATTAAAGAACTCGTATAAAATACATACAAATATTATTTAAATTCAGTATATTAGCTGACATCGATTTAGGTTAATAACTGATATTAACTCCGCCCCTAAGGCTACCCACTGACCGATATTTTTAATCGAGTTTTAGATAAAAAGACATGCCAAGATTGCTTACATTTAGGTCCTTAACTAAAAAGATAGATCATAGTCTATTCAGAATTAATTTTGCGGACAATGTAAGGAATATACCTACCTAACCTAAAAAATTTACTCAATGACTAAGTTATGTAGTATTTTTGTGTGACCATCGTAATGAAAAATTTTACTCAATGACTATAATAAGTTATGTGGTATTTTTACCTATATATGACTATTGTAATGTTCTACTAAGTCAAAAAATAAATTATTTCTATGTAGGTACCTACTTACACAAACATGTATAAATACGATTATAGGATAATATTTTTGCGAGAGTCGATATACATTGAATGTTATTTTCATTAACTTTTTATTCGTGGTAATTCGAGACACAATGGGTGCGCGAACGCCGGCTTTCGCTTGGGGTTTGATGAATTAAGTGGTTAGGTAATTTTAGGAGCGTTTTCTACACCCACTTTCAAGCGAAAAGCCATAGAATCTACTTAACCGATTATAATAAATCATGGAACTCATACGCAATGTATCAAGGTTATAAAACTTCAAAAAGGTCATTTTCGAAATATTCTTTTATAAATCAGATAGAAGATTTAATTTTTGATTGTAATTAAAAAATACATCTACCTACCTATCTGAGTTTATTTCTTACTTTACTGTTTTTTTTTTTTTTATTACATTTTGTAAAACACTATGTCAAATAAAATCGTGTGTCGCATTTATGCAGTCAGATGGCAAAGGCTTATTTAAAAAAAAAACATTAAAAAACATAAAATAAGAAACTACCTACATATAGTTGGGTTTCAGCTTTCTTGGTCAAAATAAATTTTCGTAGAATTGTTTTTTACCTACACTAGCGCCCCGCCCCCGCTTCGCACGGGTCCACTAGGTATCTTGCTAACACCGAAACGGCCACTATTCCCAATTTGAACATTATGGTGTCAGATGTTGCGATCTCATCCAAAATTCATAGAAAACTATCGTTTTAATTACATTCCAATAAAAGTATTGAATTTGACTTCTTACTATGTTTTTATAATAACTATCGTGAGACATACTAAATTAACTAAAATTCGCGGGTTACTCACGTGTAAATGATGAGAGCGAGAGGCGAGTAGGCTGCGCGACGTCGCCGCGTCCGCGCACGCTGCTCATGAGGAAGAACCCCTCTGTGGTTCGAAACTAGTAGAGCTTTTCTCATCATTTACACGTGAGTAACCCGCGAATTTTAGTTAATTGACTTCTTACTCTCCAATAAAAGTAATGAATTTGACTACTTCATTGGAAATTGCCGGATTGTATCGAAAATATAATTGTTTTTTTATATAAATATAATGTTGTCCCTAAATTTAAAATAATTTATTATTGACTTAGTGGACTACTTAAACCAGATGTTTATATAAATTGTCTACTTATTATATTATGGGGTGATTTATCAATAGTCATATAAATGTTATTTGAGGAATAAAATTGTTGCTGTCACTGTCTTATACAAACATTGTGACGCGACAGCATTATAATTATTCCGCAGATAACTTTTATCTAACCATTGAAAAATCTCCTTAATTATGTGAATACAATTTATAGATTTTGCTATTAATATTGTACTTAAAGACATTTAATGAATACTCCAACTATTGTACTTTCGAAGTTAATTTAGACACCACTGACATACGGTGAAGGAAAACATCGTGAGGAAACCAGGACTTGTAATTTCTAATTATAAGTTTGAAATCGTCAATCCGCCTTGAGCGAGAGTTGTGGTTAATGCTCAAACCTTCTCCGTGTGAGAAGAGACCTTTGCTCAGCAGTGGGCACTTATAGGCTGATGACGACGATGATTCTTTAGTGACGATATATTTTCGAATTTGACTTAAGACTGGGTTGAGTAGATTTTGAATGACTCTTTAGTATAATGATTATAAGAAATGCTAATAACTTTTCATAGGTCTTATATGAAAATAAGTAGATAGTATTCGTTTTAAATATGTTAGGTATAGGATTATGACAATTTTTTTTATAAAGTTTATGAAAAAAATCTACCTAGGTACTTCTAGTAACTATTTAAATAATGTCAACTGACCTTAATGTTATTTTAGACTGACTAAGTATGTAAATTTTGTATCGCTTTTTTACAAAAAAATATACATATGATATTATGCATATATAAAGATTTGTGCTAAAACAAAAAACGATGTTTTTCTTTTTCACGTATTAGATGATAAATTAAATACCTTATTTTTTATGTAATAGGTCGGCAAACGAGCAAATGGATTACCTGGTGATAAGCAATCAGCGCTACCCACGGACACCTGGAACAGAGGAGTTACAATACCGCCGACGTATCTTGGCTAGTCTGAAGTTAGCCGATTAGCTGCGCAGTACACAATTTTGTTCCTAAAAGATCCATTGCGCAGACAACGGCTAACTTCAGACTCACCAAGATACGGCGGCCGCACTGTACGAGTGCGTTGCCGACCTTTTAGGGATTGGGTTTGGGGTGGGGAAGGATTAGGTCTCCGATAACCTCACTCACACGGCGAAACACAACGCTGTGGTTGTTTCACGCCGGTTTTCTTTAACTTATTCTGATTTTTTGAAGTTCTGAAGTTTATAGCACATTATTGTTCATTGAATAATCAGATTCAACACAAACAAAATAATCAATGAACTAGCTAATGATTCTAACGCATTTCTTAGCCTCAACAACTGAATTGTCTGCATAGTTGCGGGTTCGATTCCCGTACTGAACAACTCTTTGTGTGATCCACAAATTGTTGTTCCGGGTCTGGGTGTAATGTGTATGTGAAATTCTATGTTTGTAAACGCTCCCAAGACAGGAGACAATCCTAAAGTGGGGCAAAGTGTTTTTAAAAAAGCAAAAAATATAAAAAAATACTACCTACTACAGCCTCTGAGTCACTGGGGTGGCGTTCTCACAAAATTAAATAAACAATTGTGTCTTTATCAGTAGATTTTTTTCAAGTGCGACAGAAATCCTCGTCAACCCTGACTGGGATCTTCGATGTCATAATAACACAGAGCTTGGCATTTTTTTTTTATTATATCGTGTATAGGTAAACTAGCACACGGATTACCTGATGGTAAGCAATCAGCGCCGTCCATGGACACCCGCAACCCGCAAGAGAAGTTACGACTGCGTTGCCGGCCTTTTTGGGATTGATTTGGATCAATTCAAGAATTGGGAAGGGAAAGGGTTTTCACTGCTCATTGACCCAACGCCGTGGTACATCACACAACTGTCTTCAAAATGATGAATGAGGCATATCCGAGTGTGTTTTCTTGATATTATTATTTGTTTTGTTAGATTGGAAAGTTCAGCAATCAAGCAGACCTGATAGCCTGATAGTAAGCAATCGAGTGTCACCTATATCGATACCTCCAACTCTACGAGGGTTACAAGAGCATTTTTGAGCATTTGGGGAGGGTAACGATTGGCCCTCCGGTAACCTCACTCACACGGCGATACGCAGCGCTGTGGCTGTTTCACGCCGGTTTTCTTCGAGGCCGTCATCATCATCATCATCAGCCTGTTGTCGTCCACTGCTGCACATACGCCTCCCCAATTGCACGCCACTGAGCTCGATGTTCAGTTCTTCTCATCCAACCACTGCCAGCCACCCTGCGGATGTCGTCAGTCCACCTAGCTGGAGGGCGCCCTACACTACGTTTGCCTAGACGTGGTCTCCACTCTAGAACACGTTTACCCCAGCGGTCATCGGTTCTTCGACAAATGTAACCTTCCCACTGCCACTTCAGTTTGCTAATCCTTTGATAACTTTAGTTCTCTGTCGGATCACCTCGTTTCGAATGCGATCCTTCAGAGAGACTTCAAGCATAGCCCTTTCCGTAGCTCGCTGCGTGGTATTCGAGGCCGTGGTATGCATGCATGCAGCATGAAGGATGATAGCTCTCCCACATTTGATGTAAGATTGATGATTTGACCTTGATTAGGGTCTTGGATTCGATGTAATAATAACTTCGTCGAGTCCTTTCGACGGACGATACGGCAGTCAGTTGGTACCATAATATTTATTGGCACCTAGCTGCCACCAGCGGCTTCGTCCGCGTGCTGTGTAGATAAAAAGCAGCCTATAGCAATAGAACAAAATTGATGTATACCTACATCAAATTTTTGTTTTTAATTGTCTCTCATTTTTATGGTTAGGTACATCTCCAATGGATAAATACCCTATTACTTACTAAGTCTCCGCTATCCGTCCGTCAATAGATAGAATGGTACGGATCTCACTAATAGGTAAGCATTACAAATATTTCATAAAACCTTTTTTTTATAGCCTATCGTGTGTCCCACTGCTGGGCAAAGGCCTCCCCTTTTTCCTTCCAAATTTCTCTATCTAGTGCGATCTCCGGCCAAGTTTGCCCCGCGTACATGATCAGATCGTCACACCACCTTCGCCGTGGTCGACCACGACGGCGTCGACCTCCTTCTGGTGTCCAGTGAGTGACAACCTTCGCCCATCTGTCCGGGTGCATTCGTGCGACGTGGCCAGCTCACTCCCACTTCAGCCTGGCTGTTTTTTCTACGACATCTGCTATTTGAGTTATGGAGCGCAGCGTGGTATTTTTAACGCGATCTATTCGCTTAACACCTAAAATGCTGCGCTCCATTGCCCTTTGACAAATCTTGAGTTTGGACTTTTGCTGTTCAGTAAATTACCAACTTTGAGCACCGTAGGTTAGGACGGGCAGGATACACATGTCGATGAGTTTTCGTTTATCTCACCTATATCATAAAACCTATTATATTTTATTTTATACCGCGTCGCGTCGAGCGCGGCAACCGTTACACAAAAATAATCCTTATAGCATGATTCAGTGTTTATTATTGGCAATGTACCATAAAAATTATCTTTGCTTTATACTTCAAACCGACTCAATTAAGTTTCAAATGGTAATGGATACAATATATCAATTGAATCTGATTGGCAAACGATACTGTTGTTACCTACCTATTATAAAACTTCATTTGTTTTATAGTGGGAAGGTTCCATTCGTTCGTATGATTGTGTGTTCGATCTGGGTTTAGTAAAAAGTTTTATTGCGTTTATAGTTTTTTTTCTTTCAATTCTGTTTGGCAATAGAGTTGTTATTTATGACCCTTTTTTGAGGAGGATACTTTTTTCTTGCGGAATCGGGCGGGACCTGTTCGAGAATTTTTCTTTTTTCATTTTAAAAAACACGTTGCCCCACACTGGGATTTTCTCCTGTGTCGTGGGTACACAAATATACAATTTCACATACACATCACACCCAGACCCGGAACAACAATTTGTGGACCACATACAGAATTGTTTCGTGCGGGAGCGAGCCCGCGACACGTTGCACGGCAGCCAGTTGCCCAGCCACCGCGCCAACCGTGCAGTCTTCAACATATATCTTGATCTCAAAAGGTTATGTTTAAAGCTTACTGTCACTAAGGACCGTTTATTGAGAGGAAAAATCATCAAATGACTTCTCCCGCTTTCTCATGACTTCGCCCGGTTTTTAGTCAATAAGAGTCTGACACTCCCTCTCGCCTCATACTGGGCGAGAGGGAGTCACCACGAATCTTCAGCTCTAAGCCGCGGTCGTGGTATCTTATTGCGCTTGCCCAGCAACTCCGGCGTCACTTATGACAAAATATTGAAATTATAGAAACATCTATCCACCATAGACTCACGTAGGTATATATAAACCAAGAGACTAGACTTTTTATCGGAAAACCACCACGTCTCCCGTCCTGGGTGAAGCATGATGAAGTGTCACTCTTACTGACTAAAACCAACAAGTTGTGTATCCAGCTGAGAACCTGACCCACGGACACCTGTAATAAAACTCCTCGTTTAATACAAATTAATCCTTTAATATTTAGGTTACAAGACTATTACTTTTATTCAGTGTTACTCTTTACAACCTTTCATCTCGGTTGCTCACAAAGAGTAAAGTACTAAAGGAGTAGAAGAGAGCCCTCTAGCGTATTTTTTGGCATACAAATTTGAAGCGCCCTCTGGATTTTGTAACCAGAAACGAATGCATGCTATACCTAGTATATGTAGATATCACCATATTTATACATAGATTTTGATTTAGCGTGTTTTTAATTCCTTAAACCCATACAGTCAAATTATTTTACAGTTGTATAGGGTTTAATTGCCAGGAAGGGTCCCGGAATTAAAAAAAGACAAAACTTATTCAAATTAACAAACATCGTGTGATCTGTCAACATCAAAATTTAAAAGACTTGTTTTGCCATGCTGTCATGTAATAAATTCCCTAATGCGTTAGAATGATTAACGACTGTCATCCAAAAAATTATAGTAACAGCCACTTATTAAACTATAAATATAAGTTATTAGTTATTAGTTAATTAGTTAGTTAGTTAATTACACTTTAAATATATTTATAAGCGTTATTTAAATTCACATGACTGGTTATTTATACCCATTTTTGAAGCAGTTTTTTAGATCTGCAGCACCAGGACAGTGACATCTATTGTGATATGTAGTCACTTAACAAGACATTGAGTGTTTCTTAGTAACAAATATAAGATGGCACCTCTATCTTTCCGATCTTGGTGGATGTAGGGCAGTGTCCCCCCTCTGGTTGCCCAGATGAGAATGCCCTCACTCGCCGTTCCCGTTTATTTCGATTATTTCAAAAGATCGATACAAAAATCGATTATTGATATCTTAGTCGATTTTTGTAGTGTATAATATGAACCTAACACACCATTGCGCTTGTCCGAAACTCTGGCTGGACAACGGACCTGGTGGGCCTCATCTTTGGAGGACTGATGGCTCTTTTAGGCGCGAGTCTGGTTCTGGTCGTCCCGCCAGCTACCCTTTGATACTCGCTGTCAAGAAACTAGCCATTGACCTCGATTACACACATTTATATTGGCGTTATACATTGCCCTTATTGTTTTTGTTTACGCGAACGATGACGCGGTGTGTGGCTGCAATGTACGACGAATTACGATTAGTCGAGCGACTCCTCGCGTATGTCGTAAACCGTGCCTCGTAACCGTGACATAACCTTGCTTGCCTTAGCAACTATTAATGTACCTAATTGGGTAGTTTCCTAGGTCAAAAATAAATTAATTTGTCGTTTCAATACAATAAAATATTGAAAAATAAGTACTTTTATTCATCGATCGATCGAGACCTACACTACTTAAATGTTAATGTTAGACATTTTTCAACAAACTTTTTGTTTGGGGAGAATCATCAAATGAAAAATCAAACTATCAATTCAAAGTGAGAGAGAGAGAGCTATGCTTCGGCACGAATGTTTCGGCTCGACCGAAGTGATACCATAATGGCTTCCCAGAAAAACGGCGCAAAACAACCACAGCATTGTGTTTCGCCGTGTGAGTGAGGCAAAGAGAATATAACCATATGTATAGGTATGTTATAATCTCATCGTCATATGTTATATTCTCTTTGGAGTGAGGTTACCGGAGGCCAGGTAATATGTAAGTAGGCTCCTTTGCCGCCTATTACATAAAAAAAAAACTAAGTATCTTCGTACAACGCAAAGCGACAAAATTGAATTTAAATTGTCTCTTCATTACTCTTTCACATAGATAACGTTGAAACTGAATTAAAAATGAAAACCGTTACTAAGGAGGCAACAAACACCGGTTGTAATCGATTTAATAACCTCTAATAGACTTCTTATATAAATTGTTGCTGCCAATACTTTAAAATTATTATGTAAACAGTAGCTCGTGTAACTAATGAAGAAATTTAAAAACAAACTAATTTTTTGCCGTGTTATTTATTGATAAAAGTGTTAGCGAGATTGATTGTCCAGGCGACACACGTACTTAGGTATCGTCATGAGCTAATGTTCACATGTAAACAGCAGCTCATGTAGTGTAGATGTCCAGTCAACTGATGGTAGCGGTGACTGTCCAGGCGACACACGTAGGTACTTAGGTATCGTCATGAGCTAATGTTCACATGTAAACAGCAGCTCATGTAGTGTAGATGTCCAGTCAACTGATGGTAGCGGTGACTGTCCAGGCGACACACGTACTTAGGTATCGTCATGAGCTAATGTTCACATGTAAACAGCAGCTCATGTAGTGTAGATGTCCAGTCAACTGATGGTAGCGGTGACTGTCCAGGCGACACACGTAGGTACTTAGGTATCGTCATGAGCTAATGTTCACATGTAAACAGCAGCTTATGTAGTGCAGATGTCCAGTCAACTGATGGTAGCGGTGACTGTCCAGGCGACACACGTACTTAGGTATCGTCATGAGCTAATGTTCACATGTAAACAGCAGCTCATGTAGTGTAGATGTCCAGTCAACTGATGGTAGCGGTGACTGTCCAGGCGACACACGTACTTAGGTATCGTCATGAGCTAATGTTCACATGTAAACAGCTGCTCATGTAGTGTAGATGTCCAGTCAACTGATGGTAGCGGTGACTGTCCAGGCGACACACGTACTTAGGTATCGTCATGAGCTAATGTTCACATGTAAACAGCAGCTCATGTAGTGTAGATGTCCAGTCAACTGATGGTAGCGGTGACTGTCCAGGCGACACACGTACTTAGGTATCGTCATGAGCTAATGTTCACATGTAAACAGCAGCTCATGTAGTGTAGATGTCCAGTCAACTGATGGTAGCGGTGACTGTCCAGGCGACACACGTACTTAGCTATCGTCATGAGCTAATGTTCACATGTAAACAGCAGCTCATGTAGTGTAGATGTCCAGTCAACTGATGGTAGCGGTGACTGTACTTCTAATGCTCTTAGGCCGAGACCGCGGTACCTTATTGAGGTCGACCCGCAACATTGCCTAAAAAAATATAAGTGTGGGTCTTTCATTATGAGAAAAATAAAAGACAAATATCATCAAAACAATTTAATATGGCGAAAATTTCAATTGTACAAAAAATATACCTATTTTGTATCCAAAACAATAACTTAATAACACTAGTTGTACTTCTATCTTAATTCATATAATAAAAATAATAATAGTAGAAAGTAGTTTTAAAATAAAGAAAGTGAGTATAACAAATAGTAGAAAAATCATCTAAAAATATACCTACGTAATGACATTATAAGAACCATTCTGTTATATTATTATAATTAATTAATCTTAGCTTAGCATTTATGATGTCAAATAAATGTCTATACAAAATTTCAGCTCAATCGAGTGAAGATATCTAGTACAAAATTTAGTTGCTAGATTCCTTTTACTTAACATACAATCGAACATACTTTGCAAGGTAAATAAAATCATGTACATACATAATGTAAAAAATAAAATATTTAATTTTTAATTAGTCTAAGTGGCACGGGGGTAAAGGCCCGCTTCTCACGCATGCGGCTTCGACCTTAGGTACTTTCTATGATTATTTAGACACCACAGACCTCAGAAATATAAAAAACTTTTCTTATATCCATTATTATCTATTTCTTATATCTATATATATATATCTATATTATCTTTTCTTATATCTCTGCCACAGACATACGGCGAAGGAAGACATCGTGAGGAAATCTGGACTCATAATTTCTAAATCGCCAATCCACCTTGAGCGAGTGTGGTGATTAATGCTCAAAAGTTTTTGCTCAGCAGTGGGCACATATAGGAACGCTTCGCCAAAAAAAAATGCGGTTCGAAAACAAAATGTCGGGCTGCCGCGCCACATGGCCGAGCTCACAAGATGTTTATTTTTCGTGACTTACCTATCGCCTGTCGCTGTCGGTAACATAAGTCACGTCAAGTAATGTTTTTATTCAAGCTTATGAATGACTCTTTCAAGTCGTATCAAGTGTTTGTTGACACTGAGTTTCGAATGTTCTGCGAACAATGACTATAGTTGAAAAATGCATTGAACTTTAAAACGGATTATTTTTAAAAGCTAAGCGATAACATATACCTATTGTATATATTTTATGACTTGTAATGGTGCGTTCTATCTACATATGAATAATTAAAAAATATTTATTTACAGGCCTATGACTAGGACGAAACATTTGTTGACGGTGAATAATTTTTCACCAAAATAATTTACTACAACTATACCCTTTCACGTAAAATAAAAATATTGTTACTCTATCTATATATAATATGTGAAAGCTAAGTTCCTATTTTAACACAATAACACAATACATGTGTAAATATAATGTTGATAGGTTTATCGAATACAAAAAAAATATGGAATTATCGATTGAAGGAGTTCCCACTTACGTAAAAACGCACTTAAAATTTCTGGCGTTTTTTTGTTTAGTGAAGTTTGAGTAAAAATAGTAGAAGATGCGTAACTATTTTCTACAACAAATGCCTTTTCCAATGATGTATCACACTTGTTATTTAATAGCTATCGAAAACAAATATAAGCAAAGAAATATCACAAGTCGGAAGAATGGACAAAACATGTGTGCCATAAAGCTGGGGTTACATGTAGTGCAGATTTAAAGTTATTATTTTTATTGCACATAAAATAAAAATAGAAAAAAAATATATATTCTAGGTCCCAATCCCTGTATCAATGGATGAAAAGAAATTTATGATTTTTATTACCCGACTGCCAAGCCAAAAAAGGAGGGTAATGTTTTTCGAATGTATGTAAGTAATATTCGTTGCCACCGTCAACAGGCTAAACAAATGAATCGATTTGGATAAATTAAATGTCGTTATAGGTTTGTAGCATTGAATGTCATTGAAACAATTAAATAAAAAATGGCGGAATCCACGTGACACGTTAAAAAAACTTCAGAACCTATCGAGTTTGTTATCAAAATAAAGGGTTTTAAACGACAATTTCAAAAATATACAGTCGGATAAAAAAAAAATTAGTTGCTTTAACGATTCTCACTTTACCAATCCCCGGGAAATGTGATAGTCTTTAAAGCAACCGATTATGCAGAGGTTCACGTTGCAAGATTCGCACTTGTAAGCTGTGCAAGCATCTATTTTTTTTAAAGCGCACCACTTGCAACGTGACTTCCTCACATTCGTTTTAGCAGGGAAGTGCCTGTTTACAGCAAGCGGTTGTTTTATTTTTAGCGGACGAAATCTCTGTATGATTTCATCTGCCAACAGCACCCGAAACTGCCGCTGTGCCATTTTGACTTTCCCTGATTTTGAGAACATGACAAAGGCGTTGTGAATGGACACGTTGAAAAGCCGACGGAAAAGCTTCTTGTACCAAACCAGATTACGAACCCTTTCTATGGGAAACGCCTGCAAAAGTTGATCCTTTTTGTCGACGCCTCCCATAGCCAGGTTGTAATCTAATACTACTTTCGGTTTATAACGAAAGTAGCCGTACTTCTCTTTTCCGCCGACCTCCACCTTGTGGTATGTTGATATCAGTGATACCAAATTTGCGTCCTTCCACACCGTAATTGTCATGTCCCGTGTCTGGCTAAATGCCACTTCATGAGACCGCATGTTTGCCTTACTTTTGCAACGCAAACTGTCAGGCACGAACTCCCGGTTCAGACGCAGGGTGCCCATTACGTCCGTCTTCTGGGCCTTGAGCGTGCGTGCCAGTAAAGGACTGTTATAGAAGTTGTCCATTACTAGAGTATGACCTCTATTAAGTAATGGACGAACTAACTTTAAAACAGTCCTTGACGTCGCACTATCAGGCTCAGCCTCGTTCACATGATCATCGACGTTATGGCCTTCCTTCTTCCCAGTATATATTATCATCTGCCAGAGATATCCCGTCTTGGACTCACAAAGTTCATAGCTCTTTATACCTACCTGAGCAGCTTTAGTTGCTATGAGCTGAGAAAAAGAAAGTCTGCCTTTCCACAGCATCAGCGACTCGTCTATAACAATTTCCTGCTCAGGTAGATATAATGAGCTAAATTTGGTGTTGAGGTGGTCTATTATTGGCTGTATCTTCCCTAGTTTCGTCGGGATATCTCTGGCACACAAAACATTATCTACAAAATGTAGACATCGCTTTAGGAGCAGAAATCTATAGAAAGCCATAATGTCCGAGAAGTTGCTTAATTTTAAGTAAGGCAAACATGGGGACCAGTATTCCTTCTCCACAGGGAGTGGGACGATGCTTTGCAGCATAATGACACCAAAAAACGTCCACAACTCTTGTGGTGTTATTGGTGTCCATCTTTTCATTCGAGAAAATTTTGGAAGGGACGAGGAGAGCAAATTTGTTGCATATTTGTTGGTCTCATCGACGATGAGGTTGATTATGCCTTCGTCCCAAATTTTCGAAAAAATTTGGAACGGAGACATACCCTCAATGGGGAAAGTTGGCCCCGCTGGTCCTGTAAAATCCTCTCGAACCCCAACAAACACTTGGGGATCGTGAGACCAATCAAACGTAAGCAAGTCCTCCTGACTTGACTCTCGTAAATAACGATCGTCTTCGCGGTCGATGGATCCTAAAACCTCGTGAAGCTCGCTGGACAAATCCTCCACGTTAAATTCAGCAGCGTGCCTCCTTCGGATAGGATGCAGGTAAACCTCCTCCTCCTCCTCCTCCTCCTCCTCCTCAACATCGCTGCCAGGATTCAAAACCGCAGAGTGTTCGCACTGCAGAATTTCTTCCTCCGGATCGTCTTCGTTAATTGAAAGTTCTAAAACCAAATTATATGAGCTTTTATTTAACTAACAGGTGCTTTGAACGCCCTAGTTCATGACGCAACCAGATTATCATCACAAACAACATTGTTATTACAACAGAATTACATAAAATATACCTGGTCCCGTGGACGACGTCGATGGCCCAGGAGAGAAATTCAGAAATTCATCTGACTTCTGCAATTCCCATTTTTGTGGAATACGAGGGGGCGGCACTTCTGGGGTGCCCGGCACCAAAGGGCACGGCACACGAACTGGCGACAGTTTTCTGGAAATATAATATAATTAAAACATTTGTGATTATGCAAAGCATATTATTTTACTAAATATTTTGGCTTACCTTCTATTTTTACTAGGAGGCGCATCGGGCATTAAAAAATGCCCGACTTCCTTCCTGCTCCGTAGCTCTTGAAGCCGTGCCCTTTGCTCTGTTGGTAATCGGGACATGTTCCTCTTGTCCATAGCCCGCATTTTTTTCATTTCTTTTTCTTTCTTCGACTATTGATCTAGAAGAAGAAAAAACACACTGTGTAATTCATTAAACACCGCGCCGCTTCTATTGTTTCAAAAAGACAAAGTTAAATAACATTTTGGGTATGGCTCTAAAGTAACCTAGCAAAGCAAGAAAATATCCGTAACCAAATATATAAATTAAAGAAAACAAAAAGTACGAAAAGAAACAAAAACATTGCAAAATGAAGCGATCGGGCAACGCCGCGCCCACGTCCACGCCCACGTTTGCCCACTGGATCACCACCACCACGGTTTCCCACTCGACCACCACCACCACGGTTACCCGCTCGACCACCACCACAACATTTCTAAATTATTAAAACTTAAGTAAAGCTCAAAAACTCAATAAAATAAACAAAACAATATTACGGTAAAAAAAACTCAAATAAACATTCAATGAAAATTCATTTAATACCTAATTTTTAAAGATAGTACAAAATATGAAAAAACAAATACGAAATAAATATATAAGTATAAAAATAATTTCATTTTATAAATTTCGCCCGGTACAAAATTCCATGTGTATACCAAGCTTTATATATCATAGTAGGTGGGGTGGGCGGCCATTTTGTCTGTTTACATTTTTTGTTTGGGGGACCAACTTGAAAAAAAATCTAATCTTAACTAAAAGTTTTTGTACTTTTTGTATATTTTTTGACTGAAAACTATTATCGAGTAAACATATATAACGATAGTTATTACTTTTTACACAGAACTGGTCTCCCAATTTAATAACTGTTACAAGTACACTGAAAACCACACAGAAATAGAAATATACTTACCGTTAGGTTAAAATTCAGTTGCACACACAAAGACTATATTCTAATTGTCTAATAAAACCGCAATTACCAAAATAATACTTACACACAATTGAAATATTAATAAAATTAGCACGAGATAACACCCGACAAACGCGCGAGAACCAACAAGAACAACCAGAGTTATACACAATCATAGAGCATTCTAATTGGAAATAAAAAAAATATATACTGACTAAATAAAAAAGAGTTTGGCGTTAGTACTTTACTTGTATTAAACGGTGATTTTTAATTTTGTAGAGTTATGATCAGCAAGTTACAGAAACGCACATATAGATGGCAGAACATACAGTTGGTTTTACAACGTAGTTTAATAAAGTGGCGCGAGATGGGGTCCTGTTCCATATGTTTTGTTAAGGCGAAATATCCTTTGGATGAGGCCCGGTAAGCATTAAATGATTTAATTTTATTTTATCCTATAAAAGGCTACAAATACATATAAATTGTTATTTGATTTTCATGTATTGTGTACTAGTGATGTACCTCAAGTATCGATAGTCACAGACATAATATGTGGGCTAAACTCCAAAGATGATTTATTCCTTCGTGATTTTCTTTCCAGACCCTGTATTCTGTATTTTCAGCGCTGATGATAAAGCTGTGCACCTGATGTGGTAGTGGCCCGCTCCGCTCCACCGCTCTTCCATCTTCGGAAACAGCCGACGACCCGCGCACATACCCCATTAAGTTTTGCCGATATTGTACTATTGTTCATTGAACCAATGTATGTATTGAGTGTTAGAGTCCACTTAATTTAAATAATTTTAGTTAGGTCCTTAACACACCGTCCGTATTTAACATCAATTTGAATATTATTAGAAAAATATATTTTTTGGTATTTAATATAGGTATGTAACAATATTTTATTTCAAATCAAATTCAAATTTGGTGCTGTTTTCTAGTGCTATCGGTGTTTGTTTGTGGTTTAAAGTTTATAATCAGTAACAAAGTGCTCTTCCACAGTTCCACCTAAGTCCGTTGAGTAGAGCTTCGGTTCCTCCGGCCGTGTTGAATTTCATGCTCAAAGAGTATGTAACCACTACGTTTATACGTTGTTCATGCTTTACAAAACTTTAAATAACAGGAGAAAGCTGAGTGTTATGACGAAGATTTATTTTGTTCAAGGCAAAAGCAAAGAAATATTATTTCAAGTGTTTCAAACGAAATAAATAAAGTCTTTTTTATTAAACCAACTAGTTTAATTTTAATATATGGCTAAATAAATACTCATTCAAACAAAACAAAACATCCGTCAATGTAGGTACCTATATGTTGATACTAGTAGTTCCAAAACAAGATTCCAGCAGCACTATGAGTTGTATCTCTACTCTATATATACCGGAGGCCCAATCCTTCCCCTTCCCCAATCTCTAAATCTCCAAATCCCTAATCCCTAAAAGGTCGGCAACGCACTCGTAACTCCTCCGATGCGATTGTCCATGGGCGGCGCTGATTGCTTACCATCACGTAATCCGTCTGCTCGTTTGCCGACCTATTACATAAAAAAAAATATAGTACTCTGTGCCAACAACTGACTGACATTATTTTTTTCCACTTTTTCAATCGGAATCGTAGACACAGAATAGAGGATTATTCTCTGTCTTTCCCTGTTTCTCTGTCTACGATCCGAATGAACCGATTGTTTAACAGTACAATAACGCCAACGTATCTCGGCGAGTCTGAAGTTAGCCGATTAGCTGCGCAGTACACAATTTTGTTCCTAAAAGGTCCATTGCGCAGACAAACGGCTAACTTCAGACTCGCCAAGATACGGCGGCCGTACTGTACTGTCGTATTTTTAGAATGAAGAAATGTATTAATTAAGATTCGAGAAGAAAAGAGAAAAAGTATTAAAACAGCGTGTTATAGAAAGAAATATATTTTGATGTCGTGTCGCACTGTAACGGAAAAGGGACAATAGTCCCTTGATTGCACTCAACTGTCAAAACGAAAAAAGGACAAAAAGTCACTTCGTTGCATTCAAGCGGATAATATAAAATAATAAAAATATTTCTCAAATTCTAAGATTTTCTCCTGTATGGTGGGTTCGTTTACAAAAATACAATTTCACGTACACGTGATGTGTCAGTGCGGCCGACGTATCTTGGCGAGTCTGAAGTTAGCCGATTAGCTGCACAGTACACAATTTTGTTCCTAAATTGCGCAGACAAACGGCTAACTTCAGACTCGCCAAGATGCGTCGGCCGTACTGTACAAGGACTGCTAACTAGCTAGGTACTACCCGATGCCTGTCTTCTATGAACCGTAGCACCATCGTGCGTAACATTACATTTTTAAAAAGGAATAAAACACACATTATTATTCTTTTCCAGCCTTTACTGAGTTCGCCAGATAATTTATTGTCACTAAGCACCTTACATTTATATTTTTTTTACAAATTACAATGAAAAAATGCATCTTAACAACATACAGTCAAATATTAACTGTATCATGTATAACTAAAGTTGATTTAAGAGTAAAAAATGTATATGTTTATAAAAATATTAAAGAGTTTGAATCGAAAATAGGTTTTATGCTAAGGCACGTGTGGTTTCATTTTGCTATTCATAATTTATTAACACTTTTTTAAAGGATATGTAGTTAAGCGAGGATTACCTGATGGTAAGCAATCGGCGCCGCCCATGGACACCCGCAAAGACGGAAGAGTTACGAGTGCGTGGCCAAACTTGTAAGGATTAGGTATATGTAGATTTTGGGGGTAGGGGAAGGATTGGGCTTTTGGTAACCTCAGTCACACGGCAAAACACAACGTTGTGGTTGTTTCACGCCGGTTGTCTTTGAGGCCGTGGTATCACTCCGGTCGAGCCGACCCATTCGTGCCGAAGCATGGCTCTCCCACACTTAATATAACACTAACATTACTTTTATATCGAAAGATTAATAATTAAATGCAAAAACGAGATGGTTATACCAATAGGAACCTTAATAGGATGTAACAAAGTGTACTTTTCTTTTCCTTATACCTATTGATTCTACGAGCGAAACCTTAATTTTAATACAATTATGTTTCAAAATTAACCAAAAACTTGATTAAATGGAGGCTTCTGTTTTGCTAACTAGATGGCGCTATGGTCCTATCAGTCTAGGCCCTAGACTGTGGTGTTAAAAAACATGTGATTTCGCTAGCAATGGTCTATAGATTAAGGTAATTAACTAAATGTAAACAATCTTGGCATGCCTTTTTATCTAAAAGTTGTCTTTAAATTGTATGTAAAAACGTTTACAATCAGGTATTTACCTGAATTCTTTGTATGTATTTATACGAGCTCTTTATATAGATAGACCATAATTATTTTCTATTGGATGAGACAGAAAGTGTACAAAAGCGCCGTCTAGCGGGGAAAAACAGGAGCCGCCATTCGATAATATTTTAACAGATACTGTCTGTATTTATTATTAAAAATTATTATTTTTTTCTTAAATCAAATCAAAATTTTATTAAAATATTAAGATTAGTTTTAATATCCTGTACGTAAGGCGGAAACATACATAAGTGTCATGCATGACGGGCCACAAGTATTAATTTCTATCTCTAATCATAATAACAATGAATTTGGTATGAAACCTATGTATGAAACCGACACTACTGGAGTGCGACTCGCCATGACACGTAAATATATTCCTGCCATTTGTTTCTTTTATATGAACATATATTTAAGATTGTATGTCTGTTGTGTACGTTATAAAAAATCGAGTGAAATTACCTATGTAAAGTAATTATTAAAAATGATTGTAATAAAAAAATAATTTAAATTCTTATACTTCAAACAATACAATTATCAATCGCCATAATCAGCCATTAGTCCAAAGCCGGGTTTGCGGAAGGAACGGGGCGGTGTTTAGTCAGTAAGACTGACATTCAGCAAACATTAAGTTCATGACTTCTCAGGAATGTCTGACTCTTACCACAGTAAAAATATCATACAGTATTGTAACTCGGCCGCTTGAAAGAAATAAATACCTACAGCCGCGCGGTACGTAAACATGCGTTAGGGCTGCTCGTCTCCAGTATTTTAATTACCTTTGTCTACTTTCTGTTTCCATTTAGTTTTGTGATTGTAAATATCCTTTTTTTATATAAACAAATAAAGTGCTTTAAAAATAAACAAAAAAATTTTCTTTGGCCACCAATGCCGAACTGAACAGCTGACTACGAATGTTCTAAAATCACAACCCTCAAACATCAAAATATTACATGAGTCTAGCTGTTATTATTGTTGTTATTAAAACCGAGAAAAAAAACAGTTTTTATTGGTATTATGTTGTTAAAGCAGCAGCAAAAACTCTTTATGAAAATTTCGAAAACTATCTAATGACACAGAGACTGTCAAATTTATTTTTTCTAGTATTATTCATAAACACAGATAAGAAACAAATATTATTAATAATAAAATACCACACTCTCTACTTTGCGTTCTACAAACTAACAAAACATACATGAACCGTTTTAACACAAGCGTAAGTAGGTAGGTACCTAACGTATCATGATTCATTCAGAACCAGAACCGCCTATAACTACCTATTTCACTCGTCTCAATAACTTAATTCATTTTATTTATAAATTCAAACACCTGTTTTCTTGAGATAAAAGGAAATAATGATCCATTATAAAGACACGCATTATGTACCTACCTAAGCTACTAGTAAGTAAAATTATTTTATAGTCTTACATTTCAGAGATTCCAGGTAATTTAAAAAAACTTATGTCTGGATGCGTTATTGACGAATTCATGCAACCAAACAGCACAATATTTCCTATTCGTCATATTAAATAATGTACTCGAGCTGATTTCTAAATAAAAGACAACACACCGTCCGTTCGTCACTGCGGTACAGCCGCGTCTGTCTTCGTCCCAAACGCGCGCCCCGACATCGGGCGCGTAGGTATAGTTCGCGTTTCGGCCGTTTCTATGAAGTTGGAATACTTGTAGATATTATTACCTTGCTCTTACTGACTAAAAACCTCTCCGTTCCTTCTCCTGCTTTAGGCCGAGGCCGCGGTACCTCATTGGGCTTACCCCGCAACCCCGGCTGACTATTGTAATATCTGTTTTAAATTAATTTACAACATTAGACATATTTTTTTCTGATTGAATCAAATACTTTATTAATTATTATGTTTTCGGCTTACTCACGTAATTTGACGAGATACTCGACAGTCGCCACGTCGCGTTTCGCAGAATGCTGCTCATGAATATGGGCCTCTAGCATGGCTTGAAACTAGTCGAGTATCTCGTCAAATTATTACGTGAGTAAGCCGAAAACATAATAATTAATTTAGAATGTCTCACGAGAGTTAGAATAAAAAAAATACTACTTAATTTTTTTTTTAGTTTTTTTTTAGACGTTGCCCTACACTTGGACTTTGTCCTGTGTTCGTGGGTGAGTTAACAAACATAGAATTTCACATACACATCACACCTAGACCCGGAACAACAATTTGTGGATCACACAAAGAGTTGTTCCCGCGACTCGTTGTACGGCTGCCAAGCACCAACCGTACAGTCAAGTCAAAAATACTTTCTACGACACAAAGTAGTAATTATTAATAGGTGGGTTTTTTTTCAGAGCTTTAACCAAGGGCTTATTACAGTGGTTCATCGGTGAAGTACGGGTGTTCGAGACAATCCAGCGCCGTCAGTCGTTTGGCCGGGTCGAATATTAACATACCCTGAAAAAGATATAATAATACATTAGTAATACGGTAGTTTCCAAAATAGTCAAATTAAATACTTTTATCCAAACGTCAAAAACGATACTTTTCTATGAAATTTGTATGAAAAACTGTCATAACATTTTTGCGTCAAATAGCCTACTTATTTTTTAATAATTAGCTAAAAAAAACTAAAACTTAGTGTGTCGATCGATTGATGAATAAAAGTATACTTATTTCTCAGTATTTTATTGTATTGAAACGTCGTATTAATTTATTTTTGACCTAGGAAACTACCCAATTCTTTTTCTGTATTGAAATAAAGTGAAGCATGAACATTATAAATCCTATTTTTGAAGCCATTTTTATACATCCTTTTTATCTATATCTATACTAATATTATAAATGCGAAATTAACTCTGTCTGTCTGTCTGTCTTTTCTTCACGCTTAAACGACTGAACCGATTTCAGACATTAAAACTCGAGAAAGGACATAGGATAGTTTTTATAAAAAAAATCTGCAGAAAGGCACTGTTCCACGTGAACGGAGACGCGGACAAAAGCTAGTGACAAATAAACATTTATTTATAATTTTTGACGGCCTTTTTGTGTGGGGAAATGGGGGAAAGTCATGAATTGACCTGGTCGAGAGGCTGTGCATGCACAAGGCGAGGTTCATAGCTGGTGCACCAGGCTCCTACGGAGGGCGCCGCGTCACCTAGGAAGGGGGGTGGGGCAGGCGCACCTCCGCACTCCATCATCGAACACGAGAGCATATTTGATTTAGTTTTCCAATACTTTACTGTTCATTCAGTCTATAGATAAAGATACCACTGACATACGGTAAAGGAAAACATCGTTCGGAAACATCCAAACTAATATTATAAATGCGAAAGTAACTCTATCTGTCTGTCTGTCTTAAACCACTGAACTGATTTCTGTGAACTATGGTACATACATAGTTTGGAACTCGAGAAAGGACATAGGATAGTTTTTATACCAAAAATCTGCAGGAAGCCATTATACGCGGGCAAAAGCTAGTGGACTTTTCAAAATTTTTTATACGTTTGAAATCACCAATCCGGGGTGAGTAATGCCGTACCTAGTACCTTCTCCGTGTGAGAAGAGACCTTTGCTCTGCAGTGGGCATTTATAGGCTGATGATGATGTGTGTCGGAATCTACACTTTGGAACGAGCGGATAGCTTCACTAAGAGGACTGACCGACAGATTGACACTTTATATCTTTAAAATTTTGTTTGACTTTCAAAAGTGCCTGTATGGGTCTAATTGAAATAAAAGATTTTGACTTTGACTTTGTAAAATTGACTAGTTAACTACCATATTAGCGGCACATTCACATTCAATAAACGTTGCTATTTTATAATATTTGTCGGCGGGGTGGCGCTTTGATCGTGCGAAACGTCAGGCTATGACATGAAGCTGCCATCGCTTGGCTTAAGTTTGTGCTTGGTTTAAAAATGGGATTTTGGTAAAGTGAGCCGCCAGACTGAATGGACGCAAGCACAGAACTCTCCACGTTGCGCAGTGCATTCCGCATTTCATGTAAATTACTAAGTAAACCGATTAAAGAGGTAGTTTGTGATTAATCTGAGAGTTTATTCCGAAGAGACATCATCCACACTACCCGGAAGGTGAAACAAACTCTCCGACGATCCCGCTCGTCCCTCCGACATATTTATTATACAAAAAATAGTTACCTTAATTAATTCTAGGGCTTGGAAGTGTATCCTAGGTAAAACTTCAGCCAGGTCCTGCGGCTGGTACTCCGGGAAGCTGTCCAGCATGATAGATACGTTGTCTGGCCACTCTGACCGGGATGGTCTACCTATCAATCTGCAAAGAAATAATACAATTTAGGTGTCTTCAAGGCTAGAGTGAATAGGCTCTTAATAAACTAGTGCGCCTTACCATCAACGATTGCATCACTGCTTACCATCAGGTGGGATCGCAGTCAAGCACTAGTTTATTGCAAGTAAAAAAAAAACTTTTATAAATGTTGTATGTTGTAACATCTCCAATTAATCATACTAATTAGGAAACCAGTAGAACTGACAATGTCATTGACTACTATACATAGCATAGTCGAGATAATACCGACAATATTGACAGTGTAACTATTTTTTTTAACGTTGGCCCTCACTAGGATTTTCTCCTGTTACGTGGGTTCGTTGTTCCGTGCGGGAATCGAACTCTCGACACGTTGCGCGGCAGCCTGTTGCCCAGCCACCGCGACAACCGTGCAGTCAAACATTCAAACTCTGGTGCAGTGAGCTGGCCAACTGTGTACTGTGATATTAAAGTCAAAGTAACCAAGATCTAAGTCTTTTATTCATATTCAAATAAATGAAGTTCTTTTTTTATAGACGAGCATACTGATTACCTGATGGTAAGCAATCGGTGCCGCCCATGGATCACACCAGAGAGCTGATTCAAGTTAAACTTATCTTATTTGAAAAAAATAAACGTTACCCTACACTAAGATTTACACATAATGATATTATAAGTAAAATGGTGTAGATAGGTTACCTAAACAAAATTCGATTTTCAAAAACGACGCACTGATACACGCATAAACAATTCGTATGTTTAGACGTCAAAGTGAGATGGCATTATTCAATAATCGCGAGTGAAAAAGAGACAAATATGAAAAAGTGTGGCTAGTTAGACACATTTTAATGTATCGCTTGCTGAGCGCTTATGACCCAGGACAACAATTATTGGATCACACATTACTCATCACATTTAAGTGTGGGAGAGCCATGCTTCGGTAGGAATGGGTCGGCTCGACCGGAGTGATACCACGGCGTCACAGAGAACCTGCGTGAAACAACCACAGCATTGTGTTTCGCTGTGTGAGAGAGGTTACCGGAGGCCTAATCCTTCCCTTCCCCCAATCACTTAATCCCCAAAACGCACTTATAACTACTCTATTGTTGCGGATGTCCATGGGCGGCGCTGATTGCTTACCATCAGGTAAACCGTCTGCTCGTTTGTCTCCTATTCCATAACATATAGGTTCCATAACATCTTACCTAAATATGCAATGTAGCTGATCAGAATCTGACGCACCAGGCAGCAAGGGTTTCCTGGTGTGAAGCTGGGCCAGTACACAGCCAGCTGACCAAACATCCACTGCGGTATTGTAGCTCGTGCCTAGTAAGACCTCGGGGGGACGGTACCATAAGGTCACCACCTTAAAAAAAGATATTTTTTTTACATCTATACTAATATTATGAAGAGGTAAAATTTGTAAGTTTGTATGTAGGGGGTAATCTTTGGAACCGCTGGTCGGATTGCCAAAATTCTTTCACTGATAGATAGATAGCTACAATGTTCCTGAGTGCTATAGGTAATAAACATCACGCTACGATCAAAGGGAGCCGAGCAGCGGGTGAAACCGCGCGAGAGTAGCTAGTAAACTAATAATAAAAGATACTAGCTATATTATTTTTATCCGCTGCACAGCTCCAACAGATCGTAGCGTGATCTTTTATACTTTAAAGCCTTCCTCGATAAATGGACTAACAAACGCTAAAATAATTGTTCAATTCGAACCAGTTGTTTCGGCGATTTATTATATTTGCGAACACCCGCAACGGAGGATTTACGAGTGCGTTGCCGACCTTTTAGGGATTAGGGATTTGGTGATTTAGGGATTGAGGGCGAGGAAGGATTGGGCCTCCGGTAACCTCACTCACACGGCGAAACACAACGTTGTGGTTGTTTCACGCCGGTCTTCTGTGAGGTCGTGGTATCACTCCGGTCGAGCCGACCCATTCGTGCCGAAGCATGGCTCTCCCACACTTAAAATTGTCTTAAACTTTCGCATTTATAATATTAATAAGAAGTAAAATAAGGTATGAATACTTACCACACTGGTCAATTTCATATCGGTGTCATATGTCTTGGCTAAGCCGAAGTCAGCCAGCTTGACTCGACCTGAACATGTCACCAACAAGTTGTGGGGCTTCAGGTCTCGGTGGACGATGCGGTGTGAGTGCAGAAAGTCTATGCCTGATAGGATGTCGAAGGACATACTCTGAAGAAAATGAGAAAACATATGTTAATAGGGTAGTTTTTTCTATGGCAACTATCGTGAGAAGTGTAACTCTGTTCAATTAATACATGTTATTATATAGGGTGTAAAAAGACACTTAACGAAGCCGAAAGCCACGTATTCAACCCATTATTTGGATAATTTTTTTCTTTAAGATCATATAGCTGGGACTCCACGCGTTCTCGAGATATTGAAGGTCAAAGACGCATTTTTTTTGAGCTAAAAATAAAAGTAGTTTCCCAGTGATAATTTTAGCGTAAAGCTACTTAGTTAGAACTGCAGTATGCGTAGTTAACGGCTTCGTTAAGTGTCTTTTTACACCCTGTATGTATAGAATTTTTCCCTTCAATCACTTTATCTTTGAAATATAAAGATAACTTTATTCGCAAAACATGTGTAGGTGGTAATACTTAATACAAGGCTGTTATTATTGCAGGTGGAGGGGGTATTTGTTTCAACATGTTTCACTGACTTAATGCATTGAGCATTCTCTTTTCGACCTTTGGGTGATGCAGAATCCAATAGTAGATGCAAGAAGCAAGCGAAGTAGAATACTATGAGTATAACATCATACTATGAACTATGAAAACTATACTATGAAGTGATACTGATAACAATTTATCTACAATGGTGACAGTTAATTCAAAGGGAGTAAATCGTTATTTTCAATAGAAGGGAAGTGAGAAATACTATTACTACTTTTTTTTAAATTATGTGATAGGTCGGCAAAGAAGCAGACGGATTACCTGATGGTAAGCAACAGCGCCGCCCATGGACACCCGCAAAGGAGGAGTTACGAGTGCGTTGCCGACCTTTTAGGGATTAGGGATTTGGAAATTTAAGGATTGAGGAGGGATTGGGGGAGGGTAAGGATTGGGCCTCTGGTAACCTCACTCACACGGCGAAACATAACGCCGTGGTTGTTTCACGCCGGTTTTCTGTGAGGCCGTGGTATCACTCCGGTCGAACCGACCCATTCGTGCCGAAGCATGGCTCTCCCACACTTAAACTTTACCAGAGTTATACATATGTACTTTCTATGATTATTTAGACACCACTGACATACGGTGAAGGAAAACATCGTCAGGAAATCTTGGCTTATTTTAATAGCCAATCCGCCTTGACCGTGTGTGTTGAAAAAGGGTTCATGCTATCTCCGTGTGAGGAGAGGCCGTTGCCCAGCGGAGAGCACGTAAAGGATGAGAATGTGTGATGTGCGTGAAAAATATATAAAACTAAAGTTTGGTTGGCGGGAAAATCATCAAATGACTTCTTTTGACCAGGATGAGGCGAGAGGGAGTGTCTCTTACTGATTACCCCATTGCTTCTCCTGCTTCAGGCCGAGGCCACGGTACCTTATTGCAGTTGTCTCTCAACCCCGGCTGAAGATGTGCCTTGTTGGGCCCCAACCCAAGTTTGGCTAAGTATCAATTCTATAATTCGTAACGCAGTACAATCACAGACGGCGCAGTTTTTAAGTGTTAATCTCTAAGCTCTAAGCGCGGGTCTCCGGACGGCGAATAAGGGTAGCTCGCCGCTCGACCAGAACCAGACCCGAGCGTACGGCGCGTAGCGTTGCGCGCGCGCCTCAAAGAGCCAATAGACCACCACAGACGGGGCCCTATAGGGCTGATGTTCAGCCGGGGTTGCGGGGTTGCGGGGTAAGCGCAATGAGGCACCGCGGCCTCAGCCCAGAGCAAGAGAAGGAACAGGAAGGTTTTTAGTCAGTAAGAGTCTGAAACTCACTCTCGCCTTACCCTGGGCGGGAGAAGTCATTTGACGATTTTCTCCTGACAAAAAAAGGTCTATCTAGATTTGAAATTGGAAGTTACTTACCCTAATGACTCCATGTGACAACGGTGCTTGTGACTTCTTGAGGAATGACTCGAGATCCTGGTCAACGTGCTCGAACACCAGGAAGAGAACCAGCTGCTGGTCCCGCTCTAGAGACTGGCCTCCATGGCAGACATCTAGGAGTCTGGGGATCAAATATACATATGTTAACTAATTATAGGTGTATAGGTCGGCAACCGAGCATACGCATTACCTGATGTTAGGCAATCGACGCCGCCCAAGGACACCCGCAACACCAAAGGAGTTACGAGTGCGATGCTTTTGGGGATAATGTCACACTCTTACTAACAACCTCAACCAGTTCCTTCAACTCCTGCTGTGTCTATGGATAAGAAGGGAAGAAACATATCCAACCTTGAGTGCTTTAAGCTTATATGTTATAACCAAATCTATAGTACGGCCTCACAGAAAAGGCGTGAAACAACCACAGCGTTGTGTTTCGCCCTGTGAGTTAGGTTACCGGAGGCCCAATCCTTCTCCTCCCCCAATCCCTCCTCAATCCCTAAATCTCCAAATCCCTAATCCCTAGAAGGTATTAGGGATTCGTAACTCCTCCGTTGCGGGTGTCCGTGGGCGGCGCTGATTGCTTACCATCAGGTAATCTGTCTGCTCGTTTGCCGACCTATTACTTACATAAAAAAAAATAGTGATGACCAAAATAAAGATTAATGGCGCTGGTCAAGACTCAATGTTAATTACAACGGAGGTCCAATTATACCACTCGCCGATCGCTAAATCACTGAGACCCTAATTCCCGAAGTGCCAGCATCGCCCTCGTAACTCCTCTGGCATAGCGGGTGTCGATGGGCGGCGCTGGTTGCTTACCATCAGGTAATCCGTATGATAGACAAACTATCTATTTAAGTGTGGGAGAGCCATGCTTCGGCACGAATGGGTCGGCTCGACCGGAGTGATAGCACGGCCTCACAGAAAACCGGCGTGAAACAACCAGTGTTGTGTTTCGCCGTATGAGTGAGGTTACCGGAGGCCCAATCCTTCCCCTTCCCTAATCCCTCCCCAGTTCCTAAATCTGCAAATCCCTAATACCTAAAAGGTCGGCAACGCACTCGTAACTCCTCCGTTGCGGGTGTCCATGGGCGGCGCTGATTGCTTACCATCAGGTAATCCGTCTGCTCGTTTGCCGACCTATTACATAAAAAAAAAACTATCACATTAAAAACATTTTTACATATAAGTTGAAATACTTTTTGTCTTGGCAATGTACCCAAATACCTGACAATATTAGGGTGTCTGTACGCCTCCAGCTGCCTCAGCAGCGCTATCTCCCGGAGTGTAGAGAGAGGTATCCCATCCTCCGTGAGTGCGACCTTCACTTTCTTCATGGCTACAATATTACCTCCATTGTGGAGATCTCTCGCTTTGTATACTGTTCCGTAGGCACCTGTAATTTTGTTCAATGGATAGTATTATGAAAAGATAGCAATATACCCTGGCTTCGGACGTGTACAATGTTGATACTTGATACTAAATTACTCCACTATTTAATAGATATTATTATAATATAAAGCTTACTCTTCAATAACTCTATCTTTTAAAAAAACTACATCAAAACCTGTTGTCTAGCTTTAGAGATTGAAGAATACATAGGGATATAGGGATAAAAAAAGCGACTTTGTTTTATACTATGTAGTGATATTGGCTAGTAAGCTATGATGGCCGCTCCAATGCAATGACACAATTAATTTATTTTTGAAAATAGGCTATAAAACAGCACTTTTACACTTCAAAATTATATGCAAAAAACTAGACGAAGCAGGCATTTCCTATCTGACTACTCTGAGAAGAAATGCCGAAACAAACTCAGAAGTCTCTTTTAAAGTTCATGCACACTGGAAACCTAGCAAGTAATAATGTAACTTTTTCAGAGTAATATGTCACTCAATGTATTAAGTCTACCTTGTATGCATTTTCTTGTGCATGAAGCTATAACAAAGAAATAAATGTACCTACTAAGATTGTTAAATATTACTGGCATATGGTAAAGGATAATATTTTAAGGTAATCTGGATTTATAATATCAAATTATAAGATTAAAGTAACTTATTTTATTTGCTGTAAACAAGTTCTCCTATGAGAATGACTTAAGTTGGTGATAGGCACATCTAGGCTGATAATGTTTTAAATTTTTGCCTTTTTGTTAATTTATAAGAATCTATTGACCCCTGATAGGGGGAAAAAGTACAATTTATTTTTGTTGAGAAAATTAATTAATATTTTATGTCAGTCATAAAAGTTACATAATTAAATAGGGTTTAAAATGATTTAACTTAATCTGTGGTAATGCTAAACACAATACTAAAGTTAAAGCATGGATAAGCTTGTTTGACTATTTTTTTTCCTTTTGAAACAACAATATATTTCTGAAACTGGATCTATAGCAATCAAATACTGAAAGTTTAAAAACCCAGAACTTTAAACGGAATTTAAACTTTCAGAAAGGCCTGTTGTTAAGTTAAGAACCAACAAATAAACTTTAACGTATAGAAAACAAACGGATAATTTATATCAAATTGAAAACAGTTTACCAATAACACAAACATTGTGTGAATTCATGTTATACTACTAAAATAACTTTTAGTAAATTAAATATCGCACGAATAACGGGTTTATTGTGTTTATTGGTCATATTAAAACATTAAAAATCATATTTGAATCATTAAAAACAACAAAATGAAAAAAATAAACAAAAAACAATTAACTACATCGTAATATTTGCGCGAAAACACATAGGCATACGCCGGCGTCGCGACGCGCCGCGTTCTTGATTAGGTTATTTTTGTCACAAAACTTATACATACCTGTTCCAATTACATTTAATTCTTCATATTTCTTTGCATTCTGAAATAATGTGTTTACATCGCTAATCGAAGTCATAGGAGGACCCGTAGAAGTACTTGCTCCCGACATTTTCTTACAATAAACGGTTATTTATGCTTCAAACTGGCTTTAAAACACTTTTTATTCACTATTAACTACTTTAGAATTAAGTTGTAAAGGTTTTTCACATAATTTGATTTGTAACACGTGCTGTTAAAAAGTTTTGTTTTGGCCAGTAAAGTTTATAGCAAGGGGAAAGGAGCGCGGGGTTGATTTCTTGATTTGACTGGGGAAGTGGGGTAATGTCATTGTCCGAACCGAACTAGCCACCTGTCGGCTATTCGGCAAAATCGAAAAGAACATTGAACCCACAGCAAACAAGTGCATAGCGTGTCGATTGCCAAAGTCGAGTTATAATTGAGAAACGTTTTCACAGCGCCATCTCTGTTAGTTTTTTTTGTTAGTGGCATAATAGTATAGTTATTATCTGCTAGATGTCGCATACATACATTTAATTTTAGTTTTTGTCTACAAAATAAGCTCAAAATTTACTAGTAAAAATAATAAAAAGTATCCAGTATAAATAAATCTTTTAGATATACAATCAAATTATGTTTGGAAAAATATATAAAATTATAAAAATAACTGTATAAAAAATTAGGTTCATGAAAAAAATATTTAAAATAACTAATAACGCTGTGTAATTGGATCAGCAAAGAAAAATAGGATACAAAAAGAAGATCGGTACAATCTTCAACGGGCTCGTCCGGGATTTGAACCCGGGACCTCTCGCACCCGAAGCGAGAATCATACCCCTAGACCAACGAGCCGTGTTAGTTAATTGCGAATTTAGTGTTCAGATTTTCTTAATGATGACGTCATTGAAAATGTTAACATTTTACGACAGGGTAAAACTTAATAACGATTTCATTTTACGTATAATAAAAGAAATTAATGACGTGTTCTTATAAATGTATAAACTATAACGTTCACAGGCACAAAAGTTCTTTTTATTTAGCCGATGGATGTACATTATTATGTTTATTTTAATAAATTAACTTAATTTACAACTAAAAGAAATATATTTGATGATAACTTTAATTTCAATAACATTTTATCCTTATTTTTTTTGAATCAAAACAATTTTTAACACCAAAACATCATCTTGACCGAACACCTCAAGGCGATTTAGAAAGTTGACGCGCGAAAGGAGAAAAAAATTACCGCTACATGACACCCTCTAGCTGTCTCTTTCTTTCTCACATAAAACGCATATGCTATCTCGCCTACTCATATGAATCGAAGTGAATTTCGAGACGGGCCGCGTCAGTTGACTTCAGACAGTACTGCGCGCGCATGTTCAAATTATAATGGCGGTTTCTTCAACGAAATAAAATAAATAACATTACTTTTTGTACAAAAATTTATACTTTACTACTTTTCTTATACTCGAAACAGTGTTTTAATTTCATATTAGATTTTTAGTTGTGAATTAAAACGTGAAGACACGGAAATCGCGTGTGGAAGTGTGTGGCAAAATGTGAAAGTTTCTTATAAGAAGAAAATAGTGGTTCATTTTTTTACGTGGTATCCTACATATTTCTTGTTTCTGCAGCTGTTTTGTATATTTCGAATTCGGTAAGTTGAATTAAAATGTTATTTAATAATTTCTAAGATAATTAAGCTATCTTATAAACTTAAAAGTGTCTTATTTGAGTTACAACTTTATGATTAAAAGTTATTAATTTGACAAACGGATTTCCGAATTACTTAATGACTCATATCAACTGTCACAGTCGGCAGGGATACACAACATTTTTGGCAAAGGGTTGTTTTTTGAAAATGTATTAAATTGAATACACTCATGTTACTGAAACGTCATCGCTTTGATCAAGTGTTTACCTACTGGTAGTTATATCAGGGAGTATCCTTTATGGTAATTCATATTTTGAGAAAAATTTCTACAACATGCACATAAGTAACAAGGAAAATTTTAAGTTTAAGTTAAATTCGGAAGGTAGGTACGTCTCCTGTTTTGTTGTTTTAATAAGAAAGGTCACGATATAAATTTTACTGAAACCTAAAGATAGTATTAGGTATTAATACTACCCACTGACCGAACCTACAGACTCAAGAATTCTATTAACTTAAGTAATTATTGAGTGTTTGCGTAAGGTCTAAAGTCTTTATTCTTAAAACTATTCTTGATTATGGATACTATTTGCTCAACATTTCACAATCATCGGTCGAAAATGGACTATGGAACCCTCATTTTAAAGAGATCTTCACGCTCGGTAAAAGATACCATGCACATTCTTTGCAGTAGTTGCCTAAAGTTATAAGAAACTAACTAATCTCGCGCTGTTACACTCACAGATCGTAGCGTGATATTTTATAGCTAGGCTTTGTCGATGACTACCTACCTGACGAAAACAAAAAGGTTCTGGAGATCAGTCAGTCAGAGTCATGAATTAATAGGTATGTTTATACATACATACGTATAAACATATTATAAGGCTGAATCCAATATGTATACGTTAGTATACATACTGGTGTAGGCTCAGCTCGCCCCTTGGATCTCGCCCCTGATTGCCTAAGTGCATCAACTCGCCCCTTAAATTATTAGATGCTCCAACTCGCCCCCGATTGTTGGTTAGTTAAAAGTACTGTCAGCACTCTAAGTTAAGTAACCATACAGGTTCACACCATCTATTTTGAATATCCTCTAAAGGGAAAAATAATTGAGTTTTTTTACATGAGATTTCGTTTGTGCTTACCTAACTTCGTTTTGACTCATCATCACACTTTTTTACATTCTTATTTGTGGCCTCGTAAAAACTACGACGAAGCCAGGTAACTCTTATAAAAAGTTTTAATGTCAAAATGTCTCTTAGTTTTTGCTGTGCCATGTCTATTATTCAAAATTATGAAATAATTCAATTTAAAAACAATATATATTTTCAAAGTCTATCTTGACAGAGAGTCTATCATTGAGTTTATAAGGCTCAAATCTGTTTGGGTAAAATCAATAAATTTTCGTAAATTCTTTTACATATACACTATAGCTTATCCTATTAATAATATGATCTTATAAAAATTTGATCATTAGATCGGACATAAAGACGGAAATTCATTCATATATTTTATGTTATGCGAAAAAGTAGCGTAGCCAAACGCTCAATTGAGATGGTTCCTTGATAGTTCTAAGAAATTGTTTCTTGATCCAAGGTGCGACCCCTTTCCAAATAGTGTACACTATTCCATAGTCTATTCAGCTGATAACTAACCTATAGTAAATTTAAAAGAATAGAAAAACCAAAAAAGTACTTCTCTCCAAAATCAAGTTCTAAAAGCTAGCAATAATTTATCAAACGAAGCGGATACTCCGTTATACATAATATACTTAACAATTAATTTAAATAACTGTGTTTGTTGGCAATTTTATTAATATTGATATTTTAAAATAAGAATACTGCTTAAACAAAACATTTTTCTAAACAAATGAACAATTTGAGTCGATAGAAAAACCCGTAGAATACCTGTAACGGTCGACTTATCACTATTAATTGCTCGTAGCAGCTTCACGCTGCTCTACTATGTGGGTGAGCAGGTAAACGTATGCTAAGCAAACGGAAAGCCAGAAATTCTTTAACATTTTTGTGGCGTAGATAGTTTTTGAAACACTCCATTATAAAACTATAGCGACCTGCTACGGCTTTGCACGGGCACAATACTAAATGTCTCCACAATTTAATGGATGTTATAACACATATAATTCTTCCTCTTCAATCACTATATCTTAAAGTTCTGGAACAACCACATAAAAATCCGTTACGTAGTTTTAAAGATTTAAGCATACACAGGGATATAGGGACAAATAAAGTGACCTTTTCAAACTATGTAGTACTAAATTTGCTTTTTTTAATAGTCGTTGTTCTTCAATAGTAGCTTGTTTATGAATTAATCGACATTAGTGTTTGAAGATTGTGAGCTTTTATTTTTTTTATGCTGCTACGATAGTAGGTACTTTTTTGTATTGTGTTTACTTTGGAAGTATATTGATACTTCTTTTGCTTCTGAAGTTAACTTGTAACCTTGCTTTTAAAGTTACTATACGATAAAGACTGATGAATGGAATAATTATTACTTACATCATTTTATATTGTTTGTATTTCATGAAAATATTGGTAAGCAAGAATCCATTGTTTTGGTAATTTGGGAAAACATTACAGATTGTTTATACATATTATGTAATTGACCAGTTGTGGCAAATTATAAAATTATCATCCAGATAATTATTATAAACCCTGCTTTGAGAACTATTTTAAATTATGTTATCATTTATTTAAGCGTCCCAACGAAATGCTATGCTGTCTAATTCTGCCCAGAGTTTGGAAGTTACATTGGATTAAAAATCACATAGGTACATACATATATGAACCCTAAAAACATAGCACTCCTTTTTTGGACAGTCGTGTAAAAATGTTTTTACTTACTAATGCTTCATGCATAGCTATAATTGTTTAAAACATATTGATGTCATAAAATCAGGCATCATGCCAAATGCACTAAATACAAAAGTTATTTAGTATCTACTAGCTTTTGCCCGCGACTTCGTTCGCGTGGAATAGTGACTTCTTGCAGATTCTTCGTATAAAAGCTAACCTATGACCTTTTTGGAGTTCCAAACTATGTCTGTACTAAATATTAAAGAAATCGGTTCAATATTTTAGGCGTGAAGAAAAGACAGGCAGGCAGACAGAGTTACTTTCGCATTTATAACATTAATTAGTTTGAAAGTTTGGATTTGGATTTTTAAATGGCTCAAGGATTCTGCACACTGACTTCTGTCGCAGCGAAAGCTGGCACTAGGCATGAACCTAGGTAAGTACATCGCCCGAAGAAAGCCAATAGCTGCTTAGTCACTTGAATTATGTAAGCAAACTTGAGCTGTAGAAAACGATTTCATTTTCTAACTCAGCCATTAAATCAATTAATTGCAAAACCAGCTTTCGACATTTTCATAAGTTTCAGGTCCTGTTTGTGCCAATATTACTTGTATAGTTTGTAACCATAATTATTGATTTCTCTTTAAAGCTTATAAACTTCGATAGTTCGGTAACACATTGAGAGAAATCTTCAGAGAGTAATACGGTAGTTTGCAACTAGTCAAATTCAGTACTATTATCCAAATATCAAAAACTATTGTTTTCTATGAAATCGATGAAACTCTAAATTCTAAATTGAGACTTAATAGTATTTTTGCATCAAATAGCTTACTTACTTCTTTCTTAAATATTTGAAAATTTAGTATCGACCGATCTATGAGTGGTTATTAGTATAGTTATTTTTTAATATTTTTTTGCATTGAAACATCGAATTAGGGTTGAAAAACGCTGAGCTTGAGTGCTGAGTTTCGAAAATCTTAGACATTTCAGTTAGATTTAATATACATACCTACATCAAATTGACTTACAAACGGCTAAGTTGATACCTACTACCGAAATGTGAGTGGCACTTTTTTTAATAGAAACTATCGTAAGACATACTCAATTTATTGAAAACCCTTTGATACTGATACTTTTATATTGCTCTCTCGCTCTCTTGCTCGTTCTTCTCCATTCGAATCTACAATTGGGAATGAGCGTCTAGCTTCACTGACGAACAGACTGACAGACTACTTCTCTATTTTGACGTTTCAAAAGTACCTACCTATTTATGGTTTAGTTGGAATAAATGATTTTGACTTTGACTTTGATTGTTTCAATAAAATATAAATGATACTTAATAGTCTTTTTCTGTCATTTACCTAACCAATGAATGAAATGTAATAAAACAATAATATTTTATAACGAAGTGGTAAGAAATTAGTATAAAACATAATTGTGATCTCTAGGGTTTCTATCCTATACATAAATATCCCGCTTATGCTTCTACAATCATCCATAGAAGCAAGTCAGTGCCTTATAATTAGACCCTTTTTAACACATTTCTAATTTGATTGACGTGTGTACTTGTGTATAACATATTTGTAAGTCCATCTCAAAAGCACCGACGATTATTTTAATTTTTTTTTTTTTACCATATAAAGTGTATTTGAAATAGTTAAATAGTTTTTCTTCCAAAGTATATTTGTTGCGGCAACAGCTATGCTATTGATATGCGCATGACTGTGATGACTTAAGTTTATTACTAAAAGATAAAACAATTTAACTAAACCGTAAAATGGTACTTTTTAATCTGTGCTCTCTCCAAGTTGTATATTCGAATGGAGAATAACGAGCACAAAACTCCATGGTTAACCACTCTTAATTCTCGTGATAGAATTTGTATTTGTTAAATATTAGACAAAATAAACGCAGAAATAAAAATATGCATAAGAAAAACCTTTCGTCAACGATTGTATAGCTACACTTTTGCTAATCGATAATCATATACCTATATTCTCTATTAATTCCGGATTATTAAATTAAGAACAGTTCTCATCAAAATGATAGAGAGAGCCTTCTTCCATCAAGGCGTTTGTTTTAGTCACAAACTTCAAAATTTTACCATCACATTTTTTTGACATGCACATTAGCACACGATACCTACTTTCGATCTGACTTTGACTCTGATACACACAAACTTCACCAGCCATTAAAACATACCTGCTACGCGTAAACAAGCGCAACTGGGCAAGGGCTCCAGTGACCTGAATAGCTGGGAACCGGTTGCTGACCGCCTGACCGCGAGTACAAACGTGTGTAGATTGAGATTAGAGACTCTGAGACTTTTCGACTTCGTTAGTTTTGATGTTGAAGCGGTTTATTAATTAGAACGAAGCGTTTTTGTAAGGTTTAAGATAATTTTGTGGGCTTTTCTAGCGTTCATTGTTAGAATAAGGAGATAGATAAAAGGGGTTATGAGACTGATAAAACTAACTTAAGGTACAAAATAAAGGAAAATATTTATTTACTTTATTTTATTTATTCATGTACAACACCATCTTTACAGGTACACCACCTAATGATAAACCACATAACAATGTTGCCATACATATAAATAGCTAAAAAATACGTTATTTTGAACAAAATTAAAATAGAAAATAAAATATAAATTAATACACAAAAACAAAAATAAGTAAAGTGACATAACTGAAAAATTAAAAACATAAATAACTAATATGTAAAAGGTAGTATAGTAAGTAAGTACCTTATAGTATATAAATATATCTGCGGGTCAATGGCAACAAGACCTACATATTTTTGGTATGGCATTTTGTGTTCGCAATTAAATTTAACACATTCAGTGCCCCCGACGCGTATGTGCGTTTAACGCACCGCACATACGCGTCGGGGGCACTGAATGTGTTAAAGAAGTACAGAATTTTAAGAATTAGAAGAAAAACAACTATAATTAGAAAGTTACTTCAAAAATCCCAAATGAAAACACCAGTGTAAATTTAATTCAAAAGTAAAATATTCAAATATTTTTAGTAAATTAATTAAGTCAAAATTTATTGTTCCAAAATCAAATAAATAAGTACATAAGATTGAATAAATAGATTTGAAAAAGGCGTTGCCAATAAATCGTATTGATGTAAAACATACGCACATCTATTTGTCATTCAAACAATGTGTACCGACATAAAAATAAAACAGTTATGAAATTTAAATATGATATCACTATATTTAAAATAACTGTAATGAAAATTTTAGTCACATTTAAAAATATAATATAGAATATATTAATAAAATATAAATAAAACTCCAATAGGAATATTTATATCTTATTTTTATAACAATAGGTAATTTGCCAAAGGTTTGGAGCCTCTGATTTTTGGATCTTTTACGTCATAAATCTGTTGAACGAATTTGAAAAACGAACGAGTAATAAGTCAGAAAGTTGTGGTGGCCCTGAGGTTAAGGCGCCCGCTTCTCATGCATGAGGGTGCGGGTTCGAAACCTAGCAAGTACCAATGTGACTTTTTCCGAGTTATATGTACTTTCTATGATTATTTAAACACCACTGACATACGGTGAAGGTAAATATCGTGAGGAAACCTGGACTTATAATTTCTAATTATAAGTTTGAAATCACCAACCCGCATTGAGTGGTGATTAATGCTCTAAACCTTCTCCGTGTGAGAAGAGGCCTTTGCTCAGCAGTGGGCACTTATAGGCTGATGATGAGATAAATGTTAAGTGTATCTCCATGGGCATCGGATGAGTCACGAGTGCGTTGCCAACCTTTTAGGGATTAGGGATTTGGAAATTATGGGATTGCGGGTGGGGAAGGATTGCGCCTCCGGTAAACTCACTCACACGGCGAAACACAACGCTGTGGTTCAAATAACACAACGGATTTTTTGAACCGATCCGTGTGTAATAGATTCTATCAGAGTAGCCAGTATAGGTACTATTCTTTGATCGGAGTGATACCACGGCTTCACAGAAACCGGCGTGTACAACTACGTGCGTGTTGTTTTTCGGTGTATGAGTGAGGTTTCTGGAGGCCCGATCATTAAGTCCCTAACACCCAAAAAGACACGAATCCTTTACTAACTTGGGCAGCATCGATTGCTTACCATCAGGTAATCCGCCTGATTGTTTACGGTCCATTAAAAAAAAAAGGTTACTGGGAACAGCTACGAGAACAAACATTGAAAAAAAGACAGAATGGGTTTTTCTTTTCTACTTAAAAAAACTTTCTAACCATTAAAAGGACAGTAATTTTGTAACCTAAAGCTTTGAAACTGATAACACGTTATCTTCAGCGAACGTGACATGTTTTGAAAAATGGCGGAATGCGTACGATTTCACTTTGAAACGATTTTGTATGGCAGACTATTAAATGCGGGTAATGATAAAGTATTGACAATAATAAATCCTGGAGTGATGTAAGTAGAATGTATTTTGGCTGGCTTTCAAGCGAGGGGAACTGGGAATCCGTCTCTGGAAGCAGTGATGGTCGGAAAGATGCTTCACTTGAAGACAGACCGACAGACTTGCGCATAAAGTTAACTTATGATATTTATTTTTTGTTTCTCGTTCAATAGTGCCTATTTTGTGCTATTTGAAATAAATATTTGACTTTGACTTTAAAGGAGGCGGACCGCGTGAGGGAACTATCCCTCATGCCCCCAGCCGCCGCATTTGTAGACAGTTCTGCCATCGGAGGTCGCGTGATATCCTCCAGCCACGGGTCTACGGACAGCAAGCTAGGCTTGTCGACCAGAACCAGACCCGGACGTGGGGCGCGTAAGAAGCGTTACGTACGGGCCTCAAAAAGTTAATAGACCACCACAGATAGGTCCCAAGGGCTTATGTTCAGTCAGGCTTGGGCGGTCTCACTTGGAGCAGGAGAAGACCGGGCGGATTTTTAGTCAGTAAGAGTCTGATCCCTCTCAGCTCACCCTGGCCGAAAGAAGACTTTTGAAGATTTTCCCCTCACAAAAAAAAAACGTTGTTCAAAAATAAACAAAAACGGACTGCCGCCACCACCTCATAGATTTTTTTCGAAAATTCCCAACCAAGACTTGAGAAGTTTAAAGATCTCCCCACTTTAAAAAGTTTAAAAAAGCACAATAGGTAGGTATAACTAATACTGCTTCCAACAAGGGTATCGAAATCAACCGTCAACCGTCACCGTCAGACGGAAACATCCACAGAGTTCAATGACACTTTAAAACGGTATATGCTATATGTTTAGGTAAAATATCTACGAAATATGTAAATAACATACCGGCTTTATATAGGTTAGTCAGAACATTAAAATACCATTTAAAATAACCGGCAAAACTTGCGTTTGAAAATGATTTGGCATTTTTTCTCTATCATCAACTTCCAAACTTAAAATTAAGTTCGAAAGTAACTCTGTCGGTCTGTCTTTTCTTCACGCCTAAACTACTGAACTGATTTCTGTAAAATTTGGTATAGACATAGTTTGGAACTCAAGAAAGGACATAGGATATTTTTTATTCCACGCGTACGGAGTTGCGGGCAAAAGCTAGTATAGTTTAAAACAAAGTCGCTTTCTCTGTTCCTATATCCCAATGTAGGTATGTTCAAATATTTAAAACAACGCAACGGGAAAGTGAAAGGAAAAGTATGGCATGCTTCAGTAGAAACAGGCCGAGGGATAAATAAAATGATGGCTTAGGTACCTCCTAGCAGTCTTGCTTTGATGAATCACCAAATAGTCTGCGTCCCTATATCTCTATATATGCTTAAAACTTTAAAACTACGCAACGGATTTTGATGCAGTTTTTAATAGAGTGTGATTGAAAAGGAAGGTTTATATTTGTATAATAACATACATTAAATAGTGGACAAATTTAGTATCAGTATTTCACACGTGCGAAGCCGGGGCAAGTCGCTAATAGTACTAAAAAAAATGTCAAGAGTACTTCCGCGTCTCATTACGACGATCAAACTTAAAAAAAAACAATAACCTACCATTCACAAACAAGAAGACAGTATCGTTATCACAAGCTAACGTAACACACACATGTAACACATGCGCCGGCGCAGGTTCTCACACACGCACACTAATATAAATGGCTACGGTAAACGTAGCTATGTGGGTCGCGGAACACCTGTTCATCCGTTATGTTGCTTCGCGGATACGATTGTAAAGAAGGGTAAGTAGAAGTGTTTATGTACTTTTAATTATTAGATATATAGATAGATAGATAGTTAAAGGTTTTATTAACAAAAAATGGGGAAAGAATAAAAAGATATACATATCTATACTATCTATACCTACTAATATTATAAAGAGGTAAAATTTGTAAGTTTGTATGTAGTGGGTAATATCTGGAACCGCTGGTCGGATTGCCAAAATTCTTTCACTGATAGATAGCTACAATGTTCCTGAGTGCCACAGGCTATAAAACATCACGCTACGATAAAATGGAGCCGAGCAGCGGGTGAAACCGCGCGAGAGTAGCTAGTAAACTATACAAGCTAGAACCAGACTAGTTGACGAAGTTATGATGTGGTGTCTGGTTTTCCTATTATATATCTGTCTCGAGTGTCTGGTAACCTTTTTCCTAAGTGACATATATAGTTATGTAAATTCCAAATTTGGGTAGTTTCCGAGGCCAAAATAAATTTTTCAATATTGAATAATAACTATACTTTTATTCATTGATCGATCCATACACTAAAATTTTAGATATTTTGTAGCTAATTATTAAGAAATAAGTAAGCTATACGATGCAAAAATACTACGACGCCATAAGTCAGTTTTTCATACTTCCACATAGAAAAGTATCGTTTTCGACATTTGGATAAAAGTATTGAATTTGATTAGTTGGAAACTACCGTATTATTAAGGTAGACACGAATGACATTTCGTTGTATTCAAACGTCCCATTAATTTATTGTTGACCTAGGAAACTAGCCAATTATCACGGTTTGTGTGATACAGCCTCGTGATATATCCCCTTTATTCATCGGTAACCGGAACCCTATTATCAAGCACTGAATACAAACTAAGAAGTTTTTATAAAGACTTGAAACCTCTTTGGGCCATTCCGTTTCACAATGGCCGCTGCCGCCATGACACATTGTCTCTGGTTGCGTAAGGGTGCTTACGTCCTTCTGTGAGTCATCGTAATGACTTTGGTCTAGTTCAGTCCATCCGTTTGGGGATTTTTTTGGTTTCTTCATCTCTTAAACTCATCTTTTTGCTGGTCAAGAATGTTTAGTAATTTGTTATGTAGGTAAATAAATAAAATTGGTCATCCATAGTTGGTTTTGATTGAACGTGTTTAAGCTTTCTATTTTAGGTAGGTACTTTTTTTTATGGTATATGTCGGCAAACGAGCAGACGGATTACCTGATGGTAAGCATATGCGCCGCCCATGGACAACCGCAACACCAAAGGACTTACGACTGCGTTACCGGCCTTTTGGGGATGGGGGTTGCGGATATAAGGATCGGGAAGCGATAGGGGAAGGGGAGGAATTGGGCCTCCGGTAACCTCACTCACACGTCGAAACACAACGCTGTTGGTTGTTTTAAGCCGGTATTCTGTGAGGCCGTGGTATAAAACGGCCCCGGGCTAGCGATACCACGGCCTCACAGAAAACCAGCGAGAAACAATTTTAGCTTTGTGCTTCGCCATAAGAGTGAAGTTACCAGAGCCCTAATCCTTCACCTTCCGCAATCCCTGAATCCCCAAAAGCTGAGCAACGCACTCGTAACTCCTCTGTTTTTACTATTAGCGGCGCCGATTGCTTACCATCAGATAAACCGGTCAGCTCGATTGCAGACTTATCCTTTAACAAAAAGAAATAATAATAATAACAAGAAATCGTACACGGATATGCCTCATACATCATTCTAAAGACAATTGTGTAATGTACCACGGCTTTGGGTCAATGAGCATTGAAACGGGGTCGTCGGTGACGTCAGAGTTATTGCGGTTTGGCGTGACGTCACGCTCAGGTGGTTCAACATCCGGGCTGGGGGATTAGTGTTCTTGTAGGCTTTAGTGTTAGGGTTGATATTTCTCTGAAGGAGAAGATATGGAAGGTTTTTTTAAAGGTAACTCGATGTTTGGGTTTATTATTAAGGGTAGCTCGCCACCCGACCAGAACCAGATAAGAGCGTACGGCGTGCAGCGTTCCGCGCGCCTCAAAGACCCAATAGACCACTACAGACGGGGCCCAATAGGGCTGATGTTCAGCCGGGGTTGCGGGGTAAGCTCAATGAGGAACCGCGATCTCGTCCCGGAGCAGGAGAAGGAACGGAGGGTTTTTAGTCAGCAAGAGTCTGATACTCCCTCCCTCCCGGCCCTGAGCTGGAGATGTGATGTGATGATGATGATCTTCCTCTCACAAAAAAAAGTGTTATACTCAAAACTCGTTACCTAAGCACTAGAATTTAGGACTAGTTGTTTAACCTAAGCCTAGACAGAAACCAACCTGAATACTTTTAATAGAAATTAAAGATTCAAGACCAAACACTTATAATTAATTGTAAATTCAAGCCACTCGCTAAGGTAACGGAAACTCTAGTCAAACATTGGTGTATTTGGGCCAATCATTGGCCCCGTTTGCAAATACTTGGCTAAGGGTCTTGGAGCAAATATACGTAAAGTCAAGAGTGTGGTGACGGCACTTTTATTTTACCCGTAGTTATGGCAAGAGCTGACTGTGAACAGAGCTGGCAGCAGAAATCTATACTAATATTATAAAGAGGTAAAATTTGTAAGTTTGTGTGCAGGGGTTAATCTTTGGAACCACTGGTCGGATTACCAAAATTCTTTCACTGATAGATAGCTACAATGTTCCTGAGTGCTATAGGCAATAAAACATCACGCTACGACTAAATGGAGCCGAGCAGCGAGTGAAACCGCAAGAGAGTAGCTAGTCTTTAATATATTTGAATCTTTTTAACTGCCAAATGCAAATAGACTAGAATCAAGTGATAGTAGTAGGTACAAATTCAAATTCAAAATCATTTATTCCAACTAAACCATAAATTGGTACTTTTGAAACGTCACAATAGAATAGTAGTCTGTCAGTCTGTTCGTCAGTGAAGCTCCGTGCTCGTTCCAAATTGTAGATTCGAATGGAGAAGAACAGGCAAGAAAAAAATAGCTATCATTGTTACTCTTTCAAAAAAATATGTTTTACAAGCTGGAGCATTCCCAGGAGATGTTGATTTACGGACAACTGCATCTTAAACGTAGCGCTTTCGCTGGACCTTAAGGTGGTTTGCTTGCGTATAGTCAAAGTCAGAATCATTTATTTCAATTACACTCTTACACGCTCTTTTGAACGTCAAACAAAGCGTAACGATAGAAAGGGTCAGTCTGTCGGTCAGTCCTCTTAGTTAAGCTATTTGCTCGTTCCTAAGTGTAGATTCCAATGGAGAAGATTGCGTGTTGCGTTCCCATCGTCCATATACACTGTACTATGCGGCCGTTGTATCTTGGCGAGTCTGAAGTTAGCCGAGTAGCTGCGCAGTACACAATTTTGTTCCTAAAAGATCCATTGCGCAGACAAACGGCTAACTTCAGACAAAATTATTGTATAACCGATGACTCTACACTACCTAATTCATAATTCCTACTTACCATGCGCACGCGCCGATCAGACACAATAGCCTCTTACCTAATTTATTTACATTACTATAGTCTATGTGGGACATGGTGTCAATTGAATGATAAACACATAACTGCCCACTTTTCATGTGGGCAATTTTGCATTCAGGTCTTGTGAGTGATCAGTTGTGGTCTAAGAGCTGTGGTCTCAACCTAGTTCTTGTATTATGGTGGTTTATTTTATTATCTTTAGAGATTATAGTTTCACCTGATATGGGTAACCTACTGTTTCAAATGTGGGTTTAAGTGGTATCATAGGCTTACCTGAAGACCTGAGAAAAAAAAACACTTTCACTACTAAGCGAGGTTACCGGAGGCTTAATCCGCCTGCTCCCAATGCCCAAATCTACCAACCCTTAAAATTTTTAAGCCCAAAAAGGCCGGTGATGTCCTGTAACTCAACGTATGTGTCCATGGAAGACGCTGCTTGCTTACCACCAGCTCAATGGGGTCCATTAGGGCCAATGTACAGCCGGTGTATCACGACACGAGCCCGGAGCAGAAGAAGCTATGGGGTGGTTTTTAGTTAGTAAGAATTTGTAATTTCGAAATTATGCTTTTAGTTTGTTATGACTCTGGACAGAAGCCTAGAACGGATGCCAGTACTGAGAAGAATTTATGATCATAGGAAAATTTATTTTGTACTTTTTTACTTAGACTTGGAATATTAATATTTATTTCATTTGTTTCAGGTACAAACAACAACTAAATGTGAAAATAATAACAAAATAAAATTAAAACAACTAAAAAACAATAAAAAAGTGTAAAAGTGTAAGTGATGTGAACAATAATGTGGACTGGTATGGACTACGCATAGTTTCCCGCCAACACAAGATGGCTGCCGTCATAAAATGGCGGCCTAGACGCTTAGGCGCCATGTTGCTTATTTTATTTATACAATTTGTTAATGGTAAGTTTTTTTATACTAATACTAACTTTTGTTCTATTTTTTTTTAAAATATGTTTGGTCCTGGTTGATGTGAAATCTATGTAAACGACTTAAATATGTTTTTTAATCTGGTAAACGCAAACGCTGGTCCTTTAAAATTAGTTTAGATTTTATGGGGCATAAATTATTATCAGCTGAAGGTTGTTATAACAGAAAGCCTAGAAAAGTAGGTAGAAGGAAAATCGGTAAACAATACACTTTTGTTGCCGGTTCGCTAACAAAATCGGGAAATAACATCTGATCCCCCCTCCCCCTCTCAAAGAAACCCACATCTTTTGAAGGCCGCCTTCCACCATATATAAATAAAATTCATTTAAAAACATACCTACAAAGAAATTTAAGAAAAGAGATAAATTGCGCTTGGTTTATTTTATTGTATGCAGTTCAGCAGTTTCGGAGGTGTTACACAACAGACGTACTTTCACATTCGTAACTCTTAATGAGCCTTAAGTCATGTCATACCTTGTTATTCAGAAGCTGGTATCAGTTGTAATTGCTTTTTTGTGAATATTATGCGCGGTTACTTTTTGTTCAATTTTTTTTGTGAGTAGTACCTAAGTTATTTTCTGTCTCAATGGCAGATTGGTTTGCTGATAGAACTAGATTTTTATTTTGTTAGGGTAAAATCATCAAATGACTTCTCCCCGCCCAGAGTAAGGCGAGAGAGAGTGTCAGACTCTTACTGACTAAAAAATTCCCCCGTTCCTTCTCCTGCTCTAGGCCGAGGCCGCGGTTCCTTATAATCTTGGCTGTGAAAGAGCTAGTTGAGGCATGTTTTTGAGGTTCTTACATTTTTCACTTAAATTGAGGTCGTGATCCTAAAGTTCAGGAATCATTTTATTTCGAGTAAAGGTTTTAAAAATAACAAAAAAAATCTTTCAAGCATTTATCAAGCACGCATATATTTCATAGATATCTTCGAACCGATTGAGCTAAAATCCAAATCCTAACTAATATTATAAATGCAAAAGTAACTCCGTCTGTCTGTCTTTTCTTCACACCTAAACTACTGAACCTATATATGTGAAATTTGGTACAGACATAGTTTGGAACTCGAGAAAGGACATAGGATAGTTTTTAAACGAAAAACTCTGCTAGAAGTCACTATAGGACGCGAACAAAGTCTCGGGCAAAAGCTAGTTTTCTATACAATGAAACAATGAATTTATTTTTGCAAATAGGCCATAAAACGGCACTTTTACACGTCAATTTATATGTGAAAAACTAGATGAAGCCGGCATTTCCTATCTGACTACTCTGAGAAGAAATGCCGATACAGACTCAGAGGTCTCTCTCTATACTATTTACGCGTTTAGTTTGCATTACAATAAATGGTGTATGTCTGTATGTATTTATTCTAAATCCATAAAAACACATCTAAAGTTTCCTGGAGTTATAGACCCATCTGATAAAATTTTATAATTTATAACGATTCCGATTAATTTACGAATGAGTCTTTATTACACCTTGTTACCGATCAAGGCCTGATGTTTCCAGTTCAAACTTAAGTCAAGGTCTCGCGGTCATTAACCTGTTTATCGGATAAATGACTCCGTAAATCTCAAGGCTATTAGATGTACTTTTAAAAGATGCTGGGACAACTTGTTTATGCCTTTTTTAAAATGAGAAAGTCATCAAAATGCTTCTCCCGCCCTAAGTGGAGCGAGAGGAAGTATCTGACTCTATTTTTTTTTACTAGCCTATAATGTCTCATAAAGGCTCTCCCCATCTCGCTTCCACACCTCCCGTTTTTTCGACCGTGTCCACCAGTCTCGGCGTCTAGATCGAAGCACCATCTTTTCCAGGGCCTACCCCGCCTACGGCGTCTATCATGAGGTGTCCACTTGGTGACAATAGTGGCCCATCTCTCGCATCAGACCCTTACTGACTAAAAACCATCTCATTTCTTCTCCTACTCCGAGCCGGGGATGTGGTAGATTATTGAGCTTGCTTCCGCAAATCCGGCTGGACAACGGCCCTAGTATTATCAGTGGTGGTATGATGGCATTTGCTTATGTCTGACTTCATATGACTAATTTGATATTCCATATACTTCTGTACCACGTAATAATAATGTGTACATCATCATCATCAGCCTGCAATTGCTGTCAGCATCGTTGAGTAAAGGCCGCTTTTCACATGGAGATATTGATCATCATAAATCACCAGCAGCAATTATCCCCTACATACAAACTTACAAATTTTACCTCTTTATAATATTAGAATGACCGCTGGGGTAAACGTGTTCTAGAGTGGAGACCACGTCTAGGCAAACGTAGTGTAGGGCGCCTTCCAGCTAGGTGGACTGACGACATCCGCAGGGTGGCTGGCAGTGGTTGGATGAGAAGAGCTGAACATCGAGCTCAGTGGCGTGCAATTGGGGAGGCCTATGTCCAGCAGTGGACGACAACAGGCTGATGATGATGATGATGATGATGATGATGATGATGATGATAATATTAGTATAGATTATATTATACCACGTTTTATCGTGTAATGAACAAAGATACAAAAATTACTAAGACACTCAAACAACACGAGTTGTGTGCTAACAAATAGGAATCCGTGTACTTTCACTGCTTAAGAGATTTTACTTTCCATTTTTTATTAGCCACTGCAATGTTTCAGCAGCTTCGTGTCGTACTTGCAAACTGAAATTAATTAAATGCATGATGCAGGTCTTAGAAGATCTTATATTATTATCAGTATCTCATAAACTGAATAAAACTTTTTAACTCCTTCAAAATCCAGTAACGCGTCTGTGACTCTTCTGGTGATGTGGGTATTCATGGGCAGTGCTTATACTTAGTATTATCTTATCCGCTGTTTTTTTTCAAAAAACACAAAAATAGCAACTCTTCTTTTTTTTTCGACACCAATGGATCCGCTCTACCGGAGTAATACCACGGCCTCACAGAAAACCGGCGTGAAACAACCACAGCTTTGTGTTTCGCCGTGTGAGTGAGGTTACCGTAGGCCCAATCTTTCCCCTCCCCCAATTCCTCTTCAATCCCAAAATCTCCCTAAACCGCTTCCTAAGCGGTCGGCAACGCACACGTAACTCCTCCATTGCGACAGTTTGCCGACCTAGTACATAAAAATACCTCTTCTTTTTTCGTGGGAGAGGCATGTTTCGGCACGAATGGATCCGTTCGACGCGAGTGATACAACGGCCTCACAGAAAACCGGCGTGAAATAACCACAGCGTTGTGTGCAGTGAGTGTGCACAAAGCACTTTAAGCAAACATCAGGGTTTAGACCATTTTGGTTGTCCATCTTCAAATGGCTTTCATTAACCATATGACAGTGGTAGACTCCTCGTTGCGTGGATGTCTCCATGGGAAGCGCTGATTGCCTACCATCAGGTGATCAGTCTGTTCGTGTACCGATCTATCCAAAAAACTAACTGGCAACTTCTGAGGTTTTATAAAAGACACTAGATTCCGTGCAAAAAGAAAATTGGTCAAGTTCGAGAATGCAATAAAAACATTCAAATTGCGTGTTTTGAGTTCATTTTCTGAAATAATATAAAAACTATATTTATCACACCAATCTTCTTATAATAAAAATGGATCGCAAAATGTGTTGGTAAGCGCATAACTCAACAACGCCTGGACCAATATCGCTAATTCTTTTTTTGTTGTGTTTGTTATTGTCAGGAGAAGGTTCTCATCGAATAATCAAGAAAATACTATAAAAGTAGAGGGTAAGATTAGGAAAAAATTAAGTGACCCATTGATAGCGAGATTGTTGAGTCGGACCCGTGCGAAGCGGGGGCGGGCCGCTAGTCATACAATATTTTTGGCGTTGATTGGGTAAAACTAAACGAGATATATTATCAATCAGGAGATTACCGGAGGCCCAATCCCTTTCCTCTCCCCATTACTTCCCAATCCTTAAATATCCGAAACCCTTATCCCTAAAAGTCGGCAACGACCTTAAAACTCTTTTGGTGTTACGGGTCTCCATGGGCGGCGCTGATTGCTTCATCACCATCATCATCATCAGTCAGAAGACGTTCACTGCTGAACAAAGGACCTCCCCCTTAATCCTCCATGTCGAACGACAAGTCGCCACCTACATCCATTGGCTCCCCGCACCTCTGACCATGTCGTCTGACCACATAGCGGGAGGCCTTGTTTTTGGGAGGGGAAAATCATCAAATGACTTCTCCCGCCTAGGGCCGGGCGGGAGGGAGTGTCAGACTCTTGCTGACTAAAAACCCCCTGTTCCTTCTCCTGCTCTGTGCCGAGGTCGCGGTGCCTCATTGCGCTTACCCCGCAACCCCGGCTGAACATCAGCCCTATAGGGCCCCGTCTGTGGTGGTCTATTGGCTTATTGAGGCGCGCGCGGAACGCTACGCGCCGTACGCTCGGGTCTGGTTCTGGTCGGGCGGCGAGCTACCCTTACTCGCCGTCCGCAAACCCGCGAGCGGGAGGCCTGCCCTCACTACGTTTTCCGGTCCTGGGCCTCGAGTGCTTTTCGGGCCCATCGGCCTTCCGTCCTTCGACTGCTTACCATCAGGTAATCCGCCTGCTTGTTTGCCGACCTATACAAATATAACATAACAGCGTATTATTACAACAAATACATACATATATATGTATATATAACTGAACGGTATTGTTTTATTCATTACCTTGTAAGTGGTGTCAGTAAAACATAAATAGTCAGCTAACGGGACTACAACCTACATACCTGCGGCGCAGTGCCGCGCCTTATAACATCTTTACAATTTTTGCGTTTTGTACTGTATCTGTTTAATTTTTGGTTTAGTCATTAGTGGGGTTTTCGACGGTGGAGTGTGTGGTTCGAATACCTAGTCAAGTAATTTGTGAACAATTTTTGGATCACACACAGTTGTTCCAAAGCAACCAGTTGCCCAGCCACGACGCTAACTGTGCATAGAAAAAGCACTGAACCTCAAACATCCAATAGACCACCAAAGACGGGGCCCTATAGGGCTGATGTTTAGCCGGGGTTGCGGTGCAAGCGCAATGAGACAGCGTGGCCTTGACCGCGGCCTTGAAGGAACAGGAGGGTTTTTAGTCAGTAAGAGCCTGACACTCCCTCCCGCCCGACCCTGGGAGGGAGAAGACATTTAATGATTTTCCCCTCAGAAAAAAAACCTGGAACTTAATAGATGAATATTTATGAACTTACTTATAAGCATTGAAATAACTCTAACAAAGATATATTTGGCTACATTGCCGCTAAATACTTTGAATAATTTGACTGCACGGTCGGTGCGGTGGCTGGGCAACTAGCTGCCGTTTAGTGTATTAGTTTATGCTGCCGTGCAACGCGTCGCGGGTTCGATTCCCGCACGGAACAACGCTTTGTGTGATCCACAAACTGTTGTTTCGGGTCTGGGGTTTTTTTTTTTGTGAGCGGAAAATCATCAAATGACTTCTCCCGCCCAGGGCCGGGCAGGAGGGAGTGTCAGACTCTTACTGACTAAAAACCCCCCTGTTCCTTCTCCTGCTCTGTGCCGAGGTCGCGGTACCTCATTGCGCTTACCCCGCAACCCCGGCTGAACATCAACCCTTTAGGGCCCCGTCTGTGGTGGTCGAATGGCTTTCGGGTCTGGGTGTCATGTGTATGTGACATTGTATGTTTGTAAACGCACCCACAACACAGGAGAAAATCCTAGTGGGGCAACGTTTTATTAAAAAAAAATAAGGGTGAGATCAGATTTTAAAAATCTGATGTGGCTCCTCAATATTCTCCTCCTCTTTTCGTAGGTACATTACATTCCAACCATGTAACTCAATCAGTAACGGCTGAACCATTTGGTTACTGACCGATGCAACCACTGAAGTGCATTATCTAACAGTTAACTTAGCCGTCAGTTATCCAGTTGTTTTCTAACGTAACTTTTATAATTACTGGTGTAGTGGTTCGTATAGAGATTACAGGTTTAATTCGAGCGAAGATTTTTGTATTCCATCTAATAAAATAATAGAAATGGTGTTACAAATTCAAAGTCCTTTCATTTTACTTTCTTTCTTTTTTAAAAAAAATCTAATTCAATTTTAAAATCATTTAGGTATTTTAGTTAGACCACAGTAGACACTTTTGAACGTCAAGCAACTTCATTTTGAAGTGTGGTAGAGCCATGCTTCTTGGATGGAGTATAACCTCACTGGAAACCGGCGTGAAACAACGACAGTGTTGTGTTTCGCTGTGTCAGTGCGGTTACCGGAGGCCTAATCCTTCCCACAATTCCAAAATCTCCAAATCCCTAAACCCAGAGAGGTCGGCACCGCACTCATAACTCCTGCGTTATTGTAGGTGTCCGTGGGCAGCGCTGATTGCTTACCATCAGGTAATTCGTCTGTTCGGTTACCGTACTATCACATAAAAAAATGTGTCTATATCCATAACTAGCTACTCTCGCGCGGTTTCACCCGCTGCTCGGCTCCATTTGATCGTAGCATGATTTTTATAACCTATAGCACTAAGGAACATTGTAGCTCCGACCGATCCGACCAGCGGTTCCAAAGATTACCCCCTACATACAAACTGACAAATTTTAAATTTTACTGCCTTAACTTTTTATTGTACTATCCTACTTATCCTACTAACTACTACTACTACCACCGACTACTTTTCTTACTTATGCTATATCTATACTCCGATTATATCTATCTAATATTTGATTTTCATACTTATGTACTTAATATTAACCTGCTAATACTACTTATATAACTTAACATATATAATACTAATATATTAATTTGCGTCCATCGCATTTATTATCAATTTTTATTATTGTAATCTTAACTTAGTTAGTTACTTTTTGAAATCTGATCCAACAGACAAACTGTGTATACAGTTTTGTTGGACATTTTATACTTTTTATAATGTAAAATGTACCTTTTAAGCCATAATAAATAAATAATTAATAAATAATAAATACCTCTTTATAATATTAGTATAGTATAAATATATGTATGTTTAAATCTTTAAAACTACGCAACCGTATTTGATGCGGTTTCTTTACTAGCTAGAGTGATTGAAGAGGAAGATTTATATGCATAATAACATCGATTTAGGTACCTAGACCAATATATTTTCAGCATTGCAGCCGTGTCTTTACACGGCTGGGCATGTCACTGGTCAGAAATATTGAAAAATTTACACAGTAACATTAAATTTGCAATTAATTTGTGGAAGATTCTTTTGTTAAAATGCGACGCAAAATATATACAGTCAAAAAGTGTCAACATAACAACTAACAGACAGTTTGATAGGGGGAAGGGGGGGGGATTTGGCAATTTTATTCCACAATGCTATGCTTACAAGCAAAGCAACGCTAGAAAGATAATTTCCGAGGTATTGCGTTCGTCTCGTTATGGCCGTCACGGACTCCGCTTACGCCACGCTCCAACTGTCGTGATGTTACCATGGGTGTAGTAGAAAACATTGATCTTTGTTTGGAGAGGTAGGAATGCACCAAAATCTTTCTCTCGTTCATCATCATCATCAGCCTATAAGTGCTTACTGCTGAGCAAAGGCCTCTTCTCTTACGGAGAAGGTTAGAGCATTAATCACCAAGCTTGCTTAATGCGGGTTGGCGATTTCAAACTTATAATTAGAGATTATAAGTCCAGGTTTCCTCACGGTGTTTTCCTTCACCGTATGTCAGTGGTGTCTAAATAATCATAGAAAGTACATATAACTTGGAAAAAGTCACAGTGGTATTTGCCAGGTTGCGAACCCACACCCTCTTGCATGAGAAGCGGGCGCCTTAACCTCCGGGCCATCACGACATCTGGACATGACATGATATTCATTTATATACCTAATATATAATTAAGATTTTAAAGTCTTTTTAACATTTCTTTTAATAACCTTAAACAAAAACTAAAAAGAAGATATTTCACCTGATTTAAACTCATACTTTCTTCCTCTGTCTATGTTAACTTTGTAATTTACATTTGAACATTAATTCTGATACTTAAAAAAATTGAGAAAAAATATTTAATGGTGACAAAATATTTCTCGCACGTCTCTCCTTGTCAGGAGTTGATTGTACTTATTTTTGAAACTACCACATTGTCGGCGGTCAGAAAATCGGCGTGAAACAACCTCAGCGTTGTCTTTCGCCGACTGAGTCAGGTTAAGGAGGCCCAATCCTTCTTCTCCCCAAATCCCACCCCCAATCCCTAAATCTCCCAAATCCCAAATCCCCAAAGGGTCGGCAGCACACTCGTAACTCCTCTCTTATTGCGAGTGTCCATAAGCGGCGCTGATTGCTTACCATCAAATAATCCGTCTGTTCGTTTGCCAAGCTATAACATAAAAAAAAGAAAAAAAAATCTTCTGAGATTTATAACGAAGTTCCTATACATGAATGTCGTAGTACTTTTGCAACAGTATGACATAACAATAGATGAATAGAGCGACACAGAGACTTTCACTGCAGACGTCCACTGTAGCGTGGCGTGAAGATTTTATGTAGGTATAATGTAGGTTTAACGTTTTAGAAGGTTTAACTCTTGTAGATTTGATTGGGCAAATGTAGTGAATCTTAACGAAAGAAAATTTTAAACTTATATTAAACGCGAATTGTGTAGACAGGCATACTACAAACTTTTAGATTATATTGAGGATAAGAATGCCTGGCAGCGTGTTGATTCGGCACCACTGGACAATACTCAAATATAGTCAGCAGTTAGTAAAATTCATCCTTAATTTATATATCCAAAGAGTTTATATAGGAGCACTCTTAAAGATTGTGAGTACGCATATGTGAGCGCCATGTTTGTTTGTTTTTTTTAAAGAGTAACGATGGAGTTTCTTGCTCGTTCTTCTCCATTCAAATCTACAATTTGGAATGAGCACCTAGCTTCACTGACGAACAGACTGACAGACTACTTCTCTATTTTGACGTTTCAAAAGTACCTATTTAAGGTTTATTTGGAATAAATGATTTTGACTTTGACTTTGAGTGTTATTTTTTGTGATTTCGCCGCCATGTTTCGCCTTGTGAGTGTGGTTACAGGAGCACTCAATCCTTTCCCTTCCTTCCGATCTCTAAATCTCCGAAAACCTAATGTCAAAGGCAAGAATCCAATTGTTACTATCATCATCATCTTCCTGCCCTTGTCCCGTTTTATTTGGGGTCGGCGCAATATGTTTTTTTCTTCCATTCTGTCCTGTCACTCGTCACGCTATCGCTAACTCCTCTGTCTTCCATATCACTTCTCACACAATCCATCCATATTTTCTTTGGTCTCCCCTTCCCTCTCCATCCATCCACATTTATACTCATGACTTTTTTTCTTATGTTAATTAAATTAATAATCCAATTGTTACTATGTCACCGGAAAATAACAAGATCCGTAAGTTTATCAATTTACTAGGAAGTTTAAGTCTTACTTTCGTAAGATTCTAAACGGGAGATCCTCTGGTGTTGTGCGATTGTTTTCCCTTAGGTAATCCGTTAGCTTATTTGCTGCAATATCTCATAAAAAACAGGAGTGTATTTAGAGCGATACAGACTTTCAAAATGATGAAAACTGCTGAACTGATTTAAATGAAACTTGGTACTCATATGCAATATATTAAGGACTAAAAGATCAATACAGCTCATCTTATCACATCTGATTACATAATTTACTCACATGCATTCTTCTCTAATTTCAGGTTATGAAGAAATTTACACAATATCACAACTCTCACCAAAATCAGCGACAGTCGACCGACTGCCCCAAGATACAGTCTTGCAGACCAGTCTACCAGAGAATGTAGCACTAAGAATAGAACCCAGTGTAAAATATGACGAAGAAGAACCACCTGTAGACATCCATGAAGACCTGGAACAGCATGTCGTAGTAGCCAGGTCTGCAGATCCTGTAAGAGAATCTAGGTCTATAAACATAGATGAGATTCCTAGCTCAAATAATGAAATTGATAATCACTTAGAGCTACACAATAAGAGGAAGTATTACGACATCCATCCAACGAAAACAACGGGATATTTAAGAAGTGATGATGATGTCATACTGTCTTCTGAAGGTTTCGGAGACAGGTTGGAGTTTAAGTTTCCGGGGGAAGGGAAGAGGGTCCCAAAAGCGCGCGCACTGGCGCCTATGGGGCCCAGAATACGGCCTACTGCAGTGCAGCCGATTTTTGCGACAGCTACCCCTAGGAAGGACGAGCCGAGACAGAATACTGAGATCCAGAACATTATAACTGGGCTTGTAAAGTTACTGAATGGAAACGTTAACGTACAAGCTAATTCTCAGCTTCTGAATGGAAGACCAGGTCGCCCCATGGCGTCTAGGATCAATAACCGAGGTCCTCCGAAGATATCTGATGTTCCACCGCTGCCAGACTTCGATCCGCCTATATCACCACCTCCTCATCACTTCCATCCTACTAAAACTCCGCCTCCATATCCATTCGACAGACCACCAGTCTACGTGAACATACCAGAACAGATCGTTCCTCCATTAAATAGACCAGGTTTCCACAGACCGATACCTCCGTGGCAAAGACCAAGACCGAGACCCCCGAACAGAAGACCGAACCCAGGTCTACCGATGTACAAACCAATGCCACCTCTACCGAATATGCCAGATATACCAGATGTGGAGGAGAAGCCAGATGATGTAGTTAGTGAGAATGAAACCACTCATTCAGAAAATACGTTACATCATGAAGAAGCTGAAGTGACAGTATCAGCTGAAAACACAACAGAAACAGAAGCTATCAAAGATGATAATAATGATAATGAGACAACGACTGTAGCTGAAACCACATCATCATCAACAACAACAACTAGCACGACAACTACTACCACTACCACTACAACAACTGAACCTCCACCACCAGAAACGACAACAACGGAAAAAACCACGACCACAGAAAGAACAACAACATCAGAAAAAACTACAACCACAGAAAAACCGACAACCACAACTGAGAAAAAGATTGAAAAACCTAAACAAGATAAGAAAAAAGATACAATATTTGGTGAAAAAGATAAGCCAAAAGATAAAGTTAAGGTGGATGATAGACTTTTCAATAAGACTACGCCAAAAGACGATCTATTAGATCAGGCTATAAAGATCATTGAGCCTTCGTTAATAGAAGTCCCGTCTTCTTCTTCTACTGTCAGTGCCACACCTACTGATGGTCTTCTAAGTTATGCTCCTACAGTCAGCGCGACGTCATCATCATCATCATCGTCAGCTTCGTCATCTGTGGATGTGATAAAAACTTCATCGATTAACTCTCAGCCGTTGCCATGTAAGTTATGTTATTTTGAATTATTTTATTTGATAAGAATTTAATTGGATACGTTCTGTAGCACTTGGTATTAAAAAAAGTCTATCCTTACCTGATTGTAAAGTAAATACAGATTTGTAAATAGTTCACAAGTTGTGTCAAATAATCCAATTAGTAGTGAATTTTGACTGAGAATATAAAAATCTATGATTACTTTTTATTATGAGATGGTAGATGGTTAATCAGCGCCGCCATATGAGTGACCATCCTTCATATTAAACGAGCTCTTCTTTTTCTTTATTGTTTTTCATAATTAGAGTAAAAGTCTAGCAGACAACGGATAGTGATCCGTTTATTTATTCCACACTTGGATACTAATATAATAAAGGGTTCAAATTTGTAAGTTTTTATGTAGGTGGTAATATTTAGAATTGCTGGTCGGATGTCCAAAATTCTCGCATTGATAGATAGCTACAAACCCTCACACTACTATCTATAGGAGCCGAGCAGGGAGTGAATCCGCGCAAGAGTAGCTAGTCATTCATAATGTAGAACATAGGCTTACTCAATGCCATAATGCCTTAGGCATCTTCTACCAGTCGAACCTTGAGTGATGCTAAGGCAAGAAGTAAAATATTTCTCATCATCCTTATTACAGAAACAAACTAATACTTTATTTATTTTTTCCAGCTTCGCAAGGCACGATACCTTACCATCCCTACCGTCCACGACCAGGCATAGTCCTTGACGATACAGACTTCAAACCCCATGGTTCCCGCTACCGGCCTCAAGCTGAGGTGTCTGTGATCACAGCACCAGAGACCAGACCTCCAGGGTATGGGGAGATCTTCGATGTTACTGTGTCTGCTATTCAGGGACTGGGAGAAAAGGGTGAGGCTTCAGGTAAGGCCAATTTCTTTCTATGGATTAAGATGCACCCACTATCCCACACCCGGAATCTGTATTACATATATTTCAATATGTAATTAAAATAATGTGGGAAAGTGTGGGAGAGCCATGCTTCGGCACGAATGGGTTGGCTCCATGTGATACCACTGTCTTACAGAAAACCGGCGTGAAACAACCACAGCGTTGCGTTTCGCCGTGTGAGTGAGGTTACCGAAGGTCCAATCCTTTCCCTTCCCGGACCCTTCCCCAATCCCTAAATCTCCAAATCCCTAATCCCTAAAAGGTCCGCAACGCACTCGTAACTCCTCCGTTGCGGGTGTCCATGGGCGGCGTTGATTGCTTACCATCAGGTAATCCGTCTGCTCGTTTGCCGACTAATTACATTAAAAAAAAAATGTTTACTGGAAATTGTTAGGCAATAGCACGGACCCCGAGTTTGTGGAGAGTGTCAATCATCAGTATAAAAAAAACGCACCCATGATACAGGAGAGAATCCTGATCTGGGTGCGTTTATCAACATACAATTTCATATCCATATATCAAACCTAAACGAAACTCCGAATAGTTTTATAAAAAAAATTTCCTTTAGCTTTCTGCTCGCAACTTCGTCCGTAAACCTTAATAAATTATACAACTTCTTCTTGAATAATTCCATCTATTATAAAACCGCATCAAAATCTGCCACGTAGTTTAAAAGATTTAAGCGTACCTACATAGAAGCAGACAGCGGTTTTGTTTTATAAGCACTACCTTTTTTACTGCAGGGAAAATCATCAAATGACTTCTCCTGCCCAGGGTAAGGCGATAGAGCGAGTCAGACTCTTACTGACCAAAAATCCCTCATTACTTTTCCTGCTCTAGGCTGAAGGTGTCTTAATACACTTGTTCCGAAACACCGGCTGAACATCAGCCCCTTTTAGGCACCATCTAGTGATCTTTTAAACCCGTATTACCCATTTAACGAACCCCATTTTTAACCCCCTTCGGAAAAAGAGGGGTGTTATAAGTTTGATGTGTCTGTCTGTCTGTCTGTCTGTCTGTGGCATCATAGCTCCTGAACGAATGAACCGATCCCAATTTAGTATTTTTTTGTATTTTAGGTGTCTTACGGGCGAGTGTTCTTAGACATGTTTGATGAAAATCGATTGAACCTTTTAAAAGTTATGGGGAGTTAAAGTGGGGAAGAAAAACCGAATGTCTGCAAATATGCTCAAGTGGGGTATCAAATGAAAGGTTATGACTTGTACCTACGTCACAGAAAACAAAAACTTTAATAAGTTGGATGTGTCTGTTTTTTTACTTAAATGTAGCTTATGTTTTTTTAATTGTGAATTTGATTATCCTTATTACAGTCCACATAGAGAATGTGAACCTATCAGGCCATGAGCACGATGACATCATAGTGTCACCGTCAGGAGAGCAAGGATTCGTCTCCATTGATGGGAAAAGGACGTACCTGAACCTCTTCGATACTTCGACTCCTGGTCCTACCATCAGACCTACAAGGGTGCAGAGCATGCCTCAATCTGGTAAGTTTATCGATCAGTCAATCACCATTATTGTCATCCCCATCATAAGGATGGTTGACAGTCCAAAATTATATTAAAAACATTTTTTTACTAACGCTTACACAAGGCCATAAAAAAGTAGCCTTTGTGTTATTCAAGGCTATAATCTAGCTCTGTGCCCAAATTCATCCAGATCTATTTAGTAGTTTTTACATGAAAGGGTAACAAACATCCAGCCATATTTACCAACTTTTGCATTTAATATTAGTAGATTGTGACAAAGTCAAAGGTCAAAATCATTTATTCCAACTAAACCATAAATAGGTACTATCGAAATGTCAAAATAGAATAGTAGTACTATCAGTCAGGCTGTCCGTCAGTGAAGCTAGGTGCTCGTTCCAAATTGTAGGAGAAGAACGAACAAGAAATGAAACCGAACAATCGTTATCTACTATTTTTAAATAATAGTATTTGTTTTACAATTTCACTAATACAACATCTACAGTTCTATACTAATATTAGAAAGACGTAAAATTTGTAAGTTTGTATGTAGGGGGTAATCTCTGGAACCGCTGGTCGGATTGCCAAAATTCTTTCACTGATAGGTAGCTACAATGTTGCTGAGTGCTATAGGCTAAAACATCACGCTACGATCAAATGGAGCTGAGCAGCGGGTAAAATCGAGAGTAGCTAGTTTAGTATACATTATTGTACCCATATGTGAGAATAATAAAGAGACAAGTTGTAATGCATCTAAAAAATATTTTTCTTCTAATTACCAGTATCACCGCTCCCACCTCCTCCTCTAGCACCCACTCTTGGCACAGGAGAAGCTATCCCAGCGGACGACATCCCCCTACCCCAGCAGCCTGTCAGGAGACCAGTTCATCATCATCAGCATGCACAGCCACATAGACCACAGCAAGGATTTAGAAGACCACAGCCAACCGTCAGGTATGTTTGAAAAATTGAAGACTTTTTGTTCTTCAAGGACGTTTGATTAGAACTTTTTTTATGTAATAGGTCGGAATCAGCACCACCCATGGACGACGGATGACTTATGAGTGCGTTACCGTCCTTTTGGAGATTATGGATTTGGAGATTTTGGGAATGAGGGAAGGATTCGGCCTCCGGTAACCTCACTCACACGACAAAACACAACGCTGTGGTTGTTTCACGCCGGTTTTCTGTGAGGCCGTGGTATCACTCTGGTTGAGCTGACCCGAATCCGCCGTGCCGCGAGATTGTCTCCTAAACTTTTTGAGGAGTAGGACAGCAAACGTCTGGACTGATTACCTGATGGTAAGCAATGGGCATCACCTCATGGACAACCGCTACTCTAAAGACTCACAAGTGCACTGCCGGCATTCTGGGGTCTGATGTCAATCTCAAGGGATTGAGCCTCCAGTTACCTCACTCACCTGCGAATCACAAGGCTGTGGTTCTTTCACGCCGGTTTTCTTTGAGGCCAGAATTCCTGCCGAAGCTTGGCTCTCCCAAACTTTTTACAGATAAAACTATTCCTACATAAATCTTCATATATTATAGATATTTAAATAAATCTTCGAGATTCTCTGATGACTTTTTCAGTATATGTAATGTGTTTAATATTTGTTTCAGGATCGACACTTGTATCGTTGGAGACGACTCCACGTGTGACCAGACACAGAACGAGAAATGCAGAACCGAAGCTGGTAAGTGGTTGGCGTTTTACGGTACATAAATACATAAGATAATCTAGTTCAAATGATAGGGCTTTTGTCCAACAGTGGACGTCTTCCGACTCAAGATGATGATGAGGATGAGAGTATCTACTCTACGATAGATAATTCAAAATGTCTGACTTTTTAATGTCAAAAAATTTTTAAAGATATAAAGTGTCAGTCTGTCGGTCAGTCAGAAGGAGCTAAGAAAAAAACTGGCAAATTTGAAAGATGGAAGTCGTGGTGGCAGGACAATTTACGTCTCTTTTTTGAAAATCAAAGTCAAATCATTTATTTCGAATATACCACTATACGTACTTTTGAACGTCAAACAAAAGGTAAATGCCAAAAAGTTCAACTTTGTCTGTCGGTCAGTCCTCTAGTGAAGCTATTTGCTCGTTCCAAAGTGTAGATTCCGATGGAGAAGAACGAGCAAGATTACTCTTTTTAGATTCTTTGGTACATTTTTTTGTTATTAGTTCGACTCTGTGTGAAGAATTAAGAATTAAGACTTATATAAAATTTCAGGTATATCCAGTTGCCAGTGTCGGCCCGGTTACGCTAGGCGCATACACAGAGACCCCTGCAGGCGAGTTGTGGCGTTGCTCCTCAATCTGAGGGTCGACAGGCTTTACGAGAGGAAGGTAAAAATGACATGAAAATTCTCGCTTTCTTCTTTATTGGATTACCTGATGGTAAGCAATTGGTGGCGCTCACTGACGGCTGCAACACTAAAGGAGTTACAGCCTTGCCTGCATTTTAGTGAGTTGATAAGGATTTGATAATTCAGGATTTGGGGATTGGAGAGGGGGGATAATGAAATCGCGACACCAAAGGAGTTACAAGTGTGTTGTCGGCCTATTAGAGATAAGGGTTTCGGATTTTTAAGGATTGGGAAGGGATGGGAAGAAGGGGTGGAATTGGGCTTCAGGTAACCCCATTGACATGGCGAAATACAACGCTGTGGTTATTTCACGCCGGTTTTCTGTGAGGCCATGGTATTGAGCTGACTCATTCGTACCGAAGCTCCGCTCTCCCACAATGTAACAAACGCTATATTAGGAGATCAGAATATTTTTAGCTTTTCGACATTATTTGTTAATTTTATAACATCTCTCTATAAATATTTCCAGGTGGCTTGGGACGCTAAGCTGGCGGATAAGGAATCTGACCCGTATCAACAACTCAGCTATGAAGCCGTTCGCGCTGTAAGTATATTTTTGACACTATCGTCTTTTTCGAAGTGAAGTCTTTTCCGAATAACTGGTCTTTTCCGAAGTAGAAGTCTTTTTCGTAACAGTCATAGAAGTAGTTCTGTGACTAGACCAGAAAACTATAGGTTTCACAAAAATCTATCTGCCTCCGATTTTCCCGTTTTTAATTTCCAAGGCAAAGATCTTTATAATTTCAACCAAATAGGTCGATCCGTTTTTGCGTGAAAGAATAACAAACGTACATCTGTACATTCTCACAAACTTTCAAATATATAATATTAGTAGAGATAGTAGGATTAGAAGGATAGTAGGATTAGTAGGATTAGTAGGATAGTAGGATTAGTAGGATTAGTAGGATAGTAGGATTAGTAAGAAGTACGATTTCTGCCAATACGAAAAATATTGAACTAAATTTTGTTGACAGATCGACTCAGCGTTTTCCATGACTCCATTTTCTGATGACTTCGTGAGCGGTTCAGTTAATTCCGTCCATCAAGGAGACGAGAACAATCGAGGGGTTTACGTGAATCTGACTATTTTGGTGAGTGCAAAATTGTTAAAGGAATTAAAAGCAAACTAGCTGATGGTAAGCAATCAAATGACGCCCGTTAACATTCGTAACAATGAAGGAGGTACAAATGCGTTGCCGGTCTTTTACGGATTAGGGATTAGGAGATTCTGTGAGGGGAAGGATTAGGTTTTAATATATTATGCCTTGTGGGGCATATAATTCTCAACGAAATCGGTTCAGCCGTTTTTGAGTTACAAAAGTTTATAATTATGGCGTATTTATTAAACATACATGTATAAACATACAAGTATTATTTTTAAACATTTCTTAACATTAAAGAAAGAATCAGACATAGCGGAAGAACTACAATATAGTTATTAATAACTCATTTTAAATTTCCCCAAAACAGATGCAAGAAACGGCAGAGACCCTCCGACCTTCAGTGGGGTCTGACATACAGAAGCACTTACTGGGGGTCATAAGGAGGAGGTCTAATAACGTGGGGGCCTCAGCACTCTTCGTGGACACTCCCGCTGGCAGTGTACTGCCTTTACATGGTAAATAAATTCACTTTTTTTTAAAGTAGACAAACTAGCTTTTGCACGCGACTCCGTTCGCGTGGAATAGTGACGTCCTGCAGATTTTTGGTATAAAAACTATCCTATGTCCTTTCTCGAGTTCCGAACTATGTCTGTACCAAATTTCACAGAAATCGGTTCAGTAGTTTAGGCGTGAAGAAAAGACAGACAGACAGACAGAGTTACTTTCGCCTTTATAATATTATAGTTTGGATGTCGGCAAACGAGCTGACGGATTACCTGATGGTAAGCAATCAGCGCCGCCCATGGACACTCAAAGGAGTTATGAGTGCGTTGCCGGCCTTTTAGGGATAAAGGTTTCTGATATTTAAGGATTGGGAAGGGGCAGGGTCTCCGGTAACCTAACTCACACGGTGAAACACAACGCTGTGGTTGTTTCACGCCGGTTTTCTGTGAGGTCGTGGTATCACTCTGGTCGAGCTGACCCATTCGTGCCGAAGCATGGCTCTCTCACACTGTAATACACACTATATGTATAAGAAGGTCGGGCGAGGTCGTCTCACGTACACCAAGCGTTGACACTGTTATTGTTTTGCTCCGTTAATTTTATTCATAAAAGTGGTTAAAAGTGATTGTTACAAATAGTGCTATATATCCCCGTAAAGCTAGTGAAACAAGCTACAAAGTGGTGTATACATCGAGCTTGGACTGTGAACCATTCGTGAGTAATAGACAGTAAACTTTCGAAAATAATTTCTAACGGCGACTTTTTGCATCATCCCTGACCTAGGACAACCCGCGGTTCGCCCGCTTCTACGCACACACTCGCAACGCTTACATACGCACTCCCACGGCTCTGCACTCTATACCAAACTGCTACGCTTGTGTTGTCAGCCGTTCGCGTTGGCTGTTTATTTGCTCCGCTACGCTTGTTGCACGCCAATTAAAATATAAGATGGCTTCAAAAAATAGTGTTTGTGCTGGGTGCCTTAAAGAAATAACAAAGGCTGAATTTTTGAAATGCTGCGAATGTTTGTCAAAGTACGACGTTGCTTGTGTAAATGTTCCAAGTAAAAATTTTTATCTTATGGACCATGACTACAAGTCTACGTGGATATGTCCAGAATGCAGTTGTAAACAACTTAAGAGGGATAATACAAATACTCCCGTGCGATCCGCAAACAACTCTTTTGGCTCTCGCCAATTGGCAGACCCCAACAAGCCACCTAGTCCTAAGAATGTACATTTACAACATGGCCCGCCTGATTCAATGAATGTAACTCATAGAAAAAAGAGTACTGAATTCTTCTCCGAGCAAAAACTTAGAGACATTATAAAACAAGAACTGAATATAACCCTAAAGTCAACCTTCAATGATTTTTTTACAGACCACCTTAATAAAATAAGAAGTGAAATAGCAGAATTTAAAAATTCATTTGTATTTTTTAACGAAATTTTTGAAGAGTTTAAAAAGAAATTTGAGGAAAAAGGCAACTTGATCTCCCTACTTGAGTCTGACAACAAAAACCTACAGCAGTGTGTCAACGAACTATCGAATCGACTGCGTGTGTTGGAGCAGAACATGCGTGAAAATAACGTGGAAATTAATGGTCTGCAGGAGAAAAAATCCGAAAATCTAGTAACTACTCTGCAAACACTGGCGAAGGTTACTGGTATTAATATGACTGACTCTGATATAATGCATATTACTCGAGTAGCCAAATTAAACAAAGAAACCGATCGACCACGCACCGTTATTGCCAAGTTACGCAGTCCCCGACTGCGTGATAATCTCCTAGCAGCAGTTGCCAGCTTCAACAAAAAACAACCCCACGACAAATTAAACTCCCAGCACCTAGGCATAACTGGCAACAAGGCTCCCGTCTTTGTGAGTGAGCACCTATGCCCAACCAGCAAACAACTACATGCGGCGACGAGAAAACTAGCGAAAGATATGTCATTTAAATTCGTTTGGGTCCGCAACGGCCGTATTTTCGTTCGCAAAGACATAAATTCTAAGTCTATACACATCCGTAATCATGATAGCTTGCAGCTTATTAAAGCGGATAATTGTGCAATTTAGATTATCATTAGACACGACTGATCCTTAGTAGTAATTCTCTTAATAATGCTTGATATATATTACCAGAATGTTCGTGGACTCAGAACTAAAACAAATGATATCTATAAAAATATATCAATTTGTAACTACGATGTAATAGCACTAACGGAAACCTGGTTAAATTGTAATATTGTTGACGGAGAGTTCATTGACTCAAGATATGTAATTTATCGAAGAGATAGATCAAGTTCGAGAACATCAAAGAGAGAAGGTGGTGGGGTTATGTTCGCTGTTAAATCGAACATAACTTCATACAGGATACAAAATTGGGAAAGTGATCTTGAGGATTTATGGATCTCAATTGAGCTGTCCGTTAATAATACCACTAGGAAAATTGCATTATGTGTAGTCTATCTGCCTCCGCCTGTTAAAATTGAAGCCTTGAGGTATTAAACTTTGAGGTATTAATCTTAAACAACTCTAATAATTTTATAAACACTGTGGATGAGGTCATTGTTCTCGGTGATTTCAATCTTGGTTCAGTTAACTGGAACAGGTAGGCTACGATAATCCACTAGGTTACTCTTTGATCGATTTTATGTCTCTAAATGGTCTTCATCAATATAACACTTTCCATAACGCTGACAATAGAATTTTAGACCTAGTGTTAAGTAACATTCCGGATTTGTCGACCACTACTCCTGCTGACCTATTATGCAAACTAGACTCACATCACCCCAACCTTCACATAACAGTACCATGCTCTAATCAAAAACAATTAAAAGAAAACTGCCAATCTGGTCGCAAAAATTTTTATAAAGCTGAATATGATAAAATATGTGAGTTTTTAGGTAACTTAGACTGGCATAAAGAGTTCAGTAAGTGTGCGGGCGTTAATGGAAAAGTAGACGTTTTTTATAAACTCCTGCAGCAGTGCATTGATAATTATGTACCAATATTCAAGCATAAAAAATCTAAATTTCCCCCATGGTTCAGTGAATCTCTTATTAGGACGCTTTCTGAAAAAGAAAAAGTGAGGCACAAGTTCCGTATATACAATAATCCTAGAGACAAGCTGACTTTTGAACTATTACGTAGTCGCTGCCACAAAATAGCTAATAAATGTTTCAATGAGTACAAACAGAGGATTGAAAGAGACATACCCAAAAACCCCAAAGCATTTTGGCGTTTCGTAAAAGATAAACGTCGAGGAGCATCCAACATACCTGCTAAAATTTTCATGGATGACCAGGTGGCTAGCGACGGTCCTTCAATAGCTAACCTTTTTGCAGATCAATTTAAATCAGTGTTCAATCGAGAACCTGCTACTAATGTCTATGACGGACGTAGGACAGAAGTGGATTGTATTTTAAACAAAATTGACTTCACTGAAAGAATAGTTCTAAAAACTCTTCAGCAGCTAGACTCAACTAAAGGCCCAGGACCTGATGCTATACCACCATCCTTTATCAAGCGTTGTAGTAGAGTTCTAGCATTACCACTGAAACTAATTTTTAACTCCTCGCTTGCTGAAGGAGTCTTCCCTAACATATGGAAAAGCGCCAAAATAGTTCCCATTTATAAAAAAGGCGACCAATCAAATGTTAAAAACTATAGACCTATATCAATTTTGTCCTGTTTTGCCAAAATCTTTGAATCCTTGGTATGTCCCATAATCACGCGCCATCTAAACAAAGTTATCTCGCCTTGCCAACATGGTTTTAAGGCTGGTCGCAGCGTAGATACAAATCTAGTTGAATTTGTGACTGATATCTCTCGTGCCCTAGATCATAGATCAGAGATCGATGCTATCTACACCGACTTTTCTAGCGCGTTTGATAAAGTCGATCATCCGTTGCTTTTGCGAAAATTGCACTACAATGGAATACATGGCTCGTTATTAAATTGGTTCTCAACGTACTTACATCGCAGATCACAAATCTTAGTCATCAACGGATATGAATCTTATCCATATTTTGCAGATTCTGGCGTTCCCCAGGGTTCCCACCTTGCACCGGTCCTTTTTTCTCTGTTTATAAATGACATAACTCAAGAAATTCACCATAGCAAATACCTAATGTTCGCAGATGACTTAAAGTTATACCGACAGATAAACAAAAACAATGACGTTAGTCTAATTCAGCAGGACTTAAATAGGATTGAGAACTGGTGCATTCTTAATGGTATGAAACTCAACGTACAGAAGTGCTGTCACATCCGATTCACTAGAAAGAAAATCTCTGAAACTGCTTCATATACCATTAATGGCACTACTATAGAATCTGTCAATGAGGTCCGGGACCTTGGTGTTATTATGGATACCAAGCTTACCTTTGTGAGACACATTGACCATATTGTCACCAAGTCTGCACGTATGCTTGGATTCTTAAAAAGAAATACCAAAGGCTTCAAACATTGTAGTACTAAAGTAATATTGTACAACACTTTGGTAAGGAGTCACTTGGAGTTTGCCAGTGTTGTTTGGAATCCAAACTATGCTGTCCACTCACAGAGGATTGAACAACTACAGAGGGCCTTCACAAGGCATTTAGCTTATACCTCCAACAAGATCTCTCCACGTTGCCCATATAACCAACGTATTGAATGCTTTGAAATGCAGACTCTTCGTCATAGGCGATTGGTGTACGACATTATGTTTCTCTATAAAATAGTAAACAACAAACTCGATTGCCACTATCTTTCAGCTAGCATAGCCATAAATGTACCGTACAACATACCCAGGCGCCCTATCACCAACACTTTTCATGTACACTGCTCCAAAACCAATGTTGGTGTCAACTCACCCATCAACAGAATAAGCAGGCAATTCAACCAAATCGCAAGTAGTATACCAGAGATCGATATATTCCACGACACCATCAATGTATTTAGATCTAAAATATTGGAGTCCATTGAACAATAATCTGAATCGTTATATACTTATCCTTTCTAATGTATTCTAAGTAAATATGTAATTTATCCAACTTTGTCCTTTGTTAATCTGACTAGTTTTAATTATAATCTATCATATTTTTGTGTAAACTCGTAATTTTAAGAATGTTTGTTATCTCGACACTGGCTAATGTGTAAGACTTAATTTGTCAATTTGATTTGATTAGTTTTAGTTATAATTCTACAATATTTATTTCTTCTGCTTTTTTGTGTTAACGCTTAATTTTAAGAATGTTGGTTAGCTCGTAATTGGCTAATGTATAAGATCTACTACCTATTATCTAATACATTTAAGAACTTTGTATACATAAGCTGTGAGCCTACCTTTTTTTCAATAAATAAATAAATAAATAAATAAAAAAGAAATCGGAGTATTTTTGACTACTCTTATTCTTGACGTGGGTTTGTCATGGCCGACGAAGATACTATGTTTTCACTCAGGAACATTGTAGCTAATTATCAGTGAAAGAATTTTGGTAATACGCCTAGCGGTTCTATAGATTACCTCCTACATACAAATTTAAGATTTTTAATCAGATTTTTCCTTGATCTTCCTTATTTCTTGTTATTTTCCCAGATGTGGATGAATGCTCATCATCGGACCTGAACGACTGCCATCAGTACGCTACGTGTACTAACACTTGGGGAGGATTTAAGTAAGTGTAGAATAATGTCTATAGTAATATGTATTACAAAACTAAAGAGTCTATTAATTTTTTTGACCTGTCTTAATCTTAGAGCTTCGACCTTCGACTGGAAGGAATCCAAAATAAAATGTATAAATTTTTAGTACTCCGGAAATAGGTTAACAAGAATCCCCCCTCACCCCTCCGTATCTTTCTCTCTTTCTCTCTCTGTCTCCGTATCTTTCTCTCTGTATCTCTCTTTCTCTCTCTCTGTCTCTCTGTATCTATCTTTCTCTCTGTATCTCTCTCTCTCTCTCTGTATCTATCTTTCTCTCTGTATCTCTCTCTCTCTCTCTCTGTCTCTCTGTATCTATCTTTCTCTCTCTCTGTATCTATCTTTCTCTCTGTATCTCTCTCTCTCCGTATCTTTCTCTCTGTATCTCTCTCTCTCCGTATCTTTCTCTCTCTGTATCTCTCTCTGTCTCCGTATCTTTCTCTCTGTATCTCTCTTTCTCTCTCTCTGTCTCTCTCTGTATCTCACTCTCTGTCTCTCTCTCTGTATCTCTCTCTCTCTCCGTATCTTTATCTCTGTATCTCTCTTTCTCTCTCTGTATCTCACTCTCTGTCTCTCTCTCTGTATCTTTCTCTCTGTGTCTCTCTCTCTCTCAAACACACACACATACACACTCAATTTTGAAATAACACTTCGTTTAAAAATACATAGGTACATATTATGTAGAACAAAAGGTTATTTAGGTACTTTATCATAACCCTCATTCCCATAGATGCCAATGTTCAGACTCGACCCTGGACGCGTCGTCCTCTCCCCTGAAGGCAGGCAGGGAGTGCAAGGCCTGTGCATCATCACACTGCAACGACAGGGGAGCTTGCAAGTACGCTAACGGACAGCCTTACTGCAGGTAAGCAGGATGAAACCAATTTTTTTAAGAAATAGGTCGACAAATGAACCCGCGGATTACCTGATGGTAAGCAATCGGCGCCGCCCATCAAACCCGCAACACCAAAAGGAGTTACGAGTGCATTGCCGGTCGATTGTATTTATAAGGGATGGTGGGATAGGGAGGTATTGGGGGGGGGGGGCGATTAGTCAGTAAGAGTCTGACACTCACTCTCGCCTCACCCTGGGCCAGAGAAGACATTTGATGATTTTCCGGCATACAAAAATAGATGAATTTAATAATAAGTTTATGAAACTGATTGAAAACGGATATATAACTTAGGGCTAATTTTTCAATGGTTACATAAAAGTTACCTGGGGAACAATTATGATGCTGTCGCGTCAGAATGTTTGTAAAAGACGGTGACAGCAACAATTTTATTCCTCAGATAACATTTAATCTGACTATTTGAAAATCAACATATAATTACGCGGATATTAACGTAAAATAATTATTGAAATACCTTTTTTTTGTGAGGGGAAATCTTCAAATGACTTATCCTGCCCGGGCGGGAGGGAGTGTCAGACTCTTACTGACTAAAATCTCCCTGTTCCTTTTCCTGCTCCGGGCCGAGGTCGCGGTGGCGCATTGCACCTTGGTAGGCTTGACGTTTCGACCTGGTTGCACAGGTCGTGGTCACAAGCAGACTGAAGATGCAATGTCACAGCTGTCGAATCGATAGGCTGATGATGTGATAAAGTGATGTAATGATGATGATGATCATGATTGTCCATAGCTGTTCCTCTGGATACTACGGGTCTACCTGCGAGGTGGACGGTGAGGTCGTCGGCGTGGCTGTAGGAGCCTCGCTCCTCGCTGCACTAGTTATCGCCATAACACTCGCCGCGCTCATGTCTTGGAGGTAAGCATTAACAGTAGTATTTAATGTGTTGTCTGTTGATACAAACTGTATATTTTTCTAATCGTTAAGTTAATTTAACGATGCAGCTGTCAATTGAACTTATATCAAGTAAGCTGTACTCATTCATTAACTTACTCGCACTTACAAACTCACTCGCACTTACAAACTCCCTCGCATTTACTTACAAACTCATTTGCACTCATTGAAAAAACTTATTTGTACTCACTTGCAAACTTATTTCGAATTCAATATTATCACGATACGTTTAACCAATTCTTGATTAGCTTAGGTACTCAATAAGTTAAGGCATAGAAATAGAAAATGAATATACCGGGTGTAAAAAGACACTTAACGAAGCCAAAAGCCACGTATTCTACCCATTGTTTGGATCATTTTTTTCTTTAAGTCCATAGCTGGGACTCTACTCGTTCTCGAGATATTGAAGGTCAAAGATGCATTTTTTTTGCGCAATCGAATTCTAATTATTATTACAAAACTTTTTTCCAAACAAACAATACCTGAATTTTCGATGTTTCTAAATAAATTACGCATTTGAAGTTACGAACAGTAATGTACGTAATAAATAAATGTAGACCCGAAAAAAACATCGTGCATCTCAGTAGGATTTTTATTTTACAGAATTGTTTTGTTGTTGCGAAGTAAAACGTCGACCTACGTACTTATCACAGCGTTTTAATGCTAAGCTGTGAACCTACGCACACAATGCAAAAACACGTAAAGCTACTTAGTTAGAACTGCAGTATTAGCCGTAGTTAACGGCTTCGTTAAGTGTCTTTTTACACACTGTATTATAAATATACTTTTAAATCTTTCGTATGTTTAAAATGTGGATCGACGCGAGACACAATGTTGTTTCTATTGTATTTTAGATAGTAACATTTACCAGGTAAATCGCATGATATTATATAAATCCGAATTGTTATTTAAAGCAATAATTTGCCAAGTTGAAAGACTCCACTATCGCATGACTTATCAAACTAAATCACTCACTCACCCACTCACTCACTTACTCACTTACTCAGTCACTCTCTCACTCACCAACTCAAACAGTATTATAATTATATTATAACACAAATATCTGTATTCCAGTCGTAAATGGTCGCGGGAACAGAAGGCGGCCGGGATGGGATCTCCAATCTTCAACTACATGGCTGCCAATACTATTAAAACGCCACCTGTCGGTCAACCACCGTACCAGGTAAACTATATAAACTATACTATATATCCGAACTTATATTATAAATGCGAAAGTAACTCGGTCTGTCTGTCTTTTCTTCACGCCTAAACTACTGAACCGATTTCTGTGAAATTTGGCACAGACATAGTTTGGAACTCGAGAAAGGACATAGGATAGTTTTTATACCAAAAATCTGCAGGAAGTCACTATTCCACGGGAACGGAGTCGCGGGCAAGAGCTAGTTATTATTATTATTAATATTATAAAGCTAGAGAGTTTGTTTGAACGTGCTAATCTCCTGAACTATTGGTTCGAAGTGAATAATTCTTTTTCTGTTTGTTAGTACATTTATCGAGGAAGGCTTTAGGTTATAAAACATCACGCTACGATTTGTAGGAGCCGAGCAGCGAGTGAAACCGCGATACAGAAGCTAGTATTAATTAACTAGCTACTCTCCCACGGTTTCAGTCGCTACTCGGCTCCTTTAGATCGTAGTGTTATGTTGTATAGCCTATAGCACTCAGGAACATTGTAGCTATCTATCAGTGAAAGAATTTTGGCAATCCGAGCAGCGGTTCCAAAGGTATTAAAGATATAAGAATTTTATAAGATAGGTCGGTAAACGGGCAGACGTATTACCTGATGGTAAGCAATCAGTGCCGCCCATGGACTAATCCCAAAGGAGTTACTACAAGCGCCTTGCCGTCCTCTTGTAGGTTATTAGGGATTTAAGGATAGGAGATTTGAGGATTGAGGATGAGGGCATTACATTTATCATGAGGAAACAATCATCAAATGACCTCTCTTGCCCAGGATAAGGCGAGAGGGAGTGTCACACTCTTACTATAACCCCCCCACCCCCTCCTTCTTATCCAGGTCGAGGGTACGGTTATTGACAGCGAAACAAAACGGTGTGGTTGTTTCACGCCGGTTTTCTATAATTCAAATTGAAATTTATTTATTTGCAAACTAAGTGTATACATAGGTCTTATTGCTAGTGGCACTTAAAAACTTAGTAGCCTTTTTCAGGCATTGCAAACATACCAGAGGGTACTTGTTACTAATATTATACTTAATAATAATTAATTATAACATAAATTTACACATTTCAAAGAGATCATTTCATTGAGATCATTAGTGGATCGCTGCATTAATATTAAATAATATTTCTGAGTATGTAGGTACTATTATAACATTTATATATTTGATCGTCATTGATATATTATTTTCTGCTTATTTATGTTGGCTTATTTATACATGTTTTCTATAAGGTCGTGGTATCACTCCGGTCGAGCCGACCCATTCGTGCCGAAGCATGGCTCTCCCACACTTTATAAATATTTCATTTTATCCGCAAATTTTGTGTTTGATTTAGTTAATAATTAAAAATTTATATATTTCAAGGTTACTCTGGAAGAACGGATGAGATGGGCGCAGATCGCTGAGGCAATGGCGCAGGCTAGTCACTATGCTGTAAGTAATATCCATTATATTATAATAATATATATACTTAAGTCCAAAATCATATTTATCCAAACTAATATTAATATTATAAATGCGCGAACGGAGTCGCGGGCAAAAGCTAGTTTTTAAATAAAACTTTGATCCACAGAAGGATTTTCTCCTATGTCGTGGGTGCGTTTTCAAACATACAATGTCACAAACACATAACACCCAGACCCGGAACAACAATTTGTGGATCGCACAAAGAGTTGTTCCATGCGGGACTCAGTTGCAGTGGGTGGCTGACGCGGTGGATGGTAGTCAGTCAGTCAGTCTAGTATTATCTATATTTTCAATCGAATTTGTATTTTCCAGCCGGAACCAGCGCAGATGGCGACGCGTCCGTCATCAGCCATGTTCGGAGGATACCCCACTCTACCACCTGTACCTTTACCTAGGTAATTAAACATTATTAAAGCTTTATTATTTGCTTTATAACTTAAACTTAAACTCAAAGTCACTATTTGCATGTTAAGGTAATACAGCTTAACGGGCTTTTTCAGGCGTTACATTACCTGAAGGTAAGCAATCAGAGCCGCCCATGGACACCCGCAAGTGTTACGAGTGCGTTGCCGACCTTTTGAAGTTTAAGGTTTTGGAGATTCAGGGAATGTGGTAGGGTAGGGATTGGCCGTCTCCGGTAACGTCACTCACACGGCGAAACAAAACACTGTAGTTGTTTCACGCCAGTTTTCTGTGAGGCCGTGGTATCACTCCGGTCGAGCCGACCCATTCGTGCCGAAGCCTGGCTCTCCCACACTTTCAATGTGGCTTTAGTTTTCACCGAATGGGAGTCCAGCTGGATCCCTGCAATGACGTACGAACGTCGATTAGAACGAACAATGAATATTATAACACTAGTTATTCGACCCTGCTTTGCACAGATTTCCAAGGCCTTCTCTAACAGTTAGCAGCATTTTCCCCTCTACTTATCTTAATTAAAATTACAATAATCATAACTAATAAATAATTGAATAAACAATTTTTTTTTGTGTTGTATCGCTTACTCGATTCTCGGAACAACTCTATGGTCTGGATTTGATGTGTCAAAACAAGTTTTTTAATTATTTTTATGTTTTTATAAGTTGAAATGTAATGTCGTGGTCGCCCAAAACCTGGCAAGTACAAATGTGACTTTTTCCAAGTTATATGTATGCACTTTCTATGATTATTAAGACACCACTGAAATACGGTGAAGGAAAACATCGTGAGGAAACCTGGACTTATAATTTCTAATTATAAGTTTGAAATCGCCAATCCGCAAGCGTGGTGATTAATGCTCAAACCTTCTTCATGTGAGAAGAGGCCTGTGTTCAGAACTTATAAGCTGATGAATAATTTCATTTGGAGTAATTACTAAATTGTATATTATTCTTACAGGATGGGAATGCACGGTGGCCATCACAATGGCACCCTGAACACAGTAGCTTCTAGAGCCAACACCGCAGCTTCCCATCATAACTTATACGGTAAATAAAACTTTTTTTCTTTCCTCTTTACGTGGATGCCGTAAGACCCTATACTATTGTGTGTAGTAGGGAAGGATGTCCAGAAGCCTTACTGTCACAGCGAAACATAACCAAAGTTTTGCTTCACGCCGAATTTGCCGAAGCATGGTCCTCCCACATTTAAAACACAGAATAGAGCTTATAATTTTGGAATCGTTAATCCTTTTTTGTGGAGGGACAATACGGTAGTTTCCAACTAGTCAAATTCAATACTTTTATCCAAATATCAAAAACGATACTTTTCTATGAAAATTGTATGAAAGACTGAGCTATGACGTCATAACATTTTTGCGTCAAATAGCTTACTTATTTCTTAATAATTAGCTACAAAATATCTAAAACTTAGTGTATCGATCGATCGATGAATAAAAGTATAGTTATTTTTCAATATTTTATTGTATTGAAACATCGAATTAATTTATTTTTGACCTAGGCAACTACCCAATTATCAAATGACTTCTGCCGCCCAGGGTGAGGCGCGAGGGAGTGTCAGTTTCCTACTGACTTAACTCCCCCCCCCCCAATACTTCTCCTGCTCTAGACCGTGGCCGCCGTGACTTATTGCGTTCACCCCTCAATCCCGGACGTGCAGCGCGTAGCGTTCCGCGCGCGCCTCAAAGAGCCAATAGACCACCACAGACGGGGGCCTATAGGACTGATGTTCAGCCGGGGTGGAGGGGTAAGCGCAATGAGGCACCGCGACCTCGGCACAGAGCAGGAGAAGGAACAGGGGGGTTTTTAGTCAGTAAGAGTCTGACATTTCATCCCGCCCGACCTATGGCGGGTAAAACATTTGATGATTTTCCCCTCACAAAAAACCCCGGCATCGCCTATCCGCCTCTAGCAAGCGTATATAGTGATTAATGTTCAAATATGACGTTAATGATGCAATAATTATGACGAATACGAATTGATATTTTTACTTGATTTATTTTTATGTTACTTGAATGATTTTATTTTGTTTTTTTTTTGGATATGTAATTGAACATTTTAAAAATTTGACTGCACGGTTGGTGCGGTGGCTGTCGTGCAACGTGTCGCGGGTTCGATTCCTGCACGGAACAACTCTTTGTGTGATCCACAAATTGTTGTTCCGGGTCTGGGTGTGATGTGTATGTGAAATTGTATGTTTGTAACCGCGCCCACGACACAGGAGATAATCCTAATGTAAGACAACGTTTTTTTTTAAAAAAAAATGGTTGTGTTACAGTGATACTTTGTTATATTACTTGTTATAGGAAGATGATTTTTCAAAGTTTTTCTTTCGACCTTGAATTATCAAAATTAGGAATAAAACTATAAAACTTAATCCCCAGGCTACACGAACCACATGGCGACGGAATCAACAAGTTCCGAAGCGTCTTCCCACGTCCAGGAGAGAGCTGATCTATTAGTGCCTAGGCCGAAATCCAGGGCGAGGAGTATGCATGTAAGTATTATTATCCGATCCAACAGACAAACTGTGTATACAGTTTTGTTGGACATTTTATACTTTTTATAATCTAAAATGTACCTTTTAAGCCATAATAAATAATAAATAATAAATAATAATGTACTGTTGTATTGTCTATGATTAGTATTACTAATCAGTGTCGCACTATAATTGTCTATGTCGTCATATCATTATAAAGAGGGTGGCCGAGCGAGTGTCGGCCATTGACAATGTAACTCTGGTGCAGTGAGCTGCACGACTGTGTACTGTGATATTAAAGTCAAGTATCCAAGATCCAAGTCTTTCAAATAATATTACATGTACTAGCTCCTTTCGCGCAGTTTCACTTGTTACTCGGCTCAATACTTCCCCTCTTCACATCCCTCCTTAATCCTCAAAACCCTTTATACGTCGGGTCGGCAAACGAGCAGACGGATTACCTGATGGTAAGCAATCAGCGCCGCCCATGAACACCCGTAACACCAAAGGAGTTACGAGTGCGTTGACGTCCTTTTGGGGATTAGGGTTTCGGATATTTAAGGATTGGAAAGGGTTGGGGGAGGGAAAAGATTGGGACTTCCACGGAAAAAATAGACATTTCTAGTGGATACACACGCCGGTTTTCTGTGAGGCCGTGGTATCACTCCGGTCGAGCCGACACATTCATGCCGAAGCATGGCTCTCCTAAACTTGAAATTAATTAATTAATTGCACTTAAAATTCAAAAAATTGCCTCAAATGTAAATTTTAATCCCTATCCTTTTTTAACGACTGACTGAAAAAGTAAAAAAATAACAAAAATACGTCGCATTGGCAGTTCAAAAAAAAAAAATAGAGCGGTCTCCCAACGCGACGTATTATTGCTATTTTTTAACTTTTTAAAGGGATCTTAGTTATTTTTAATTTATATTTTTATTAACATTTCAGAATCAAAACGGAATTTACTACGATGTCGAGTATGAGAACGCTCCGGAAGCTATATATGGGACGAAAGGCATCCCCCTATCTACATATACAGTGAGCAGGGGCCCCCCATTCTACAGGACATAGTATATCTAAGTATCGATGGTCTTCTAAATCTATGTCAAAAATGGTACTTGTTAACACCATTTTAAAATATGTGCTTTAAGAATTTTTTAATGATTTCTTAGTAGATCATAAGGGAAGCGATGAAAATTTATATGTAATTATAATTATTATTTGTCAGATTGACAAAGGAAAAAAAATAGCGAGAGAGAGAGAGAGAGAGTGAGAGAGAGAGATAGAGAGAGAGAGATAGAGAGAGAAAGAGAGAGAGAGAGAGATAGAGAGAGAAAGAGAGAGAGAGAGATAGAGAGAGAGATAGAGAGGGAGAGAGGTAGAGAGAGAGGTAGAGAGAGAGAGAGATAGAGAGAGAGATAGAGAGAGAAAGAGAGAGAGAGAGATAGAGAGAGAGATAGAGAGGGAGAGAGGTAGAGAGAGAGGTAGAGAGAGAGATAGAGAGAGAGAGAGGTAGAGAGAGAGAGAGAGAGAGAGAGAGAGAGAGAGATAGAGAGAGAGATAGAGAGATAGAGAGAGAGAGAGAGAGATAGAGAGTGAGAGAGAGAGAGAGAGAGAGAGAGAGAGAGAGAGAGAGAGAGAGAGAGAGAGAGAGAGAGAGAGAGAGAGAGAGAGAGAGAGAGAGAGAGAGAGAGAGAGAGAGAGAGAGAGAGAGAGAGAGAGAGAGAGAGAGAGAGAGAGGTTACAAGCGCTCAGCAAGTGATACATTAAAATGTGGCTAACTAGCTACTTTTTCATATTTGTCTCTTTTTCACTCGCGATTATTGAATCATGCCATCCCACTTTGACGTCTAAACATACGAATTGTTCATGTGTGTATCAGTGTGTCGTTTTTGAAAATCGAATTTTGTTTAGGTAACCCATCTACACCATTTTACTTATAATATCATTGGCTGATACTAAATTTCTCCTCTATATATATAAACCTTTCCAAAAAAAAATTACAATATTTATTTCTCTCCCATTAATTAACTGAAGAAAATTACTAAAAACAAGCTCAAAATTCTATAAAAAAAACTTTATTTTTAAATATTCTTATTTAACATATACCTACTTATATGTGTCAACAATTAGAAGTTCAGTTTTTTTAGCCTATTTTTCATTCGGTATTTATATTATTTGTCAAACACAAAAAAATCTTGAATGAATGAATAAGTGAAGTAGCCAAGTTTTTTTATCTATTGTGATTGGTTCATTAGATATCTGATCATATCATTAAAACGTTGACGGGCCTCGGATCCGATTCGCCTGTCACAGAATTCATGCATTTATTTTTTTAGTATACATTATAAAATATTACAAAAATAACAAAGCATTTAAAATATATTACAAAACTGATGAAAAAAAAAATGTTAAGTGTTGCCCCGTACTAAGATTTTCTCCTGTGTCGTGGGTAACAAACATACAATGTCACATACACATCACACCCAGACCCGGAACAACAATTTGTGGATCACACAAAGAGTTGTTCCGTGCGGGAATAAAAACCGCGAAACGTTATAAGGCAGTTCTGCCGAAACCCTTACTAGGTACCTATATAGGTTTATAAATTATGTAATTATTAATTATTAGATAGTAAATAGTTCTTTAAAATTGTACATAAGACTGCTTTCAACGAACATAATTATTATTACTTATTATTATTTTTAATTAATAGAAATTGAAATAAATTAAAAAGAAAAAGTACTTATTTTTATTAAAATTTTCTTACTTTTGTGATGTGTTTAGTTTTACTAAAAACTTTAAGTCTAAGAGTCTCGGTTGTCCGTATTAAAGTACACTGACAGGGGAAAATAATTAAATGACTTCTCCCGCCTAGGGTAAGGCGAGAGAGAGTGTCAGACTCTTACTGACTAAAAATCTCCCCGTTCCTTCTCCTGCTCTAGGCTGAGGGCGCAGTACCTTTTCGCTTTACCTGCGAATCCAGCAAAAATCTGAAGTCTCAAATACTGATTAATTTTTGATCGAAAAAAAAAACGATTCTATCTTCTACTAATACAATTTTTCATTAGAAAAAAATTGCTATTTCAGTGAATCAATGTTTATAGAAACTTTTATGTTTATTGTCGATTTCCGAAAACACTATAGATAATTATAGTACGGAGTTTTTTATGTATTACAAGACTCCTTACTAATATACATAACTAGAGAATCTCCCTTTTGGGGATCAAATTTCATTAATTTGCGATGGGTACTAATAACTCGAACAAAAAAACAATCAATTCTGTACCTACACTAATTTCCCGCGTTACTCAAATCAAAAAATAACCTATACCAATGTCATTCCAGACTATAAATCTTTTTCTGTATTTCAAATATTTTTTTCAACAGGCCATCGATACGCGAACCATGAATTTGTAAATAATTATTAAGAAAAAAAAAAAAAACTAAATGTCAAATCTATTTTTGTATCTGTTTAATAAACTTTATTAAATAAATAGTGTTATATACTATACACCTATTGTCTATACATAATACTGGTGAAAAATGGTTATAATTAAATTGTATATGTGGAATTCTGCCTATATCCTTTAACCTTTTGGCCGCTACGGTCGGCTATAGACGAATGAAAAATAGGCTATTACTCTATGTCGAGCATAGCCGACCAGACAGACATTATCCAAAATAATATTATAAATGAGATGGTAACTCTGTCTGTCGGTCTGTCTTTTCTTCACGCCTATACTACTGAACCTATTTGTGTGAAATTTGCTACCGACATAGTTTGGAACTTAAGAAAGGACATAGGATAGTTTTTAAGACCAAAAATCTACAGGAAGTCACTATTCCACGCGAACGAAGTCGCGGGTAAAAGCTAGTTAAGCATATTAGGTAGGTCGTCTATAGCCGATCTTGGCGGTCAAAAGATTAAAGATAAAAGGCTAACGCAGAAAAAATTGTAATGTAGATAAAATATTTTTTAGGTAATGAAGAAAAAAACATACACTACTTACATACGTAAAGAAAAATATTGTATTTATTAATATGTATACATATAAGAAATTAGTCATATTTTTTTTAGGTTATTATATGAGGTACTTAATAATTATGTTATTAAGATAAAGATTAATATTTTTGTATTATAATAACTACCGTGAGATGAATGATAATATTAAATTAAATTATATTAAAATTGTGTACCTTTTTTTCGAGATGACCCGTCTAGTTTCAAGTCACGCCCGGAACCCTTATTAATAAGAGTACCTACCAACTGAATTGCGTTTAAATATTTTTTTTTATGGTATAACGTCGGCAAACGAGCCGACGGATAACCTGATGGTAAGCAATCAGTGTCGCCCATGGCAACGGAAGAGTTACGAGTGCGTTGCCGACCATTTGTGGATTCGGAGATTCAGGGATTGGGGGAGGGGAAGGATTGGGCCTTCGGTAACCTCACTCACACGGCGAAACACAACGCTGTGGTTGTTTCACGCAGGTATTCTGTGAGGCCGTGGTATCGCTTCGGTCGAGCCGACCCATTCGTGCCGAAGCTTGGCTCTCCCTCACTTAACAATTGGTGATTAAAGCTGAAACCATCGCCGTGTGAGAAGAGGCTTTTGCTCTGGTCGGTGTAATAAGAAATAATATTAATCTTATTACAGTCGGGTATGAAGATGATGAACATTTTCACTATTAAATGCAGCAAAAGTGACATGCATATGCACACATACAGAAAACGGAGAAATATGGCACGCAATCAAACCTATACTCGACATGTGTTTTGCCCCTCCACGGGGCATCCTCAGGAGATGGATAGTAAGGATAGTGGGACCTTTGCTGCATGTGCATATGCATGATTGCATAGGAGTGGGATTGCATCCTGCAACAAGCCTGGATTTTTGTCGCGGAATTAAAACTATTTTTCCTTACATTTAATGTCATGGATTTCCGCAAAGTAACGCCTGATTCTATAAATTAACATTTTACTATTTCTCTCTTCCCACGAGGAGTTTGAGCTCCTTTACAGCTTCGATAAATTCTTGGGGGACTCTTCATTGAGAGGGACCTTGGTGGTTAACCGGCATGAAAGAACCACAGCCTTGTATTTCGCCGTGTGAGTGACGGTACATCCAATCCCTCCCTATCAGGCCCATGGAGGCCCAATCCTTCCCCTTCCCCAATCCCTCCTCAATCCCTAAATCTCCAAATCCCTAATCCCTAAAAGGTCGGCAACGCACTCGTAACTCCTCCGTTGCGAGTGTCCATGAGCGGCGCTGATTGCTTACCATCAGGTAATCCGTCTGCTCGTTTGCCGACCTATTACATAAAAAAAAAACATGTGAATTCATGTGATACATGTTTATTACACAGACTTCTGGCAAAGAACAACTTATCCTTAGGTAGCTGTACTGGGTCACAGGTATGTTCGTTCATTCGAGTACCCAGTGACCCTCTCATTGTTTTCTGGGATTGAGTGTGTGGTTTTAGTCGGTAAGAGTCCGACATAACCTGCTGTCTGACGCTCTTGTCTAGACAAAGGGTATCCATGAGGATTTCCACACGTTAAAAAAAAAAAGGTAGCTGTACTGATGTAAAAACGGAAGGCGAAGCGCTTGGTTCGTGTGTGTGAATATTGGTAAGTATACCTATCACCCGGTTTCTGAAAGGCTTGTCAATGCTAAAATTAACTAATCTCCTGTTAAATCTCTTGTCAAGTCATCTGATTGGTTGTTTATAATTCAGTCAACCAATCAGATGACTTGACAAGAGATTAAATTGATTTTAACATTGAATTGGTCTTTCGGAAACCGGTTGTTAGATTGACAAAAACGCCGGTAATATATATTTTTTTTTGATTTAAGTACTATAGGTATCAGTCGTGATACCGTAGGGGCTTATGTTAACTTTTCAATAGTGGTAATTAGGGACACAATAGAACAAGATAAAAGAAGAGCAATAGGAGTGCGAACGCAGGCGTTCGCTTGGGGGTTTGTTGATGAATTAAAGCTACAGTATGCACTTCTTCATTGTTACCTTTGTTACCACCAAGGGCAAACGAAAACAAAATATTTAAATCAAATTTAGGGCTGATTTCTGATTGAAGGAAAGAAGAAAGAAAGAAAAATATTAGGAAAAGAAAACAACAAAAAAGAAAAACAAGTGACATGTGCATACAGGTAAGTAAGACATTCTGTTTGGATATGTTAATGGATACATGTTCATGCCCCAAGTTTCCCGTGAAATGAGACCAGTTCAGCATGCAACTTGCAAGCAAGCAATCATCGCAGCCCATGGACTCCCGCAAACAGAGGAATTACGAGTGCTTTGCTGACCTTTTGGGGATTAGGGATTCGGGAGATTTAGGGATTGGAGAGGGGAAGTATTGGGCCTCCGGTAATCTCACTGACACGGCGAAACACAACGCTGTGGTTGTTTTTGTGAGGCCGTGGTATCACTCCGGTCGAGCCGAATCATTTGTGCCGAAGCATGGCGTTCCCACACTTAAGTATTGAATGTTAGATAAAAGTTACCTGGGAAATAATTATGATGCTGTCGCGTCACAATGTTTGTGTAAGACAGTGACAGCAGCAATTTATTTATTCCTCAGTTGATCTGACTATTAAAAAACCAGTCCTAAATCAAACTCTAATTTTAAATAAGTAAACAATACAATTTTAAAACAAAATTAAACGGCGTTTTTAACCACTTTCCATAAAACTATACCTATTTTATTATTTGTCAACCTATTAAAAAAACCTCGTTAAGTAAGTATGTATGGACAGACAAATATCGTGGCAGAAAGTACATAGGTAGGTACGAACATGTTTTTAATAATATTACAAATCCGAAAGTCAGTCAGTTTGTTCGTCAACGTTAAACGGCACCTCTAAATAATCTTATAAACTGACTAGCTACTCTCGCGCGGTTTCACCCGCTGCTCAGCTCCATTTGATCGTAGCGTGACGTTATATAGCCTATAGCACTCAGGAACATTGTAGCTATCTATCAGTGAAAGAATTTTGGCAATCGGACCAGCGGTTCCAAGGATTACCCCCTACATACAAACTTTCACATTAATACACTTTACCTCTTTATTATATTATTAAGTACTAGCGGCCCGCCCCCGCTTCGCACGGGTCCAACTGTCTCGCTATCAAAGGGTCACTCTTTCCTAATCTTCCCCTCTATTTTTCTAATATTTTCTTTGATAAGAACCTTCTCCTGACAATAACAAACACAACAAAAAAAGAATTAGCAAAATTGGTCCAGGCGTTGTTGAGTTATGCGTTTACCAACACATTTTGCGATCCATTTTTATATATAAGATTAAGTGTAGATTAGGTACAGTTTTTTTTTTTAAATCTATACCTATACTTTCCTACATTTTTATAAATCAATGCCACTTTTCGTTGTAATGTTCTTCCTCTCCCCACCACGACCTCACAGAAAACCGGCGTGAAACAACTACAGCGTTGTCCTTTACCGTGTGAGGAACTTAACCAGGGGCCCAATCCCTCCCCCTCTCCCCATCCCCTCCAAATCCTTAAACATCCGAAACGGCTGACTACGCACGTTACTTCATTGGTGCTGCAGATCTCCATGCGTTGATTGCTTACCATGAGGTAATCCGTCTGCCGACCTACCCCACAAAAGAATATAAGATTAAATTAAATTACCAATATTACTTTTCTACTTAAACATGAACAAAACCGCAGGGAACAAGCTAGTTACAAGAATCTCTCTGTTTAAACGATCGTAAATTCATTTCGGCTGGTCAGTGCGTTGCCCCCGAGGCAGTGTTTGCCCAACGCTGACTAAATATTTATAATGCTTGAAGATACGTTGACTTCTAAACTATGATGTAAGTGGAATAGCTAAGGTGTTGGTACCTGTTTGATTTTGAAAATCCATTGGTATACGGAATACTGTTTTGGTATAATTATAGTGCTATAATATGGATGTCACGCAGTAATTAGTCAAAAAAATGTTGTGTGGGAGAGCTATGGGTCGGATCGACCGGAGTGACCCCACGGCCTCACAGAATACCGGCGTGAAACAACCGCAGCGTTGTGTATCGCCGTGTGAGTGAAGTTACCGGAAGCCCAATTGCTCCCCCTCCCTCATCTTTTTCGAATAAATAAATATCCGAAACCTTTATTCCTAAAAGGCCGGCAACGCACTCGTAACTCCTTTGATGTTGCGAATGTCCATGGGCGGCGCTGATTGCTTACCACCAGGTAATCCGTCTGCTCGTTTGCCGGCCTATAGCATAAATAAAAATAAAAATATTGTAGTGTGTAAAAAGACAAATTCAATAAGTACTTTTATTTTAATACCTACCTACAATTTGGAACGGGCACCTAGCTTCACTGACGAACTGACTGACAGACTACTATTCTATTTTGACCCCTTGAATCTCCACGTCAATCAATAAGTCGCTACTTACATCGATTGGCTCCCTTCATCTCTGACGAGGTCGTCAGTCCACTTAGTGGGAGGTCTGCCCACGCTACGTCTTTCGGTCCGTGGTCGCCACTCGAGCCATCAGCTGTCTGTTCTTCGAGCCACATGGCCTGTCTATTACCACTTTAGCAGATTTTTAGAACTATGCAAGAAAGAAAACTAATAAAGATAGATTGAACACCCGGTTTCCGAAAGGCCGATCAATGTTAAAATCAATGTAATCTCTTGTCAAGTCATCTGATTGGTTGACTGAATTATCGACAACCAATCAGATGACTTGACAAGAGATTTAACAGGAGATTAGTTAATTTTAGCATTGACAAGCCTTTCAGAAACCGGTTGTGAGTTCAGAGACAGTATCCATTGTTTGATACTGAGTCGTCAAATGGTAAAAATGGCTTCATTAAGCACTTATAAGTGTGGGAGAGCCATGCTTCGGCACGAATGGGTCGGCTCGACCGGAGTGATACCACGGCCTCACAGAAAACCGGCGTGAAACAACACATATACGTTGTGTTTCGCTGTGAGGAAGGTTACCGGACGCCCCATCCTCCTCTTCCAATCCTCAACCCACAAATCCCCTATCCTTTAATCCCTAACAATCTACAAGAGGTCGGCAACGCACTTGTAGTAACTCCTTTGGTATTACAGGTGTCCATGGGCGGCGCTGATTGCTTACCATCAGGTAATCCGTTTACGTTTTAGTAGCGACCCGTGCCGGCCTCCTACGGGTGCAAGGCTGATACTAAATTACTCCACTATATAATGGTAATGGATGTTATTATACATATAAAGATTCCTCTTCAATCACTCTATCTACTAAAAAATCCGGCAACAAAACCCGTTGCGTAGTTTTAAAGATTTAAGCATACATCGACATCGACATCGTTCCAAACGAAAAAGTTTTCATCCCCATCACATAGATATTTGGCAGTCAACAACTGTGCGATTCACGCGAAACTTTCTGCTCCGCACAGCAAAACTTTGGAATGATCTTCCGGCGGCGGTATTCCCGAACCGATACGACCTTCAAACCTTCAAGAAACGAGCGTACTCCTTCTTAAAAGACCGGCAGCGCACCTGTGACTCCTCTGGTGTTGCAGGTGTCCATGGGCGGCGCCGATCGCTTACCATCAGGTGATCAGTCGGCTCGTTTGCGTCCTATTCCATAAAAAAAACAGGAATATAGGGACAGAGAAAGCGACTTTGTTTTGTACTATGTTATATAACTCACATAAACTTGAAATAGATAAATTTTTAGCAGTTATTAGACAATCTATCAAAAAACAAGTTTCGTAGAAATAATTTGTCAAATTGCAGGCTTATTAAACATATTTTTCTGTACGATATGTTTGTCTATTTTCATTGTAAATAATCCTAAAACTAATGGAGGTTTTTTTTTTCGTTAAAAGAACTGTAAATATGTGGAGAGGTTAAGGCCCTTTGGTCGGTAAATAGAATAGTAATTTATTTAAATAAATCGATGTCTTAATACATAAATTTTTTTCTTTATATGTTAATTTCACGTAATGAAAGATGATGAAAGAATAATGATAATAATGATTGATGGTGACGTTTGTCGAAGCTGACAATCTTTGAGGGTTCAAAACCAGGCAAAATAAAAGTAATTTTCCAATTACTAAACCATAAATAGGTATTTTTGAAAAATCAAATGGAATAGATAATAGACTGTTCGTTAGTGAAGCTAGGTGCTCTTTCGAAATTGTAGATTCAAATGGAGAAGAACGAGCAAGAAACACCATGGCACATGAAAAATATTTTTTTTTTTTGTGTAAACAAGGAGACGTATTAACTGATGATAAGCAACTAGCGCTGCGCATGGAGACCTGTAACAACGGAGGAGCTCCGAGTGCGTTGCCGACGTTTTTGGAGATTAGGGATATGGAGATTTAGGGGGGGGGGGAGGATTGTATATGTATATTACTTATTCCGAACTTTTCTTATTATTTAGTACTTTATATGATTATTTAGACACCACTGACTTACGTTAGAGGAAAACAGCGTGAGGAAACCGAGACTTCTAATTATAAGCAATTTAATTTTGGAATTATAAGCAATCATCAATCTGCCTTGAGCTAGCGTGGTGATTGCTCAAACCTTCTCCGTGTGAGAAGAGGCTTTTGCTCAGCTGTGGACTGAGTATGTGTGATGTGAATAAAAAAGTCCAGAGAAAAAAAGTCCAGCAAAGACTGACAAGAGTTACCTACGGTACGAATGATAAAACAAAAACCAATATGGTTGAAAAACACTTTACTAAAAATCTTTTTTAACCCCCGACCCAAAAAGAGGGGTGTTATAAGTTTGACGTGTCTTTCTATCTGTCTGTCTGTTTGTCTGTCTGTGGCATCCTGGAGCCTGAACGGGTGAAGCGATTTCAATTTAGTTTTTTTTTGTATTAAAGGTGACTTACGTGCGAGTGTTCTTAGATATGTTTGACGAAAATCGGTTGAGCCGTTTAGAAGTTATGGGGGCGTAAGTGGGGAAGGGTAACCGAAGGTCTGCAAATATAATCGAGTGGGGTCTCAAATGAAAGCGCACTGAAAGGGAATGTTGATGACTTAATCGAGAGAAAATGATATAAAAAGTATACAATAAAAAAAAAATTAGACCCCCGACAAAATAGAAATATGTACTTAGTAGATAATAAAATGAATTGATCGGTCCCCCACGCCACGTTTTCTTTTATTACTTTTTAAAGGAATATTAGATTTTTTGTCGGGGGTTTTCTAAATTTGTATACTAAAACAAAACCAATAATTATGTAATTAGAAATAACATTCTTAACAAGTATATCTACTGACTCTCAAAATTATAACGTAACAAAGTTGTTTAGCTATTTGGAGAACCGTTAAGTGAACCGGTCGGATCAATATTTAACCGCGTCAATTAACTGCATAAAAAAAATGTTTGATAATCGTGACTCGGCCGTTTGAAGAGCTAAGCGGTCAAGTTCAATATTTTGAACCGTAAACCATTGATGCAACTTGTTTTCTTAAAATTATCTTACGTAATTTGTAATTGGTTTAATTTGCTCCGAAGAGATAGGCTCCGATGCATTTTTGTTTAACTTTTATGCATGTGGTAGTATGTAGCTTCGTATAAAAGTAATGTAGGTATATAAGACTAGGTATAGCAACCAGGAACATTGTAGCTAGTCAGTGAAAGAATTTTGTGAATTCGAGCAGCGGTTCCAAAGATTAGGTACACATTACATACAAACTTACATATTGTTACCTCTTTTAAATATGTACATAACATTTTTGATTTGTACTGCCTCTCTGTGCCTTATACAATAAATTGTCGTTAGAAGTGGAAACTATTTCATTTTTCCTAATAGTTTAAAGCTAAGTCATATCATATTATATTTTAATAATAAAAAGTATACTAAATATAATATACATAATATAATATACGCTAAGGATGGTGTTGGGACTGCCTCGATGGTGTAGCGCATCTGCAATGTTTGTGGAAGTCGGAGTAGATGACTTCTATGCCATTATACGCAAGCGATGTGCATCCATGTTGCGGCAATTGAGGGACAGTCCCAACAGTATACTAGCTATACTGGCAGACAACATTGATGGGCCGTTTATTAGACACTGGGCAAGTAGACATGACACCATGACACCTGATGTCTTTGTCAATAATTGAAAAATAATAGATTAATAACTAACGTTTTCTACCCTATGGGTCTCTGTTCTGAAATAAAGAACTTAATTTAATTTTATTAAATCAAAAAATGTGATTAATCCATAGAGAAGTCTTGATTTTTTCACTGATTAAGTAAGAAAACCAAGACTTCTCTATGAAAATAAGATATTTAGATACCTAGTATTTTTTCATATTGTGACAGAAAACTCTTTGACATCATGACGTCAATGGATGGTTGTCAAACGTTGCCTAGAGATTGTAAATTTCGTCGTGAATTGTCAACACGAGTTGGTGTAATCGGTAAGGCGTGTGGATTACACCACAGAGACCCCGAGTTCGAGTCCCGCCGTAAACATGAAGTTTTTTAGTTGATGGAAGTTTTGTCGAACTTTCTGGAATATTTGAGTGAAAGTGATGAAAAATTAAGGAGCGAGAAGGAGAATAAATAAAAATGAATAACGAAATTATTGGAAGGTTCTGGAGGCATGACGATCAAAAAGAATAACGAAATTGAATGTTCTAGAACCTGACCGGGGGTATATAAGCGGAACTGCGGCTCACCGCTGGCAGTTGAGTTCTAAGTCTAAAGCGATTCGGAAGAAAAGGAAGAAGTGAGAAAGAAGAAAAGTGAGTGAAATAGTGAAGTGCAGTGAAATAGTGAAGTACAGTCAGTTAAGTGAGTTAAGTCAGCGTGAACGGCAAAGTTGTGTCAGTCGGCCGGACTCTGCTGGAGAGGAACGCCGATAACTTAACTCCGTGGACGCTGTAACTTAAGTGCAATAGAAAGTCTGAAAACCGGTATTAGTGTTTCATTTCATCCAATCCCGTAACCCAAGCCCGCATAGTCAGGAACGTGACGTCAGGCACGTAACATTTGGTGTCAGAAGTGGGATTGGAGAAAAATGCCGCTAGTGCCGCAGGACGTAAGAGGAGTGAGTACCCGTTCAATGTCAGAAGCGCAGCGTGTGAGGGAAGAGGGTGCTGCAGCTCAAACCAGCGATGCAGAAGCCAAGCCTGTGCAGGTGGATCTTCTGCTACAGCTGCAGCAAATGATGGCAGAGCAAGCGCGCCGCCAAGAAGAGCAAGCGCGCCGCCAAGAAGAGCAAGCGCGCTGTCAGGCAGAACAGCTGCGGGAGCTGAAAGAAGAGCAAGCGCGCCGCCAAGAAGAGCAAGCGCGCCGCCAAGAGGAGCAAGCACGCTGTCAGGCAGAACAGCTACGGGAGCAAGCACACTGTCAGGCGGAGCAGCTACGGGAGCTGAAAGAGATGCATAAGGATTTCACGAAGGGACTGCAAAAGGCTGTCGAACGGGTACAAGAAGTGGAGGAAGGGTTAGGCAAGTTGAAACTTCGCGTCATGGCGATAGAGGAGAGACTGGAAGAAGAGATCTCCAAAATCAAGCAGGAAGTGACAAACCCAAGCCCTTTGAAGAGCCGAAACCGTCTTGCAGCCGTTTTTGACGCCCCAAATGCGGCCTTAAGCGCAACGAAAGGGCTCAAGATTCCCCATTACGACGGAACAACATCCTGGACTGCGTTCAAGCTACAGTTTGAGACACTTATGGAGGCTTATGGTTGGACTCAGAAGGAAGCACAGTCAGCCCTTACCCTGGCCCTCCGTGATCAAGCGCTCTCAGTGCTGGAAGCTATCGGCGCAAGTGGGGATCTCAGCTTTAGTGCCCTCCTCGACGCACTTGAAGCACGTTTTGGAGACAGCCACCTCGAGCACGTGTATAGAGCGCAATTAAAAGAGCGTACTCAGCGTGCTAATGAGAGCCTACAGCAATGGTCCGTGGAAATCGAGAAACTTGTACGTCGAGCTTTCCGGTCGACTCCGTCAATGATTGAAGGCACGCTTCTCCAAGCGTTCATTGACGGTATTCGGGACCCAGAAGTACGAGCTGCTGTTCATCTGGGCCATCACAAGATCATGAAAGAAGCTCTGGCCCATGCATTGGAAGTGGAAGCCGTGCGTAGCAACTCCCGTACCTTACGTCTGCGGGAAATGACGACAACGGAGCAGGTACCTCCACGCCGTCGGAACTTCATGTGCTATGGATGTGGAGAGCGTGGGCACATACGGAGCGACTGCCCGAAGAAGATGAACCGCAAGGACGCGGCGGTCTCAACTTCTGACCAGCAGGGAAACTTAAACCCAGCCAGGGCTGCGGGGTGGGCGCCGGCTGGTAGTGGAACAACCCCAACAATCTACATCAAGCAAACCAACGATGGAAATACTCTGGTGATAGACGGTCAAGTAAATGGGAAAAACAGTCAGCTAACATTAGATACTGGAGCTTCAAGGACGGTGATAAATGTTCGGCTGCTCGAGCACAACATCAGGAAACACCTTAAACCAATTGTTGGCCTACAAATGAAATCAGCTACCGGCCAGTGCATACCGATAAGTGGAAAACTGCATGTAACAATCAAAATTGGGGAACGTGTTTATCGACATGAGGTTATTGTGGCCAAAATTCTGGATGACTGCATCCTGGGACTTGACTTCCTGCAAGGGCACCAGTGTAACATCGACTTAAAATCTGGAGTATTACTATGTGGAACTGAGGAAATTCCGATGAAGGGTGGAACCCTGGGAAAAGTTTGCTGTTTAAGAAGAACTGTTCTTGCACCAAAATCACAGACTCTCGTACCAATTGCATTACCTAGGAGGAGGGAAGGAAGTTTACCTCGAAGGTGCGCTGTGATTGATAAATCGGAACACGTAAACTCATGGCTACCGGCAAGAACTGTCGTGGGGTCATCTGATGTTAACCGCATTCCGGTATTCAACTTCAGTGATTCAGAAATTACGATTGAAGAAGGAGAGCCTGTGGGCGTATTGGAAGAAGTGGCCTGGATAAGAAAATGCTCGGAAAATGTTGTGAAGAAGGACAGTACGGGAATAGACTTTGTAACGAAAATCTTAGACGAAAACAAAAGTCTGACAAAAGTGGAGACTATGAAAGCTAGAAATTTACTTCTTCGATTCTCTGATGTGTTTTCAAGAAGCGATGGTGATATTGGCCGAACTGGTTTGGTGAAGCATAAAATAAACACAGGTGATACAATGCCAATTCGTCAAAGGCCCAGACGTATACCATTCGCTCGTGAGAAAGAGGTTGAAGAAATGATTGACGATATGAGGAAAAATGACGTGATAGAGCCCTCTTCTAGCCCTTGGTGTTCACCTGTCGTGCTTGTCAAGAAGAAAGATGGTTCAACGAGGTTTTGTGTAGACTATCGACGATTGAATGATGTAACCAAGAAGGATAGCTACCCGTTACCAAGAATCGATGACACACTTGACACACTGAGTGGCATGAAATGGTTTTCAACGCTCGATCTGAAAAGCGGCTATTGGCAGGTGGATTTGGATCCCAAGGACAAGGAAAAGACCGCATTCTCAACTGGGAAGGGACTCTGGCAATTTAAGGTGATGCCATTTGGATTATGCAATGCACCGGCAACCTTTGAGCGTTTGATGGAACAGGTGCTGGTGGGACTGCTGGGCGAAACCTGCCTAGTTTACCTCGATGACATCATCATTGTTGGACGGGATTTTGACGATCATCTAAGGAAATTGGAAAAGGTACTCGACAAGCTGCGTGGAGCAAATTTAAAGTTGAGTCCAAAGAAATGCTCTTTCTTCAAGCGCGAAGTGAATTATCTAGGACATGTTATTTCTGAGAGAGGAATTGAGACTGATCCAGCCAAGACTGTCGCTGTTAAGGAATGGCCAACACCTAAAGACAAAACGCAAGTTCGGGCATTTCTTGGATTGTGCTCGTATTATCGGCGGTTTGTGAAAGGATTCTCGGACATTGCCAAGCCTTTGCATCGATTGACAGAGGAGAAACGTGCCTTTATCTGGGACGAGGATTGTGAGCAAGCCTTTCGAGACCTAAAAGGACGGCTTTGTAACACACCAATTCTCGGATACCCCAGCGCGAAAGGAATATTCGTAGTTGATACGGATGCCAGCAATATTGGAATAGGAGGTGTCCTTTCACAACGCGATGGTGAGCAGGAGAAGGTTATTGCTTACTTCAGCAAGTCACTATCGAAGCCGGAGAGGAATTATTGCGTGACCAGGAGGGAATTACTGGCCGTAGTCAAAACCCTGCACCATTTCAAGAAGTATTTACTGGGACGGAAATTTTTGATCAGAACTGATCACGCTGCTTTGAAATGGCTGCTTCAGTTTAAGGATCCCGAAGGCCAAGTAGCCAGATGGTTGGAACAACTTCAGGAATTTGACTTTGAAATCGAACATCGCGGCGGAAGAATTCATGGCAACGCAGATGCATTATCGAGACGCCCATGCGTGGAGGATTGCAAGCATTGTGCCAAGAAGGAAATTGCTTTTCTTAAGGTGATAAGGACTGATACTGTTGACGAGGCATGGGGAGATGATGCAATGAAATTAGAACAGGAAAGAGATGCAGATATCAAACCAATACTGGAGTGGCTACGAAGTGGTAACAAGCCAAGTTGGAGTGACGTCGCCCAATATAGCGCAGTAACGAAAGGTTTATGGGCACAGTGGAAAAGCCTTACGCTGCATAATGGACTTCTGTGCAGAAAATGGGAATCAACAAACGGCAAGGACGAGCATTTGCAATTGGTGGTACCTCGTTCAAAAATAAGGGATGTATTAAAAGCGTTCCATGATGGATCTTCTGGAGGACATTTGGGGATTAGGAGGACTTTGGTGAAGATCAAGGAGAGGTTTTATTGGTTGCATTGCAAATATGACGTCGAAGATTGGTGCCGGAAATGCACTAGTTGTGCAGCTGTCAAGGGTCCACAAACAAGGAGCAGGGGGGCGATGAAAATCTACAATGTTGGTATGCCTTGGGAGAGAATAGCCTTAGACATCGCTGGACCATTTCCAATCACTGATTCGGGCAATCGCTACGTTTTAGTGGTTATGGATTATTTTACAAAATGGCCGGAGGTCTTTGCTATACCGAATCAAGAGGCAGTAACTGTAGCGACGAAGTTGGTAAACGAGGTATTCACCCGATTCGGAGTGCCCTTGGAGATGCACAGTGATCAAGGACGGAACTTTGAATCCCAAGTTTTCCAGGAAACTTGTAAACTTTTGGGAATCCATAAGACTCGAACGACCCCTTATCATCCACAGTCAGATGGAATGGTCGAACGCTTCAACCAAACATTGGAGCGACACTTAGCAAAGGTGGTTGACAGCCATCAGAGAGATTGGGACACTTACATACCTCTCTTCTTGCTTGCCTATCGGACTGCTGTACATGAAAGTACCGCAAAGACGCCTGCATTTGCAAATTTTGGAAGGGAATTGAGATTACCGGCAGATCTTGTATCGGGCTGTCCACCTGGTGATTCTCGCACCGAGTTTAGCGATTACATAAGCGAGTTAAGGGCAAAAATGTTGGACATTTATGAGCAGATCAGGGAGGCCGGTCTTCAAGCTAGTGATCGCGCAAAGACGCGCTATGATCGACGAGCCAATTCTGTTGGGTTTGAAGAGGGGTCATTGGTCTGGCTTCATAATCCAGTCAGAAGGAAGGGAAAATCTCCAAAGCTGCAACCGAGTTGGGAAGGTCCTTACGAGATAGTCACGAAGATCAATGACATTACTTACAGAATTCGGAAGTCTTCAAGGAGCCCTTTGAAAGTTGTCCATATAGACAGGTTGGCGAGGTATTACGGCAGCAACGATGCTCGGGACGAGCGAATCTAAGAGGGGGGCAGTGTGACAGAAAACTCTTTGACATCATGACGTCAATGGATGGTTGTCAAACGTTGCCTAGAGATTGTAAATTTCGTCGTGAATTGTCAACACGAGTTGGTGTAATCGGTAAGGCGTGTGGATTACACCACAGAGACCCCGAGTTCGAGTCCCGCCGTAAACATGAAGTTTTTTAGTTGATGGAAGTTTTGTCGAACTTTCTGGAATATTTGAGTGAAAGTGATGAAAAATTAAGGAGCGAGAAGGAGAATAAATAAAAATGAATAACGAAATTATTGGAAGGTTCTGGAGGCATGACGATCAAAAAGAATAACGAAATTGAATGTTCTAGAACCTGACCGGGGGTATATAAGCGGAACTGCGGCTCACCGCTGGCAGTTGAGTTCTAAGTCTAAAGCGATTCGGAAGAAAAGGAAGAAGTGAGAAAGAAGAAAAGTGAGTGAAATAGTGAAGTGCAGTGAAATAGTGAAGTACAGTCAGTTAAGTGAGTTAAGTCAGCGTGAACGGCAAAGTTGTGTCAGTCGGCCGGACTCTGCTGGAGAGGAACGCCGATAACTTAACTCCGTGGACGCTGTAACTTAAGTGCAATAGAAAGTCTGAAAACCGGTATTAGTGTTTCATTTCATCCAATCCCGTAACCCAAGCCCGCATAGTCAGGAACGTGACGTCAGGCACGTAACAATATGATAGGTTGGTAAACGAGCAGACGGATTACCTGATGGTAAGCAATCAGCGCCACCCATGGACACCCGCAATAACGTAGAAGGTACGAGTGCATTGCCTCCTTTTGGGGAGTAGGGATTGAGGAGGGATTGGGAGAGGGGAAGAATTGGGCCTCCGGTAACCTCACTCAAACGTCGAAACACAAAGCTGTGGTTGTTTCACGTCGGTTTTCTGTGAGGCCGTGGTATCACTGCGGTCGAGCCGACCGATTCGTGCCGAAGCTTGGCTCTCCCACTTTAGTAATTATATTTGCACATAGGTATGTATGTATACATATTTGAAAGCAAAACCAGTTTGAACATAACTGTATTGGATTTAGATCAGAATGTATGAGATAAATAAGTTAATTAATTAGATGTCATTTATTATAACGTTAATTGATGATCATAAATCAATCCAGCTGTTTGTTTCCGAACGCTGTCCTGATGGTTCGGAGGTCAAAGCAGCGCTTCTCAACCATGAGGGTGCGGGTTTGAAACTTGGCAAGTACCAAGGTGACTTTTTCCGAGTTATATGTACTTTCTATGATTATTTCGACACCACTGACATATGGTGAAGAAAAACATCGGCATCGTGAGGAAACCTGAGGAAACCTGAACTTATTATATAATGAATAATACCCAAAACTTTTCAGATAGAGGAAGGTTTATTTTACGTAAGCGTTGCTTCACGCCAGTATTCTTTGAAGCCGTGGTATCAATCCTCACACTACACTAATATCCCACGTTTGATGTGGATAACTAATTGGTAGACCTCTCTCAGTTCGTCTTCCGGATAACAATGATGGTTGTCACCCTTGACTCGAATGATATTATAAAAAGGTGTAGATAGGTTACAAGCGCTCAGCAAGTGATACATTAAAATGTCGCTAACCAGCCACACTTTTTCATATTTGTTCTTTTTCACTCGCCTTTTTTTTTGTTTTTATGGTTCAAGTCGGCAAACGAGCAGACGGATTAGCTCATGGTAAGCAATCACCAGAGGCAGAGGCGGCACAAACGGCAGAGGAAGGGGCGGGATTGGACCTCCGGTAACCACACCAACACGGCGAAACACAACACTGTGGTTGTTTCACGCCGGTATTCTGTGAGGCCGTTGTATCAATCCGGTCGTGCCGACCCATTCGTACCGAAGCATGGCTCTCCAACACTTAAATTATTGAATCATGCCATCTCACTTTAACGTGTATCATACGAAATATTCATGTGTGCATAAGTGTGCCGTTTTTGAAAATCGAATTTTGTTTTATAGTATGTAACCTATCTACACCATTTTACTTATAATATTATTTCTTGACTCAGTTTGTCATTAATAAAGAAAGAGAGACAGAAATACGTGTCACGTAATTAGAATGACTCATTATAATTACTTACTTACTTACTCTTCTCTGCCACCCAAACACTTTCAAAAGATACAGGCTGCCATAACCTCTCAAAACTACGCTTCAGTACCTGGATAACGATGACATCAAAACACTACGTCCCACGCGTCCCGAGGACATGAATTGGATCCCGCAACGAAATAAATCAGAAGATTATCAGAGAAGTGTGGGAGAGCTATGCTTCGGCACGAAACGCCCGACTCGACCGGAGTGTTATTTCAGATTTACAGAAAACCGGCGTGAAACAAGCACAGCGTTGTGTGACTGAGATTACCAGAGACCAAAATCCTCCCGCCCCAATCCCTAAATCTCCAAATACTACCTTAAAAGCCAGCGTTGTGTTTCACCGTGTGAGTGAGGTTACCGGAGGCTCAGTCATAATTCTCCTCAAAAAACCCTCCCCCAATACATATGTACATGTATGTTCATGTAGAAGAGTTTATTATAGGGTAGACGATTTCCTCAAAGATGATATTTAGAATTTGTAACCAGTTGACATTTAGACTGTTTGACATGTAATTCATTCTTTGACTTATGATTTTATTTGTTATTTATTTGGGTACATTTAATTTTTTTATTTTTATTTTGACTTTGACATTTAATTTTTTTTTCTATCCAAATCTTAATCATTTTATTGTATGTAGATTTTGGTAATGTCTGCCTAAAGTGACTAATGTAGTACGCCATAAATGGCAAAACATGTAGACTCTGTATATACCAAAAACACCTTCATTGTAATTACTCATGTTTTACTAAAAAAATATATATTATCTTATCTTCATACATATGGGCAAAAATTATTATAACATAATAACTAAAGTGGGAAAGCTATGCTTTAGCACAAAAGGGTCGGCTCGACCGGAGTGATATTACGGCCTTACAGAAAACCAGCGTGAAACAACTACAGGCAGCGTTGTGTTTCGTCGTAGCGGTGAGGTTTCCGGAGTCCAAATCCTTGCCCTCCCTATAACTATTAAAACCCTGAAACCCTAATTCCTCTGATGTTGTAGCTTGCAGACGGCCATGGGCAGCGTTGAACATTTCTTATTGCGATTCCGACCAAGAAGTAATTCGTTTGCCGAACTATACAATAAAAAAACATTAAAGCGCCCTCTACAATTTCGAGCCTGAAATGACAGCTTGGTTCACCGTATGGGTTTTTTTGTGAGGGGAAAATCATCAAATGACTTCTCCCGCCCAGGGCCGGGCGGGAGGGAGTGTCAGACTCTTACTGACTAAAAACCCCCCTGTTCCTTCTCCTGCTCTGTGCCGAGGTCGCGGTGCATCATTGCGCTTACCCCGCAACCTCGTATGGGTGGCCGGTTCTGAGCTTAGGTATTAGTAAAAATATCGATGCTAGGGTCATTAAATTCATAAACCCATGTCTGTTGATGACGAGGAGACTGATATTATTATTAGAAAATTTATTTTTAAATACTAAGTATATTGTTAGATATTTTATTATCACAGATTATAGTTTGTTGCTCTCGATAGTGGAAATTTTTGGATTTAATAAAATTTTGTTATTAATAGATATTTGCGTTTTGTGAAATATAAAGAAAGGCAAGCAATACAAGATTAATGAATATGATTATTTGTGCGATAAATACATAATATTTAATAATAATATAAGTATGTTAACTTTGCTGTAATAGAATTTATTTGAAAATTGTATTACTTAGTTTATATAAATATTTGCAGGCCTAACGTAGGCAGAATACAGCCTGAACTGTACACCACTATTATATATCTGGTAACACCTGTGTGATATGTGAATAAATCTTTCTTTCTTTCTTTTTTTTTCTTTGTTATACGTACCTATTTTCTACTTTCTAAGTTTTTAGACACCACTGACAAATGGTGAAGGAATGCATCATGAGGAAACTAGAACTTTTTTGCCAAACTTCAGCACAAATGGGTCGGCTCAACCGGAATGATACCACGGCCTCACAGAAAACCAACCGTCGCCGCGAGAGTGAGGTTACCGGAGGCTCAATTATTCCTCCACCCTCTCCCATCAAATCCCCTATCCTTAAATTTCTAATAACCCACAAGGCAAAGCACTTGTAGTAACTCCTTTGGTATCCTGATTATCCATGGGCGGCTTTGATTGCTTACCGTCAGGTAATCCGTCTGCTCGTTTGCCGACATCTTAAATAAAGAAAACTTACAATTTGTAATCATAACTTTGAAATCGCCAATTCGCCTTGAGCAAGAGATGTGGTTAATGCTCTAATCAAATCAAATTTATTCGCAAAAACGTGTATACTTATACATACATATACCTACCAAAGGTGCACGTATGTAGGATGATAAAAAACAAAATAGGTTCACTTTACACATGTTTACCATTTGTCATGGCAAACAAATATTTCGAGCAATAAGACATACTAATACTACTACGCAAAGTTCCAGACTAAATAAGTCAATTTTATCATTAATAATTTCATTCATTATTATCATTAACGTTTTTTTTTTTTTTTATGTGATAGGACGGCAAACGAGCAGACGGATTACCTGATGGTGAGCAATCGGCGTCGCCCATGGACACCCGCAACAAAGAAGGAGTTACGAGTGCGTTGCCGACCTTTTAGGGATTAGGGATTGAGGAGGGATTGGGGAAGGGAAAGGATTGGGCCTCCGGTAACCTCACTCACACGGCGAAACACAACGCAGTGGTTATTTTACGCCGGTTTTCTGTGAGGCCGTGGTATCACTCCACTCACACGTTAAATGCTTATAAATATAAATTAAATTAAATTCGTAGGGAGGTATGTCAGATATTTGCCAATCCCACATGCTAAAATTCCTTGGGCATATAGCACGTATAGTGGTCCAGAGACCCTGGAAAAACACATTTTTTTTACTAGCCTCGCCTGTAATGTCCCACTGCTGGGCAAAGGCCTCCCCATCTCGCTTCCACAACTCCCAATCTTTCGACCGTGTCCACCAGTCTCGACGATAGGCGTCTAGATCGTCACGGCATCTTTTCCGGAGCCTACCCCGCCTGCGGCCTCCATCCTAAGGTGTCCACTGGGTGACAATAGTGGCCCATCTCTCCGGATGCATTCGACTGACGTGTCCGGCCCAGTCCCATTTTAATTTTGCCGCCTTTTGGTCCACGTCAGCGACTCCTGTTCTGGAACGTATCACGGTATTCCGTATGCAATCGGTCCGATTTATGCCTAACAGGCTACGTTCCATTGCCCTTTGGCAAACCCTGATCCTGGATTTCCGACATTCGGTGAGAGACCAAGTTTGCGCATCGTAAGTTAGGACAGGCAAGATACACATGTCGACTAATTTCGCTTGTGTGAAAGGGGAATAGGGGTAATGGATAAAGTAGAGAGTAAAAGACGAAGGGGCCTAGTTCCTGCAAGATGATGTGACCAAACTCAATCTCATCTGCAACTCCGTCTACACGAAGCTATACACACTGCTGCTGATAGGAGTATCTGCAGGAAATTATCCCAGCCTAACCTCAATGCTGACAGAGACTAATGATGGTCACGATCCCCAATCCATGTGGGAATGCCATGGGGCGTTGTGTTTCGCCGTGTGAGTGAGGTTACCAGAGGCCCAGTCCTTCCCCTCCCCCGATATCTCTCCAATCCTTAAATATCCAAAACACTAATTCCTAAAAGGTCGGCAACACACTCGTAACTCCTCCGTTGCAGGTGTCCATGGGCGGCGCTGATTGCTTACCATCAGGTAATCCGTTTGCCGACCTATAACGTAAAAAAATTTGATGATGATGATGATGATGATGATGTATGATCACAGGTCGCAATCCTTAACACAATTAATAAAATAGTCTCAATCAATAAAAGTATAGCACTAAATTACAATTAATCAAATAATTGTATCAAGTAAGAATTCGTTGACACTAAGTCAACACTATAGTTACACTATTTATAACTCAAGAACGGCTGAACCGATTTGGCTGAAAATTCGTAGGGAGGTAGCTAAGAACTCGGAGAAGGACATACATAGGATAGGATAGACTAGGTAGTGTAGGTTAGGTAGAGTATGGTAGATAGAGTAGTGTAAGTAGACTAGGGTAGGTAGTGTAGGGTAGGTAGAGTAGGTTAGGTAGAGTATGGTAGGTAGAGTAGGGTAGGTAGAGTAGAGTAGAGTAGGTAGAGTAGGTTAGGTAGAGCATGGTAAGTAGAGTAGGGTAGGTAGAGTAGGGTAGGTAGAGTAGGGTAGGTAGAGTAGGTTAGGTAGAGTATGGTAAGTAGAGTAGGATAGGTAGAAAAGGTTAGGTAGAGTAGGGTTGGTAGAGTAGGGTAGGTAGAGTAGGGTAGGTAGAGTAGGGTAGGTAGAGTAGGGTAGGTAGAGTAGGGTATGTAGAGTAGGGTAGGTAGAGTAGGGTAGGTAGAGTAGGGTAGGTAGAGTAGGTTAGGTAGAGTATGGTAAGTAGAGTAGGATAGGTAGAGAAGGGTAGGTAGAGTAGGGTAGGTAGAGTAGGGTAGGTAGAGTAGGTTAGGTAGAGTATGGTAAGTAGAGTAGGATAGGTAGAAAAGGTTAGGTAGAGTAGGGTAGGTAGAGTAGGATAGGTAGAGTAGGGTAGGTAGAGTAGGGTAGGTAGAGTAGGGTAGGTAGAGTAGGGTAGGTAGAGTAGGGTAGGTAGAGTAGGGTATGTAGAGTAGGGTAGGTAGAGTAGGGTAGGTAGAGTAGGGTAGGTAGAGTAGGGAAGGTAGAGTAGGGTAGGTAGAGTAGGGTAGGTAGAGTAGGGTAGGTAGAGTAGGGTAGGTAGAGTAGGGCAGGTAGAGTAGGGTAGGTAGAGAAGGATAGTCAAATGATGGGGGCGACGCCGCAGGTTAGAGCTAGTTTTGTAATAAAAAAAGTTTAAGCTTTCGTTTAATATCGTCACCACGAAGCTCAAACCTTCTCTGTATGAGAAGAGGCCTTTGCTCAGCAGTGGGCACTTATAGGCTGGTGTGGTGAAGATAAATAGGTACCAATGTATTAAGTTTTTTTCCATCAATGTGGATAGTACCTATGCAAGTGTTTGGTTTGAAGAGAGCTTAGGATGTGTTTATAGTGATAGCGAAGCGATAATAGCTATATAAACAACATTGAAGTGTGGGAGAGCCATGCTTCGGCACGAATGGGTCGACTCGACCGGAGTGATACCACGGCCTCATAGGAAACCGGTGTGAAACAACCACAGCGTTGTGAATGAGGTTACCGGAGGCCCAATCCCTCCCCCTGTCTGTCCCAATCCTTAAACATCTGAAACCACTACCAAAAGGCCGGCAACGCACTCGTAACTCCTTTGGTGTTGCGGCTGTCAATGGGCGGCGCCGATTGCTTACCATCAGTCAATCTATATGCTCGTTTGCCGACTTATAAAATAAAATAAAAGTTGTTTTAAAATTTAATTATTTCTCATTATCTAATATGTTTAAGTTTTCTTTAGTAAGCCGTAGCTTAAGTATCTCGCTGAAGAAAACTTCAACACATTAGATAAGCACGTCGATTCTATAAAATTTGTTTGATTTTGAATCGTGTTCGAGTGCGAAGTGAGCGTCGAAATGACGGGTAAATTAAATTTTAGAATGCCACTTTTAACGTCATTTCATACTTTATCATTCAAAATGATGCTGCCAATTTAGTTCAACTCGCAAGTGTAGCGCTAGTGTACTACTACTTACGGCGGATTCAGATTCGAAGTTTAGAATGAAGTCTTACAGAATCACACCCAAGGACAACAATTAATTTAAATTTAAACAACTTTTATTAATGTTTAAGTGATTTAAATAGGCAGTTAATCTATAAGTAAAATTTCTTTAATTAACCTAGATTTTTATTATTATGTAACAAATATTTGCATGCTATGTAATGGCTCAACATGCTGAACTTTAATAATTATTTGTTTAAAAAAAAAAACTTTGTTTTATATAATTTTGATCTCATTTCTTGTTATTAGACTTAATATAACGTAGTGTTAAAATTTAATTTAATACTTACATCATTTTAAATTTGTATTTGTATTCATGCTGTTACATTATATTCGCATGCTGTGGCTTCTTATAAGTGGAGAAGCACAAGAAAATATTTTGTTATGTATATTGTCTGGCATTTAAAGTGTTTTCTCTGTTGGAAGTCCAAATAAATAAATAAATAAATAAATAAATTTGTAACATCTTATTCCACCATGTACTAATGCAAATAAAGATTATTATTATAAAGATTATTTTTATTTATGTGAGCAAGCCGTAGCTTAGGTATCTTCATAGAGGAAAATGCCATGGATAATATCTCTATGGGTATCTTTCAGCCGGGGTTGCGGGGTAGGCGCAATGAGGCACCGCGGCCTTGGTCTAAAGCAGGAGAAGGAACGGTGGGGTTTTTAGTCAGTAAGAGTCTGACACTCTCTCTCGCCTTACCCTGGGCGGGAGAAGTCATTTGATGATTTTCCCCTGACAAAAAATAGAGCTTAGGTATATTTATAGCGTAGCTCGCGATACGCTACGGGTCGCATTTCGCAATCCTGCTGGGCCCGAGTAGCGGTCTCCTAAGCTCGTATATAAGCGCCGAAGTTGCATAATCTTAACATTGAGCCCAACACATCGACAGACTCCACACGTACGTACCAATTATATTTTTAATTACTATTTTCTAAGTAAATTTGTTAATTATGTGCATTTTAGTTTCATATGTGAGGATTTAAATTTAAATACTTTTTAAAATAAAAACATTAAAAAACGTAGAAAGCACAAGATCGGGAATCGGAAAATAAATCAAGGAAATCGGAAACGGGAAGCCAGGGCTTATAAAAACAAATTTAACTTTAGAATTAATAAAATAAGTTAGAATTTATGAATTAGCAATACATATGTTGTGTTTGATACTTGTGATTGTGCTGTAGGTATAATAATTGGTTGAAATAAAGAATATTTAATTTATCATAATTTTTTGTCATCAATATTAAATTAATGTTAAAAATAGAACGAACTGTACTTACCTACGTGTTAAAATGTGTTAAAAACTAAACGCATTTTAAATTAGTTTTTAAATAATTAAAAAAATATTATAATAAACAAATGAAAATTTAAAAATAAATTGAAAAATATACTAGTAATTGTGACTAGGTTATAGGTGCTATTTCCAAATGTCCCCTAACACAAACAGAGATAAACCTTGAGAAAATTCGAAAAAAAAAATTGGTCATCCTCTCTTTCCAAGTTTTCACCAATCTTCACTAGACAACTTACCTCCCTGACAAAAAAAAAGTAAAAAATAATGCGGCCCTAAAATAAATAGGTTCTTTTGTTGAAAGGTTAAAACCACTTTTCTTTGCAATTACACGTAATAATATTTTAGATTGGAACAGCCTATTTTTCTAAAAATAATAACTAGAAAATACAGATATTCTATTCATTATGTCGTTTCGTCATATTAATGAATGAAAATACTTAATATATGTGATCTTTTTTCGTTTTGGTTTTTCACAATACTTTCAGAACATAATATACCTTATTCTTTTTTTATAATACAATTGGATTTTTTTGTGGAATCTAAGTAATTATGTTTTGACTAACGAAAACATTGAGTTTATATTGCACACAATAATAGTGAAAAATTTGTGTTCCGTTCACAATAAATTAAACCATTTTTATTGTGGTGTAAAATCATCAAATACGCCATGGGTGAGGCGAGAGGGACTGTCATACTCTTACTGACTAAAACCCATCCCGTCCTGAAAAATAAGCCACAAAAATACGAACTGTGTTTGTGTCAAGTGATCCACATTTTTTATATATTACTGCATTGGAAAGTGTCTAGGTTAGCCTATTGCTTAGTCTAGTATTGGCTGGAAGGATTTTGATTGTAGGTTTTGAGAAAATACCTAAACAAAGATGTTTTTCACGAGTTTTTTTAAAATAAACTTGGTATTTAATTTTAATTATTTTGAAAAAAAACTCGTTCGTTGTATAATTAGTTGTCATTTCGGACCTACGGTACGATAAACTGACAGACAGATTAAACTTATAACACATTCTATTTTCGACTAATAAAAGAAAAACGATATCTTAATCACCAGCCTCTTCTCGCACGGAGAAGGTTCGTATAAGTCTATTAATAGCCAAGCTTGGTTAAGATGAATTGGCGATTGCAAACTTAAATTGTCTGATATTATTTGTCCAGATTTCCTTACGATGTTTTCCTTCACCGTATGTCAATAGTTTCTAAATTAACTTAAAAACTACATATGATTGGAAAACAGTCATATTGATACTTGCCAGATTTTAAATTTGAATACTTATCTATGCATGAGAACCGGGCTACTTGACCCCTTGCAAATACATAGGACAATATGAAAAATCATCATCATCATCATCATCATCAGCCTATAACTGCTCAGCAAAGACCTCTTCTTATAAGAGCAGGTTTGACCATTAATCACCACGTTTGCTCAAAGCAGATTGGTGATTTTCTTCGTTTTCTCACGATGTTTTTCACCGTATAGGTGTATAAATGAAGTAGGTACATATAACTCGGAAATTCAAGTGAATTCTCACCAGGTTTCTAACCCGCCTCCTCATTCACAAGAAGCCTCAATCTTCGGCCACTATAACCTCATATATGAAAAATACATCAACAAAAAAAAAAAACGTAAATTGTTAATTCATCGAAATATAATTTATGGCTTTCACCATACCTTCATCTTTATAAAGTGGAAAGCTCAGATAAATCTCAGTAAATATCTACCTAGATTTCTAGCCAGACTGAAAGCTGGTTTACAATAAGTCTAGACTCACAGTTAGACATAAACAATAGGACATAAATAACTATAAAACTTTATAACCTTAGTAACATATTCTTAAATAACTGTTATTTTACTGCAAGTTGTTTTAAATGCGTCTTTAACTACAGACTTATATTCTATTCATAAAAGATTTTATAAATGTGGAAAATTATAATTCCATTTTACAACGAAACTCCTATTTTGGCAAATGCGCGTGTGACGATTCCATTAACGAATCATAAACTAGAATACAATTCATTTATTTGCAAGAAGCATTTTTCAAAAAATAATTTCAAAAATATACAATTTCACATTCACATCACACCCAGACCCGGAAAAACAATCTGCGGATCACACAAATAGTTATTCCGTGCAGGAATCGAATCCGCAACACGTTGCTCAGCTACCGCAACAACCACAATATGAAGCTTGTATTTAAAAAAAAACAATTTAAGAAAAAAAAGAGACTTTTATTTTCAAAAAAACAAAAAGTAATGCTCTTTTGCCTAAGTGAGTGGATTACAACTTAAAAAAAACCAAATCCTTTTTCTGCTTTTTTAAGTTGTCAAACTGACAAATACATAGGAGTAACCATTAGGAATTAATTAAGTAAGAAAAATAATTAATTTCGGATCTCATTAAACCAAAAATAATTCTATTTTTCCTAATCGGGTTACTTTACAAGTATTTAAAAACAAAACCATTTTTTTCTCTAATGGCAACAAGCAACCTATTCTATTTTCAAATTATTAAACTGACAGTTTATTATTTATTTTTTTAGCTATCATTTTATATAAGACCAGCTTCTGCCTCGCGGTTTGACTCGCAGCTCGGCACCTACAAATCGTAGCGTGATGTTTTATAGCCTAAATTCTTCTACGATAAATGTACTAACAAAAACAAGTAGAATTATTTAATTCGAACCAGTAGTTCTGGAGATTAGTGCGTTCAAACAAACAAACTCTACAGCTTTATCCTAACTTACTAATATTATAAATGCGAAAGTAACTCTGTCTGTCTGTCTTTTCTTCACGCCTAAACTACTGAACCTATTTGTGTGAAATTTGGTACAGACTTAGTTTGGAACTCGAGAAAGGACATAGGATAGTTTTTAAACCAAAAATCTGCAAAAAGTTACTATTCCACGCGAACAAAGTCGCGGGCAATAGCTAGTAATATATGTATATAATTTATTTTGCTATAAAAAGATTACTATAAATAAAAACTAGGAAAATGAATGTGATATAGATTAAATGGTTATAAATTAAATCTAAATCGGATTTCCTATAAAAAGCCATAATTTCTATTTCATTAGCACCACGCTAATGAATAAATTTACATAATTTATTTAAATTTTTAAGATTATGGAAAGTCATCGCTTGTTTTTTTCAACTTTACGTTACATCTTCTGCCTAGTGTCTACAAATGGAATGGTCTTGGTGTTATTCCAGACTATAATCTATATTTAAGTCGAATTTTCATCAAAATCCATTCATTAGTTTTTACTTGAAAGAGTAACAAACATGCAACTATCGATACTTTAAAACTTTCTCGTTTATAATATTAGGATGATCTGTAATCTTTGAGTTTGTCACGGAATTGCTTCTCCAAGTAGACAGTCTATCGTTCTTTTAGTTAAATTTTTGACGGCGAGAAGTCTTTAAAAGTCTTCTCCCGCCAGGACGAGAGAGAGAGAGAGAGAGAGAGAGAGAGAGAGAGAGAGAGAGTATCAGACTCTTACAAAATAAAAGGCATTCCGTTCCTTCCCCAACTCTGGTCTGAGGTATTGTGCTTCAGCGGGGTATCGATAACGCCCTCTTTGACTTTCATCTGTGGTGGTCTTATAGCTCCAGCGCCGTACACCCTGATCTGGTTCTGGTCGGACGAGCTACCCTTGCTCGCCGTCCGCAGATTTGAGTAATTTAACTAAATTAACTAAAATTCGCGGGTTACTCACGTGTAAATGTTGAGAAAAGCTCTACTAGTTTCGAACCACAGAGGGGTTCTTCCTCCTCCAAAGATTACACCCTACATACAAATTTGACAAAGTTTATCTCTTTATAAAATTAGTATAGATTTCATTCAGATCCGTTCAGAAGTTTTACGTGAAAAAGTAACAAAAAAACAAAGTGTGGGAGAGCCATGCTTCGGCACGAATGGGTCGGCTCGACCGGAGTGATACCACGGCCTCACAGAAAACCGGCGTGAAATAACCACGGCGTTGTGTTTCGCCGTGTGAGTGAGGTTACCGGAGGCCCAATCCTTCCCCTCCCCTAATCCCTCCTCAATCCCTAAATCTCTAAAGCTCTCTCACCCGCAACGCACTCGTCACTCCTTCGTTCCGGGTGTCCACGGGTGGCGCTGATTGCTTACCATCTAGGTAATCCGTCTGCTCGTTTACCGACATATTACATAAAAAAAAACATCCACCCGTACTCCTAGGCTCCATTACGACGTATTCCTTCACCGTATGTCAGTGGTATCTAATAGCTTAGAAATTACAATGATATATTACATTATTTATCGACAAATAACGGTTACTTCTAACTTATAACCGCTCTTTATTATAAATTGACACCACGTTTTATCTTAGCTAGCTACTTAATGTCCGACGTATGCAACGTATTTGCTTCCTCAATCTTCGACTCGACAACTGGTTTGAAGACCGGTACATGAATAGGTACTCGCACATGACGAATGGAAGATTCTTGCGTATAATCATAACTGTCGAAGCTTGGATAACTGTTTAACTAGTATTTTTAATAAACAACACTTACTTAATCACCTATTCAACTAACATTTTTAAAATATGAGGGTAGCAATGCTTCGACGCGAATGGCTTGGTTCGACCACGGTCTCACAGAAAATCGGCATGGAACTACCACAGCGTTGTGTTTGTGGCTCGCTGTAGCTCCCCGAACCCCTAAATCCCTAATCCCTAAAAGGTCGGCAACGCACTCGTAATTCCTCCGTTGTGGCGGGTGTCCATGGCCGGTGCTGATTACATACCATCAGGTAATCCGTCTGATCGTTTGCCGTTTGAAAAAAAGCATCACTAGATATGTAGTATAAAACAAAGTCACTTTCTCTGTCCCTATATCCCTATGTATGCTTCAATCTTTAAAATTACGCAACGGGTTTTGGTGCGGTCTGTTTTTTCGATAGGTAAATAGAGTCTATTGGAATTTTAATACTACATTTTTAAGCAGATATCTTTTACTGAATGAGCTGAATTGTTATAAAATACTAATATAGCTTCACTAAGAGGACTGATCGACAGACTGACACTATATCTTCAAAATTTTGTTTGACGTTCAAAAGTGCCAGTAAGGGTCTAATTAGTATAAATGATTTTTGACTTTTTTTGACTTTTATAGCGTGTTTAGTTCCGGGACTTATAAAAGCTCCTTTTTCAAAATTTGCGTTGACACGGCCCAACTAGTAAAATTTAATACTTTTATCCAAATGTCAAAAACGATTTTTTTCTATGAAATTTGTATGAAACACCCACATACCGCCGAAGGGTTTAAAAAAATCAAATCAAATCAAATCAAATTCTTTATTTCAAATAGACCAAAAAAGGCACTTTTGAACGTCAAGCAAAAAAGATATCATAAGGTTTAACTTTATGTGTCAGTCTGTCCGTCTGTCCTCTAGTGAAGCTATTTGCTCGTTCCAAAGTGTAGATTCCTATGGAGAAGAACGAGCAAGAAACTCCATGGTTACTCTTTTTCAATCACTTTTTACAATACATTGTTACATAATTTAGATAGCTCCATTATGTGAGAACAGTGTAACACTAGTGTTTAACCAAAGTATCCGAAAAAGAAATAACCCTCAGGGACAGCAACTTTAGACAGTCTCGAGTTGACCAGTCCCAATAGGCGGCGTCCGTTCACGAACATGACACGTACACCAGCACCGCCCAACTCAACCATATTATAGGGAACCGAGCGGTCCAGTGCCCGTGCCACCGCCAATGAGACTCCTGAGTGAGCATGACAACTCCCAACTGACACAAGTACCAATATACTATAAGTCTATAAGTCTAACTCTATTATAATAAGTTACAGGGCTCTCACATTTACAAAAATCCAGTTTATCAACAATCAACAACATGGTGAATAATTTAATAATTGAGATCAAAATTCCTCTTAACCTTAACAATTTTTATCCTGTGCAGTCAAACCAGCCACCCTCCAAGCATTTTTATCTTCTATATAATCATTTAGTTTGTAGTATGCTTTCCTACATAATACTTTCTTTATACATAATTTAAATTTACTTTCATTAAGATTTTGTATTTCAGTTGGGATTTTGTTATAACATTTAACACATAATCCCATGAACGACTTATGCACTTTTGCTAATCTAAATAAAGGCTGACTTAATCTATTTCTATGTCTAGTAAGATAGTCATGCTTGTCAGATACTTTTACAAATAGCTGTAGGTTTTTCCTAACATACATAATGTTTTCATAAATATATTGACATGGTACGGTCATAATGTTGATCTCCTTAAACTTTTCTCTGAGAGATTCGCGACGACCTAAGTTATAGATAGCTCTGACTGCACGCTTTTGTAAGATAAAGATAGACTCAACGTCGGATGCCTGTCCCCACAACAGAATTCCATACGACATGATGCTGTGGAAGTAGCTAAAGTACACTAGTCTTGCCGTGCCTACGTCGGTTAGCTGACGGATCTTCCAGACAGCATAAGCTGCCGAGCTCAACCGCCCTGCTAGAGATCTAATGTGGGGCCCCCATTGCAGCTTGTCGTCTACAGTAATCCCCAAGAATGTGGTCTCCTTTACAAATTCCAGTTTCTGACCATTTAATAATATATCATCGCATACGTTACTTTTAACATTTGGCAAAATAAATCTAATGCATTTCGTCTTTTTATCATTAAGTACTAAGTTGTTTTTTGTGAACCAATTATGAACTTTCGTTAAGGCATTATTCACTTCGTCATAGTTATTTGATCGTCTATTTAATTTAAAAATCAAGGATGTGTCATCAGCGAATAATACCATATGCGGTTCACTTTGGAATAAATGGGGCAGGTCATTGACATAAACCAAAAATAGGAATGGACCCAATATTGAGCCCTGCGGTACGCCCATAGATACGCTAGCACCCTGGGAGTTTACTCTGTTTACTTGTACTGTAAGAAGTCTTTCTAGAAGGTATGATTTTAATAAATTTAGGGATACCCCCCGAATGCCGTAGTGTTGCAGCTTCAGTAATAGCGTTTCGTGCTCAACACAGTCAAAAGCCTTCGAAAGATCGCAAAATATTCCGATGGCATCCTGTGCTTTTTCCCACGATTTGAAAACTTGTTTTATAAGCGATACTCCTGCGTCCGTAGTGCAACGTCCCTTAGTGAACCCGTATTGTTGGTCATGGAAAATAGAATTCGCGTTAAAGTGACGCAGTATTTGAGTAAGTATCAACTTTTCAAACACTTTACTGAGCACTGGCAAAATAGAGACCGGCCTATAGTTATTGCGTTCTGTGCTATCACCTGATTTAAGTAATGGAACTACTTTACTATGTTTCATTAAATCCGGGAAAACCCCTTGATCTACACTTTTATTAAAAATTAAAGTTAAGTAAGGCGCTATAGTCTCTATAAAAGACCTGCACACTCTAACAGACATTCCCCAGAGATCTTCACTGGACTTTACTTTGATATCTTTAAACGCCTTTATTACTTCCTGGGGGTTCGTATGTTTAAACATAAAATCCACAGGACATTCTTTGACGTTACTTCTGAGAAGCTCGACCGCAAGTGCTGGAGATGATTGCAACGTTTCCGTAGTTTTGATGGGAATATTTTTAAAGAAATTTTCGAATTCCTGGGCAACTAATGAATTTGTACTAGTAAATCCCTTTTCGGTTTTTAAATTAAATTCTGTCTTATTAGATTTGTTTCTACCTGTTTCATTATTAATTATACTCCAGGTAGCTTTTATTTTATTTTCCGCGGTCCGGATTTTACTGCTAATATAGAGTGATTTAGCATGCTTACAAACTAATTTAAATATTTTTGAATATTTGGAGACATGCCTACGAAAAGCCTCACTTTTATTAAATGGTTTCATGCCATATAGCTCAAATAACTTTTCTCTACTTATACGAATGCCTGGTGTAGCCCAGTCACAGAATAAAAATGTACACTGGATATTTTTACGTTTTAAAGGGAACATTTTGTCGAACTGTATTTTTATGATGGATAATAAGTTAGCATAGATCTCACTCGGGCATTCATTGTCTTGTAATGGGCTGCATAATTTATGTTTTAAATTTTTATTTAATGACTCAATTTTTTTGTTTGTTATCTGTCTGAATATAATTTCCTTAGTTGCCACAGTTTTAAAAGTATTAAAGTTGACTGTTAGCCCACTGTGATCAGATGGTAATCTGTTTACAATTTCATTATGTAAATAATCACAGTTACAAAAAATATTATCTATACAAGTTGCCGAGGTGGATGTTACTCGGGTAGGCTCAAGGAATATATTAGACAGATCAAAAGATTTAAAAAGACCTAATAAGTTTGTACAATAAGAGTTGTTTAGTAGTGTTTGTTGAGTAAAACGGTATCCATTTAACAGTTATTCTATCAAACTTACAAACAGAGTTCAATGACCGAGGTAACTGGTTATAGATAGTTTAAGATCACCAACGACATGTTATAAGTTCTTACGGGACCATTCATCAAACACACGATCGTAGTGGCCATAGGTTTCGAAACCTGGCAAGTACCAATGTGATTTTTTCAGAGTTTCCGAGTCATAAAAAAATCAGCCTTGGACTTCAAATCATTAGTCTATAAGTGCCCACTGCTGAGCAATGGCTTTTTCTCACACAGTAAAGGTTTGAGCATTAATCACCACGCTAGCTCAAGACGGATTGGAGACTTCAAATTTGTAATTAGACTAGCGATCTGTCCCGGCTTCGCTCGGGTGCAATGCTGACACGAAAATTTTCTACTATTTAGGTAGTAGGTATAGTTTATTATACACTGGGTACTCTCACGTAGTTTTACCAGCTGCTCGGCTCCTACAGATCGTAACGTGATGTTTTATAGCCTTTAGCCTTCCTCAATAAATGGTCTAATAAACGCAATTTTTCCAACTCAAACCAGTAGGTATTTCCTGAGATTAACGCATTCAAACAAACCAACTCTTCAGCTTTATATTATATGTATATAAGCCTTCCTCTTCAATCACTCTATCTATTAAAAAAACCATATCAAAATCCTATATAAGGTGGGTAACAGCACCGCCCATGGACACCCGCAACATCAGAGAAGTTACGAATGCGTTACTGACCTTTTGGGGGTTAGGGATTAAGAGATTTTAGGACTGGGTGTGGGGAAGGATTGTGCCTCCGGTAACCTCACTCACACGGCGAAACACAACGCTGTGGTATTTTCACGCCTGTTTTCTCTGAGGCCGTAGTATCACTCCGGTGTCCGGTTGTGCCGACTCATTCGTGCCGAAGCTTGGCTCTCCCACACTTAAAATTTTCGTTTTTTTGACATGATTTAATTTCCAATGACTGTATAACTTAAGAACTACTATTATTTGTTCCAGATCAAAAAGATGGCGATAAATCGGTTGCTTCGAGTCTTCCTGTTATGTGTGGTTGGCTACACCAGCGCCTCCGTAGTGGGCGAGACAGAGAACTTTAGAAGTAAGTCATTATTTTACTGCTATTATCTCAAATTAGTTGCGGTCCCGACATTCTCACACAAGACTTTTGACCCAAGACATTATAGATATCATTTGTCAAACAAAATATGTTAAAATTTTTCGTTCTTGCCTTGGTTAAAAGAAAAAGAATAATCTGAGATTGAGTTCGAATCGACCATCTTATCCTTACCTCCAGCTTCAATGAAACAATGAATTTATTTTTGCAAATAGGCCATAAAACGGCATTTTTACACGTCAAATTATATGTGAAAAACTAGATGAAGCTGGCATTTCCTATCTGACTACTCTGAGAAGAAATGCCAAAACAAACTCAGAGGTCAGTCTCTTATCAAGTCCAAAAGTCTCTTTTCAAGTCCAAATTCCCAATCTTCCAAAATTTAAACTCTGTTCACCATCCCAATCCCCAATCCAAACATTTAGGCCCCAATACCCAACCCTCAGTCCCTGATTGCAAACGCCTATCTCATTCTCAATCCGCAGTCTCCAATCCCAATCTCAGTATTTTCCAATCTACATTCAATCTCCAATTCGCTTCTCTTATCGACAATCTCTAATATTAGTAACTTTTCTGATCTTTCTATTTATCTATCCGAGCTATCCAAACGACACTAATTGCTATCAATTATCCACCAGCGGGTCGTCAGTCGCCCCCCAGTATCTTCAACGTTGGCAACGGCGAGCAGTGTCTGGGCAATGACAGGATAACCGGCGGTGTTTGCCTGTCCCGAAACCAGTGCAACACCCAGGGAGGAAAGGCTATTGGATTCTGTGGAGTTTTCGCCACTTGTTGCTCATGTAAGTAGATGATTTGTCCGAAGATTTTACATCCACACTTCATCATTACTATAATCACAGAAGGGGCCCTATAGGGCTGATGTTTAGCCGGGCTAAGCAAGCGCAATGAGACACCGATGCCTCGGCCTAAAGCAGGAGAAGGAACGGATTCGTTTTTAGTCAGTAAGAGTCTGACACTCCTTTCCGCCCAGGGAGAAGTCATTTATGGACTTTTCGCTGACAAAAAAAACATCATCTTCAACCTGTCAACCAACCTGTGTTCAACCCATCGCTGAACAAGGGCTCTTCTTACAAGGAAGGAGCGTTAAACAAGGCGCTTTCTCAAGGCAAATCAAATTTATAATGAGAAATTATAAGTCCAGGTTTCCTGACGATGTTTTCCTTCACCGTATGTCAGTGGTGTCTAAATAGTCATAGAAGTTATTGCAGTTAATGCTTACTTTGTAAGATTGTAAGTTTGTAAATGAATCGATATATTTGCTTCGTAACCCACTTGGCTTTTGTGACAAATTATATGTAATTGAAGTTTAAAATCATGTATGAGCAAGTACAGCTGTTCTCAAACTTATTTATTAGGGGAGCCCTTTTGCAAAACAAAATTTTTGATGGTACCACAAAATAAAAGAAAAATCGTAGTTGTAAAATGAATGATAATTATTATATTGTTTATGATAAACAGAACAAAGGAAAATGTAATGAGATGGCATAAAACTATAATATTCAATAATCAATTGAAGATTAGGTTTGATGGAAGATAAAGCTTTTTTGTGGGAACCCTACTAAGGCTTTGCGGAGTACACTTTGAGTATGGCTGGGAAAAACATCAAATGCTGATTTCAGTTAATACTTCCAGTGTAACAGTGTCTTTAAAAGACCTATAAATTCCATAAATCATAAACGATCTAACTAAAATTTTCTTTCCAGTGAATGCATGTGACGTTCGCACTCAGACGAAGGTGGCAGTATTCATCAACCCTCCTCTGAACCGCGAGTCCTCCGGCTTGGAGTGCTCATACAATGTGGAGATCAACAACAACAACGTCTGCCAAATGAGGATTGACTTTGAAACCTTCAACTTGGCTCCTCCAACTACGGTGAGTGAAATTGACTTAGTTTTACGCCAATATTTCTGCGTTTTTTGTCAGGGGAAAATCATCAAATCACTTCTCCCGCCCAGGGTAAGGCGAGAGAGAGTGTCAGACTCTTACTAACTAAAAACCCCCCGTTTTTTCTCCTGCTCTGGGCCGAGGCCGCGGTGATTCATTGCGCTTAACCCGCAACCGCAGGCCCCGTCTGTAATGGTCTATTGGCTCTTTGAGGCGCGCGCAGAACGCTACGCGCCGTACGTTCAGGTCTGGCTCTGGTCGGGCAGTGAGCTATCCTTACTCGACTTCCGCCCTTACGGTGGCCGGAGATCATCTCTCGATCCCCGACGCCTGGAATGTCGCCTACTGCGAACACTTCTGTCTTGCACAGCCTTCTTTATAATATTACTAAAGAAATGTAGCCAAGAATACGTTGAGTAAAATTTGTTTTTCCATCTCCAGGTGGAACCAGTAGAGAACGTGACCCAACGTCCTGGCTACATCTGTAGAAACGATATCTTCCAAGTGACCAACCTTCAAGCTAACTCCGATTTCCTGCCCCCACTCTGCGGTGACAACAGCGGACAACACTGTGAGTATGGCATATCAAGCTTAAGTGTTATAGCGAAAAAAAAATGGATCAAGGTTATCAGTAGGTATAGTCCTTTGGTCTTTGTAAAATGCCTCCTTATCGGCTCTCAAGACGTCTACGGAAAGATTCTTAAGACAAGGGATGATGTAAAATTAGTTTAGTTTAGTAAAACCTATTCTGGCAATCGATCCTGATAGTTCTTAGTCAAGATTGACATATGCTGCCACTCGATCATCAACAATCTGTTTAACATAGTAACCAGTTTTCTGTCTTAACTATTACGATAATGGTAGTGTAGGTAATGTTGGCGATTACCGCAGAGGCGCATTGAGGGCCGAGTCGTTAGGCGAGGGTCTTAAGCAGCCGAGGACGTTAATCATCAACACATACGTGTATCATACGACATTTTTCAACACGCTTCTGAATAAAATAATACTCAAATAAAAAACTTCATAAGAGAAAACGAGACGAGTTGTGAAAAATGTTTCGTAATGGCGGGAAAAATAATCAGTATTCCAAAGCGCGCGCATCGGCCATAGACTAAAAAAATGATGTTTCTTTTTTTTGAGCTTTTCGCGGATAGCATTTTGGCGCACTCATTCGTGAATGAATGTAGGTAATGAAAAAGTCACAGTTTAATTATACATAGACGTCATTACAGAAGAAATATTATTCTACTACTGCTAAAAACATCAATCATAATTTTCGAAATGTCGACTTACTCACATGAATCCACCGAGAAAACCTCAAAAAAGCAGAAAAGCCAAACCAAAAATATAACCAATCATAATCTTTATAATACTCCACAGTATACGTGAGAGTGAACGCCTCCACCAACAGCAGAGCTATCCGTATTAACTTCAAGATCGCCGACCGAAGCTCCCAGCCCAACTTGCCACAAGCTACCTGGAAGATCAAGGTAACACAGCTCGAGTGCTTCAACACTCTTGGGTAAGTTTCCTTCATTGATGCATTTGTTACTATTTTTAGTATAAAATTGTTGGAAATGAGCCAGGTTTCATCAATAACATTTTGTTTTTATGTGATAGCTCGGCTAACGAGCATACGGATTATCTGATGGTAAGCAATCGGTGCTGCCCAGAGACACTCGCAACGCCAGGAGAGTTAAGATTGCGCTGACGTTCTTTTGGCGATATGTTTTGGAGATTTAGAGATTGGGAAGGGATAGAGTATAAAAAAGAAGGATCGAGCCTTCGGTAAAGTCGAAACATAATGCTATGGTTGTTTCACGCCAGTTTTCTGTGAGACTATGGTATCACTCTGGTTGAGCCGACCCATTCGTGTCAAAGCATGGCTGTCCCAAACTTAGAAGTTTGTTTTTAAAACCAGATAAACGCAGTCACGTCTGCGAGACAGCTAAAGCTACAAATCAAATAATAACAGAGAGTTGTTTAGAACTTTCGTCCTAAAGACCTCGCGAAGAAGAACGAGCAAAAACTTTATAGTTGCCGTGTGTTACTGTACTATCAATGAAATATTATTTTGAGTCCATGCAGTAACTAAGAATAATCTATCTGTTTCATCCATAGCAAATACCGTGACGGTATCTTCGAGTCTTTGACCCAGTCTCTACCCTCAACACCGTTCACATCATCAGCTGACAGAGACGAGTACCTCATTGGTAAGACCCTTCTGCCTTATTCTTTATTATCATCATCATTACTATCTTAATCTTCTTGGCGTTGTCCAAAGTGACTTGGAGTTGGCGCTCTGTCTTCTTCTTTTATTTTCCCCTATCATAAATCCTTTCATTAGTAACCTCTTTTTTATTTTTTTTCTTCATATGAATCTGTACGTCTTTTAAAGGTCATCCTCTGAATGCAATTCACCATAGCTCAGTTGCATAGGATCCCATGGAAATGTATATTCTCATTTCTTCCATAAGATCTCAGACGACAGCGGATCAAAAGCCTTCGATAAGTCGAGGAAACACTTAAAACTGGTGTCTTTCGAATCGTTTAATAGGATTTTTTGTTCTTACATGTACATTATATTATGCATGTATTTTTGGGATTGTGGAACTATACAAAACTCCAAACTTTATTGAGTAGGTAGATAAAGCGGTAAAAGAATGTTTTTCACATGAATTACCGAAGGATCCAAATTTGACTGCATGGTTGGCGCTGTGGCTGGGCCACTGGCTGTCGCGAAACGTGTCGCGGGTCCGATTCCCGCACGGAACAACTCTTTGTGTGATCCGCAAATTGTTGTACCGGGTCTGGGCGTGATGTGTATATGAAATCGTGTGTTTGTAAACGCACCCACGACACAGGAGAAAACATTAGTGTGGGGCAACGTTCTTTTTTTTATCGCTCTATTCATTTCATCTTTATGCTTCTTCATGTGACCTGGTAATCACGAGCCAATGCCTTTCAGCACCTCCTGGCTGTCTCCAGTACTACCCTGATCGCTCTGGAGCCTTTGAATCATTCAACTACAACAGAGGAGCTGGACCATACATTGCTAACCTCATTTACGCCACCTGCTTCAAGAAAACTTCCGATGTTTGTGGTATCAAGTAAGTATTCGATTTTTTATTGCCTTTAAAAGTTTGTAGTAAGAAACTACAAGATGGCGCTATAATGAAATTTTTGATGAGTACGATATTACTTTTTTCAGAATAAATAACGAAACAAGCTCAGAAGTCATAGATTTTTTTACAGTTTAGACAATAAATTAATGTGTTGCTTGTTTACTTTTGACTATCTTTATTTTTTGTTTAAAGAAAGGCGTTGTCGGTTTGCGACCTTATCGCCAGTTAACAAAATCACATTTAGGGCTCATTTTCCAATAGTCAATTAAATGTTTTCTGAGGTATGAAATTGTTGCTGTCACTGTCTTATACAAACATTCTGACGCGACAGCATCATAATTATTCCACAGATAACTTCTATCTAAACCATTGAAAAATCAGCCAATTATATAAAAGCTTAGTCTTATCGAATAATGAAAAAGCCAGAATGGAGTAACACATCTAAGACTTTCCTGCGGCCGAACACATCAAGTCTAGTATTTTATAAACTGAAACTACCGTAAGAACTTCTAAGAGGCTCAACCCAGGAACTATATGTACTCTTGTTTCTTGTTTTCTGCCTCACAATCCTTCTTGTTATTGCTTGCTGCTTTTTTATGTAACAGGTCGGCAAATGAGCAGACGGATTACCTGATGGTAAGCAATCAGCGCTGCCCATGGACACCCGCAACGGAGGAGTTACGAGTGCGTTGCCGACCTTTTAGGAATTAGGGTTTTGGAGATTTTGGGATTGAGAGGGATCGAGTGAGGGGAAGGATTTGGCTTTCGGTAACCTCACTCACACGGTGAAACACAACGCTGTGATTGTTTCACGCCGGTTTCCAGTGAGGCCATGGTATCACTCCGGTCGAGCCGACCCATTTGGCTCTGTGTGTTGTGTTGGCTCACAATCATCGATTCTAATGTCACATTGTCTTCCCAGATTCACATCAGCTAGCTTCAACTTGGCTTACCGCGACGATTCCAATCTTTACACCGACACCGATTGCCAAGTGAACCCAGTGACACGAGGGGCAGCCCAATCTGAAGATTACTTTTTCATTCCTGAAGCTGAAACCGCTGATGGATTGAGAGGATCCAAGTTCTGCGGCAGCAGTGCAGCATCACAAATCATTGCTTGTAAGTTTCATGGATGTTACATTTTTTTCAACATAATGTAACAAGAATATTGATTGTTTAAAATTCAATTAGATCTTTACAGACATTCTGTATGTCAAACAAAGCTTATTGTCCTCTAGTGAAGCTATTGGCTCGTTCTGTAGTTTAGATCCCGATGGAGAAGAACGAGCAAGGAAGAAGAAAAGTAGCTTTACTAGTTTTAAGTTGCAATGGGACTCTTAATTCATGATGATGGTGATTTAGTAAATTATTTCAGATGATAACAGCAGAATTGTTAATGCATTACCAACATTCACATATTCCTAGTAATTAGTAGTATTCTTAGCCATACTGTAACTAATAAAACTGTTATCTCCATCGATCGATCAACAGTGATCGATGGTTATCTCTAACAAAGAAATGAACTGGTAAATTGCAGTTTCTTGCTCGTTTTCTCCATCGGAATCTACACTTTGGAATGAGCAAATAGCTTCACTAGAGGACAGACCGACAGACTGACACACACGTAGTTGAATATTTCGAAAGTGTCAATGGTGGTCTGTTTGACACGAATGTTTTGACTTTGACTTTGACTCAGACAACACGAAGTGAGTCAGTCGTTACTTTAAATTAAATAGGTAGCTAAAATTTATTTTCTCTTTTTGCAGCCACCCCGCCAGGTCCACTCTACGTGTATTTCCACAGTGATAACTTGGTGACCCAAGATATACCCGAAGAAGGATACAGGTTTAACTATAACGTCTTAAATAACTGCTTTTTCGGTAGTAAGTAGTTTTTATAAGTCATTATTAAGTTAAACAAAGACATCGTTGCTCAATTTTAACTTCTGCATAATTGTTATTGTGGCAGTGTATCGATTATAATGGTATGTACGTGCTATTGGTAAAGTCATCAGTGTTGTGAAAAATTGAATATGAGTAAAATTTGTACCTACATAAATTGATGTACAGGTTATGTTTTTTGGCAGTTCAAATTTGGAATCAAACGATTAAACGAAGTTTTGTCTGTGTAGTCAGTTTTTCGAAATTTTACTTTTGAGATTATACCTATTTTTATTTGAACGAAAAGTATGAATCATTTTTTGTTTATGTTTTGTAAACTTTTTTGGTTTTTACTAGGAAGGTTAATGAGTATATTTGAGATTATTATTATAATATCAAGAGTCGCTTTCAAAAGAAAAAACACCTTCAGGTTGTTTTTTAAAAAGAACAACGTGAGAGGTCTTATTTTCGAACACATTCTCCGCTGTCAGTAACGACAGCTGTCAAATATTTCAACATGGCCGTCAAGATGGCGGCTTGAAATCTTAATTTTTTATAGTATTTTCGTTAAAAATAAGTAATTTGACAGCTCTAATTTGTAATAATTTGTCATTTAGATTATTTGATAATATTATTGTTAATACGGATAGCGTTGAATGTGTTAGGTAGCATAAAAAACATGTGTGTTTTGACATATGTAGGCATGTGTATTTATTTATTTTTAAGAAATGGCATGCATTTATTAATAAAATAGAGCATTTAATTCGCATTTATAGAATTAATAAAGACATTTTAAAATTAAACTTTTGTTTTTTTTACGACGAGCTCAGATATCATATTCCGGCAGATGAGAGATGATTGGAACTAGCATCATTGGACAAGTGTTATGAGGAAAGCAAACATAAGTATAACCTGATGGTAAGCAATCGGCGTCGCCCATACGCCCAGTAACAGAGAAGTTGAAGAGTGTTTCTGCCCTTTTCAGCAGAAGGAACAAAGGTTTAGGGTTCCAGTAACCTCACTCACACGATAAAATATAACGCTAGCGTTGTTTCACGCCAATTTTCTCTAAGATCGTGGTATTATTCAGGTCGAGCGGATCCATTCGCGCCTAAGTATTGCTCTCCCCTCCCGACACAACCCAAACATACAACTAAAAAAAACATATCTACCACTACCGCCATCTATGATATTCATATGAAAATTTGCCCACAGGAGCCTTACTTAAAGCGGTGCATACCAGCTGATACTAAATTATTTGAGTTTCGAACACCTACAGAAACACGTTGAAGTATTAAATTCATAGATAGGACGATAGATGGCGTTAAATTTAACATTGTTTTGTTATTGCCTACCAACTGATTTAGTTGTTCATTATTGGCACATTGACGGATTACCTGATAGGTAAGCAATCGGCGCCGTTCATGGACACCCCCAACACCAAAGAAGTTACGAGTGCGTAGCCAGTCTTTTGAAAATGATCGGGAAGGGATTGGGCCTCCGCTAACCTCACTCACACGACGAAACACAACACTCGTACCGAAGCATGGCTCTCCCACACTTACTATACACACTTGATTTATAAATGATATTAATTGAGTTAGTTACACTTGGTAACACTTGATAAAAACAATCTTTGGAACCGCTGGTCGGATTTCCAAAATTCTTTCATTGATAGATAGTTTCAATATTCTTGAGTGCCATAGGCTATTAAACATCACGCTACGATCTATAGGAGCTGAGCTGCGGGTGAAACCGCGCGAGGCCATACTAGCTACTAGTATGGCCTATTCACAAAAATAGATTCATTGTTTTATTGTTAACATGGAACGCGAAAATTTAAAAGTTAGTATGACTGATGAACACGTAAAATTACAATTGACGATTATTTCGTGACTCAAAAATAATGTTTCGACTTTTAAATACAATATAGTACGTATTGTGTTGTAACAAAATGTACAAATACAAAATTATTCGTACATATTATATAATGTTATTTTGTTGAATTGCATTCACACATTGCAATTTAATTTTGGACGGTTGGCGCGGTGGGGTCAACAATTTGGGGGTCAAAGAATTAATTCATCATCATCATCATCAGCATGATTCCTTACACTGCTGGACATAGGCCTCCTCAATTGCACGCCACGACGGTACGCGGTAGAATTGAAGTAGCGACAGAGGGCACGGCAGGTAGTAGAACAGTCACTGCGCCAACCGAGCAGTCAACGTTTCAGACCTCGATCAAATTTTAAGTCACATCATTTATTTTAATTAGATCTTTGACATTATAACATATTTGAAAGTTAAACAAAATAGCAATTATCACTCTATAAGTGCCCACAATTGAGCAAAGGAAAAAAATCAAACCTAAATAAAATGATGTTCAGTTAAATTTGAAATTTAATGATATTCATTCAATACTGGACCTATCTTGTTAAGAGATTTTTGGGTGATATAGTGTAGAGAGGTTTTGAAAATCTGAATTTGTTCATCGATTTTTGATGCTGACTGTACCTGCCAGGTTTCGTATTACACCCACCATCCATGGCTTGATTTAACTTTAGGTATCCTAAATGAAAACCTAACTGTGACATTAATAATAGACTAGATTCTTATCAAGAAGAACTATCAAGAAACTTCACGATTACTCTTTTTCAATCGAAAACATTTTAAGTATAATACAAGCATAGAAATCTTTATTCAAACCACAATCCTGCTTGTACCCAAAAGTCACACAAGCGTGAACAGATGGAACTCTAATACAAGTCTGGCAGGCCCCTTAAGCACTAGGATTGAAAAGAAACCTGATATCTAGAAATGCATATTTTAATCCGAAATTATTACTCTTAGCGGAATCTGTATAGAGTTGTTGAAACCACCTTTTTTAAATGTTTTTTGTAATGTGTTTTGAAAAAGGAACGCTTTGAAAAACTGCTGTTTCCTTAACCAAAGATTTTCTTCTACGTCATAAGTGCGTTTGCAAATATTCAATTTCAAAGCAGCAATTTCATGCCACCATAGATGAGGATTGACGTTCAGCCGAGGTTGCGGGGCTAGCTCAATAAGGTACCGTGGCCTCGGCCTAGAGCAGAAGATCTTCCATCCATCTTCTGACACTCCCGCCCGAATCTAGTCTGAAAAAGTCATTGGATGATTTTCCCCTCACAAAAAGCCCCGGCCTGGTGCAGAAAGAGGAACGAAGTGATTTTAAAACGAAAATAAAAAACAGTAGTTAGTCGATTTGTTTGTTAATAACGGGGATCGAATTAAGCGTGGGAGAGCCATGTTTTGGCCCAAATGAGCCGTCTCGACCAAAATGAGTTAATATGTTAAGTTAGTTAAAGTCGACAACGCACTCGTAACTGATCCGTCATTGCGGGTGTCCATGGGCGGCGCTGATTGCTTACCATCAGGTAATCCGTTTGCTCGTTTGCCGACCTATTACATAAAAAAAAAGATAAGGGTTTGGGAGATTTAGCGATTGGAGGTTAGTGGAGGCCCAATACTTCCCGTATGGTAACCTCACTTATACGGCGAAACACAACGATGTAGTTTATTACCGCCGATTCTCTATGAGACAGTGGCTCTCCCACAATTATATATTGAAAAATTTTACTAGAACTAAAATAATTGAATTATTTTCGTGGGTGGTGTTATCATCTCTATCAGTTACCGCGCCGGTACTCAATGCTACTTGCTACTTACCACTCAGTACGCAATAACACTGGATTTATATGTACCTGTTACGGGAAAACTTGACGAGTTGGGAAATATTGAACTTGACTATGTCTAGGATTAATGTAACAGAGAATCAAGAAAATAGAAGTTGAAGAAAATGCATCGAGGATTTTTTTGATGGATTACCTGATGGTAAGCAATCGGCGCTGCCCATGGACACCCACAACCCCAAAGAAGTTACGAGTGCGTTGCCGACCTTTTGGGGATAGGGGTTGCGGATATAAGGATCTGGAAGGGATAGGGGAAGGAGAGGGATTGGGCCTCCGGTAACCTCACTCACACGGCGAAACACAACGCTGTGGGTTGTTTCACGCCGGTATTCTGCGAGGCCATGGTATCACTCCGATCGAGCCGACCCATTCGTGCCGAAGCTTGGCTCTCTTACACTTCAAGTAAATACGACTAAGTAAATTTAAGAAAAAAAAGTGGTGTTGTTGGCCGGGACGCTACGCGCCATAAGCTCTGGGTCTGGTTCCGGTCGGGCGGCGATTTACCCTTACAATCGCCGTCCACGGACCCGCGCTTACGGTGGCTGGAGATCGTCTCTCGATCCCTCATGCCCGGAGTGTCACCTACTGCGGCAGCTGGGGCGTGAGGAGGAGAATAGCTCCCTCACACGGTCTGCCTACTTCTTTATGAGCATAACTGCTTCTGAAAGAGGAGACGGCTTTCCAGTTCCTCTTGGTACGCACCATAGCCACGACTAAACCCGGGCGCGAGAGTTTGCTTTTGCTGATCACTTCCCCAATTATGTACATATGACATCCTGACCCGGAACAACAATTGACCGGGAACCTAACCCATTATATATTGCTCTCTCGCTAGGTATCAAGCCATCAGCACACATCGGACAATTTTTAAACACTGTATTTTCTGAAGGAAAAAATATATTAATATTTAAACTTTTCAATGCAATTTACCTTTTCACGGTAAAGTTTAAAGTCACATTAGGTAGTTGCCAGGTTTTGGACCTGGCAAGTACCTAATGTGACTTTTTCCGAGTTATATGTTGTTTCTAAGATTATTAAGATACCACAGACATACGGTGAAGGAAAACATCGTAAGGAAACCTGGACTTATAATTTCTAATTACAAGTTTGAAATCGCCAACCCGCATTGAGCAAGCGTGGTGATTAGAGCTCAAACCTTCTCCGTGTGAGAAGTGGCCTTTGCTCAACAGTGAGCACTTATAGGCGATAAATATAATGTCGTCGACGAGAAGTCTGTTTGTTATAGTTTCATAGAAAAGTATCATGTTTGATATTCCATTAAAAGTACCTACTTAAAGAGTTTTTGAGTTGAAAATGCCGTATTTATTCAGCTCAATAATGTAGGTACTTCGGTCCCGACCAGGAGCGTGATGGCTTTTAGTCAGTAAGAGTCTGACTCTCTCTTTCGCTCCAACCAGGTTGAGGATTGGAAAGAAGTATTTGATATTTAATAATAAGGCACGAAAACGTAAAAAAATAGCCAAATCACAACATTCCCGAAAATGAACTTGTTCCCTAACATATCCAGTATTACAACTCATGATCTTCCCATTATTGAATGCAAGACCGACGCCGCACAATTTGATAGCTCATTCCATTCACTCACACAATACCCTGATATGAATGAACCACTGAATGGGAGTGAATGTTAAGTTTTTACAAAAAAAAACTTTAGAATTTGTATTTGGAATGTACTTAGGCATTGTTTTTTTATGCGCTACGACGGCAAGTCGTAGTCGGATTGCCTTATAGTATGCAATCGGCGCCGCCCAACCTTTTGGGGATAAGGGGTTGGGAGGTTTTTGGGATGGGGTAAGGCAACGGTTGAGACTCCGGTTGCGGCGAAACACAAAGTTGTGGTTCTATTTTTTTTATGTGATAATTCTGCAAACGAACTTACGGAATAAGGTAAGCAATCAGCCGCCCATGGACACCCGCAAGACCAGAGAAGTTGCCAATGCGTTGCCTACCGTTTGGGGATTAGGAATTAGGGGAGGGAAGAATTGGGCATCTGGTAGGTAACCTCAATCACACGGCGAAACATAATGCTGTGGTTGTTTCACACCGGTATTCTGTGCGGCCGTGGTATCTACCATGCTTCGGCACGTATGGGTCGGCTCGGCCGTTTCACGCCGGCCGCGGCCGTGGTGTCACTCCGGTAAATCTACAAAATCCTAATCCAAAAGGCCGCCAACGCCCTCTTCCGTTGTTGCGGTTATCCATAGGTGGCGCCGAATGCTTACCATCAGGTAATAATCGGATAGATCGTTAGCCCATTCATCATCATGGTATATCATACATTAACGTGATCGCTCATATGTTCTTCCTCCGTGCGACAAGATGTATTTGCTTAGCAGTGGACCCTTATAGGCCGGTTATGATGATAGTTCTGTCCCCTTCAGCGAATAACAGATATATCTTATATCTATTACCAACATACACAGATATAATTTAGATGTACCTATCTTCGTATGTTTGTATCATAACGGTCATAAACTGAATTAAGTATTGACAGCTAAGGCAGCTCATATAGTGCTGAAACTGAAAGATAAATATATAAATACTGAAGGATTATTTTTGATATGACGTGACGACCGTGGCGTGATACAACATCAAGGTGCATTGTTGATCTATTTTGGGTTAAGGATTTCAATAGCCTTGGGCTGGATTAAAGCCACTTGATTGCTTTAATCACTCAGCGAAATGTCTTTTTTTCGTGAGGGGAAAGTCATCAAATGTGTTCTCCCGCCCAGGGCCGGGCTGGAGGGAGTGTCTGACTCTTACTGACTAAAAACCCCTCTGTTCCTTCTCCTGCTCGAGGCCGAGGTCGCGGTGCCTCATTGCGCTTACCCCGCAACCCCGGCTAAGCGAAATATCTGAAACCGTAGCGTTGTTTCACGTTGTTTTATTTAGAGGTTGTGGTATCACTCCGGTTGCGCCGGCCCATTCTTGCTAAAGTATTGCTCTCCCACACTTAAACTACTAATATTATAAATACGAAAATTTGTAAGTTTAATTGGATGTCTGTTACTATTTCTAGTCAAAAATACTAAGCGGATTTGAATGGAATTTGGCAAAGAGGTAGATTCTAGTTTGGAATAACATATAGGCCTTTTTATCCTGGTAAATATATTGTATTGTGCACAGCGTTGTGTTTCGCCGTGTGAGTGAGGTTACTGGAGGCCCAATCATTATCCTCCAAAAATCCCTCCCCGATTCAAAAGTCTCCAAATCCCTAATCCCCAAAAAGTCGGCAACGTACTCATAACGAAGTTGCGGGGGTCCATGGGCGACGCTGATTGCTTACCATCAGGTTATTCATTTACTCGTTTGCCGACGTAACACATAAAAAAGTATTATCAACTTCATCGATAAAAATGTATCACAAAAATTATCGAAGCAGGAATCAAACTCGCTAGTCTCGTCACAAACACACCATCCGAAACTCGTGACCATGCATATAAACGTGACAAATGAGGCAAAATATATACAGGTGACAAAAAAATATGTATTCCACATACTGCTCTTGAAGTTCTCATATAGAATAGAAGTTTTAAATAGTCATTTGATATTAAAAAGATGTTCTGAGGCAATGATATCTTCTATACAGGGTGTAAAAAGACACTTAACGAAGCCGAAAGCCACGTATTCTACTCATTATTTGGATCATTTTTTTCTTTAAGACCATAGCTGGGGCTTCACGGGTTCTCGAGATATTGAAGGTCAAAGATGCATTTTTAATTTTTTTTTGCGCAATCGAATTCTAATAATTTTTACAAAACTTTTTTCCAAACAAACATTACCTGAATTTTCGATTTTTCTAAATAAATTACGCATTTGAAGTTACGAACAGTAATGTACGTAATAAATAAATGCAGACCCGCACAAAAAACATCGTGCATCTCAATAGGATTTTTATTTTACAGAATTGTTTTGTTGTTGCGAAGTAAACGGTCGACCTACGTACTTATCACAGCGTTTTAATGCTAAGCTGTGAACCTACGCACACAATGACACGAAGCCCGTTTGCTTTACATTGCGCGCAATAAAATTATTATTTTTTTTGATACCTAAAATTAAAAGTCGTTTCCCAGTGATAATTTTAGCGTAAAGCTACTTAGTTAGAACTGCAGTATGCGTAGTTAACGGCTTCGTTAATTGTCTTTTTACACCCTGTATACTTATAATAAATCTGTAGAGAAGTCAATTCTGTACATGAAATATATTTTCAAAATGACTATCAGGGGGTGATAAGTGATCGATACTGATGCCAAAAATACAATCAGTAAAATTTTTGTCTGTCTGTCTGTATGTTCCTTATAGAAGCAAAAACTACTCGACGGATTTCAACGAAACTCGGTACAATTATTCAAAGGAAAGCTTCTCCGCATGTGCAGCATGGTTAAAGTTACATAGAAATCTGCCAGAAATCACTATTTCACGCGGACGAAATCGCTGGCAGAAGCTAGTTATAAGAAAAATGGTATAGATAGGTTACATAAACAACATTCGATTTTCAAAAACGACACACTTATGCACACATGAATAAATCGTATGATACACGTTAAAGTGGGATGGCATGATTCAATAATCGCGAGTAAAAAGAGACAAATATGAAAAAGTGTGGCTGGTTAGCCACATTTTAATGTATCACTCGCTGAGCACTTGTAACCTATTTACACCTTTTTACTTATAATATCATTGTTCTGAGAAATGTCTTGGTGGCCTGGAGGTTAAGGCGCCCACTTCTCATGCATGAGGTTGCTGGGACTTCGAACCTGGAAGTACCAATGTGACTTTTTCCGAGTTATATGAACTTTCTATGATTATTTAGACACCACTGACATACGGTGAAGGTAAACATCGTGAGGAAACCTGGACTTATAATTTCTAATTATAAGTTTGAAATCGTCAATCCGCCTTGAGATTAATGCTCAAACCTATTTTGGCCACCACAGATATATACTATAATTCTGTGGTGGGCACTCATTAACTGAAGATTTGAAATAATAATGTGATTTTAGAAAATACAGATTTTCAAGAATTATGTAACATTAAAATAGGGAAAGGTATGAAATGGAAGTCTTTGCGACATGTGAGATGTGTTTTATTGTAATAATAATAAAGTTATCCTTCTCTACCATTACATCACAAAGGCCTCTTCTCACACGGAGAAGGTTTGTGCACCACACTTGCTCAAGACGAATTGGCGATTTCGAACTTATAATTAGAAATTATAAGTCCAGGTTTCCTCACGATGTTTTTCTTTACCGTTTGTCAATGGTGTCTAAATAATCATAGAAAGTACATATAACTCGAAAAAAAAATCATATTGGTACTTGCTAGGTGTCGAACCCGAACCCTCATGCATGAGAAGCGGATGCTTTACCCCTGGCCACCACGACCTTTTACCATTACGTATAACTATAATTAATATAGAAGATGTAAAAGCAACATCTAGCAAGGAAGGAGCGAGTCATTCGGTTGGCATTAACGCACACCTGAGCCGGCCGGTGGCACCACGCTAACGGTCGGTTAGGCGACCCGTTAATTACTGGAGTTCTAACCGTGGTTAACAAGCTGGTTTTGCTTTGACAGTGATTTGTAACGCGTAGATGAAATTGTGATTTTACTGTGTGTTTGAAGCATAAGTATGGCGAAGAAATGGTTTTTTTCTTTTTTTTAACACTTTGCCCCACTCTAGGATTTTTTCCTGTGTCGTGAGTGTGTTTACAAACATACAATTTCACATACACATCACACCCAGACCCGGAACAACAATTTGTGGATCACACAAAGAGTTGTTCCCAAACCCGCGACACGTTGCGCGGTAGCCAGTTGCCCAGCCACCGCGCCAACCGTGCAGTCGAAGTAAAACAAAACACCAGAAAAAGTATGGTGATAGTATTTGTTTTTTATTTGAGAGGGGGGAAAGAAACCGCCGAAAACAGAAATTTCTTCCGCCCTAGTTGAGGCAAAAACGTCACACTTTTCCTGAGCAAAAAGCAAAAACCACTTCATTCTTTCTTCTTCCTCAACCCGAGGCTACGATACGTTATCGAGCTCGAAACCCGTAAGTGTGGGAGAGCCATGCTTCGTCACGAATGGGTCAGCTTGACCGGAGTCACCACGGCCTCTCAGAAAACCGCGACGTGCTTCCCCTCCCCTTAAATCACCAAATCTCAATCCCAAAAAGGTCGGCAACGCACTCGTATCGTTGTTGTGGCGCGTGTCCATGGGTGGCGCTGATAGCTTACCATCAGGTAATCCGTATGCTCTTTTGCCGACCTATCACATAAAAAAAAGCTATTTTATTTTAGATTCAGGTTTATTTTAAGTTTACCAATGAGCGCTCTTTGATGTAAATGTCGCTTAGTCAGCTCTTACGATATCTGTAGACTGGTGAAAAATAAATGCCAGTCACTATATGCAATATAAAAGGTCGTGGTGGCCCGGAGGTTAAGGAGCCCGCTTCTCATGCATGAGGGCGTGTGTTCGAAACCTGGCAAGTTACAATGTGACTTTTCCGAGTTATATGTACTTTCTACGATTATTTAGACACCACTGGCATACAGTGAAGGTAGACATTGTGAGGAAACTTTGACTTATAATTTCTAATTGTAAGTTTGAAATCGTCAACCCGCATTGAGCAAGCGTGGTGATTAATGCTCAAGCCTTCTCCGTTTGTGAAGAGGCCTTTGCTCAGCAGTGGGCACTTATAGGCTGATGATAATGATGATGACATTTAATTAGCTAAACCGTCGTTTAAGATTTTGTCCCCAAACGGTGCAGCCCGTCCAATGAAATGACGGTCCACCGCCAAAATGGAAAAACTTTGCCAAAACTTTAGTTGATATATTTATTTACACCATTAATTTTATATAAACGAGAATAGTGTATTTTGTTTACGATAGTAACGTGTTCTTTTTCGGGTATAAACCAAGACACGATCTCCTAAAACTGCTGCAACTCCTGTAAGCCAGGAACTATAGTAGATACAACCATGAAAACACCGGAACACTGAAGTCCGGCGCGTCCCAGGGACATGAATGACTGTCTTGGATCTCGCAACGAAATAAATCAGAAGATGCGGGTTGGCGATTTCAAACTTATAATTAGAAATTATAACTAAGTTCAGGTTTTTTTTATTTGCCTTCACCGTATGTCAGTGGTGTCTAAATAATCATAGAAAGTACATATAACTCGGAAAAAGTACCTTTGGTATCTGCTTGCCAGGTTTCGAACCTGTCTCCTTATTGTGTGAAAAATGGGCGCCCCACCACGATAACAATATGACTATACTAGTTTCCGCCCGCTGTCTCACCCGCGTACTATGTTGATAAAAATAGCCTGTGTCTTATTCCAGGTTGTGTCCTATCATCATCAGCCTACTTGTGCCCACTGCTGAGCAAAGGCCTCTTCTCATACGGAGAAAGTTAGAGCATTAATCACCACGCTTGCTCAATGCGGGTTGGCGATTTCAAACTTATAATTTGAAATTATAAGTCCAGGTTTCCTCACGATGTTTTCCTTCACCGTATGTCAGTGGTGTCTAAATAATCATAGAAAGTACATATAACTTGGAAAAAGTCACATTGGTACTTGCCAGGTTTCGAACCCACACCCTTTATGTATGAGAAGCGGGCTCCTTAACCTCCGGGCCACCACGACTACACGGTGTGTCCTATGCCTGTGCCAAATTTAATCCAGATCCATCCAGCGGTATTGGCGTGATTGAGTAACAAACATCCTAACATCGTAACTTTCGCATTTATAATATTAGTAAGATTTTTTTAAGTAATTGTCTGATTCTAAATTCAATTTAAGCTTATTGTGTTTTATTTAAACACATCCCACACAATATTTTTTCCTATACCAAGAATAGGATACCAAACTCCTTATAAAGCGACTCCCAGAAGCAACCATACAATTAACGATGCACTTAACACTATGTAATAACAGTTTTCAGTTCTGAAAATATGTCTATAAAGTCCCTACATAAAAACCAGGAGAGCATAGCTCAAAGGAAATCACCGATGAACTGAAAAAAATAAATATCACGTTCTAAATGAAGATACTTGAAATACTTTCAGCCTTTGATAAAAAAAAATAAAACAAATAGTTTTCACTAACATTTCAGGATTCCGTATTTTTATTGGATACGGCGGTAAACCATCAATTTTTATTTTATTGTAAGATACTTATTTGCTTTTTTTTGTGTGTTATGAATAATATTAAGTTTTTGTTTGGTTATTGTGTGTTAGCTGTAAGTTTAATGTTTAATGTTTTGTTTTTATTCGTCTGATTTGTTTGTGTATTTTGTAGTAATGTAATGTGTACTTAGTAATAAACGTAAGCACCACTATTGTATTGGGCAATAAGTACTGTAATGATAGTGTGTATGTTTAATAATAAATAAATAAAATAAATAAATAAAAATAAATAAATAAAAATCAGACGGATTAACTGATGGTAAGCAATCAGAGCCGCCCACCGCCCACGTAACACCAGACTAGTTGAAAATACGATACCAACATTTTGGGGATTAAGGATTTGAGGAACAGAAAAAATTATATCAGCTTGGAGTTGTCATGGTCATTCAAAGGTTGCATTGACGGTGGCACGGGCGCTGGATCGCTTAAATCCCTATAATACGGTTTAGTTGGACGATGCTGGTGTAAGTGTTATGTTCGTGAACGAGCGCCGTCAATTGGGACTGGTCAGCTACGGACTGTCTATATATTGTAAGGTTGTTTTCTTTTTTTATTTGTCTTAATAAATATTAGTGTAACACTGTTCTCACATAATTGAACCAACTGTTTGTATAAGGAATCTGTATGTGAAACTGATTTAAAAAGAGTAACCATGGAGTTTCTTGCTCGTTCTTCTCCATCGGAATCTACACTTTGGAACGAGCAAATAGCTTCACTAGAGGACTGACCGACAGACTGACACTATATCTTCTAAATTTTGTTTGACGTTCAAAAGTGCCTGTAAGCGTCTAATTGGAATAACCCTCAACTTTTCTCGAAAGGATCAGTAGAGCTGGACAAGTGCTGGCAGTATGAGTGAGATTACCGGAAGCCCAATCTCTCCCTCTCCCCCATCCCTTCCCAATCCTTAAATATCCGAAACCCTGATCCCTAAAAGGCCGGCAACGCACACGTAACTTCTTTGGTAATCTATCTGCTCGTTTGCCGACTAGTGCCATAAACAATCACGCACTTGACAGGGACTGGAGCAGTCATCGTCATCATCATCAGCCCACTGCTGAGCAAAGGCCTCTTCTCATACGTTGAAGGTTAGAGCATTAATCTACTCTATCACTCACTAGTTTATTATGATAAGTGATAATATAGTTTTAAAAGACAATATAGAATAGAATTGTATGCGAGAATCCTGCTTTCATATATGGGCTGGCTCCAATCTTCCGAGTTATACCACGGCTTCAAACAAAAAGCCTTTTTTACCATACGAGCGAAGTACATTACATAGTTTCACGTGAAAACATTTTCATCCACATCACATAGATGGTTGGCAGTCAACAACTGTGGGATTTACGCGTAACTTTCTGCCCGCAGCAAAACTTTGGAATGATCTTCCGGCGGCGGTATTCCCGAACCGATATGACCTTCAAACCTTCAAGAAACGAGCGTACTTCTTCTAAAAAAGGCCGGCAACGTGCCTGTGACTCCTCTGGTGTTGCAGGTGTCCATGGGCGGCGCCGATCGCTTACCATCAGGTGATCAGTCAGCTCGTTTGCCCCCTTTTCTTAAAAAAAAAACAACATCCCCCTCTTCCATGTCCAATCCTGAAGGTGCCTAGAAACTCAGCAACGCGATTGTAGTTCTTCGATGTAGAAGTTGTCCAGGGGCGGCGCCAACTGCTTAGGTACTGTAAAGTGATCAATCCAACAAAAAATAAAATTAACTTCAGCGCTCGACGGCGTACGGAATCGTCAGTGAGAGATTCCGAATGGCGCTTCGCTGTATATTTTTAATTTTTACCGAATGCGAACAAGTGTTTGTACTTTGTATATAAAATAAATATAATGTCCGTATGTACGTCCGTGTCTACGTAGGCACGAATTTTTGTATTTAAATAAAACTAAAAAATAATGAATGAAAATATTTCGCGAACGCGTACCGACGGTTGAGAGGTCGGCTGCTAGTGGTGGGTCGGCGGTATCGATATCGATAAAATAGATTTAGATGCATTATTTTTCTTAATAGTTTCATCATATTATTTTTATGAAAAAAAAAGACTTAATCAAGTAATTAAACCGAGAAAAGCTCTACAAGTTTTCACAATCAAAGTTATTTATAACAAATAAACCAAAAAATTTGTGTGTACCACAAATTGTTGTTTCGGGTCTGGGTGTGATGTGTATGTGACTTTGTATGTTTGTAAACGCAACCACGACCACACAGGAGAAAATCCTAAGGTGGGGCAAGGTTTTATTAAAAAAAAACATAAACAGGTACTTTTACTACTGAAACGTCAAAATACTTCGCTGGTTAAAAATAATTCGAATGAAGAAGACGAACTGCTGCTCAAAGTAGAGCCTCATTATTGCGCTAGCCCCTTAACCTTGGCTGATAGGAGGTTATATTTTTGTAAGAGGAAATCATCAAATTACTTTTCTCACCCAGGGTGAGGCGAGAGGAAGTGTCAGACTCTTACTGACTAAAAACCAGTTTAAGTGTGGGAGAGCCATGCTTCGGCACGAATGGGTCGGCTCGACCGGAGTGATACCACGGCCTCACAGAAAACCGGCGTGAAATAACCACTGCGTTGTGTTTCGCCGTGTGAGTGAGGTTACCGGAGGCCCAATCCTTCCCCTTCCCCAATCCCTCCTCAATCCCTAAATCTCCAAATCCCTAATCCCTAAAAGGTCGGCAACGCACTCGTAACTCCTCCGTTGCGAGTGTCCATGGGCGGCGCTGATTGCTTACCATCAGGTAATCCGTCTGCTCGTTTGCCGAGATATTACATAAAAAAAAAAAACCCCAACGTTCCTTCTCCTGCTCTAGGTCAAGGCTACGGTGTCTCATTGCGGTTACCGGCTAAGGGAGGGGTTGTGGGTGCAATAGCAATAATGTAACGCTGCCCTGGCCTGGAGTAGGAGAAGGAACGGAACCAGTTTTAACGATTCTCTCCAACACTTTAAACACATAAGCTGGTGCTGCTGCTAAAATGTATAATATCATAAGTAAGAAATTGTGTCTACTCATTAAACTCAAAACCATATAAAATAGTTCGCTATAACAATTAGATTATAACAAAACTGAAGAATTAGTGGAATCGTAACACACACATCCTTACGCATATACAGAATACACACAAATTATACAACCATACACACATACAATCACTCATCCAATCACACAAAGACTTTCAAGTTCCGCATCTTTGGTTTTAGAAACTGTACCAATTTAATTCCTTACCTTGAAAAGAGCCCAGATAACTGCGACACAGTTTTATACTGTTGCTGTTATTATCGTTTCAAATTGTTTGTATTTGTATGTTTTTTGTTCTTCCAAATAACCTATTTTTATTTATTTTTCTCACAAATATAAACTTACCTACATGATCAAGAAGAATATTTCTTTTTCATCCGTGCAACACCCGGTCGGTTTAGCAAATTTTGTCGATAAATTTAAAAAAAGGCAATTATCGACACGTTCCCAACACTAGTCTCTAATATGGAATGAATGCCGAAAGTTTGCATATTTGTACATTTTCCAGTTGAAAAACTTTTCATATAGTATTTTATTTTAGTGAAATATACTTCATCTTAACATTTGCACGATATGGCCACGCCATTGCTTGCAGAGGGTAAGTAGTGCACTAGAATTTGTTTACATTTTGGAAGGACCTAGGATAGTATAGGACCGACTGGTATTTTTTTTCTTAAAACTAGAAAACCATTTCTTCGGACCTGGTGAACTACCTCCTTGGTGTCAGTCGTTTGTTTTTTGCAATCACGGTACAGAAAGGGTTGCTTTTCTCCCGAATTTTCTATACTAATATTGTAAAGAGGTAAAATTTGTAAGTTTGTATGTAGGGAGTAATGTGTGGAACCAACCGCTGGTCGGATTGCCAAAATTCTTTCACTGATAGATAGCTAGAATGTTCGGTTCATCTGTTATTTTTTGTGTAATAGATCGGCAAAACGAGCTGATGGTAAGCAATCACCGCCGCCCATGGACATCCGCATCAATGGAGGAGCTATGAGTGCGTAGTGCCGAAGCATGACTCTCCCACACTTCTACTGTTCTAGAGAATTTATATTTGAATTGCAGAAAATAATGCTTGTATGTCTTATATAAAATTAAGTCTGATTGTTTGATTGCACCAAATATTGGCTCATTTCTGCATCATCCAGGGCTCGACTGGTAGAAAATGCCAAGGCATTAAGTCTCCGTATGTACCCATTACCCGTAGTGTTAGTATGAAATAAGACTTAACAACTAGCATTCGTCGAACAGACAGACATACACCCGCAATCTGAAAGGCTTGTCAACGCTAAAATTAACTAATCTCCTGTTAAATCTCTTGTCAAGTCTTCCGATTGGTTGTTGATAATTCAGTCAACCAATCAGATGACTTGACAAGAGATTAAATTGATTTTAACATTGATCAGCCTCAATTATTTATTATGTTTTCGGCTTACTCACGTAATAATTTGACGAGATACTCGAGTCGCGTGTCGCGGAATGCTGCTCATGAATATGGGCCTCTAGCATGGCTTGAAACTAGTCGAGTATCTCGTCAAATTATTACGTGAGTAATAAGCCGAAAACATAATAAATAATTTAGAATGTCTCACGAAAGTTTTAATAAAAATATTGATCAGCCTTTTGGAAACCGGGCGTGAGATGATAATCCTCTTGGTATTGACATATGGCTCCTACAAAAATTTACAAGAATGGTGAAGAATGCTGTGGATAGAATAAGCTGGAGCACAAAAGGTGATTTCTTAAATTATTATTTCGTAAACCTAAACAAAACATCGATTCATCAGATCGTCACAACTTCGTAAGCCTAAACAAAATATCCACCATCATCATCATCAGCCTATAAGTGCCCACTGCTGAGCAAAGGCCTCTTCTCATACGGAGAAGGTTAGAGCATTAATCACCACGCTTGATCAATGCGGGTTGGCGATTTCAAACTTATAATTAGAAATTATAAGTCCAGGTTTCCTCACGATGTTTTCCATCACCGTATGTCAGTGGTGTCTAAATAATCATAGAAAGTACATATAACTTGGAAAAAGTCACATTGGTACTTGCCAGGTTTCGAACCCACACCCTCATGCATGAGAAGCGGGCTCCTTAACCTCCGGGCCACCACGAAACAAAATATCGATACATCGATAACTTTTACAAACAACACTATTTTCGCAAAACTAGATTTTAAGACAACTTAAAAAAAAGAAATATATATGTATAATCAAAAACATACATAGATACTTGTATAATACGAATAGTTATGTTTTTAAAAAGTCGTAGTAGGGTTGGCGCGCGCGTCGCGTTTCTTGCTTGACAACAATGGGCCGTTAAACGGAACTCTCTAATTGGTACAGCCCTAGGCGTTTCGGAACGAATGAAAAGTATAGCAAAAGTATATTTTTACATTCGCGTAAGTTATAATGATTTTAGTTTTTATTCTCATGTCGTTGAGTTTAAAGTTGAATAAAAATAAAAATATATATTTTAGATTCTATTGAAATATTTTTCAGAATGTTGTCTACTCGTTAATAAGTATGTATTTGAAAAATGGCGCCAAAACTTTAATGTTATCCAAGTTTCTTTGGACAAATAATTTGCAATAAAATAATATTGTGACTATAAATTGAGATGTAAGCTATCCTATCTTTCAAGTTGGATCAAAATACACACGGAATGCAAATAAAATTTAAAATCGGTTTAGTTGTCCATCGCGGACGAACACGTGACACGAAATTTTTATATATAAAGAGATAGGTAAGTTAGTTTTTCTTACACATCTCATCTTATAAGTGCCCACTGCTGAGTTAAGCCCTCTTCTCATACGGGGAAGGTTTGAGCATTATGACCACGCTTGCTCAAGGCGTATTGGCGATTTCAAACTTATAAGTAGAAATTATAATTAGAAATTATAAGTCCAGGTTTCCTCACGATGTTTACCTTCACCGTATGTCAGTGGTGTCTAAATTATCATAGAAAGTACCTATAATACAGAAAAAGTTTTTTTATGTTATGACAACTGCAACAACAGTAGAGTTACGAGTGCGTTGCCGACCTTTTGGGGATTAGGGATATGGAGATTTAGGGATAGGGGAAGGGGAAGGTTGGGCCTCCGCGTCCGGTAACCACGCTCACACGGCGAAACACAACTCTGTAGTTGTTTCACGCCGGTTTTCCGTGAGGCCGTGATATCACTACACTTGAGTCGACCCATTTGTGCCGAAGCATGGCTCTCCCACACTTAACCTGGTGCTTACCAGGCTTCAAACCAGCACCCTCAGACATGAGAAGCGGGAATTAACCTCCGGGCCACCACATACAACTACATAAATACATCTGACCACCTGGATATCGTTAATTGCAGTTAATTATACGTGCTAATTAAAGTGCAAGCCCTCCGGCTGACCGCTGGTGATATCAGTATTGTTCAATTAACACGGATTCCTACTTATCGCTCGAATTGCTCCAAGCGATGCCATGTTTTGGTTAAATGTAGGCGATTTAAGGTGTTAAAATATTACTCAATACATTTATCGTTATAATTAAAAATAATTTCGCCATTTTAGTGAGGTTACTGGAGACACATCTCCAGAATCCTATCTCCAAAACCTTACTCTTCAAAAGGTCGGCAACGCACTCGTAACTCCTCCGTTGTTGCTATGGGCAATTTGGTATCCATGGGCGGCGCTGATTGCTTGCCATCAGGCTATTCATCTGCTGTTTGGCAACTCCTTCCTATAAAAATAATCCTCTGCTTTCGAAGGTCGCTACGAATGTCTCCTGTGCTTACCATCAGGGTATAAGCATGGTCGAGTTCGTTATAATATTATATAATAATCTTATAATGGGTATCTTCAAAAGAGCTTTTTAGAAATCTTATCTTCGAAAAAAATTACTTACCAAGAAAATTGTAGAAAGTATATCGTGTGTGTATCCGAACGGAACGTAGGTACAGACGTTGGGAAATGACAGTGTAACTAAGTACTAGAAGGGTACAGATGGCATTTTTTATTAAAATGATTTGAGTAACATTGTGTAGATTCCCTTGTGCGCTATAAGCAGTCACTTGAATTTTGCCATCCTTAGATGTAATGAATTATAGTTAAAACTAGCTTGCGCTGTAAGCTCTTCACTTTTCTTTTGGCATTCTTAGATGTAATGAATTATAGTTAAAACTAGCTGCTGCCCGCGGCGTCGGCTATTTTTATAGCCTGTGTCCTCTTCGGGCCACAGAAAAAGGGGTAGACTAAATACACGCTGGACAGATGACATCACAAAAGTAGTAGGTGCCCACTGGATGAGAGCAGCAGAAGATAGACCGCACTGGTTGTCTTGGAGGAGGCCTTCTCCTTTTAAACGGAGGAATTCTTGTAGAGAAAAAAAAGCTGATAATAGTTTTTATTTAATACATACTGTTTTCTTTTTGTCTTAATAATAAGTGTAGGTACATTTCTGTCGAAGAACCGATGACCGCTGGAATAAACGTGTTCTAGAGTGGAGACCACGTCTAGGCAAACGTAGTGTAGGGCGCCCTCCTGCTAGGTGGACTGACGACATCCGCAGGGTGCCTGGCGGTGGTTGGATGAGAACAGCTGAACATCAAGCTTAGTGGCGTGCAATTGGGGAGGCCTATGTCCAGCAGTGGACGACAACAGGCTGATGATGATGATGAGGTACATATATTGTCTGTAGCAAGAATTAAAAGGCTTTTTTGTTTTATGTCCCTTTCCGGAATGTATCCTATGCCTGTGCCTAATTTCATCCCAATCCGTCCAGCGGTTTTGGCTTGATCGAGTAGCAAACATCTAAATATTCAAACATCGTAACTTTCGCATTTTTTTTTAAACGTTGCCTAACACTAGGATTTACTCCTCTGTCGTGGGTGCGTTTACAAACATTCAATTTCACATACACATGACACACAGACCCGGAACAACAATTTGTGGATCACACAAAGTGTTGTTCCGTGCGGGAATCGAACCCGCGACACGTTGCATGGCAGCCAGTTGCCCAGCCACCGCACCAACCGTGCAGTCAGTATCAGTCAATATTAGTAAGATTAATATATTAATATGGTGTGTTTCCAAGCTTTAGTTGGTTCATTCAATTAAGAAATATGTTCTTAAAAATACCATTTTCTTGGTAGATACTAGAGTTCCAAAAATTTTTCTTTTTCTTCAGCTTTCGATCGTAGCGTGTTATTTGACCTTAGGTCGAGTAAGCTGGAAAACATCATTATCATCACCTTCATCAGTCAGAGCAGCAATGGTCCAACAGTATCTACTTTAGTATTTTACTGGATACAGCGGTAAACCATCAAACGGATAAACTGATGGTAAGTAATCTGCGCCGCCCATCGCCCACGTTACACCAGACTAGATGAAAGGGCGATGCCAACATTTTGGGGATTAAGGATTTGAGGAATAGAAAAATTTTACCATCTAACTTTCTCGTTAGTGTCAGTAGAGCTTCGGACCGCATGGTTGGCGCGGTGGCTGGGCAACTGGCTGCCGTGCGTCTGGTCGCGGGTTCGATTCCCACACTTTTTGTGATCCACAAATTGTTGTTTCTGCTCTTTTTATTTTTAGCGTGATGAAAAGTATCCTATAACCTGCCTAGGAGTATAAAGAATAATTGTACCAAGTTTTGTTAAAATCCGTCGAGTAGTTTTTGTTTCTATAAGGAACATACAGACAGACAGACAGACACAAATTTAACTGATTGCATTTTTGGCATCAGTATCGATCACTTATCACCCCCGGGTAGTTATTTTGAAAATATATTTAATGTACAGAATTGACCCCTCTACAGATTTATTATAAGTATAGATTTGTTACTAGCTTTTGCTAGCAGCTTCGCCCGTGAAAGCGTGGTGATTAATGCTCTAACCTTCTCCGTAAAAGAAGAGGCCTTTGCTCAGTAGTGGGCACTTATAGGCTGATGATGAATTTTAAGAGTGGGAGAATGGCGTTATGTAAAGGTTATATACAAATACATAACACTAAACTAGTCAGTAATCAAACCCGTTACAATCTTACAGTCAGGAGCCAATGGAAAAGTCCCAATGGTTTGTTATGGTGACGGTTACCATGGCAACCAGTAAATAACTCCCATGGGTCCGATTTAATCCAATTATGTGATGTAGGCGTGGTTTTTTAGTTACACCACTGTCTTAGGGGGTTAGGTAGGTGACCAAGATTGCTTTTAACCTGAATTTTCTTAGTATATTAGGATTAAAAGGATAAGTGTGGGAGAGCCATGCTTCGGCACGAATGGGTCGACTCGACCGGAGTGATACCACGGCCTCACAGAAAACCAACACGAAACAGCCAGAGTGTTTTGTTTTAACGTGTGAGTAAAGTTACAGTATAGACCCAATCTTTCCCCAAAAAGTCGGCAATATAATTGTAACTCCTCCGTTGTTCCGGGTGTCTAGGCCCGGCGCTGATTGCTTACCATCAGGTCATTCGTTGGCTAGTTTGCTGCAATATGGGAGCCATGTTAGTCCTATTCTACACGGGCCTATTCTACATAAGTGTTTCAGAGCCATGCTCCGGCACGAATGGGTCGGCTCGACCGGAGTGATACCACGGTCAATGAGGGTCCTCAAAATTCCTCAAATCCCTAAACACTACGAGGCTTTTAAATCTTCAACGTCGTTGGTGGTTATAATGTTGAAATCGCCAATCCGCCTTAAGCAAGCGTTGTGAATAATGCTCAAAGGCCTTTGTTCATCAGTGGGCATTTATAGGCTGGAGTGATTGAAAAGCTCCTCAATATTTTAAACACTGAAAACTAAACCCAAACAAAGGCGTATTTTTGTATAGAATCAGTGGTAAACACGAAGACGGAATAAAATTTTCGAAAATAGGCCAAATAACAACTCTTTTACTCATCATCATCAACCTGATTTCATCCACTGCTGGACATAGGCCTCCCCAATCGCACGCCACTGAGCTCGATGTTCAGCTCTTCTCATCCATCCACTGCCAGCCACCCTGCGGATATCGTCAGTCCACCTATCTGGAGGGCGCCCTACACTACGTTTGCCTAGACATGGTCTCCACTCTAGAACACGTTTACTCCAGCGGTCATCGGTTCTTCGACAGATGTGACCTGCCCACTGCCACTTCAGTTTGCAAATTTTCACTATATCCTAGTAAGGCCTTTTTTTGTCAGGGGAAAATCATCAAATGACTTCTCCCGCCGGGTTAGGCGAGAGAGAGTGTCAGACTCTTACTGACTAAAAACCCCCCTGTTCCTTCTCCTGCTCTGGGCCGAGGTCGCGGTGACTCATTGCGCTTAACCCGCAACCCCGACTGATCCTAGTAAGGCCTAACAGCCTAATCTAAAAAGGGAAAAGTATGTGGACACCCCACCAAGATACTTTTTTTAAAACATTATATTATAGCCTATTTAAGTATGATTGTTTAAATGCATGGTTTAGCTTAAATAGTCCTTCTAGTTTGAAGCTGAAACTAAAACAATTTTTTCTAATTCAAAGTTGTGATTCTTTACTATTTGCAGCTATGTTTATCACATTGGAAAGTAATGTATATAGACCTAGAATTTAGGTTGGGTTTTTACCCGACTACGGCAAAGCAAAAGGAGGTTTATGATTTTGACAGGGTATGTATCTACGTATGTATGTTCATCTGTTCCCTCGTAACTTCTAAACTACTTATTAGAATTCGACATATGATCTATCATTAGAAACGCCTCAATTGTCCGCTGGATATAGGCTATATGGGGTATCACAAATTCCAATGTGGCGTCCTCTAGCTCCACTGAAAGGCGTAGTCACACGTTATCAAAGTGGTATGGTAAGTAAATGTAACGTGTGTCTACGCCTTTCAGTATTCTGAAAATCTTGTTTCATTTTTTTCAGCGTCGGTTTTTGACGTAGTTGCGATTTAATTTTTATACTGTTTATGATGCTATAGGTATAAGAAACTAGATGAAGCTGACTTGCAGAAAAGTCAAAAGTAGGTTGGAAGGAAAATATATTGTCTGTTTCGATAATGAAATTCTCTTTTCATGTAATAGTAAGTAAATGACACATCCCATCTCGCCCTAAAGTGTGGGAGAGCCAAGCTTGGTCACGAATGAGGCAGCTCCACCGCAGTGATACCACGGCCTCACAGAATACCGGTGTGAAACAACCACAGCGTCGTGTTTCGCCGTGCGAGTGAGGTTACCGGAGGCCCAATCCCTCGCCCTCCCCCTCCCAAAACGTCGGTAAAGCACTCGTACCTCCTCTGTTACGGGTGTCCATAGGCGACGCTGATTGCTTACCATCAGGCAATCCAACCGCTAATTTACCAACATATTCCATTAAAAAAAAATCTAAAAATATTTCTTTTAAATTTTTTGACGTTGCTCTTGTGAAGTTGTGTGTGTTCTCTTGAAAGAGAGTTTTAATTCAAAATTATACTTGTATCAAATAATTGGTCACATCTAGTAGTTTTGTAATAAAACAACAGTTTTAAAAAAACATGGTATATATCGTTTCAAATTAAAATACAATATTATTGAACAGATTATTTTGGCCTCACTTGGAATTATTGTTTTAAAAAACCATAGGTCAATTTATACTGGTCAATTTATACATAGCTTTGTAGTATTGTACATTTAGTTAGTGCTACATTTTACAATATACCAGTTTATTTTCGGTCTCATTTAGTGTAATTGTTCGGAACATCCATTGGTTATTTTATACTGATTTTTTTTCAATGGCTTAATGTGTTGTAGTTGTAGCTACAATTTATAATTAAGTAAGTAGGTACAACTTTAAGGTTATAATACAAAATTAATTTCTTACATTTAGTTACACAGTTTGTGATAGTCACTATGTATAAGATAAAAACTATCAATATGAATAAATTACTTTTCTTTAGGAATAGATTTCTTTTTCGAGACAGTTGGTTTGGTGCGTTATAATTACTTATAATTAGAAATATTCACAAATATACATAAACACACACACAAAAAAATATGCATCACTCAAGGAAATTTTTATGCGGGAATTGAACCCACAGGTGCATCACATTACGCCAAAAACTCTATTAGGTAAGATTAGTCTGTACTGGGTATTAAATAAGAGCCTTATTTCTAAACAATTACATTATTTATTACAAAATTAAACCTCAAAGTCATGCACAAAAATAACAAGAAAGCATACCTAATATTATCTTGCTGTTTGCTTCAGAATCTTCACAATGGACACGACGATATTGTGTTGGACATGCCCTTATCAGTTCTCCGTCCAGTAGTATACAAGCACACGGGCAAGAAGAATGACAAGGGCACGACACAACACATTCTTTAATCTTCTTTTAGCTTCTTTTCTTCTCAAAGGCAGATAAATTAAAATATATACAACGCCATCTACCGGCGAGTAGCATGTAACTTTTAGTTGTACTATATATCACTAGATGGCGCGCTTTACAATTCCTGCATCCTAAAAGTGAGCAAGTTGCGAATTTGTCACAATGTAAAATGCAGAAATTGGTGGTTTCCAGTGCTTGCTGTACCTGTAGATATTATAAAGTAATATTTGTTATACTGTATACAATAAAATTAAACATATATACAAACAAATTATGTGTATAAGTAGTGAATTGTTGAAATTCTGATCTAAATTTAACATTACAATTAGTAAATACATATTTTTACAGCTTACAAGACATTACCTGAACTTAGTTAAAAAATACATATAATTTACTAACTAATTCGACTCTATACAATATAAAAAAACACTCTAAATGCTAAAAAATTTCAGCAAACAGCCAAGTACCTGCAACAAACAAAAAGAAACGATTAATTACAATAAAAAAAGAAAGATGGCGCTCTATAAGGGCACGCAAACATACCTATTGTACCAACAAACCGTTTTTAATTAAATTTGTCAAAGAAGACGGCATTCTCCTCGCATTCTTTTTAATAATTTGATAGACATGATAATGCGTTAAAAACGGTATTGTGTGTTTGTTTGTTTAAGAGAAGTAGGTAAAGTTGTTTTTTAAGATGAACCTAAGATTTTTCGAGGTTAGTAATTGCGTAGATTAGGATAGATAGGTTAGTAATTGCGTATGTTGATATGTGCGTTGATACGTACTATAAAATGTGACTTATACCTATGTGTTTTTTTTTAAGAGCTTAATATTACACAATTTACCAAGCTTTCTAAATGATCTGGGAGAGATGTAGGTATAAAAAAACCTAATTCTTGCAATAACCACCACATACTTACACTCCACCTAACACCACGCTTTCACTAAATTTTTAGGATCTTATGTACGGGTGTTTTATTTGAACTAATTAGATAGTATTACACGAGTCCAGCAACCTGGCTGACGTCCACTCAGATTCAGTGTCAACATTTGTCAGAAATGTAAAACATAGGAGAACTGATGTATAGCGATTTAAATTAAATAATATATATAATCTAGATTTAAGCACGTAGAAATAAGTAATTAAATTATTGAATATTTGTAAGATGTTAATAGTGTATTTTGCATGAGGTGTTTACCTGTAATTGGTTGTACAGTTGGATATAAGACACCAATATTTTAAGTTCCTGTTCTTATTATATCTGTAACAACTGTTGGTAAACCTAAATAAATAAAATAATGTAAGGTTTTATTAACTTAAAAATGTTGGATAGCCAAACGTAGGTACGCAAAAAGGCCCAGTGCCCCAGAGTGATAGGTACCACGGCCTCAAAAAAAAATCCCTTTTAAAAACATTGACGCTATTTAAGCGTAAGTAAGGTTACCGGAGGCCCTGTTACCTAAACTGTCACATTCATAATCTTTAAAAGACATGCAATGCAATTGAAACTACTCTGTTGTTGCGGGTGTCAATGTGCAGCGCCAATTGCTCACTATCAGATGATCAGCAATTTCATTTGCCGTAATATCTCACTAAAATTTAATTGAGAAGCAGAAAATACTTCAGTAAGATCCAGAATCATACCTAATCTCTTCAAAATCACAAAAAAACACTAGTTTTTCTACAAAAATACCAGAGTTATTACTATCCAATTTGATACAATCTCAAACACAACGTCTCAGACAGCTTGAGTACGATTTATAAAAATAAAATCACTCAACTATGTTCTGGGGGTCGTAGGGGGTGAAATTTTTCATGTTCCGTGTCATTGGACCCCCCTAGGGGTCTGTTTGTGGCATACAGACGATCGGAACTAAGATTACGATGTCCGTATCTCGGTTAATTGAGAGGGAATCAAACTTGGGAAGTTTTTTGTTAGTTTTTTTTAAGTAGTGTTGTATTTTTTTTTTGTTGCTGTCAAAGCTGTGGTACTTTTGTAATTGGTAATTTGGAGTCTTATGCTTGTTTGTTACAGTTATTTGGATTTTAATTTTGGCGAGCACTTTTAACCCGTTGAATGTCGGTTTATAAGACACAATAGAAAATACATTGTGTCTCGCGTGGATCCACGTTTAAGACGTACGAAAGGTTAAACGATTCGGCATGAAAATTAGCGTTTTGGTTATCTGAAAGCATTGTTTTAAAGTTGTTGGAAATTGATAAATGTAAGTACACCAACTAAAAGGAAGACTGGTGCTGAAACGAAACATTTGAATCTACAGAGATTTCAAATATTTGTTTAAGTTTTGTATTTAATTAAAAACAACAACATTTTACAAATAGAAAAGTAGAAAATACGTAGAGAACCGTTGCTAAACGAGAAAAAATCAATTGGAACACGCCACAACCGGTCGATTAGACCCCAGATTAACGCTTGACTGGAGTGGTCGCCAGCCACCGCTCGTAAATCCAAACGTGGTCCATTTGACCAGCCGTCCCGACCTCACGCCAATTTTAACTTAGTTTTTGAGGGTTAAAGAATCGCTAACGTTTTGTTGAAGTAGTTTTTTTTATAATAATTTGTAATGATTTGTGGTTTTTGGATTTTTAGTTTCATTGTAGATTTTGTGATGTTGCCTTCAAAAGCACTGGGTCCTTATTCGTAAGATTAGATAGCATAGATGGTAAAGTGAACCCGGTGTATAGCTAGAGCTGCTGTGGTTTCAATTGCTTCAATTGCTGTACTGAACAATTCTTTAAAATTTTTGGATTTAGGTCATAGGGAAAAATCTAAAGACAGAGATGCATTGCAAAAAAAGAAAAACACAAGATAACGTTTTTTTTATGTAATAGGTCGGCAAACGACGTATTACCTGATGGTAAGCAATCAGCGCCGCCCATGGACACCCGCAACAGAGGAGTAACGAGTGCGTTGCCGACCTTTTAGGGATTAGGCTTTTGGAGATTTAGGGATTGGGAGGGATCGGGGAGGCCAAAGATTGGGCCTCAGGTAACCTCACTCACACGGCGAAACACAACGCTATGGTTGTTTCACGTCGGTATTCTGTGAGGCCATGGTATCACTCCGGTCGAGCCGTCCCATTTGTGCCGAAGCTTGGCTTTCCCACACTTAAACGTAAAACGTAATTAAAACCAATGATAATAACGATACAATACACAAAAATCAAATCCCCTAAAACAATTATAATCACAAAATCAATATCACTGAGAAACTGTAAGACAAAACGGATCATTAAGTAGGTATAGATAATTACCTACAGACAGGAATTATGTCACGATTATAATTAAGTCCAAAAATCCATCTGAAAGTATTCGCCGCTAAATAACAAAACACTAAAAGACAGTTTTCGTAGTAAATTCACAATTATTAACGGTGCCACTGGAGCACCATTAGGAGAAGTTGATAGATAACTGTACCCTTGTCAGCTGCTAACTGGGAATTGAATTTTGAACCTCCCACCCCTATTCCATCACTCACGATGGCGTTAAAATTACTATAGTTCAGTTATGAATGTTAGCAACGATTAATGAATCCAGCTAAGCTTTACAACGTAAATTGAAAGGCGAAAATTAGTTGAGAAACCGCCCTTGTTGAACTATGATTCGTGTAATTTTGATTTCAGCTTTCCAAAGTTTGATGGCTATGAATGATATTTGACGTGTAATGTGGTTAACACGTATACAATTCAGCAGGTTGCGACGCTTCCGTTGTTATTGAATAATATTCCCTATGTGACTTCGAAACTTTTTGAGCTTTTCACAGTTAATCCACGCGAGTAAGTAATAATTTTTAATATGAAATAGTCAATGATATTATATTAACACAGATATGTTATACGATAACAAAACGCACGAAAAACATGTCCCGCGCCAAGCGTCAGCACTCTCACATACCTTTCATTAATTGTACATGTTACTACAAGTTAAAATTGTAGAAAAAGGATAGTATGATAAATAAAACAAGAAAAAACGAATTAGCTATTGTTATCAATTACGTACCTACTCAACGTAAACAAACATTATTCTAAGAGAGACTAATTGCGCTTGCATACAATTGTATCCTTTTCGAGTCTTCACTTTTGCGCGCTTATAACATATCTGTTTATATATAATATCATTGGAAATAGTACTTAGATAATTGTCTTTTTCTTGTAAGTGTGGACTATTGACTTTATATTGGTCAGAAACCGGGAATTGCTATGTGATTAATTTGAACCTTTCAAACCGAAATCTACAGCTCACCTGTTAAGCGTAAGATTATCATAAACACTAACGGTCTTATTACAAAACAAGGTTTTAATTTAGTCTAGGACTAAACCATTGAGCCAGTTTTCGTATTTCGAATTGAAGGTAGATGACAATAAGATTCAAAATTCAAAACCCGACTCAGTGGTTTAAACCTGGACTAAACATAAACCTTGTTTTGTAATAAGGGGGTTAGACTTGCGCATGAAAAAGAAAAAAAATTTCGCTCTCTCTAAAATATTTTCTATTACCCACATTAAGTAGATATTAGTTTCTAAGTAAATAAACATGTTTTGAAAATCGATTTTTTTATGTGTAGAATAAGAATGAAACAGAAAAACAAATTTATTTTCGTATTGAAAATATTTGAGTGAGGTTCTGTGTAAAAATAAAAACCAAAAAATATCAAAAGTAAAAAACGATTACGAAACAATTTTGTTCACTTTACAGGTCCTGGTTCAATGTCGGTATTTTTGTCAAAAAAAAAACATATACATTATTATCACGACAATTAATAACATAAGGTAGTTAGCAGTGACAGAAAACTCATAAGAGGTCGTTATGACCCCCAGAATGACCCAAACGACCCCCTTTAGATACATTATTGGGGTCGAAATAGCACTAAATCATTTTTTTAATTCAACCTCCGCAGTTTGTACACTTAAGTAATTAATTTAGTTGCTCTTTTGTACACTAAATGGAGTGTACTGGGAAATTGAAAATGGTTGGGACCAATTTTTTTGTACCATATTAGGTTGAAAAATTCGAGATTTTAGATATTTTTAAAAGCGTTCCCGCTGCTCTTACATATTATATTCTTTCAAGCCCAAAATCAGGAACACTATTGACGCTTAGTAGTATATCATAATATACACATCAAGGTCTAAATACTTTCAGCCGGGGTTGCGGGGTAAGCACAATGAGGCACCGCGACCTCGGTCCAGAGCAGGAGAAGGAACAGGGGGGTTTTAGTCAGTAAGAGTCTGACACTCCCTTCCGCCCGGCCCTGGGTGGGAGAAGTCAATTGATGATTTTCCCCTCACAAAAAAAAGGTCTAAATACTTTATTAAGTACCTACATTTTAGCGGTTTAATGTTATTTTAAATATGTATGGAAACTTAACCTCTCTGTATTATTAAAGTCTTTTTTTTCTAAAGCGTGTAGGTAAGTGACATTAATTGTCAGTATTAAGTCTGAGTAGTCTGAGGAGTGATTTGATTTTATTGTCTTTTAATTATAGTGAGTCAATTAGTCAGACTAAACGAACAAAAATTTTAATCATCCTTGGCGAAACGAACAATCAATCTACAAATAGGTATAAATAGGTATAATAATATGCAAATAAATTATTAACCGACTTACTAACTACATACAAAAATGACTTACAACAACTAATGATGTCTAGACAAAGATCAAAGTAGGTACCTAAACGTAAAAAACTAAAAAAGAAAAAAAATCGAATTTCTCCGTAATGTATCACAAATTCACAATTCAGTGAAATTTCGGATTCTAAGTAAAGTTACTTGCCTTCTCACAAATCTATGTCTGTAACAGTATTAATAAATAAATCGGTTAGAAATAGAATCGAACATTCTCAGAAACCATCCAGCAAGTTGTAATGTCACAAAATAACTGGAATTAATCCCGAAAATAACCTCAACTTTTTATAAAATTCTGTTTATCTAAGTAAAAAGGAAGGAAATATCATAAAGAAGAGAGAATAATGTTTGTAAAACATCGTAAATGTAACGTTTCATAATTATCTTACCCACTTAGCTCAGCTTCTAAAGTAAACGCTATGATCGCGTAAAATATTTAATCGTACGCCAACTAGAGCCATCTATTATTAAAAGTACACAACATTAGTTTGTCCACTCGTCGACAGATGGTGTTGTACTCACTTAGCATACATTCGCGGTTGTATAAGTTGATGACAGTAACAGCTACACATAACTTATATAAGTATATCACCACGGTTGATATTATTAAATGAGATAGACAGAACGAAGTAAAAAAAACATATTCAAACCAGTAGGTGCATATTAAAACGAAACTTTTGTGACGTAATAATGTTAATATGTCCATCAGTGAAGCTAGGTGCTCGTTCTAAAGTGTAGATTCGAATTTTCATGATCTTCTAACAACTAGTTTTTAGAATAACGATATTTAAAATCTATTGGATGCAATATCAATAAATTTGCGATATTTATTTTTTTTATTTCTTTCACCGTTTATCAGTGGTGTCTAAATAATCTTAGATAGAAAGTACATATATCAACTTAGAAAAAGTCACATTGGTATTTACCAGGTTTCACCCTTAACTCCGGTCTACCACCACATTTTTCATGCGATGTTCTATTGTTTATTATATTTTTTTTATTGACTAGGAAGTAGGTATAGCTTCAAATTCATATACCAATATTACATGGGTATGTAAATTCCTCTACATCTGCCAGCCATAACGGCCGCCTGTTCTGCTGACCATACAAAGCAATAAACAAACATGTCCTCTCCACTCCATACTGCATAAGGCAGCCTCCAATTGATATCGTCCTAACCCTTTGTCGACACTTACCGCACAAATTTCAACCTTAATCCTTACTCATAGAGTTTATAATCACTTAGCAATTGATTTCAATTGTTATGATGTTGGTATTGTGCAGAATGTTGTAGTTGTAATTCGATAGATGGCGTTGTTAGTCTTCGGTTATCGGGTTGTGATTATTATTGGGAGTAGGTATTTGGTGTTTGGAGAAATTATTGTGTTGAGGAGGTTCTAAGATCTTGGCTCGGTTGGAGATAGGGAGACGATGTAGTAGGTACAATTTAACGTTGTAATTTCCATCTGGAATTATTGTTAGGCATCAATACAAATGATTTTAATTGATTTATGATGACTATTGTGTAAGATTAAGATGTCAAACTAACTAATCAGACAAACGTAAATGGCTATTCATAATTTCTGTGAATTCAAACTTCTTTTTACATTTTTATTAAATACGATGCATTATGCATGCATTTTAAGTGTGGGAGAGCCATGCTTCGGCACGAATGGGCTCGACCAGAGTGATACCAAGGCCTTAAAGAAAGCCGGCGTGAAACAACCGCAGCGTTGTGTTTCGCCGTGTGAATGAGGTTACCGGAGGCCCAATTCTTCCCCTCCCCCAAACTCTCCTCAATTCCTAAATCTCCAAATCCCTAATCCCTAAAAGGTTGGCAACGCACTCGTAACTCCTCCGTTGCGGGTGTCCATTGGAGGCGCTGATAACTTACCATCAGGTTATCCGTCTGCTCGTTAGCCGATCAATTACATAAAAAAAATATGAAAGTGTAGGTAATATAAATTTTTCGAACTGCTCATTACAAACACCATTCTATTTATTCCCATCAATTCCAATAAACGTCAAATACTTTTACCACCATGCTAATGATAATTGATTCCCAAAAAAGTGAAAATAAATGATATCGTAATCATAACACCATCGAAATTATTGCGAAAAACGCAATAAAATTTACTTTAAGTGTCATAAAATATCCTAATGACGTCACATTTTGGAGAAAAAGTCATCTTTAATATATTTTATGTAATCAATGTTTATTTATAAGTATCAGATAATAAAAGCGTCGATAGTCGAGTGGACGAGAGTACGGCTGCCGAGGAAGTAGTCTTAGACTGTCTTATACCTGGGCTAGACACAGTAATCATCAATTGTATTTCAAAGGTATTTCTGCCTATCGCTTTGGAGTAATAATGAAACTAGGATGAATTAAAAACAATTTCAGACCGACATTTTAAAACGACTCAGATGTAACTACTTCTCAAGATTTAAACTGAATCTGAAAAATGTAAATTGTTCCTGCTAAAAACAGAGGAATAAAACTCATAGATCTGTAGCAATAAAGTCCACAACTCAGTAACAACAGCTAGTCCGTTTACAGAACACGAGCTTTCACTAAATGATTCACAGACACTCAATTCGTGAAACGAAAAAAAAATAATATCCAGCCAAACTACCAACGTAACAACACTATCACAGATAAAATAAATAAAAGCCCGCGAGAAAAAGTTAACCTAACTCGTGTCTATACTTCATTAAGGCCCACAAAAGCTGTTACAGGCTTACTGAATATTTTACAAGTCATTTCGGACGAAACGTTAGTAATTTTGATGATATATACCGCTAAGGGAGCATGATATGATGCGTTCTGTGTACTAAAATATGCATGGGGTCTGTATTGACGTCTTGTCGATTGTGTACAGCGGCATCTGTTGGGGAATAGGGTAATCTGTTGTTTGCTGTTTTGGCGATAGATGGTGTTAGTTGCTGTTAATGTTTTAGTGTGTTGTGATTAGTTTTGGTTTTAGTTCAGTAATGTTGTAACGGAACAAGCTGTCGAATCTTGTCGTAATAAATGCTTGGTATAACATTTTAGCTTCATAAAAACATTATAGAACAAGAGTATTACAAAAAATTAATAAAACGTTAAGCGCACACACGTACCGACTATCAATCACGTCCCCATTGTATAACATTGCGCTCAGCCAACCTCATTAACGCTTAAACACACAATTCCATCCAATTACATCATGGCGTCATCAATAATAAAATTTTAGTTCCGCTACTCCCCGCTGCGAGCGCCACGTAATCTCATTACGAGACAGATATTATACAGTTGATGGAAGCGAAAGAAAGACGCAAAACGGATGAAGGGTCGCTCGGAAAGCATTTTCATTCGCTAAAAATCGTTGCCGTGATAAAAAACCGTTCCAATACTGAAACATGCAAAGCATATTTCAACTGTAGGTAAGTAAAGTCGATGAAAGAAAAATTTTACGAATTTTTTTTTAAACATCGATACTGGGTACGATTTTTCGAACAAAAGAATCTCTGCTTTTCATTGTTTTTTTTGAGTTCAACTTGCTCCCTGATATTCTTGACGTTCGTTGATTTATAGTACTTAGACGAATACTGTGTAATGGATTTTGTCTAAAATCGTCAGTTGAATGTTTTAAGTTGAACTAAAAATCGTTTTAAAATGAAAAACACATTTTATATGCAGTGCTTCATATCTTATGGCTTCTACATGTAATTATAATTTTGTAAGCCTTCACAGCAAAGCATAGTGCACTGATAATATTTTACGATTTACTTAATATTTGAATTATATTGACAATTCAAAAGAGATAAGTATTTAGGTATGCTATTTGTCGTTAAAATATTAAACCTTCACACGTGCTATTTCATACAGGATTCATAGAAAATTATAGTTTTAGACAATTCGAAAAAACTATTGCATCCAAATAGTTAAAAACAACCTTACAATAAATAAACTCGATCAATAAAACATAAAAGAAATACAGTAGAAGCAATCACAAGTGAACATAACCTAAAAAAAGCTGTAGAGGAACAACGAAAGTCCACAGAATACGCTAGCAAAAGGGGCTTGTTTGTCGCAATTAGCAAGGGTTCCACGACCGCAGTAATATGCTCACACCTGAACCCAACTGATTAAAACGACCGCTGAAATTACAGAAGGATTATGTTCAAAAGCTTAACTTGTTCTGAAAGTGATTTAAATAGATTTAAGACTGATATACGTGTGTTTTTTTTTTGTAAGAATTGCCCTTGTTTCGGGTTTGAACGGGCTTGGAAGAGTTAGGAAGTTAAATCGAGGTTTGGCCATGATAAAGTGACTCTCTGTTTATAGAATTGATAATTATTTGACAGAAGTAAGCTGTTACAAATTTAAAAGTAGCCATAAATATTCTTTATAGTTGTTGACAAGCATTTGTGGGAATGCCTTTAAAGTTGGTCAGAAATAATAGGTAATTGCCGTAATACATATGAAATTGCCGTTTTGCATGAAAAAATTTAAACGATATTTTTGATTTGAACTACGATGAAAATGTAACACTAATCAATAAACAAATGACTTCTTTTGGAAAAAGAATCCCATGTTTTTAAAACAAAATTAATTAGCCTTAGCCTAACAAAAACTATTTTGATTTGAAATGGCCAGTACTGCAGAACGGCAATTTCATAGGTAGGTATCTAATTTAGCTTTCAAAAATAGATCTCTTGAAATGTCGGAAAAACCGTGTAAGTCAAGATAAATAAGGATTTTCTCTCTGAAATAATGTATCAAATCTGCATTCCTTTTCAAGTGTAATTTTTAGTGAAGTGTTATATTTCTTAATATGGAAAGACATAGTTGAGACTAGATGAAGATAATCCACAAGTTTTCAAAACACAGAATTCAAAATAAAAATGCATTTTTCAAGATTTCACCGAAAACCTGATGATTACAACAGAAATATTCATCTCTAGAGACAAAGAGAAAAAACAAAATACATCAAAATAATGTTGGTACCGCCACAATTATTGTGTCAAGTGTTGACAACGAAATATGGAATGGGAAACAAACGCTGTAGATAAGTATGGAAAGATAATTAAAAAGAGATGAGAGCCATTATAATACGGACAAAGAACTATGAACAAGGTAAAGAAATGTCACGAAAACATAATAATTATAAGAGAAATCATAGCCAAGGGTCTCAAAATAGATTTTTCGACTGCATTCATTATGACACCGAAAAATGATTCTCCAGAGTTTGGATGTGGTATATTTGAAATTACAAATTATTGTTTAAAAATGGACCTTACTTTACTAGACGAGTAACTTGTTCGTTCTCCTTTATTCAAATCTACACTTTGGAACGAGCAGATAGCTTCACTTGAGGACTGACCGACAGACTCACACTTTTGATCGTTACATATTTAATTATTTTGTTTAACGTTCATAAGTGCTTATAAATCTCTAATTGCAATAAATGATTTGACTTCAATTTAGATTTTTAATCAAACATTAGTTGAATTCTGAACTACCGAGAAAACCGCCTCATTAGGTAGTTTTTCAACTATCACTTTATTACAATAAAAATCTATAGACTCACACCCAGTTTCTGAAAGGCTGTCAACGCTAAAATTAACTAATCTCCTGTTAAATCTCTTGTCAAGTCATCTGATTGGTTGTTGGTAATTCAGTCAACCAATCAGATGACTTGACAAGAGATTAAATTGATTTTAACATTGATCGGCCTTTCGGAAACCGGGGGTTAGCCTATACAAAAATCGAATGTACACAACCAAAACTTTAAACTATACCAACCTGACGCAAAAAAACCCGAAACATTATATTTGAAATCAAACAATGGAAGGTAACCTAATTTTGCAGCACCATTGATGATAACAGGCAAGCCAGGCGTATGTATTAAATTTTATGTTATTTGTTTAGGACGTCATGATTACGGAGTTGGGTGTGGACAAACAAAGTCGGGGGACAACGGTGGATGGACGGGGGACAGACGGGGATGACGGGGACAAAGGGGAGACAGGTAGCCGTGTCGCTTACAATGTAAGCTCAAATCTTTGGTCACAAGACCCTCCGAAGGTAGTTGTTTAGGTATTTTTCGGTGGTTGTTTTTTTGTAATTCGTTGATAGTGTTTTAATGAAAAAATTGTGTTGGTTGTATTAATAATATAATGTAAAAGGTAAATAGAGAAGCTTAAAAAAATAATTCGATGTTTGTATTTTTTTTTTGTCTTGTTGTAATAGAGTAAACTTTTAACTAGATAAGTTACTTGAAAAATTTCTAATCCTCATCATTGCTTGACACCAGACGGCCAAAAGTCCCATGGCTTATCGCAAATAAAAAAACTTAGGTACAGTTTTGTCAATATCCTCAAGGAAAATAGGTGAGAAGTCATTGTCTGAACGGTCATGAACACCGTCTGATCTTTTAGACATTGTCGAAAAGTCACCCTTCGAAACATTTTTCATAGAAATCCTCAAAAGAGAAAATATTTCTCACTCGTACCAAAATATACTTCAAAGTAAAAAAATATGAATTTACAAAGCGAAATATTTGACGTTTTATCATCTATAGATACGAGAACAACTCCGTTGTGTGTGAGCAATGAATGAAAAAACAAAATTCAAATAAATATTATTTTTAACAAAGTTTTTCTTGCGCGAATATAAATCTTATTGAAAAATTTCTAGCTCGGTGCGGGTCAGACGCGTTGATTTCAAAATGCCGCCGGCGGCGACTCGTTTAGGGTGAAACCGTTATAATTGAGTGTGTACATTCACGCCTAAGGTTAAATAGGGGATAGCAGAGTATAATTGTTCATGGTTTTCACTTGAAAGTTGATGTAGTGATTTAAAACAGAAGCGTTGGTAGTAACGCTATCGCACGATAGATGGCGTCAGCAGTCGCATGGTGAAAATGATTAGAATGTCTCTCAATGAAAATGAAAAGAATGCTCGTAATAAAATAGATTTTGAATCGTAGTTTAAACGAAGACTTAAATCTTTATGAGTGAACACAAAAGTTTTATTTTCATATTACAAAATTTTCTCGTTAGTTAGTTAGTACCTACAAAACTAAAAACTCATTTAACCATTAATTATAAACTTGAACAAGTATTTACAACTTTCATATTTCCTTACTATACGTTTTGTATACCGCTATAATAAATGAATGAGGATATAGTGTATTCTCAAACCGAATTAAGGACCTACCCCAAGATTCCCTTGAGCGTCGTTATAAATGACTGAGGGAATACTCCTACAGGATAGACATTCAAATAATAAATGAACCACATCAAACTACGCTAACCTGCTTTAGATTGTAATAAGTCTGCATTAAATCCTACGATAACTCATTTAGTATTTCATAACAACCAACCCACTACTAACGCCATCTAGTAACGAAGAGCTTAAATAAAACTAACGACTTTTTCTGTAAGTAATAAAATAAAATGCGATCTATTGGCAATAAAATCAACTGATGAGACCCTGACCAATGACAATGACCGCCCTCTAATTTTAATTAGTCGAATATAAACTGAAGGGTCGAAAAAATTAAGTAATCGTTTCGTATAGGGGTACCACCCGCATTTTAAAGGGATTTGGGGTGTGTTTGATCGCGTTTGTGACGTTGATCTCATGTTGAGTCATAGGGGTGATTAATAAACTACATAATATTGTTTATAACTGGCTATAGAAAGTGTTGCTCATCGTTTCGATAAAGGAATTATCTGTGGAAGTTCGGAACGATTTTGTTTTTGTGCTTTGTGTTTTTATTCTTGCTAGGGATGAGGTTAATGTAATACGAAATAATAAAATACATGTATTCTCCTTATCTGAGTACTTGTCGTGGTAATTATGGTGTAACAAAATGGGAGTTTTGAATTTATTGTATTATTGCTACTCGATAACAGATGGCGCTAGGATTCCAACAATTCGGTTCGCTCAGAAAAGATTCCAAGCAAAATAATCTCATTTAAATCACTGACACAATATAAAACGAGATCATCCAATTCACAATGCGGCCGCGAAATAAAAACATAACTTGCCGCAACTGCTACAAAAAATAGCTCGGAATGAACAAAAAAGTTGCTTCTGCTCGCTCCTAGATGGCGTTAGCGGCTTACTAATTTCCCATCAGGATTCCCATCGGAGTGGAAGTGTTTAATTAATTCATTACCTCGCGTCTCGGCCTAAGAGGGGAGGAGGTAGGGAATAGGGCTCGCGATATTCCAGTGAATAATGTATAAAGATGTTTTTGACATGCAGACACGGCCGTGTTTTGTTGAATTTTGACGTGAAAATGAAAATTTTATTTTGATTCGTGAACCCGTGCACGGAAAAACGTTTTTCAAAGACGCTTTTAAAGCTATGTGTTGTTAGTTTATTTAATTCTTTTGTTGTTAATATTGTTTAGGGCTGATTTTTTAAACCTAATTATGATGCTGTCGCGTCACAATGTTTGTATAAGACAGTGACAGCAACAATTTTATTCCTCAGATAACATTTATCTGACTATTCAAAAATCAGCCCTTAATATAGGTATGAATTATGACAACATACGGCAAATGCGGAAACAAACATTGACGTGTGGAGGTTGACCAGTAAAAGTCTGACACTCTTTCTCGTCTTTCCTAGGGTGACGACAGGAGTAACAGGAAGTATGCGTGGGAGAGCTATGCTTCGACACGAATGGGTCGGCTCGACCGGAGTGATACCACGGCCTCATAGAATGCCGGCGGTAAACAACAACAGCGTTGTGTTTCGCCGTGTCAGTGAGGTTACCGGAGGCTCAACTCCTAAATCTCCAAATTCCTAATCCCGAATAGGTTGGCAACGCACTCGTTACTCCTCTGTTGTTGCGGGTGTCCATGGGCGGCGCTGATTGCTTACTATCAGGTAATCCGTCTGTTCGTTTGCCGACATAAAAAATATAGACTTTCATCTTATTTAATATAAAATGTTGTTAATGATACCCTCTACCTACACCGCCCTGTTTAAAAGTCTCAATGTTATATCCATGTTTAAGGAAAATAATCTAAAATAATACATTGTTTTCGATCAAACAGTTACATAGCCTTTATATTTGCTAACTACCTACCAAAAAAACAATTGCTACCAATCATGAAAGAAATCACCGAGGGAATACGGTAGTTTCCAACTAGTCAAATTCTATACTTAGGTACCTACCTACCTCCGGGGCTGCGGGGTAAGCGCAATGAGGCACCGCGACCTCGGCCCAGAGCAGGAGAAGGAACGGTGAGGTTTTTAGTCAGTAAGAGTCTGACACTCTCTCTCGCCTTACCCTGGGCGGGAGAAGTCATTGGATGATTTTCCCCTGACAAAAAAAAAGGTACCTACCTACCTACTTTTTTCCGCAATTATTTTGGAAATGTCTATTGTGTTTTCTGAATGAAATAGCACCGACTAACGTCATATAGGTAATTATGTATTTTCGTCAAAAAAGTTGAATAGGTATTTTATTTCGTTTGAATTACTTACTATAAAATGTCGTGGTGGCCCGGAGGTTAAGGAGCCCGCTTCTCATGCATGAGGGTTTGTTTGAAACCTGGCAAAGTACCAATGTGACTTTTTCCGAGTTACATGTACTTTCTATGATTATTTAGACACCACTGACATACGGTGAAGGTAAACATCGTGAGGAAACCTGGACTTATAATTTCTAATTATAAGTTTAAAATCGCCAACCCGCATTGAGCAAGCGTGGTGATTAATGCTCTAACCTTCTCCGTGTGAGAAGAGGCCTTTGCTCAGCAGTGGGCACTTATAGGCTGATGATGATGATGAGTTACTATAAAATTACGATTATTGATTATGAATGCGTAAAGAGGAAGGTCCGGCTCCGGTAACCTCACTACATAGTTAAAAACAAAGTCGCTTTCTCTGCCCCTATATCCCTATGTACGCTTAAATCTTTAAAACTACGCAACGGATTTTTATGCGGTTTTTTAATACATAAGAGTGATTGAAGAGGAAGGTTTATATGTATAATAATATCGATCAATAGTGGATAAATCGCGACACAAGCAAAGCCGGGTCTTTGCTAGTATATAAGAAAATAAGAATGCTTGAAACTTACATTTATATTCTTCCCATAGTAATACTTGCAGCCATGTTTATGATTCTTCTAAATCTGTAACAAAAAAATATAATATTTAAGTAAATTGCCTACTAAAATTTGTTGATTTTCGACCTCATGGAGCTCTTTTATTAAAATTATTCTGATTATAATCTAAATACAGTCTAAGGCAGTAGCCATCTTCGAAATTACTGATCTAACATTAATCGCCAGGCAAATTTCCAAGCGTGGGGATTCTGGTAAATCTCTTAAGATACCTCTATAAAACTGAAGATGAAGAAGATGATGATGAAATAAGCGATTTATTGAAAAAAAAACTACTGACTCACGTGAATTCATTGAGAAAAGCTCAACTTGTTTCGAGCCACAACGGGACTCTTATTCATTGATTTAGTATGTCTCTCGATAAATGATTAAATCTAATATTATTATAAAAAAATAATTAATTAAGTCAAATTTTGAAAAAATCTTTCTTCAAATTTGAAATTTAATAGGCAACAGTTGCCATTTAAGAAGGGGCTCTGCCTATCCTTGTTTACATAATATGGCAGATGGTCGTTCCCTATTCCTAATACTGACCTATTTTCGGCCACACGTGGTTATACAAAGAATACTTGTATCCATATCTACTTATATAGATTTTAAAATCAACATAAAAATATGGACAAGGAAGATCTCTGTCAATTTTCGAATCTTCATCACTACATAGTATAAAACAAAGTCGCTTTCTCTGTCCCTGTGTCCCTATGTACGCTTAAATCTTTAAAACTACGCAACGGATTTTGATGCGGTTTCACAATAGATAGAGTGATTGAAGAGGAAGGTTTATATGTATTATAACATCTATTAAATCGTGGAAAAAATTTGTATCAGTATTGCACCCATGCTAAGTCTATATCTATACTAATATTATAAATGCTAAAGTTACTCTGTCTGTCTGTCTGTCTTTTCTTCTCGCCTAAACTACTAAACCGATTTCTGTGAAATTTGGTACAGACATAGTTTGAAACTCGAGAAAGGACATAGGATAGATTTTTATACCAAAAATCTGCAGGAAGTCACTATTCCACGGGAACAAAAGCGGGCAATAGTTAGTTTTTTTTACATAAAATTTTTAGACAACTTTTAAATGGAAAGACATGCCAAGATTGCTTATATTTAGTTAATTATCTGTATCGATAGACCATAGCACATATTATATAAAACAGGATAGTCTTTATAAAACATATAGCGATAAAAATATATGTATGTATGCATGTATGTACCTATTTACAGCATGATGACGTCATCACTTGACTTATTGACTTTCAACGCTTACATATATTAGAATTTTAATGTTCCATTAAAACCCTTTTGAAAGGAAATACTTGATAATCGATTTTATACTATAAACTTAGTAAATCATGGTTGAAATTCATTTGAACTAGCAAGAATGTAGCTTTTTTTCGCCCCGGGTGAGGCTAGAGGGACTGTTACCACCACTGGTTGGTTTCTGTTGTAATGTTTAAACCCTTAGTCGGTATCTGAAACCCACGGCAAGAGAAGGGTTGGTGACTGTATTCTAATCCGTCGTCAGGACAATATGTATGACAAAAAAAAAATAGGTCACAATATCCGCTCCATTCAAGTAACACGTGTTCTAAAATCAAAAGCGATACAACACAGTCTTATTCACCGACACTGGTCTTTATCAGTGACGTTCCAAATACGAATTTAAATTTCAAATCCCGAACGCGACCGTTACGATTCCGATCTCAAAATTTCAAAAGTGAGTCGTTTCCGATTCGTCTTTTTTTGTAGGTAGGTAGGTACGTGTGTTGTTGCGTTCTTTCAATTTTTGAATTTGAAATTTCGAACTGACGCTACGTTCGTTACTTACTTGGCCTAGTTTTTATTGAATTTTAATAATAGATTTTTTTTTCTGTTTGTTTTTTTCTGAGACTTAAATGTGTTGATGGTATTCATGTAAGGTACATGCGGGTATTAAAGCCTGTCGGGTAATAAGGCCTAAACATTACAAATCTTGCTTAGAATACGATTTTACGCTCAATCTCACGCACATACATGTATGTTACACGTACAAGGCGCCACCATGCGGCAAGTGTTGGCTATCTCACTCGCTCTTGCTAATGGCGTGATAAACGTTGTCAAAAGTAGCCGCACGTCACGTTTTTACAAATATTAGCTCCGGTAAAACATAAATATTTCTTAAAATATTATACTTATCTCCTTGCACTTACTGTCTGTATTATCGTTAACTTATGTTCGTCCCACATTGCCTTATTCATTAACGTTCTACAGTCCAAATTGTATTTATTTCGTTTTCCATAAATACCTAACCTATGGGCAATAAGGCCTATAAAATTTTATAGTAGGCCTTATTATACTTATAGATATATATTCCTTAATGTTTGCATTATTCACAGTTCCTACGTTCACGATGCTTCCTAAGCGAGCATTGTGGTCAGAAGATGACTAATCTATGGCATTTCCTCCGAAGACATCGTCTTCCACTTGCACGACTAGAGAAAGAAAAAGAACAATAATATCTGGGTTTCATGATCTCATAAGACTATTAATTTTCGGGGTACTCCAAAGATCGTTTTGATAAATTTAATGAAGGTAAGAAAAGCAATGCCGAGATTAAAAATACAATTCAAAGGAAGAAGAAAACCAATCTATAATCGATCTAGGAAATTCTAACCTTCAAACACCTTTAAGACCAATTAAAACAAAGTCTTCTCGCGGATCTGATCGAACCAAGGACACCACATGCCTGTGAAGAAAACATACGGTTTTCTTCATAACACCGTATGTTTTCTTCACATACACAGTACACAGTATGGATGACATGAGGCAGTGCTCTCAATGCCCCAAGTGGTATCATGAGGAGTGTGTTAGTTTATCAGTGGATGATTATGATGACTTCGTATGCCCTGGTGGATGTTAGATGAGGCTACGCATTTAATTCTAAAGTATTATTCTGCCATTGACTGGATGATGATTGATATCAAATGCCAAATTATGTTGTTTTAGTTGATAAATTGCATAGTTAAAGAAGCAGGCCTTGTTACCCTACCGAATTATAATAAGGCCTATTAAGAGCGTTTAAAAAAATGTTAAATATTGTTTAAGTTTCACGCAGAAGCTGCATTTTTTTTGTTTTAATTTTGTAGATGCCTAAATAAACGACTGATTACCGAATAAAACTTGTTGATTCTATTATCAGTTTTGATTTTACAACAAATTTCCCTTAGCTAGGCCTTAATACCCTCATGTACCTTATTCGGGTTTTTTGGGACAGATTGGAAGATAGGTGACGTTAGGAAACTTATTTTTATTTAAATATTCTTTTCAATGATTTTAGGAACATGCTTTAATAGGCAGATGTTTATCTTTGTACGCATTGATATTTTTTTTATGGGATAAGTTGGCAAACGAGCAGACGCATTACCTGATGGTAAGCAATCGGCGCCGCCCATGGACACCCGCAACACCAAAGGAGTTACGAGTGCGTTGCTGGCCTTGGGAAGGGATAGGGGAAGGAGAGGAATTGGGCATCCGGTAACGGTTGTTTCACGCCGGTATTCTGTGAGGCCGTGGTATCACTCCGGTCGAGCCGACCCATTCGTGCCGAAGCAACCTCTATCCCCAAAAAGGCCGGCAACGCACTCGTAACCTCTTTGGAATAGCGGGTGTCCATGTGCGGCGCTGATTGCTTACCATCAGGTAATCCCTCTGCTTGTTTGCCGACCTATTACAATAAGAAATAAATCCAGCCGTCGCTCCACAGCAGTATCTATCGTAACTTTACTTGAAGATGAAATATATATGATAACAAAATAAGAAGGGAGGAGGGAGTGGAAGCAATCAGCGCGTTCATACCTCCATTTCCTGGCATCCTTTGAGAATATAGGTAACATAAGGGGTTTAATTTTTAAAGGTACTAGTCTGTGTTCTCTTTGGATCAAATAAGTAGTTTTGCTAAAGGACAGATAGACGAATAATTTATATTAGTATGACTATTTGAGTCATATTTATCCCGGATTGTGATTTTCCAAGTAGATAATAGGGACCTATGAAATTGCCGTTTTGCATGAAAAAATTGAAACGAATTTTTTGATTTGAAATGCGATGAAAATGTAATACTAATCAATAAACAAATGACTACTTTTGGAAAAAGAATCCCATGTTTTTAAAACCAAATGAATTAGCCTTAGCGTAACGAAAACTATTTTGTTTTGAAATGGGCAGTACTGCAGAACGGCAATTTCATAGGTACCTATGACCTATTATATCCAATGTGACTTTTTCCGAGTTATATGTACTTTCTAATTGTTCACTCGGACATCACTGAAATACGGCGAAGGAAAACATCGTTTGGAAACTTGGCCTTACGAATTCTAATTACAAGTGTGAAATCGTCAATCCGCTTTGAGCAAGCGTGGTGATTAATGCTCATACTTCCTCAGGGTGAGAAGAGGCCTTTGCTTAGCTAAGGACACTTATAGGCTGATGATGGTTTTTGGCATTTGGTACCTAGTTGAAATGACCTTGCCTTTCAAAAGTCATTTTTTTCACAAAAACCATTGTCATTTTAAGTCTAATATAAGCTAAAGTAGATCAATTCTATCTTTATAATCTCCCGTACAAGAGTCAGAGTAACTATTTTATCTGTCATAACTCCCCGTGCGTCAGTCGGGAACACACGAGATTGGATTCATCCGGCGACAAATTGTCGCTCCACGGATGTCCGCCATTGCGTTCTGTATTTAAAACTAATGTTTATACAATCGTCTCTATGGTTTTAACGGTCGCTTTTTGACGTTTGACATTTGACATTTGAACGGATATTGGTAGTTTGTGGTTTTGAAATTGGATTTTTTATAAGTAAGAGATTTCACAAAGACTGATATTATATTGGTACTGACGATATCAGCAGGGTAGCTGGCAGTGGTTGGATGAGAAGAGCTGAACATCGAGCTCATGCCTTGCAATTGAAGAGGCCTATGTCCAGCAGCGGACGGAATCGGGCTGATGATAATGGAGTTATTAAGTTAAAGTATCCAACTAGTGGATAATTATTTTTATAAGGATTAAGAAGCACGTTATTTAAATAAAAAAAAAAGTCAAAAATCATTTATTTCAATTAGACTACATTAGGCACTTTTGAACGTCAAGCAAGCAAAAAAGGAAAAACGTATATAACAAGAGCTTTAAAATTAAGCGTGTCAGTCTGTCCGTCTGTCCTCTAGTGAAGCTATTTGCTCGTTCCAAAGTGTAGATTCCTATGGAGAAGAACGAGCAAGAAACTCCATGGTTACTCTTTTTCAATCAGTTTTACAATACATTTCTTTGTTACATCATTTAGTCGGTTCTGATATGTGAGAACAATGTAACACTAATGTTCAGGCAAAAAGTACGAAAAAGAAGTGAACCTCAAGGACAACATAATTACACAGCCTGGAGCTGACCAGTCCTCAATAGGCGGCGCCCGTTCACGAACATGACACGTACACCAGCACCGCCCAACTCAACCATATTATAGGGAATTGGGCGATCCAGTGCCCGTGCCACCGCCAACGAGACCTCTGAGTGAGCATGACAGCTCCCAGCCGACACAAGTACCTATATTTTACAAGTCTGACTTAATTATAATAGGTTACAGGGCACTCACATTTACAAAAACTTAGAAATAAAAGGAACTTGTAGTAGATATAATTTTGACTCAAACAATTCATTGTATAAGTATTTAAAATCAAAAGTAATCACTTACCTACCCACATAGGATACAGAATAGACAATGAACGATCACGAAAAGAGGAACGCATTCGTAAAATTTTCGAATTTCGAATGCGGCTTCCATTTTTAAAATTAGAGCTATTTTTTTTTACATGCTTTTTATTTTTTTAATTAAAAAGGTCGGTTCGCGATACGATCGCGCTTTGTCATTGCTTTTTATTTACTTTTTTTTCAGGGTTCCGTAAAAATAAGGACCTTTACAAAGGCTACTCTTTCTTTGTCGTTGGTGGAGTGGTGAGTTGTGACTGTTGAATAATGAGTGTCACGTTTGATTTCCGAGTCGGGTAAAGAGTTATTTGGTTTGTAATGAGACTGTATCCTAATTTTATGAATTCTTAATCAAGACTTATCAAATTGATTTTGTGAGATGTCTATAGGTGGCGTCGATTGCTCAATCTGTCGATTACCCATCAGACCCACCGTCTGAACGTTGCATAAATGTTATGAGCCCTAGAAATAACTTTATTTCATACTCATTTAATTAATGAAGTTTCTTTTTGAATGTATAATTAATTATTAAGTTCGCTGTCACAATTCAATTGTGACCTTCTAAGTAAAAGGTCTGAGGAAGTATCCTGTTGAATAAATCAATGGAATTTTGGATTTTTATAAAAAAATATACACATACGATAGCCACATTTCGAATCAATATGTTACTTCTGAGAATTGTCGGGAATCGATGATGTCAACTGTTTTTCTGTCCAAAGTGAGAAAAGATAACGCTCTTTTCTATTTACCTATTTTTTATGGCTAAGCTGCTTGCTTGAATTTTTCTTCTTAACCGGAGTAATACCACGGCCTCGCAGAAAACCTGCGTGAAACAACTACAGCAGGGTTGTGTTTCGCCGTGTGAGTGAGGTTACCGGAGGCCCAATGCTTATTGACTTCCCTTCAATCCTTTGAACCTCTAATCTTCGAAGGGTGGCAAGGCACTCATAACTTTTTTGCTGTTTCAGATGCCCATTGGCGGCATTGATAGCTTCATACAAAAAATATTGGTGTTTTTTTGTCATTTTATGAGTATACGATACACGTTTTTGCATTCATATTATTTTCTAGCGTTATTTGATCGTAGCGTGTTGTTTTATAGCCTATAGCACTCGTGAACATTGTAGCTATCTATCAGTGAAAGAATTTTAGCAATCCGACCTGCAGTTCCAAAGATTACCCCCTACATACAAACTTACAAATTTCTCTCTCTTTGTAATATTAAGTATAGATGTATTTGTATATAGTTTCGTGGAATATATTTTTCCTAATTATTGTTATTTGTGTGTCTACGCCATTTTGTTTATTGGTATCGGTTATCGGGTCGAGGTCACTCCCTTACTATCTTTGACCAACTTCCGTTTGTAGGCAAATACCTACGCTTTGTGATATAAAAACTTTTTTGTGCAAACCGGATGACTGTTTTTTTTTTATTTGATATTTCTGCGGTTTATGGCGTGTTAGATATACTTAGTTAGTTGTTCTTTTTTTTTAATTCGTAGAATATGGTTTCGTAGATTATTATTGTTCGATAAGTTTTTTGTTAGTTTGTTTTAAGTTAGTGTGAAAACTGATGGTGAAATTTTATTGTACCCACTAACTTGAAAACTTGTTTTTTATATCTTAATACATTTAAAGTAACTACAGTGCAATTCGCATCAATATCTCAATAATAAAATAATATAGGTACTTTCATTGAACATCAAATTAATCATTTAAAAATAAACTTAAAACCCAATAACTCAATATTAAACAGGTAATAAAAAATATAAGTAATATAAAATATAAAAATGGCGAACCAGTCTCGATCGGTAAGATTACAACCGTATTTGTTCGCGCGTCGGCAACAGAATCAAGATTTGAAATTGGAATCAATGGCGGTCTAGATAAATTGATCGGGAATTTCTGCACTTGGCAGTCTGTGGTATTGAGTCTAGGTATGTTTTTAACTATTTTTATAGATTATATATCAATATTTTTGAGTTTAAAATGAAATCAGTAACCAACTACAAAAATGAATTTGTTTTGAAAAGTATTTTAAGCTGTCAGAACACAGGAGAATATGTCGTGTGTAAAGCAACAAAACGCAAATTAATGAAAAAAAAAATTAGATTTTTAAACACAATGTAAACGCAAATGATTTATTTGAAACTGATTAATTTGACTACTTACCAACATCCAAAAAAATACGTGATACAACACATTGAAAATTTAACTTACACATTGAAAATTTTCACGTTAGTACATATATAAATACAACACCAAACAAAACACATTAACTAACAATAAAAAGACAAAACAAATAATAAAAGCTAAGACCATAAGAAACCAGAAACGAAGCAAATATCAATGTCATGCGACATAGTCCCGCCAACGAGAGCCATTAGCCAGAAAATTGAGGTCAATTGTTGTTTGTCCATTCGCATCGTTACGGCAGCCATCTTTGAAATAATTTGGAAATGGAACGCGTTTCGGCGGGAACGCCGGCCATTGGCTGTTTGGGGGCTTTGTGTTTTTTTTTTAAGTGGACAGGGAATGAAGTGTCAGTGTGCCAATTGTTGAAGAGTCTTTATGCTATCGAGATTGGGTGTCGGGTTTTTCAAAATGATTTCGTTTCATTGATTTTGTTACAGTGATGTTGATTGCAGGGATACGTTTAGTTGCTGGGTAGGGCAAATTAATATTGATATTTCTCGACTTGTTAGTGGCAGTATTGAGTATAATTAAGTTAATGTTTTATAGCCTAAACATAGCTTTTCTCATTGAATAGATTATCTAACACAAAGAATTGTTTAAATCGAGCCAGCCGTTCCGGAGATTAGTGCATTGAAACAAACAAATTCTTTAGCTTTATGAAGTGTAGTGTATAGGTTCAGGAAAAATATCTAATAATGTACTCTTTCAATTAAAATGTGGATTAGAAGGAAAAAAAACTGGAACATCTGTACAACCAATCACATTTATTCCCTTATGTGATACATAAGGAGTTCAAACAAAAAAAGTTATATATGAAAACTTATTTGCTACTTAAAATAGGAAACAAGCCCTGAAATTTCGTTGTTATAATATTGGTAGTATGTAGTGACATACTACCAATATTATACCAACGAAATTTTTAAGCATAGGTACACCCATTATTGTTTGCGTTTGTTACTCTTTTACATAAAACTACTCAGTGAATTTTGATAGGAATTAGCAGAGAGAAAGGTTACAGAATAACACTAAGACTACTGCGGGCGAAGCCGCTGACAAAACTCAGTCTCAGTACTGTTAACTGTTAAAAGGCTTTTCTATATCTTAGACGGCTCTACAGTAATATTAAAATTATCAATATATTTTAGTTATTAATTATAAAGAAATTTTATTACACTTCACACAAAAATGCAAGAAGCTGACGAAAATCCACAGCTCCAAAAAAAAACTCACAACACTTTATTCAAAATCAAGTTTGACATAACAAACGACGTGATTGCAACACGAAAAAAAATATATAATATCCTATCCTATAGCGAGAATAATAATAATTTTTGCACATGGCAACGCCCGTGCCGTTAGCAAAGAGCAAAAGCAAAGAGGTCGGTCACAATAGTTTGGGCTTAACAATAAAATTCAGACTATTGTTTGGTTGCAGCTGTAGTTTATTATAAGACCTCTTTTTAAATGGGGAGCTAGCGGGAATGACGGAAGTACAGATTTCAATTCGAGTTTTTAATAATAATTATTTTGTCTGGATCGTTTTTCGAATGACAAGCGTTCGTTTCAGGGGGTAGGTAACTGGGTAGACAGCTGGGTGCCCTCCACTTTTTACCAGTTATTTATAAGTTGTATGTCGTAGGTATTCTAATTAATACCTACGCGTGACCCAATCTTCAAACACAAGCTTTACAAAACCGCTATACTCAAATGATATTAGAATTAGACTTCGTAGCACATTTAAGTGTGGGAGAGCCTAGCTTTGGCACGAATGTATCGGCTCGACCGGAGTGATACTATGGCCTCACAGAATAGTCAGAATACCGACTTAAAACAACCACAGCGTTGTGTTTCGCCTTGTGAGTGTGGTTACCGGAGGCCCAATCCTTCCCCTCCCCCGATCCCTCCCAATCCCTAAATCTCCAAACCCTAAAAGGTCGGCAACGCTCTCGTAACTGCTCCATTGCGGGTGCCCATGGGCGGCGCTGATTACTAACCGTCAGGTAATCCGTCTGCTCGTATGCCGACCTATTCCATAAAAAAAACATCGGGATAAAACATTAATCACTACACAGAATAAAACAAAGTCGCTTTCTCTGTCCCTATATCCCTATGTATGCTTAAATCTATAAAACTACGCAACGGATTTAGATGCAGTTTTTTTAATAGAGAGAGTGATTGAAGAGGTAGGTTTTATTGTGTATTGTCAACATCCATTAATTAGTGAACAAATCTAGTATCCCTATTAAGTAATATTTGTCCAGCTTAGTTTTAAGTAAGTACTTATAGTCAGGTCCTAGGGACGCCGTACAAAGATTTCTTTTAAATTGCTTAGTAATGCTCTATGCTTAGTAGCAGCACTACTGATCACTCAATCGGCAAAAGAAAAGAACATTTTTTTATGTAATAAGTCGGCAAACGACCAAACGCATTACCTGATGGTAAGCAATCAGCGTCGCCCATGGATACTCGCAACGACGGAGGAGTTGGATTTGGAGATTTTGGGAGAGGGAACGGATTGGGGTAGGGGAAGGATTGGGCCTCCGGTAACCTCACTCACACGGCGAAACACAACTCTTTGGTTATTTCACGCCGTTTTCCTGTAAAACCGTGGTATCACTCCGGTCGAGCCGACCCATTCGTGCCGAAGCAAGGCTCTCCCACACTTACACACAATTTAAAATGATTGCCTAAAAATCAGTCACTACATTGTCATTGAGAAACAGCCTGTTAAAAATGGCGCCACGCTTATCAATTATATGAAAAATATTTGGATTATAAATAGTAACATTGTATATGCACATGCTCGTAGTAACACATCAGCGAATTCTCTCGCCTAAACTTTCCGATAAGCTACCTTTTGTTTACTTTCAAATCTCATTATAGCTCTTTATAATTTCAAATGTAACGGTCGAATTCCAGGTGGATGAATGAAACTTATGTAGTAGCTATTACATACAGTTTTGAATTAAAAAGGGATCATTCTCTTAGGGCTGATTTTTCAATAGTCATATAAATGTTATCTGAGGAATAAGATTGTTGCTGTCACTGTCTTATACAAACATTCTGACGCGACAGCATCATAATTATTCCCTAGGTAACTTTTATCTAATCATTGAAAAATCAACCCTTATAAGACTAACTATCTTCAGACACAAACATTATACCTAAATTAAGACAAATATAAATATTTTCGAATTAAAAATATTAAATGTAAGGATGAGGAAGAACATATCAGACATTCGCCGTAGTTTTTTACATATCCTTTATTACTATGATATAAAAAAACCCTTATCAGAGATAAAAACGTGAGATTAAGAAATTATGTAAAAAATAGTCGTATAATTTTTTGATAACTATTCAATTTAATAGGCACGATTTCGCGCCAATTTCATCTGTCAAAATCAAATGACATCGCATGTCACATCATTGTGTTTTTTTTTTCCAAAATTATAATCTAAATAGTTCTTATTTGATAATGTGTATTTTAAAATAATGTATTTCATTTATATTGTACAGTTATACATATTAGGAATATATCTGTACAAAAAAGGTCGGATAAAACCGCCCATTGACAGACACCCTTCTTTGAATACTTATGCAGCCACTTTCTTAGATATCTCGAATGTCTTTCCTATTACAAATCTGTTTGCTTTGCACCGTAGTCCGAAAATGCCTTTGGAGGGGCCACAAAGAGTACATTCCCACTTAAACCCCCCAACAAAACCCCTAAGAGCATCTTAGTAAGGCTTAGGCCCAAAAAACCGTTCACCGCTTCTTCCAAAGGACGTCCTGGATTTGAAACCGGGGTAAAAACGACCCAATTTTCGTGTTTAACGCTTAACTTAGCTGTGTGATAGTAGTTAGGTAGAAAACATTGTAGATATTTTATCACCACATCCAGTCTGAAAGTCTAAAAGAGCCGATGAAGGGTCTGTTTTATAAATCTTATAGATGATAAAACCATTGTTATTTTTTTTATCTGCAGTTTTTGAATGATCATGACGATTATTTGTTAGTAAGCAATCAAGACCGCCAATGGACAAAGTCAAAGTCAAAATCATTTATTTCAACTAAACCATAAATACACCATATAAATAGATACTTTTGAAACGTCAAAATAGAGTAGTAGTCTGTCAGTCTGTTCGTCAGAGAAGGTAGGTGCTCGTTCCAAATTGTAGATTCGCTGATAATGAGACAATTAACTCAAAAGAAGACTTGAAACTCTTTGAATTTATTCGTTGAAATACAACCTTGACTATTTTGTAAATTAAGTCGATAATCTATTGAAATGTTTGTAACAGTTTTGATTCAATTTCATAAGCAAGTATTGTTGATTTAGTGTTCTAGAGTGGAGACCACTTCTAGGCAAACGTAGTGTAAGGCGCCCTCCAGCTAGGTGGACTGACGACATCCGCAGGGTGACTGACAGTGGTTGAATGAGAAGAGCTGAATATCGAGCTCAGTGGCGCGCAATTGGGGAGACCTATGTCCAGCAGTGGACGGCATCAGGCTGATGATGATGATTATTGGTAATGATGAGGTAAAAACTGGATTATATTTTTAAATAATAATATAAGTTATATTATGACAAGTTACAGCTATTATTATTATCTTGATTATATTAATAAAGGTAGGAAACACAACATTTTATATGTTATTAGGCAATTTTTCCTTGTAAAGAGTATAATTCATACATTTTCCGCTACTAATTATTATAAAGCCGTGATAAAGATTATGTGGGACATAATGAAAAACATTGAAATTCAAAATTCTAAGCTATTACTTTTCGTTTCGGAGACTGGCAAGTACCTACCAATGTAACTTATTCCGAGTTATATGTACTTTTTATGATTTTTTAATTAGACACCACTGACATACGGTGAAGAAAAACATTGTGAGGAAACCTGAATCATAAGTTTGAAAACACAAATCCGCCTTGAGCAAGCGTAGTGACTACTGCTTAAACCTTCTCCGGCTAAAAAGAGGTTTTTTCTCGGCCTGGAGTTTTAGTCAGTAAGAAACAAAAAAAACGGCACTTTTACACGTCAAATTATAGTATATGTGAAAAACTAGATGAAGCCGGTCTAAGAGTCTGACAATCCCTCTCGCCTCAGCCAGGTTAAGAGAAGTCATTTGATGATTTCCCCCACCCCAAAAAAAGAAAGGGGTGGATACAATACATTCAAGTCTGCTACATCACATTATTAGAATAATAGCTTTGGTAAAAATCTATGAGCAAAGTCACCTCTATTTTATTACGCAAGAGGCATATATTAAGGATGGAAATTGCTTGTGATTGACTTGCAATGTCGTCGCTATTCTTAGATACGTTTTATTGATTCTAATATCATACGTAACTATAGACAATTCGCTAAACTACAATGCGTATCTATTATAAAAATAATAAAAAAAAACTATTTAAAATAAGTACTGATAGTTTGTTGAATTACCCGCCTTTTTATTGACAGTTGAGATTTTTGACAGATGTCAAAAATGACAGTTTGTTTTTTCCTATGAAATCATTAGCGGCTAACCCCTGCTTTGGACGGGTCTTTATCTATCTCGCTAACGTCAAAAGAGTTCCTACTTCCCAACTCTACTCCTCTACAATTTTCTTTCATAAGGATCTTCTCCTAACAATAAAAAAAACAACAAAAAAGAATTGGCAAAATTGGTTATTGAGTTATGCGCTTACCAGCATATTTTTTTTTATGTAATAGATCGGCAAACGAGCAGACGGATTACTTGATGGTAAGCAATCAGCGCCGCCCATGTACACCCGCAACGGAGGAGTTAGGAGTGCGTTACTGACCTCTTAGGGATTAGGGTTTTGGAGATTAAGGGATTGGGGAGGGAACCTCACTTACACGGCGAAAAACAACGCTGTGATTGTTTCACGCCGGTTTTCTGTGAGGCCGTGGTATCACTCCGGTCGAGCCGACCCATTCGTGCCGAAGCATGGCTCTCCCACACTTATATTTTGCGATTCATTTTTATTTATAAAGATAACTTCACATGTCTGAAACCTAGAGGGAGTAGGCACAAATGTTTTACTACATAAATTTTGAGTGTCAAAGGATTCTTCAATGTGCTATTTTTAAAAAAAATAACACACATTCTCTTAATCTACAATATATTTGACAGATGACACTTGTCATGTGAAAATTAATTACTTTCCGTGTCACTACGAAATTCTGGTTCAGATGTAAGTTTGGTTCTTAAGATACAATTTATAGTTAGCCTATAAAAAAATCAAAAACTTTGTCATCCAAATAAGGCTTGGTATGCGGTAAGGGGTTATGAACAGACCGCTAAATCAACAAAGCATTAAAATATGTATAACAATGTACCAATAGTTCTTAATACGCAACCAAATTCCCCAAATCCATACAGCGTCTATTTATTTTTAGTGTAGCAACACAGAATATACTGTCACCAGTAGAGTTTGATCTAATAACATTGGCTAACATTATATCAGCATGGTTATCGGTATTTTATCACCATACGAAGGCCTTCTTTTATCAGTCAACGTAAAATTGTGTATTTTATCTTGTTATATTACATATACATATTATTATATTACTTGAAAATGTACCTATAAGCTATATTATTCAATTTTTATAACGAATTTGACATTAGAATTCAGTTTTTTGGGGGTTCAAAAAATTAGGGTTACCGTTGTTTTTGAGGTTATAAAACACAGTCTGCTTTTTCTAATCACTGTAGCTGTTAAATATTGAATTGGAGATTCAATGTATGTAGGTATATTGTGTATTATATAAAATTACCTCATTATTATTATAAGACATTCTATAAGCCGTCTAGAAAGCGAAAACATACATATTCTTTACATAGATATTCTTTTTTATTTGTTATAATACTGTTATGAATACCATGTGATTTTGGGAACAAATATGTTAAGGTAAATTGAATTGAAACTGTGTATAAGACAAAACGATAGAATTAGTCAAATTCCACACTTCTTAAACATTTAAATTCAACACCCATTAATTATCCTTTGAATATCAGAAAACCCTATCAAAATATATGTAGCAGTTTTTGAGTTTACCACACAGATGAACACATGGTGTTATGACGTCATTGTTTCGGTTAGCGAACTGTTAGGAATGTTTTGTAAGTACATTTGGATATAAAAATCGTTAATTGTGACACCAGCTGGTAATGACGTCATAGCCGCCATATTTGTCTAGTACTCAGACATCTGTCATAGTCTACATTGGCCTAAGTCTCAATATAAAATCGGTGCCGTCGATTTTATAACTTAACTAGCTACTTTAGCGCGGTTTTACCCGCAACTCGGCTCCAAAAGTGATGCTTAATAGCTTATAGCCTTAATCAATAAATAGACTAACGAATAGAAAAATAATTGTAAAATTCGACCCAGTAGTTTCGGAGATTGGCACGTGCAAACAAACAAACTCTACAGCTTTATAATATTAGTATCGTGGCCTGATGATATTTTCTTTGGAACAGACTTCGTAGAACCTTCCATTACCGCTGCAACTCCTGTGCACCAGGATCTACAGTTGATACAACCATGAAAACACCGGAACGCTGAATTCCAGCGCGTTCTAACAACATGAATGACTGTCTTAGATCCCGTAACACAATAAATCAGAAGATATTATTTGAGGAGAAGACAAAAAAATAATTTTGAGCATTGTTATAAGGTGTGTCTTATTGGTAAGATTCGTTTGAATATTCTTCTTGACCATGGGAGTAGAATAAAAGGGAGTGTCAGACTCTTACTGACTTACTCAAAACCACCTTTCTTCTCCTTCTCCAGGCCGGGGCCTTGGTACATTATTCTGCTTGATATGCCTTTAGCTCTGTCTACGACACTTCGTTTAAAAGCGTGAAGTTCTGTCGATCAGTGTTCTCTTCCCCTTGTAGGTAAGTATTGATCCTAGTGTCGGGTTTGCGGCCTAAGTCATAAGATTTAGCGATTTTTTTGATGGCAAAGTAAAATAATAATAATTATTATTGATATTATTTTTTGAAAAATTTTCTTTGAGCAGAAGTACTTCTAATTTAATATGTGTACTCAATGTTTTCTAGATGTTTTTTCAAATATGAGTGTGTTATTAATTGACGTTTAAACATAATGACCTCATTATTGTTATTATCAAATTCATAAGAATGTATAGTTTATCACATTTCAATGTTTTCTTTATTAGTGTAAATTGTATCATTATTAGCCAAATATTTGGACTTAAGTCAAGAATGTGGAGACTTTGAAATTCACTTCATAACTTAATTCGTTGTTGGGAGTTTAACTCAATAATTTTATTCATATGAATCAGTATTTAGTTTTGCTCTTGTAACTTGCACCACACACGAGGGTGTGGTCATTCCGAAAAAATACCCATCAGCTACCACTTACCGTAGATTGATGTAACAGTTAATGTCGATTTCATTTTCCAAAATGTTTTTACTAAAAATATTCTATTATAGCACTCAAACTCACTACATACTTCGTATAAAACAAAGTCGCTTTCTCTGTCCCTATATCCCTATGTATGCTTCAATCTTTAAAACTACGTAACGGATTTTTTAGTTTTTTTATAGATAGAGTGATTGAAAAGGGTGGTTTATATGTATAACTAGCTAGTCTCGCGCGGTTTCACCCGCTGCTCAGCTCCATTTGATGGTAGCGTGATGTTTTATAGCCTATAGCACTCAAGAACATTGTAGCTATCTATCAGTGAAAGAATTGTAGCAATCCGACCAGCGGTTCAAATATTACCTCCTACAAACAAACTTACAATCTTGCAAATTTTACCTCTTTATAATATTAGTATAGATAATATGATCCATTAAATGGATATGGATGGAGAAATTAAGTAACAGTATAGTTCCCAATATACACTATCATACTAATATTATAAACGCGAGTTTGTAAGTATGGATGCACGTTTGTTACTCTTTCACGTAAAAACTACTTGACGAATTTTGATGAAAATTCAAAGTCAAAGTCAAAAATCATTTATTCCAATTAGACCTTTACAGGCACTTTTGAACGTCAAACAAAATATAAAATAAAAAAATAGTGTCAGTCTGTCGGTCAGTCCTCTTAGTGAAGCTAATTTAAAATTAGCACAGATATAGATTATAGTCTGCAAAAATACATTGACTACTTTTCATCCGGGTAAAACGCGGGCTAAACGGGAAGTATAAGCCAGAATTTATCCTACTAATATTATAAATGTGGAAGTGTTTAAGAATATATGGATGTAGGTATGTTTGTAATTATTTAACGCAAAAACGGCTGGACCGATTTGGTTGAAATTTCGTATGTATATAGGTGATATCTTGAATTATAACATAGGCTTTTTATCAACATAAGTGTTACAATGATAAGACACCCGCAACACCAAAGAAGTTACGAATGCGTTGTCGGTCTTTTAGAGATGTAACTTTCGGATATTTAAGGATTGTGAAGCGGGAGAGATTGGGCCTCCGGTAACCTCACTGACACGGCGAAACACAACACTGTGGTTGTTTCACGTCGGTTTTCTGTGAGGTCGTGGTATCACTCCGGTCGACCACACTTATAATTAATGTTTAAACGTTTTAAGCCGTAACAAAGTTGGCCAGGTCGTCTAGTAACTACTCAATAATATATAAGAAATATTGGCAAATATATTAATTATTAAATATATTAAAGTATGGATGTTTCTGAAATACCAATTTGATTGAATGGTTAGCTCCGTCCGACCCTATGGAATCTGTATGAACCAATTAGGTCTGTTCCCATGGCCCCCATTGCTTTTGTGAAACCACGTGCAAGGCAGATGTTTGCCTGAAGTATATTTTAGTTTGCTACGGTGACCATGAGGTTGGCATTTAGAGAGACTTGTCCGTTTTTTTGGTTTGAAGTTAACAGTCGATTTTTTGGTGGTATTGTTTAAATTTTTCATTGTGAATTTTTGTAGGTAGGTTGTAAGATTTTTTGTTTTTATTTGTTCGAGTTGTGTACATGTAGTTTTTGAAGGGTTTTGTTTGTGACTTGGTAGTGTGAATTACACCAGAAATACATATGTAGGTAAAAGTATTTACGGTTTTGATATACCTAATATTTCAAGTACCTATTAACTATAGTTATTTTTCATGTACCTTTATCATTTTTGTTATCGTTGGTCAAAATATAGACCTGACCTAAAAATTGAATCTTTAATCACGAGATCTTAAATTCGATAAATTGATTAAACATTAATTTAAAGTGAAACCACAAAACTTTAAATAACTAAATACCTAAAACTAATTCTTCTTTATACCCTAAAATATATTTACTTTTCATATAATATACTTAGCTAATATCTAAATTACATAATCCATATATTATAAGACTTAAGATATAATTTACTATCTGAATTATTTGAAATGTATTCGTAATATTAGATAGTTGCTTCTTTATAATAATTTGAGATAACACACAGCTGGTAATGAATCAAAGCAATTGAGGACGCCATCTTGTGACGTCATTTCAGAATGGTTGATAATATTTTAAAGAAATTATTTTTATTGTTATATTGTTCAAATTAGATAACGTTATTTGGAAGAACATTGTTTTTGTGTCTATTTTTCAACTAACTCCTCATGATATTTTTCATAGCGTGATACTTTATAGCCTATAGCCTCCCGCAATAAATTTACTATCCAGCAACAACAAAAATAATTGTTCCATTCGAACCGTAGTTCCGGAGATGAGTGCGTCCAAACAAACAAACAAACTCTTCAGCTTTACAATATCAGCCCCAGAAAAATCTACATTTAAAATAATATATAATAATATCCTACTTAAACTCAACCAAAATGTGAATAAACAATACGATAACAAAAAAAAATATCCGCAAAAAATCCAGGATTCTTTGAAAAGTATGGTCACCGCACATCTTGTCACCACGCGACTAGCAGCTGTACCATACAACATCCGGGTCCATTGTGAACCCCATAAAAGGACCATATCCTTCAACTATTCAAACTCATACACACTCTATTGAAATACGTTTATTTTTATTTAAATAACGTATAATCCTGCGCACGTTTGCGAGTTATATTCGATTGAAAATTATTATTGTTTAATTTAGTTATAAGTTGGTTACATTGGGTATCAAGAAAATATGATATTAAACACTACGTCATAGTATAAAACCAAATCGCTTTCTCTGTCCCTATATCCCTATGTATGATTAAATCTTTAAAACTACGCAACGGATTTTGATACAGTTTTTTTCGCAGATAGCGTGATTGAAGACGAAGGTTAATATGTGTAAAAATATCCATTAAATAGTAGCATAATTTAGTATTAGCATTGCACTCGTGCTAAGCCGGAGAAAATTAGACTTAATGGTATTAAGTCTATTTTTTTTACATTCACTTAGAATTCCAAATTAATTCCAAAAAATATATAAGTAATAATCAAATCAAACGGCGGCCATATTGAAAAAAAAACACGTGGTGTAAAATAGCAACGGACAAATTAATTTGAAATGTTCAAACGAACAAAATAATGTTTTAGTTCAATGAAACATTTATGTGAGAACGATAAAAATACGAGCGTACGTCTCTTATCGGAGGGTCAGAGGCCATTTTGATAAATAATAAAACTGTAGTAGTAATATCGAGTTCAAACTCAACGCTTCTAATTAAGATTTTAATTAGTAACCGAAGCGTTAAAGAATAATAATCTAAGTTCTTAGAATTCGGAAGTTTTTGGGATATTTGAAATATGGTTGGTTAGGTATTTTATTACGAGGGCGCCCTCCAGCTAGGTGGACTGACGATAACGTCAGAGTGGCTGATAGTGGTTGGATGAGAAGAGCTGAACATCGACTTCAGTGCCGTCGCAGGAGAGGCCTACATCCAGCAGTGGAAGATGATGTTGATGATGATTTTGGGATATTTAAAGCAAGTTAGGTATAGCAAATCATAGTATAGGGCTCCCTCCAGCTAGGTTGACTGACGATATCCGCAGGGTGGCTGGCAGTGGTAAGATGAGAAGAGCTGGACATCGAGCTCAGTGGCGTGCCAGAGGAGGCTTATGACAGCATCATAATTATTGCCACGATAACTTTTATCTAACCATTTAAAAAAACGGCCGTAATACTTTCTTAATAAATTGAGTAGCCATTATTGCTAGAATACATGAAGCTAAAATTATTGTATCTCTAAAATATGGCAACCCACGCTGTTATCCCTGACGCTCCCGTATCGTCCCTGACATGACAACATACCGTACCGAAATGCTTTTGAAATTAAACATCAAACTATTCGTGATTATACACCCAAAGGGAGGCAGTTAAGGGTTGATATTAAAAAAGTAGCAAGGGTTACTACCTACATTGGAGTTTTTTCGAAAATCGACCCAATTCCCAACTTGTTTAGCTTCCAATTTTGGTTGATTATGGCGCAGTTCTTTTCGTTGATAATTGCCCAGGGTGCAATGAACTTTTTGGAGATGGTATTGGTGTATTTTTTTAGTTTTGTGTGTTATTTATTTGGCTAAAAAGTTACTGTAAACGTAGATTAAAGTCCGTTTAGGAAAGGAGCATGTCTGATACCTAAAGTATTTAGTAAAATAAATTATTGTTCCTGATAGGGAGTGATCACCGTCGCCCATGGATAGTTGCAGGACCAGAGGAGTCAAAGGCGCGTTACTGGCTTTTAGAAGGAGTGTCGTCTCTCAGACTTTAGAAGTTAGTCTTTCACAGAAGATGTAGTTACTGCTAGAAGACACTGCCTGATTACTCTGTTTTACTTGTATGAGAAGGTCGTGGTGGCAAAGAGGTTAAGGCGCCCGCTTCTCATGAATTTGCATCCTGTCAAGTACCAATGTGACGTGTCGATAAGTACTTTCTATGATTATTTAAACACCACTGACATATTATGGTGAAGGAAATCATCGTGAGGAAAACTGGACTTATAATTTCTAATTATAAGTTTGAAATCGCCAACCCGCATTGAGCAAGCGTGGTGATTATTGCTAAAATCTTTTCTGTGTTAGAAGAGGCCTTTGCTCAGCAGTGACCACTGATAGTCTGATGATGTATGTAGCATAGTTATCCAAACGAAATCGTCATGTCTCTTCGAGTCTTCAATAAAAACAAGAATAATAATAATTACATCGCAACCAATTTGCTCACATTCAATCCAAATGTACTAGAGCTCTCATCTACTACAAATTCCAGACAAGAAAAACAAATTAATCATCCAAAGGAATTTCAACCTTAAATTGTTGATAAGCATTACATTACAATAGAAACAATATCTTATATCACATAGAGTGCAATATCGTGGGACAGAGAAGAGCACGAGGCGAGTAGGCGCCGTTCTTAGAAATTAGAAGACAAATCAGCGGTATGTAGCTTCTAGATATGGAATGAATGGGTATTGAAAATAGAATCATGACTCTTAATGGATAGAATTCATTTTTGGTCGAGTAGAATTTTGTTGGATGAAATACAGGGGCTGTTTTTGACGTCAAGTATATGAAAAACAAAACAAATGCATTTGTTTTTCTTTTATAAATGAATAATTAGGCTTAATATTCTCCCAGAGGACATGGTGGAGCATACGGTGGCAGTTTGCCCTTGCTTAGGATGAAACGCCCTCCCTATCCTGAGGAAATCGAGCCGCGACGGCGAAGTTCAGGCAAGGCCTGCGTAGCGAAAGGAACTGAAAAACTGTCTTTGGTTCAGGCCATAGTGCGGATCAAGAGGAAGTAAGAAGATGCTTCTTCTACGAAACAGTTATGCTAGCTATGGAAGAGGTGGAGAGTGATATCAGTGAGCCAGAGAAACTCTCTCTCACCTAGAGATGAGAGAGAGTTTCAGACATAATGGAACTCACAATTTAAGCCCAAAGCTACTAATAGGTCATTTGACTATAAAACTAAAGAGGAAATAGTAATACCTACATACTTAGTATGTAAACGCACAGTTAATTGACCTCATTGTTAATTTAGTTTTATTTTGTAGTTTTACATACATACATATACATACATAAAGATTTAAAACCGAGTTTGCAGGGTAAACGCAATAATTTTACCGCGACACGGCCTCATGTAGGAAAAGGAACGGGGTGGTAATTAGTCAGTAAGAGTCTGACATTCCCTCTCGCTTCGCCCAAGACGAGAAAACTTATTTGATGATGAAGATTCCTAAATGCTTTTATGTTGGAAATGCGTTTGTCTAGTATTTAGTGAGCGATGATGCGACCTACAGTGGAGCAGACTTGCCCATAAGCAACCTATTCACTGGGACCTTCTTTAGCATCCATAAAAATGTATCTACTAATAAAACCAGGATTGTTATATATATTTTTTAACAAAACTCTGCTTAATCTGTTATACGATAAGCGTATAGGCAAAAAGAGTTTTTATACGACTCTTTTAATCTCAATAAGTAGGTCTATATCACGCGTCGAAGGGCGGGGAACTAAGAACATTCTGTTGAAATATACTTGAAGTTTGAAGCTGTTTTTTAGTATATTTATCAAAATTTTTTAGTTAAATTTTATCAACATCTGTTAGAAAATATTTTAGTGAACATGTCGATGTATTTTTTTTTAAATTAAAGTGCCTTAAAATGCCTACGGAACTTAGTGATTTTCTGGAAGGCGTGACGCAAATTTTTAGTGGTAGGTATATCATTTATATTGAAAATGATGTTCATATAATTATTGCTATGTGCCTGTTAAAATAATGTACATATCAACAGGAAAACGTTTGCATCGCAACAACATTGACGAACCAATTACTATAATTAGGAAATATCCTAAATACACGAAACGCATAGTCATACTACTTACACGAAAAATCTCAACGACTGCCCGGCAACAGACTGTTGTAAACTATACGTAAAGAAAAAAAAATACAAACAAAATAAAAACTATTTTTGAATCATTACTCACCATTTGCCTACTACAACATAGGTACTGGCACTATACAATATACACTGGCCGTTACGAATAAAAAAAAACACTAAAAGTCAGCCATTTTGCAATTTAAACGTCAAAAAACTGTCTCACTCGCGCTAAAATGATTGTAAAGTTAGAATTTTGAGAATTAAATGTCTATTTTGAATTGATTTGTTTGAAGGGACGCGCGTCTGTTGTCGACGGAGAGCAAAATCGCACTGAAATATAATTTGAATGAACCACTGAATGACTATCAGAAATAGTTCGAAGGGAGGAATATAGCGATTTGCGTTCGCAGCGCTGACAGCGCTTGAGACATTTTAAATATGATTTTTTAATTGAATTTTCTATTTGCTGTTTTTAGAAATTAGTATTTTTTACAAATTGTTTTTCGAGAAAATATGTGTATGTTAGATACGAAATTATTACGTATGGTTTTATTTAACTATTAGGTTTAAAATTATTAGGATGAATGGATTTATAAATATGATACATCTTCTATTTTGTCTTTTACACAATTATTTTAATGTTAGTAACCTTATCAACATGCAAACTTCAAATCAATAAACCTAACAGACAGCAAAGTATTATTTTTATTAATATGACAAGCGGCTCTTACTCGATACAAAATTAAATATATATTATTTGCCTTTTAAATATAACAATTTTAGTTCATAAATTTATCTATACGCATTTTATTACTGAAACAATTCTATTTCGTCTTTATAATAACAATAATCAATGTCGCAAAATTAAAAAGCGCTGTTTAAAATAAAGCGCTGTCTTGATGGATTTGTTGTCTAACGTCCGACCAATAGGAAAGCGTCGCGCATCTTGCAAATTACAGCGATTCCTAAAGTTTGGTTCTCAATTCCTTTTGTAGTACTACATTATTGTGTTTTGTAATAGATCGTAGATTTGCTTAACATTTTGGTCTAATAATAATATGACGATTCAAAAGTAGGTACGTATTTATGGTTTAGTTGGAATAAATGATTTTGAATTGATTTGATTTGATTCGCAGATGAAATATGTAGTTTTTTTTGTAATATCTGGTATTTATTTTGATTATTTAGACACCACTCACAAACGGTGCAGGAAAAACATAATGAGTAATTTGTAAGTTTGAAATCGCCTATACGCCTTGAGCAAGCGTGGTGATTAATGCTCAAACATTCTCGTTGCGAGAAGAGGCTGAGGAGTGGACAGTTATAAGCTGATGATGTGATGATGTGTAATTTATTTGTGCAAAATTATTGAGAATGGCATAGATTTTATTCTACTGTTTTGTGTTTTAATTTTTATTCAACTTAAAACAGAATTTAGTTCAAAAAACTGGCATTCAAAATTCATCATTAAATGTATACCTATTAGGTACATTTAAATTTCGTATATTCGAATTAAGTAGGTACTAAAAAAAAACTCATTTTTAATTTTTACTAGGTATAAAAAAAACGCTTTTAAAAAAAGAACGCCTTCAAAAATCACGCACACAACACTACTAAAACAGCGCTGAAAGCATAAAAAAAAGAGACAAAAATGTCCGCCATTTTGCTTTCATACCGCGCAAAATATTTACCTACACGTCACAAGAACGAAAAGTTCTTGTGACATATTTAACCAAAAATTTCAAAACAGCATCAAAGGTAGTATTTTAATAATAAAAAATTAACTCCGAAGCTGCGGCTTAAACAATTTTCATGTGAAGCGGCATTTGCGCTATTTTCGTCCAAATATTATCTCTCTTTTGTTTTGTAAGAGAACTGGGGGACTAGTGAGATAGGGGGGCTCGCAGCTGTGTCTGGATATCCCATTGAAAAGTGTCTGTTACTATGTCAGATTGTTAATCGGGAATGCAAAGCAGGTTTTTATTAAATAGTAATTTGGTTTCCATGTTGGAAACTGGTTAGGTATAAGCTTTTAGAATTGATTTTTATTTGTATTGGATGGGTGTGTGAATGCTGAATTTGTACTTCGAAGGCTACTGTTTTTAGTGTTTTTTTTTTGGTAAGTAGATATACGCGTGGCAGAGATAGTTCACAATTAATTCTTTCACTAGTTAAACGTTTTTTAATCGTTATTTTAATTCTTTAGAAGCATTGTTTTCTGCAATTTAATATGAAATCGTCGATACGTTGTGTAGCAAAATGATAAACGAATTAAAATAAGTTACTTAAATTCACTGTAAAATATTAAAAAGTTGTTTTTTTTTTAGATTTAACTAAAATAAAATATAATTACGTTACATCTATTAGAGAAGTAATACAGAATTATTGACAGTATTTTTAATATCAATGCCAATTTAAAAACCCGAAAAAGAAAGTACAGCTTAGATTTCAAACAAAGGAAAAAAGTTTTTGAAAAGAAACCCAGTGATGGCCAATCGGCGTTCTCTCTCACTTTACTTGGTAAGAGTTGAGTGTCTTCCTATGTAACGAAACTTCAAGAACTGTTAGGTTTACCGTACTTTTTTTTGTGGGCAACACCAACGCTTAAATAAGGGGCCGCGTCAATTGGGGGTCGCAAACTTTTTTACTTGGAAGAATGGGTTAAATTCTTGTTGTTTTTTTTCGAACATTTTTTTTGACACATTTTTTTTCTTCCCTTTTGTTGATTTTTTTTTCGCTGTAGTGATGGTGTATTTTTTTTTTTGTTAACGGTTCCTTTTCTTGCGGTTTGCGTAATATTTTTTTTGTTTCTTTTTTTTGGGTATTATAATGTTAAGGGGTAGTTATTTAAGACTGAATATGGGATAAATGATATTGTGTCCTTTAAATATGCTAAGTTATAATAAGTCATTTTAAACAGTAACAAAGTGGTTTTAAAATGTCTGCTTGAAAATTTATTTCTAATGTTTATATTGTAGTGGACTTAGTGTCATGGGGTTGTTTCGGTGATACAGAGGCATACTAGAACCGAAATAATATAAGAATAATCTTCAATTAAAGAAGCAATTATTCCGGTGTAGTAGAAGAATTCGAGTTTTGTCTTGTAAAATCTTTCCAAGAGTGGGAGATCCTCTCCAATGTATATGTACCAGATATCTATTAGACCAATACCTCTGATAATAATGAGTCCAATCATTAAAGTCTTAGTAAAATAATTTCTATAAGGAGACAATTTTAAAACGACAAATTGAATTATGCAGTCACTCTTTGAGAGCCAAGCTTCGGCACAAATGAGTCGGCTCGACCGGAGTGATACCACGGCCTCAAAGAAAACCGGCGTGAAATAACCACACCGTTGTTTCGCCGTGTGAGTGAGGTTACCGGAGGCCCAATCTTTTCCCTCCCCCGATTCCTCCCCAATCCTTTAATCTCCAAAAACCTAATCCCTAAAAGGTCGTCAACGCACTCGTAACTCCTCCGTTGCGGGTGATTGCTTACCATCAGGTAATCCGTTTGCTCGTTTGTAGACCTATTACATAAAAGTCTGTTCGTCAGTGCTCGTTCCAAAATGTAGATTCATATTATTAACAAGAACGAGCAAGAAACCTCATCACTCATTAAATTTAGAACACTATAAACAAAGTATTAAAATTATAATCACTATAAACATACCATTTCTGCTAACCCCTCTAAAAGCTACAAACGTGATGTGATACCATTACTCAACAACCACACATCTCCACACCATTAAATTACATTAAAAAAGCAATATTTTCGTCTGGCAACTGACGTAGGACAGCGTAAAGCAAATACAGTGTTGCCAGGAAAGCTACCTCGTAATTATTCTCTTGGGTGGATTGTGGATATGGTATTGTGATGAGCGGAGTGGTTAGCGGGTTTTTTAATTGCTGTAAAATATGAGTTTTTCATTTGGATAGTATCTCATAATCAAGATGCTAGTCAATCTTGCGCATGAGGCTTTTTGCATTGATTTGGCTTTACAATAATGGCTGAAGATCGTTTTTTTTATGTAATAGGTCGGCAAACGAGCAGACGGATTACCTGATGGTAAGCAATCAGTGCCGCCCATGGACACACGCAACGGAGGAGTTACGAGTGCGTTGCCGACCTTTTAGGATTAGAGATTTGGAGATTTAGAGATTGAGGAGGGATTGGGGGAGGGGAAGGATTGGGCCTCCGGTAACCTCACTCACACGGCGAAACACAACGTTGTGGTTATTTCACGCCGGTATTTTGTGAGGCCGTGGTATCACTCGGTCGTCACTGGTCGAGCCGACCCATTCGTGCCGAAGCATAGCTCTCCCACACTTAAAAATTTCGTTAGCCATATAAATCTAACCATATTTTTTTTGTATGTTATATCTTATACTGACGATTACTGATTAGTAACGACATAAACAATATGGAGCAGCCATTCGAGAGCTATGTGCAGGATATTATTTTTTGTAGGATAAATCGACCAAATAGCGTACGGACCATCTATTATCTGAACATGGAGACCGCCAAAGTAGTAACAAGTTGCCAGCCGTTACGGATTTGTAAGCTTTTTAACATTTATTTTTATCTACGTAATTTTTAAACAGTCAAAGAATATTTCTTATTTTCACCCATAACAGTCATGATGGCAATGAACCTCCATAGGAATCTACACTACACGTCGGACCGAGCAAATAGCTTAAATAGAGGTCTGACCGACACATTGAAAGTTTTCATCCAAACTTTAATATTATAAATGCGAAAGCGGAAGTAACTCTGTCTGTCTTTTCTTCACGCCTAAACTACTGAAGCGCTTTCTTTGAACTTTGGTACAGACATAGTTTAGAACTCGAGAAAGGACATAGGATGCACGAAGTCACTATTCCACGCGAACGGTGTCGCGGCAAGAAGGTAGTCTTTAATAAATCTTTCTGTTAACGTTCAAAAGTGTCTTCAATGATCTAATTGAAATATATGATTAGTTTGTTTCTGACCCAGCTTACTCGCTTGCCCTAAAACGCTCCGCTCACCACTAAGCCCGCAACCCCCGACCCAAATACCTTGGTATGATCTTTTAACGCCACGCTTTGTCTCTTCGCAAATGTGTTGAGCGTTAATAAGGCATAATGTATGGCGTGACGTAATAGTTATGACGTCACAAAATGGCGAGAGTCACGGTTCGCGTGCGATGGAATGGGATGGAACAATAATTGTTATCGTTTTGGTCTTTTTGGGCGTGTTACCGCCATGTTTTTTGATGCAGTTTGTTCAGTATGATGGGGAGAAGAATCTGGACAGCGTATTTTTTTATAGCATAGGTTAGTAAACGATTGAGCAAGCGGATTACCTGATGGTAAGTAATCGACGCCGCCCATTGACTAACTAATACCAAAGGAGTTACTACAAGTCCATTGCTAACCTCTTGTTTTTTTTTATGCAAACGATCGTCAAACTAGCAGACGGATTACCTGACAGTAAGCAATCAGCACCGGCCATGGACACTCGCAACGAAGTAGTTACTAGTACTACGTACTAGTATTTGGAGATTAAAGGAGTGAGGAGAGATTGGGGGAGGGGAAGGATTGGGAAGTATTGGGTCTTGTGGGTTTTAATGAATTTTTGGATATGAGATGGGAGATGGAGAGGGGTATAGGGATTGGGTCTTGGGTCTTGGGTAATCTCATTCATACGGCGAAACACAACGTTGTAGGTATTGCTTCAAGCTGGTATTCTGTTTTTTTTTTTTTTTTTTTTGTGAGGGGAAAATCATCAAATGACTTCTCCCGCCCAGGGCCGGGCAGGAGGGAGTGTCAGACTCTTACTGACTAAAAACCCCCCTGTTCCTTCTCCTGCTCTGTGCCGAGGTCGCGGTACCTTATTGCGCTTACCCCGCAACCCCGGCTGAACATCAGCCCTTTAGGGCCCCGTCTGTGGTGGTCTATTGGCTCTTTGAGGCGCGCGCGGAACGCTACGCGCCGTACGCTCGGGCCTGGTTCTGGTCGGGCGGCGAGCTGCCCTTACTCGCCGACCGCAGGCCCGTACTTACGGTGGCCGGAGATCGTCCCTCGATCCCCGACGCCCGTAGTGTCGCCAGTTGCGGCTGCTGGGGCGTGAGGAGGAGGATTGCTCCCTCACGCGGGCCGCCTCTCTCTTTGCGAGCATGACTGCTTCACAAAAGGAGGAGACGGCGTCCCAGTTCCTCTCACTCCGCACCATGGCCTCGACTAAGGCCGGGCGCGAGAGGTCGCCGCCGCCGATCACTTCCCTGAGGATACGGCGGTGCTCAGCCCAGGCAGGGCATACCGCTACCGTATGCTCCACCGTATCCTCTAGGTGGTCCTCACAATGACGACACTCGGGCGTTTCCTCCCGCTGAATCCGAAACAGGAACCTACCGAAGCTGCCGTGCCCGGTAAGCACCTGCGTCAGACGGAAGGTGAGGACGCCGTGGCGTCTCTCAAGCCACTCCTCAAAGAGGGGTCTTACCGCTGCTATGGTAGCGTGCCCGGCCCTCGGTTGCGACAGTCGTTGTCTCCACTCTGCCATGAGATCTCGCCGGAGCTCATTCCGCCACGCACTTATTTGGCGCGGCAAAGGATCTTCGCCCCGGCTACGCGCGTCTGCGCGCAAACTGTAGACGCGCGCGAGCGCCTTCGCTTCTAGATCCCACGGCGGTGATCCGGCAAGGAGGTTCGCCGCCTCCCCGGAGATCGTGCGAAAGCTGGTATTCTGTGAGGCTGTGGTATCACTCCGGTTGAGCCGACCCATTCGTGCCGAAGCATGGCTCTGCTTTATATAATAAAAAAACGAGGAAAATTTTTCAGCACATAACGATCCTTGCGCATCTTTATAACTTCAATATATTTCATAGTTATTAGGGCGAAAAAGAATTCATCTTTTTCTTAACCACTTTGTTTTTATATTTTAATGAAAAACCACCTAGCGCGTGTTGTAATACTTAACGTTAAATATTAAAAATTCTATGAACACTGTTTTTTTCATTTTTAGCAAATATTTTTTACTTGCTCCATAGTTGTTTGGACCAAGCCTTTTGTGAATATCATCAGCGTTTAAGAATTTAGTCTCTGGAGTAACGTCAACCTCTTTTTTTGTGAGTGGAGAAAATCATCAAATGACTTCTCCTAGGATGAGATGAGAGTGTCAGACTATGACTGACTAAATTCCACCTCATTCGCGTTACCTTATTACGCTCGACTCACAACCCCGGCTGAACATCAGCCCTATAGGGCCCCGTCTGTGGTGGTCTATTAGCTCTTTAAGGCGCGCGCTAAACACTACGCACCGTACGCTCAAATCTCAGTCGGGGTTGCGTGGTAAGCGCAATGAGGCACCGCGACCTCGGCCCAGAGCAGGAGAAGGAACAGGGGGTTTTTAATCAGTAAGAGTCTGACACTCCCGCCCGGCCCTGAGCGGGAGAAGTCATTTGATGATTTTCCCCTCACAAAAAAAAACGCTCAGATCTGGTTCAAGCTGGTGCTGTGAAACACGAATTTCAAAGAAACAAAAATCCAAATCGTATTCTTATAAAAAGGGAAGTATCCAATTTTAATACCAGTACTTAACAACACGTTTATATGTAAACCTCTTTTGTTTTTTTTGTTTATATCTTTCAAACACATACATACACACGTACGCATAAAATTTTACAACACCGTATCAATTCAATTATCGAAAGAAGGTTTTGTGCTTCTTTTATAGATATTGTTATTGGCAAGAATTAAGAGTATTTTTACCGACTTAAAAAAAAAGAGGAACTATGTACCTATGTTCAGATATAAGCTTCCCTGGGATATCAGAGCTGCAACCAGCCGGTTGTGTTTCAAGCGGAGGGTGCGTGAGTACATAGGCAAGATGATGGTAGTTTCCCCACTTGGATTATAAATTGTCCACATTATAAGTATTAGTATTTATTTATATTATGTGTATTAGTGTTTATATTTAATGTAATAAAACGTAATTATATACAGGGTGTAAAAAGACCCTTAACGAAGCCGTTAACTACGCATACTGCAGTTCTAACTAAGTAGCTTTACGCTAAAATTATCACTGGGAAACGACTTTCATTTTTAGGTATCAAAAAAAATTATAATTTTATTGCGCGCAATTTAAAGCAAACGGGCTTCGTGTCATTGTGTGCGTAGGTTCACAGCTTAGCATTAAAATGCCGTGATAAGTGCGTAGGCCGACGTTTAAAAAAAAATGCATCTTTGACCTTCAATATCTCGAGAACCCGTGTAGTCCCAGCTATACGGTCTTAAAGAAAAAAAATGATCCAAATAATGGGTAGAATACGTGGCCTTCGGCTTCGTTAAGTGTCTTTTTATTACACCCTGTATTTATAATATTATTTTTATGCATACGTTTAACTTTGAATTGATTTACATCTCCACTTCCCGTAACTAAATTGCGGCATAATTATGACCTACCACGTCTCTGCACTACCAAAAGGTTGACTGGCAGAAAATGCTTCTAAAAGTCAAAAATCATTTATTTCAATTAGATCTTTTCAGGCACTTTTGAACGTCAAACAAAATTTAAATAGTGTCAGTCTGTCGGTCAGTCCTCTTAGTTAAGCTATTTGCTCTTTCCAAAGTGTAGATTCCGATGGAGAAGAACTAGCAAGAAACTCCATGGTTACTCTTTTTAAATCAGTTCTAGCATTAAGTCCTCCGATATGCAATTGTATACAAAAAATAAATAAATAAAGAAATATATGCATGATTGTTTTTTAAATGTTCCGTATTCAAAAGGGTCAAATAGCAACTGTTACTAAGACTCCACTGTCCCTCCGTCTGTTTGTTACTTGGCTGTTATTTAGGAACTGTAATAGCCAGACTTCTATAGGAACATTCTGTGTGAGAGCTCTGCTTCGGAACGAATGGGTCGGCTCGACCGGAATGATACCACGGCCTCATTTCTGTATTAAACAACACTTTTGCCATTTGTGTGACGTTACCGGTGGTCTGGTCCGGGGTTGCGGGGTAAGCGCAATGAGGCACCGCGACCTCGGCATAGAGCAGGAGAAGGAACAGGGGGGTTTTTAGTCAGTAAGAGTGACACTCCCTCCTGCCCGGCCCTGGGCGGGAGAAGGTGTCATTTGATGATTTTCCCTCACAAAAAAAAAAAGAAAAGAAGGTGGCCCAATCCTGCCTTCATATTGTCCTATTGTGTATGTATTGGTACTAGTGTATGTGTGCAATAAAGTATATATAAATAAATCCAAACTAATATTATAAAATGTGAAAGTAACTCTGCCTATCTGTCTGTCTCTGTCACGCCTAAACTACTAAACTGATTTCTGTTAAATTTGGTACAGGCATAGTCTGGAACTCGAGAAAGGACATAAGATAGTTTTTAAACCTACCAAAAATCTGCAGGAAATCACTATTCCACGCGAACGGAGTCGCGGGCAAAAGCTAGTAAATAAATACATATTTTCTTAATATCTGAAACTTTGACAATCACATTTTTTATGACAATTCCTTATCGCACATTGTCATTTTATGACGAAATCCAACTGATATCAGCTGTATGTGTAATATGGTTTAATGATAAGTTATTATCAATTAGAACTATCATCTTGTGCTCGCCAGATGGCGCTAATGTTGCGCAAGGTCCTATCACAGTAGTTGAAAAATAAAAATATTAAAAAACTCTTTAATGAGTAAAACTTTGTGTGGGAGAGCCATAATTCGGCACGAATGGGTCGGCTCGAACGGAGTGATACCAAGGCCTCACAGAATACCGGCGTGAAACAACCACAGCGTTGTGTTTCGCCGTGTCAGTGAGGTTACCGGAGGCCCAATCCCGCCCCTTGCTCTATCCCTTCCCGATCCTTATATACGCAACCCCTATCCCCAAAAGGCCGATCTACCTATTCTTATATCTTATATCTTTCATTGATAATTCTTTAATACAAATATTTTTCCAAATAAAATTAATTTTATAATTTAAGACATTATAGATTAATAAAGTAGCCTCGGTCTTTAGCAGGAGAAGGAACGGGAGGGGGGGAGGTTAGTCAGTAAGAGTCTGACATTTCCTCTAGGGAAGCCATATTAAGATGTTCCCTAAACAAAAAAACAACTCCTTTGTCAGCGCTGCGTTTTACTTTAAGTATTAAAATTAAACATGGCTGCCCTACATACTAAATTATAATAAAACCTACATAGTACAAAAGGGTACGGAAACGATGCTACAACGTAATGTTTAATATTTCTAATGTCGGGAAAGGACAGAATATGTCGTACGACGTAACATGGACTATGTTGCCAGATAACAAAATGATTACACAGATAATGTAGAATTTGGTGCTTAACAACTATGTCATCCTTTTTTGAATTGGAACGTTACGTTTTTTTTTTTTGAAGGGGAAATTTCTGATATCTGCGTTCCAGTTTAGTAAGGAAGGGGAGATTCTTACTGAGTAAAAAATACGGTGGAATTTTAGCTTTGTTGATTTTTTAAAGTAAACTTTTGGTTCTAAGTGGTTGGTAGTTAACTTTATAGATATCTTATAAAGGGATAAGCATAGAGGTGGTTACTAATGAGTTTATTCATAGGCGATTAATATATTATTATCATACTAACTAGTAGATAGTATGTGTTGCTTTCGTCCGTGCGCCACTGCCGGGTTGCCAACTGAAAATCAGTGTTGGGTGCTCCGTGCCCAGCTTTCACTGAGTTGGCGACCCATTCGGTTTGGGCTTGTCCGCCAACCCAGGGTATTATTATTGATACTTTGTCTGTTTTTAGGTTATTCTTTTAATTAATTTTATTTTGTTGTCCTGTTATTCAAACTTTGTATTGTTATTTTTTTTGTTCTTGGTCTTCATGTCTCATTTCGAATAAAAACAGTTTTCTTCCTTTTGTTATAACTTTTAAACTTTTGCGTTTCATGTTTACAGCATATGTATAACTACGCGGGTATTAACGCGAAAAGTAATTATTTAAATACACCTGGTTGGACCATGGAGTTTCTTGGTCATTCTTCTCCACAAAAATCTACACTTTAGAAAGAGCAAATAGCTTCACTAAGAAGACTGACCGACAGATTGACACTATATCTTTAAAATTTTGTTTGACGTTTAAAGTCCCTGTGAGGTTCTAATTGAAATAAATGATTTTTTACTTTGACTTTTGAGTTTTCATATTTATAATATTGAATAATAATAATAAAGCATAGGTAAATTCACAGAAATATACATAATTCCATTCAACTTATTTCACCAAAAACATATTCCAACCCTTGTATAAAATTGAGCTACAGTTGAAAAGCCGCTCAGAATATGAAATATTTTTTTCCGAGAATACTAGTTGCATAATAAATAATTAATTTCACTTACCTAGCTAGCTTCTCGTGTGGTCAGCTTCTGTAAACAAAAAAGGGGGGATTGAGTGACCCTTAGAGTGAGTGGGAGTTGATGTAGGGGGAGCATGATGTATAAGGATTAAAGGATAAAAAAATCGCGTTTTCTATTGCTTGTAAAGTAATACATCTAATAGTGTTTTAAAAATAATTTTGATTCTATACTTAATGCGATAAAATTTAGAATTAACCCTTGATTGGTCAGAATCAGTTGTCTTTGAGAAGACAAAATAGGTAATGAAATAGAAACTTATACTAAATAGAGTTACCTTAAATGTACTAGAATCGTACACAACAAAAAATACACGTGCAATGACCATCGAATATTCAAAAGTAACCCACAAAATGGCGGACACGAAAAACATTTGTTCAAAAACACCTAAACACGACGTTTTATCATTTAATTTTCAGCAGAATCATGTGAAACGACCTCAACCCGATACCCAACCCGCTTTTATCCCACATATCCGGACTTGTCCCTTTATTTACCCAATTTTCACCCCCTTTACCCCGAAAACCTCATTATCTTTATACCTCAAACATTTAAAACAACCACATTAAAACATCCTGTCGTCATAAAAACGCATGGCCACCCTACTCGCTTGCGGACTGCGGTCAGTTGAAACCGGTAATAACCGGTTTAAACCGCTTCAGTCCGGTTCGAACCGGATTTCAATGGTGCTTTGATGTTTGGTTCGCTGCTAATTTTCAATTTTGCTAACATTAAAGTTGTGGTCGTGTGTTGTTACCGGAGTGGATCTGAGTGCCACTATTTTCTTGTTGAGATTATAATTTTGAATTATGAACTAGATAGGAAAAGCCTTTGGCATATAGGGTTTGTATTCATGTGTTTTTATACCAGCTTTGTTCTATGAGTACTTAAGTATTATAATTTCAAAGGCACTGGGCCTATTGGTCGAATTCAAGATAACACTATGGCCTTTCGTTTGAAGTAATTAACTAAGGGCTGATTTTTCAATAGTCAATAAAATGTTATTTGAGGAATTAAATTGTTGCTATCACTGTCTTGTACAAACATTCTGACGCGAGAGCATCATAATTATTCCCCAGGTAACTTTTATCTAACTATTTAAAAATCAGCCCACATTCTCATTAGTTGATGAAAAAGTTAGTAATAATAATATTAAAACCAATAAACCGGATAACTGACTCCTAGGTAGACTGTTCTAAAGCATTCAATTAAACAGATTTAAGACTTAATAAAACTCTTTATTATTAACCTACTCGTTTCGAATTTTAAAATACAATAACGGTTTCAGAAAAAAAATAATGGAACGATCCCTAATTCCGGATTTCGAACAACAAAAGCCCCTAATCAAGTAAATTCAAAACTCAAACTTGTAAACCTTAAACCGGTTCAAACTGCTTTCAACCGGTTAACGAACGGCGAGCGAACCGGACATTTTTTTTGTTACGATTTCGCTTTTTTTTTTCTGCGAAATTTGTCGCCAATTAGGGGACATTTTCGCGAAGTTTAATTAATAACTGCGATTTTGAAGGAGTTTCGGGTTTGAATTTTGAGTAGTTTGTACTTACCTGTAGGTAATTGGTAGTTTAGTATTACTTCGAGAACAAGCGATTGAAATATTAGTAGGAAGTTATTTACGGGCAACTTTTTGGAGGCGGGGGTCAAAAGTTGGATGAGTTGATTGTACTTTTTGTAGGGGATATTTTTACGTGCACCGTTTTAATTTTAAATTTGAAAATTTTTATGCTTATTTTAAAAAATTTGTTGATAAAAGTAGATTTAGTACTTTGCAGATTTTTGCAGAAATTGTTTGTGATTTGATTTTGTTTATTCACAAGTACTTGTAAAGCTTTCAAAACTGGTAGGTACTAATTGATTATCAAAATAAAAAAAATGAGTTACAAAAAAATATATTGTAGGTACTAGCAGACCCAGCCACGCGTTGCTGTGGCTAAGGTAAATAATATTGTGACTATAAATTGAGATGTAAGCTATCCTATCTTTCAAGTTGGATCAAAATGCACACGCGAAATGTAAATCAGATTTAAAATCTGTTTAGTAGTTTAGGAGTCCATCGCGGACAAACACGTGACACGAAATTTTTATATAAAGATAGATCAACCATTCTATTCAATGACGACACATTAGATCGAGTACTCAGATAATGGCTTACTATTTCGAGATTGATCTCGACGGGGGCGTAGCTCAGATGGTAGAGCGCTCGCTTAGCATGCGAGAGGTACCGGGATCGATACCCGGCGCCTCCAATCTCTTTTTGTTGTTTTATTTTCAAGTTTTATTTCTTTTAAAATAGGTAACCGCGTTCAGCGAGATGGAAATAATATCTAAACGTGTACTCGCATAATCTTTAGCGCAATGCAAGCGGAATTATTCGCGTGGAAACCGATAATAATGCATTCAAGAAATGTATGAAGAGATTCTTGCTATTTGATAATAGATGGCGCGCTGCTATATTTCTAGTTTCATTTTTATTGTAAAAGACATGGGAATGCAAATGTTTACTGAATGATTTCAAAATATGTTTTTCTTGAAGATGAAAATAAAAGATATTCCTTTATATTTACTTAAAGGATGCAGACAACGTTATTTAGTACATAGAATGTTATGATAGGTAGTGAGGTGAGTCTATTGCAATTTGCAATATAGGTAAGTAGGTACTTAGAAAAATTAAGTTGCTGGTGCTATTTAAGATTTTTTTTACAGAAAATTTTGTATTGCGTCATTTTTTCCTGAATCGTGGGTGTGTTTACAAACATACTATAACAACATACACATTACCTACATCCGGGACAACAATTTGTGGATCACAGAAAGAGTTGATGAAGTAGCCTTGTTCAAAAAGCAGCCTATGGGGCTACGATTGCATGGATTATAATTATTTATAATTGATTGTATGAAATATAGATTGGTACACATAGTGAAAAGAACTAGAGTGGCGACCAAAGGCCGGAAAACGTGGTTTGGACAGGTCTCTCGCTAGGTGGACTGACGACTTCGTCAGAGTCGCGGGGAGCCAATGGACGCAGGTGGCGAGTTATCATTCGACTTGGAGAGCTAAGGGGGAGGCCTTTGTCCAGCAGTGGACGTCTGCCGGCTGATGATGATGATGATTATAATTATGGATATTGACATAAATATAATTAAGTGATAATTAGGAATGTATAAAGATATTATTGAACTCACACGATGTAAGCTTGTGTATTTTTTTTTTAACATTTTAGCAATATTTTGTTACTTGTATATATCATGGCGTTTAAACAGATTAAAATTTTAACACTTTTTAGTTTCTATTTCGTAACACTTCTATTTAGTAAATACCCCAATAATCATAGTCAATTCATAACCTATAACATTTTAAGTATTAGGTAATCAATTGGACTGTAGTCTTTGTTGTAATATCCGTTATTTAAAATACAATAATAAAACATTTTAGTTCTCAATAAGTAACAAAAGTGTTTCCGTGAAAACAGACATTGTAGTTTCAATCTAGACCGGATAATAGCTACATTTTATTTTAGTATCAACTACATAAGCCTATTAAAAACTCAAGGCACAAGTAAACGAAACTAACAACATAATCTCGGCTTGTACAACGACAAACAAACAAACATTCAGACCAAACCACAAATCCGATTTTTACTATCTACACGAAACCACAGCCTTCACAAACCAATGCAGCCAAGTATCAAACGAAACTTTAATCAACTGTTCACAAACTTGCAAACTTAGACGTCTAAAACATCTATAGACATTATTATAGCATAATTTCAAAGTTTTCGCCTAAACGCCAAGCCGAAATATGCCATTTAGAATAGTTGGCAGCAGAATTTGTGTACAACGCCATCTAGCGTCGGATAGCGGGAATAGCTTTGTTCGAAGAATGTTGCTTTGATTTATAGACGGTAAAAATGTTAGGCGGGCATTTTGGCCAAATAATTTGGGGTCGGGATCGTTGCATTGATTGTTTGAGCTGGCTATTTGATATTTCTGTCGTCTGGGAGGCGGGGAATTGTGGGCATAGCAAACAATGCGAGTAACAATATTTCTTTTTAGTTGTATTGCGATATTTTTGATGTTTCTTTCATTATTGCACTGTTTTACGACGTGATTTTGGATTATTTTCATAGGGAAAATGAACCCTACATTTTTTAAATCAAATTCCTACAGAATTTCAACATTTTTAGAAAGAACTCAACGTCTTTTATATGTTTTAGAGGTTACAAAAGACAATCAACCACGTGACAGAAAAAAAATTGCTTCATTTTTCCTTTTAAAATGAGTTCAAGTCATTTTTTTTATTAAAAAAGACTTTTGAGTTACTTACGCCCAGAAAAATAAATATTATTATGCATACCTAATAATGCATATTATGGACTAAATAAATTTTTTGAATCTACAATCTGTCATTAACGCCCTCTAGGGATCATTTTGACATTACTAAGACATTTAAATGTCATAATTCACCGGGTATGGGGGTAACGCCATTTTCAAAATGTCATGGTGAACTTATAAGCAGTAGTTTGATATTTACTAACTGTTGTTATGGTGTTCTTATGGTTATATTTCTATAGTTGTTGCAATGTGTAAATCAGAAAGAAACTGCAAATTTTTCACATTGGTATACTTTCCTAAGCTAAAAATGAATGGTTGTGATATTTTAATTCAATAAAGAAATCATTAGGATTTTGATTTTAATATACGGATATATTTTCTTTTTCTTTCGTTTTTCAAAAAGAAACTTTGCTATTTGAAGCACGAAAATAACGTCATAATGTTTTAAAAAAACTGTCAATTTTGACAGTCAAAAATTAGTGTTATGTTTAATAAGTTTCCAAGTTCGCAATTCCTGTGATAGTGTATTTGACTAGTTTTATTTCGAAGGTTTCATAAGAGCGGGCCGCAGCGCTCTCTGGTAAACTCGACCCTTTTAAACGGTTATCTAGAACGGATGGGTGGAAAAGTGACCCTGCCGTTGCTTCTGTTGAGCTGTTGATAATCAACAGCTCAACAGAAGCAACGGCAGAATATTATAGACATAAAAGAGACCATATCCATGAAACAATAACAAAAGACCCATTGCCTAACAAGCGTTGGCGTAAAGGAGAATTCTCAAGAAATCAATAACCCACACTTTTCCGGAGTATTTAATTAAGGTCAGCGGTCGAGCTAGCCACTACTAGATCGTTGAGAATTTAATAAAAACGATATTTGTCATTTCTATTTACAAATATTTGTAACACAATCACCGCAACCGTCCTACAAACATCATTAAAATCACATCAACGGCAAAATCAATCATTGGTCACAGATTAAAAATATCAGCTGTCAAAAAGCAGACGACACAGATTATATAAAAGTAGGTATTCCATTCACAACCTCTTTGCAGAGACATCTTTTTTTCTTTCTGTTTATTTTTTTTTATCTTTTTCTTTCTTTCTGTAGGTACGCTTATCTTTTAATCGGTGATGCTTTTTCATTTAGGTACCTGGGCATCAAAAGAGGCGATTCTATTGTTGGGCACAGTAATTTGCAAGGAGAATGCCATTCGCCGTCCTTTTTAATGCCTACCTAACAATATTTTTTTTTCGTGGCAACTCCTTTAAAAGTGGTAAATGTGTTTTTAGATTTTTTTTTTGTTACACTTAGGGCGGGCGTTTAAATGTTAACGTTTTTATAGTTTAATATAAATATGATTGCATCTGTTTTATGGTCTTTTGCAAACTGAGTTGTTTTCGGGATTGAACCTAAATAAGATTTGTTTTTCAGAATTATGCATCAATAGAGTTATAGGGCTTAGTCATAAAACTTTTCGTTGAAGTTTCCCAAATAATTTGAAGCCAACTAAGGGAATGGACAAAAATTGAAAGTACGTATGTCTCGGGAAAAGTTACATTGGTATCAAATCAAATCCTTTATTTGAAGTGCACCTAAACGAGCACTTTTAAATGACAAGCCAAAAAAATATATCAAATGGTTTAACTTTATACGTAACAGTCTGTCCGTCAGTCCTCTAGTGAAGCTATTTGCTCGTTCCAACGTGTAGATTCCTATGGAGAAGGACGAGCAAGAAACTCCATGGTTACTCTTTTGCGAACAGTTTCACAGTGCATTTTTTTGTTACATGATTAAAATTTAGTCAGTTCTTTTATGTGAGAACAGTGTAACACTAATGTTTTGCCAAAGGTACTTGCTAGGTTTCGGATTCGCACCTTCATGTATGAGAACCGGGACCAGCGTTGTGTTTCGCCGTGTGAGTGAGGTTACCGCAGGCCCAATCCTTCCCTTGCCCCGATCCCTCCCACTTCCTAAATCTCCAAAACCCTAATCCCTAAAAGGTCGGCAACGCACTTGTAACTCCTCCGTTGCGGGTGTCCATGGACGGCGCTGATTGCTTACCATCAGGTAATCCGTCTGCTCGTTTGCCGACCTATTACATAGACAAAAACCTTTGGGCAACCACGACGCAATAGGTATGCTTACCAATATACGTAGGTAGATATTTATTTGGATCCGTTAGTGAACATTAATAATTTGAAGGGGGCCCTCTCTAAAGTGACGCACACAGGCTTATAGTGCGAATGTGTGTGTACAGGAATGCATAGCATATGAAGGGGAGATTTTGCTAGTGACGGGAAAGAGTTATCGATAATTTTTGGTTGGCTTTTTTTTAGATAAGTTTTTGTCGAATTCGGTGTGTCATTTTAAAATAATAAAATGTAGACAATACATATAATTATTTGTTGATCTTTAATTTTTAATCTATTCTAGGAGCTTATAGAAGTGTACCTAATTAGCTGATCTATTTTATATTATGGTTGCTATTTCTTTAGTAAAAAACTAATAAACAGTTGTAAAAAATATAATTATTTACAGTAGGCACTATTTACCTGACTCAATAAACGAAACCATAAACTTTATGATAATTCCTACACTTATTACCACTGAGACTAACTACTACATTATTTATTAAAAAAAAAACAAAACTAAAAAATTCTAAAATCTACCTACAAATAACCTCAAAAAACAACCTTAAATTAAAAACATAAGGTAGGTTTTTAAACAAACAGCGGAGAGGTGCGAAAAATCAATTGTCAAAAATGAAAATTGACAGGGAAGAGCCCACCTCGATAAAATGAACGAATTGAATTATGAACACCCTCTGTATAAGTCAAATGATATTATATCTTTTGTTTAATTCTGTGTTTTATTTCTATGGCGTATAGAGTTGGTTTTTGTGAGTGCTACTTTCAGTTTACACAATATAGTGTGTGTGTGTTTTTTTTGTACATTTTAGGACTATTCCTGATGACTCTTGTTTTCGATATATTTCAAAATTAGGGTTATGTTACGTAGGAAATTATCAATTCTATCATCATCATTTTCATAAATAATGATCAATAACTACTTATCAACGAAAAATAGAGATGTCATTGTGAACATTAACCCTTTTTATTTTTTAAATATTTTTGCCCAAGACGCCTTGGTTTGGTACCAAGGCGGATATGATCACTGAAAAAATGCTTTTTATTATATGACACCTAGTTTGCCAAAAAAGCGGACCTGATAGTAACCATGGATAAGCGCAACACCAGCGGAGTTGCGAGCGCATAGATGGCCTTTTGGGGTAAGGGTTTTGGAGATTTTGGGATTGGGTAAGATAGTGGTAACCTCACTCATACGGCGAAACATAACTCTTTGGTTGTTTCACGCCAATCAATACTAATATTATAAAAAGGTACAATTTGTAAGTTTGTATGTAGGGGGTAATCTTTAGAACCGCTGGTCGGATTGCCAAAATTCTTTCACTGATAGTTAGCTACAATATTCCTGAGTGCTATCGGCTATAAAACATCACGCTACCATCACATGGAGCAGCGGGTGATACCGGGCGAGAGTAGCTAGTTTTCTATAAGGCCATAGTATCGCTCCGGTCAAGCCAAAGCCAACCCATTCGTGCCAAAGCATCGCCCACCCTAAACGCTTCACTCAAACACCAAATCTACCCCTTCACTCACCATCCAAGCACTTTCTTTAAACAAAATTAAATTGAACACCGTTTCCTTAATATTTTCAGATTGAATTTAAATCAACGGAGAGTCCATCAAGTCACTTAATTGGTAGAAAATTACCGGCTGCATCTTCATCATAATTAAGGATCCTGGAAAGATGGTCAGCCGTAATGGACTTGCCCACTGAAGGGTGAAAATTTCGATCAAACTATAATTTTTAATAGCGTTAAGATTTTGGATGGCCACATCCTATTTACATTTAGCTCTTAGACCATGACTAGACTTGAGTCAGGGTTTTATTTTTTGTGAGGGGAAAATCATCAAATGACTTCTATCAGACTTTTAGTGACTTAAAACACCCCCTGTTCCTTCCCCGGCTCTAGGCCGAGGTCGCGGTGCCTCATTGCGCTTACCCCACAACCTCGGCTGAACATAAGCCCTATAGGGCCCCGTCTGTGGTGGTCTATTGGCTGAGTCAGGGTCTAGCGCAACAATGTACTGCAGCTTCAGCCTGGACTAGGAGAAAGAACAGAGATGATTGTTCCGGTCAATGCCTTATTTATATTAATACTAGGGGTAAATCATCGAATGACTTCTATGGAGAGAGTGTCAGACTCTTACTGACTAAAAACGCCGCCGTTCCTTCTGCTGCTCTGAGCCGAGGTCGCGGTGCCTCATTGCGCTTACCCCGCAGCCCCAGCTCGTAGGATGCTATAAAAGATTTCATTTGTCTCCAAACCATTACTCAACATTCCCTACAGCCCCACTTAAGGCGAGAGTAAAAAGACTTAATTATTGTCCATTTTTGACGTGGGATTGTGATTATTTTTTAAGAGTAGAGATATTTGCTCAGTTATCATGCATAATTTAGATAACAGTGGGGATGGAGTAGTAAGAAGCTCTCATAATACAATTTTACCTCCACTGAACAAGAGTTATCTTATAAGTCCATGTGATTGGGGGTGATCTTGCTATAGAATGGGATAGCTATGTTTCGGTACGAATGCGTTAGCTGAAGTAAGACCACGGCCTTACTGAAAACCGGCGTGAAACAATAAAAGCCAATGTTTCACCATGTTTATCAGGTTACCGAAGGTCCGATCCTTCCCTTCCCCCATCCTTCGCCAGTCCCTACATCATTAAAACCCCAATCCCCAAAAAGCCCGCAACGCAATCGTCACTCCTCTGGTGTTGCCGGTCTCCAGGGGCGGCGTTCATTGCTTACCATGTGTTTATCCGTCTACACGTTTGCCAATCCATCACAAAAAAAAACAATAAAACTTTGCCCAGTCAAAGTGCTAAGTCCAAAACCCCTTATTCCACAGTCATACTTATAAACCCCTTGGTCAATGTATCATCAAAAGTGTGCAAAGTCCAAAAACATTTTTCAAACTCAAGACTACACTTCCAAACTAGCTAGTTCCTTCCACTAATGTTTAATAAAATTTCGCAATACCACTGGCGGTCGTCCAAGCAACATTCAAATAGTAATCGAATACCTTTAGCCTTAATATTTGTTTCAGCTCTGAAATATACCTATATCTCTCTACAGCTTGCACAGTTTTATTTGGTATACAGGTGAGATTATATAAAAGACTAGCTAGTGACTCCCTGCAGATGTTTGGTATCAAAACTATCCTATGTCCTTTCTCGAGTTCCAAACTATGTCTGTGCCAAATATCACAGAAATCGGTTCAGTAGTTTAGGCGTGAACAAAAGGCAGACAGACAGAGTTACATTCGCATTTATAATATTAGTTTGGATTTGGATTACTAAATGAAGGAGAGGCATGCTTCGGCAAGAATGGACCAGCTCGACTGGAGTGATACCAAGGCCTGACAGAATACCGAGAAATAGAGCTTGAATTGTGTTTCACCGGGTATATGAGATTTCTGGAAGTCCAATTCTTCCCCTATAATCCCCACATACCAAATCTTCAAAACTCTAACAATCTACATAAGACCATCAAGGCACTTTATTATAGTGATAGGCTAGTGCTGAAAATCAGCACCGCGACTCGAGTTGGCCTTTTTGCGCCGTTCATACTTTCCATATAAGTTGTACCTAATTTTTTTACTGTGCAAATAAATATTTTTTCTTTCTTTATTTCTTTCTTTCACTAATTATAACTGTGTTGGTCTTAACGTGTCGATAGACAGCGCTTATTGATTATCATTAGTTGATAGATACATCAGCTCGTAAAAGAACATAACGTGTTAAAGCGTAATCTTACGGGCGAGAAAGAGGGATGGAGCTATACACATTTTATAGCTCCATCCCTCTTTTTCGCCACCAGGTTTGTTTGGCTACTGAGCCGAGCAATGTTGTTCTATTTCAGTGTGGGAGAGCTATGAATCATCATAATTGCGCTATCTCGACCGCAGTGATACTAAGGCCCCGCAGAAAACCAGCGATTGACCAAAAACCAGAGCTTTGTTATGTACTGCACCATGTGAGCAAGGTTACCGGAGACATGATCCACCTTTTACAATCTCCAATCCTCAAAACCACTAATCCACTAACGCAGTTGCAACTCCAATGGTATTTTTAGTGTCTACAGTGAAAAGACTGCGCGTTTACCGACTTATCCCGTAGAAAATTACAGAGTCGAAGATTTAAAGAGAGTACCTAACCATGGAGTTTCTTACTCGTTCTTCTCCATAGGAATCTACAATTTGGAACGAGCAAATAGCTTCACTACGAGGACTGACCGACAGACTGACACTTTTTATCTTTAACCTTTGTTTGACGTTCAAAAGTTCCTGTAAGGATCTGATTGAAATGAAAGTATTTACAATTACTTTTACATTAACTTGTTTGGCTAACGTTCATTAACCACTTCTTGTCTAGGCCAGAAAAGCGATACAATCTCATCCACCTGGATGACCTCTGCTTAACTAAATCAAGTCTAACTTTGAAATTAATTATTATCTTAGTAAATAATTGTTTGAAAGCCCTCTCTAGTTCCTCTCCGAGTTGTCTAGTACAATTAACTTCAGAGGGACGGGAGGGATGAAATTGTAGCGAACGAGATTCCGGGAAACGAAATTGGTGTAAGCAGGATAGCTGAAGAGACGGAACGTCGTAATAGGTAATGAGTTTCAAATTAGATAATTTGTAGTAAATCTAGGTTACAGGTATCAAATTCCATATTCTATCTTCTAAACTAATAAAAAGCTTAAGAGTTTGTTTGAATGCCCTATTCTCCAGAACTGCTGGTTCGAATCAGACAATTATTTTTGTGTTGGATACTCAATTTATTGGGATACGCTTTTAGCTATAAAACATCGCGCTACGATACATATGTAGAGACAATACCAAATTTACTGAAAATAAGAACTTACTCGTTTGAATTACCTAAGAAAAGCTAGTAGTTTCATGACAAAATGGGACTCAGATCTGATAGATTCCCGGTCTGATTGTCATTTTTTTGGCCAGTTAAACGATGTGAGGTGGCTTGTTTTGTTTTTTATATTTATACTAGTTTATGGAATAGGAGGCAAACGAGCAGCCGGATTACCTGATGGTAAGTGATCGGCGCCGCCCATGGACACCCGCAACACCAAAGGAGTCAGAGGAGTCACACGCACGTTGCCGGCCTTTTAAGAAGGAGTACGCTCGTTCTCTTTCCGACTGTCTTCTAGTTTATATCAGTTACAAGCAGCAATAACAAATTTTTCGGGTGATGAAAAACTTTTGAAAAGCTGTTTAATAAGAAAAAATAACTAGTCAAATTTTATACTTATGGTATTTTTGGATCGCCATTCGCAATGAAGGTTTTTAAGAGTGTTTCTTACTGTGTATTTTTTAACAGATGACTGCATTGTGACGTCATTTGTTTTAACGAAAAATATAATGGTTATTCATACTTTTAAATTTGGTAGGATAATAGTACTTAAGTCCACGCATAAAATTAAATCTATCAATAAAGGTATCGTTATTTATTCATGGATACATAGTCTAATAGATTTTTTTCTTGAAACAGTTTATTTTTGACTTTGAGGTTACTGGAGGCCCAATCCTTCCCTTCGCCCAATCCCAAAAACTCCCCAAAATATCGGCAATGCTCTTGTTAACTCTTCTGGTGTCCATGGTTGGCGCTGATGGCTTACCATCAAGTAATCGGTGTGCTTGTTTGCCACCCTATCATATAAAAAATCTTGATTAAGTATATATTTTTTACTTTTTTTCTTAATCTGATTTTTCTCATTTTTTGGAGTATATTGAAAAAACTATAATTCAAAATTTCTGTTTCCAAACATTTTTATCTACAACTATCAGTGCCAACACAACGTTATGTATCCAAAAATTGTCAATCCAAAAGTTGAAAAATTTGCCTTCAATTTACAAGAAAAACATAACATCAAATTACCGACAGATCAAAAAAAATCTACATTTCATTACGAAGTTTATATTCGAAAAATTAAATGCTGCACAAATTAAAATGCACTATTAAAAATCCTAAATTAAAAGTCGGTGTCTTATTTTATACACGTTATTTACAGCGAAAAATATCGATATCAAAAATAATTTTATCGACATCAGGTCCCCATCTCTAGTGGGGCACAGACGTTACTATCGATCCAGCATCCGTGAGCTCTCCGCTATCGGTCAGTGACCCCATGACCTAATGTATCATTAAACTATTTAATTCAACTGTATTAGCGATATCCTTCCTTTTAAATTGGTTGCAAGGAACTAGGATTAAAAAAAACGTATTTTTTTAAGTTGAGGAATACGGTAGTTTCCAACTAGTCAGTAGTGTGGGAGAGCCATGCTTCGGCACGAATGCGTCGGCTCGACCGGAGTGATACCACGGCCTAACAGAAAACCGGCGTGAAACAACCAAAGCATTGTGTTTCGCTGTGTGAGTGAGGTTACCGGAGGCCTAATCTCTCCCTCACCCTCCATTCCTTCCCAATCCTTAAATATCCAAAACCATTAACCCTAAAAGCCGACAAAATATCGAAAATTTAGTGTATCGACAGATATGAATAAAAGTAATTAACAGGTAAGTAGTTATTTTTCAATATTTTATTGTATGGAAATGTCGAATTAATTTATTTTTGTCTAGTCTAGCAACTTTTTAACTACTAACTGAGTTCGAATTGTCAAAATTGATAGTATATTATATAGATGGATAGTCTATAATTTTTTGACGACATGTTTTTTTTTGTTTACTGTCTTAGTGTCTGGAGATCAAGGCGCTTACTTTGTATGTATGAGGATTTTTGAAACCTGGCAAGTACCAATGTGACTTTTTCCGAGTTATGTGTACTTTCTATGATTATTTAGACACCACTGACATACGGCGAAGGAAACATCGAGAGGAAACCTGGACTTAAATAATTTCTAATTATAAGTTTCAAATCGTCAAGCCGCAGCCGCCTTGAGCAAGCGTAGTGATTATTGCTCAAGCCTTCTCCGTGTGAGAAGAGGCCTTTGCTCAGCAGTGAACTGTGGTGATGTGTTTTTTTTTAATTATACCAAAATCTGCAGGAAGACCCTATACCACGCGAAAGGAGTCGCGGGCAAAGGCTAGTTTAAAATAAAATTATTTTACCTTGATTTTCATTTCGAACCCAACCCTGAAGCATACATAGAATTTTAACCACTAACGCTCTTAATAATAAGGTACATTATAGCTTACATGAAGGTATGTAACTGCAAAGGTATGTTAGGTGGTTATTTTTAGATTTTCCCGAATCTGACCTCAACGACCTCTGCCTAAACTGTGTGGCCGGTAATTGGAGAGAACTTAAAGGTCAAATGATGGCGATTGAGAGAGGAATAGAGATATTTTAGTGTCTTTTTTTTGCTAGGAGAAAATCATCAAATGACTTCTCCCGCCCAGGGTAAGGCGAGAGAGAGTGTCAGACTCTTACTGACTAAAACACCCTGTTCCTTCTCCTGCTCTGGGCCGAGGTCGCGGTGCCTCAATGCGCTTACCCCGCAACCCTGGCATGAGAAGAAACGGGTTAGTTTATAGTCAGTAAGAGTCTGTGTCTCCCTATCCCCTCACACAAGAGAAGTCATTTGATGATTTCCCATCCCCATTTAAAAAGAAACTTGTCGAAATTTGTGCCCAATCGATCAATAAAACATTGCATAATAAATAAAAAAAGAAAGTTCGTAAAATAGAGTATTCCGTTCATCCCCCTTTTTACCGAGTAACATGGTAAGGTAAACAATCTATATAATATTGGATACCCATCCATCTATGGGAACTGATTACCATAAAATATTCTATGAGAATATATGACCATTACCATAATATACATACAGAACTAGCGACCCGCCCCTTTTTCGCAAGGGTGCAATGCTAATACTAAATTTCTCCACTATTTAATGGATGTTATTATACATATAAACCTTCCTCTTCAATCACTTTATCTATTGAAAAATCGCATCACAATCCGTTGCGTAGTTTTAAAGATTTAAGCATACATAGCCGGCCATTGGCCCGGAGGTTAAGCAGCCCGCTTCTCATGAAGGTGTGGGTTCGAAACCTGGCAAGTACCAATGTGACTTTTTCCGAGTTATATGTACTTTCTATGATTATTTACACACCACTGACATACGGTGAAGGAAAACATCGTGAGGAAACCTGGACTTACAATTTCTAATTATAAGTTTGAAATCGCCAACCCGCATTGAGCAAGCGTTGTGATTAATGCTCTAACCTTCTCCGTGTGAGAGGCCTTTACTCAGCAGTGGGCACTTATAGGCTGATGATGATGATAGGCTATAAACATAGGCTAACTAAGTCTAAAAATAGTCATTACTTAGTATGAAATTCAGTGCACAAAATATGCACTATTCATAGTGAAGAAAATGGAACAAATAATTAATTAAATTTCAATGTTATTTTTTGTTTCGAGTTTCTCGTCATATTTTTCAAGTGGAAATATGTTTTTAATTAGTTGGGAATTGTGGGGTTGCTTTTTCTGTTTTGTAGATACAACTACTTACTAGCTAACTTCTGTTTTAAAGTATTATTTAACGAAGTTCTTATTTCTTATGTTTTTCCTTTTAAACACGATTTCGTCTGTTTCAGTTTCTTTAGGTATGATCCTACATTATTATTAAAAATTGCAAAATGTTGTTAAGTTATATATCGCTCTCTAACTAAGTAATTAAACATTGTATAATATGTTTTTATACCTTTAAGGAGATGATGATAACAAGACTGACCTGTGTGTCCGGTAATTACAGTAGTAATTACAGTATTTCCTTACTATTTGTAATAATTTTGTATGAATGCCATCATCCCTTTAATTGATTTTTTTTATTAAAGAATTGTTCAATCCCTAGTCTAGATCTCGGAATAACACTAACATTTTTCGTGAATACTTTTTATCTTGCGAATTTAATCCAACCTAATGTTATAAATGCGAAAGTATTGAACCGATTTAGTACAGACATAGTTTGAAACTTTCGATTTAGTACAGACATACCAAAAACCTGCAGGAAGTCATTATTTAAAGCTGGTTTTTACTATAAATAGGTATCTATTTATTGCTTTAGTAATTTTTAGATAACTCATTTTTTTAACAATGATTCGGTACAATTTTTGCTTTTTATTTTTTCATGTAAGTAAGGTTACCAAAAGTCTAGTCCCTTTTCCTCAATACCTAAAATACTCCAATTCTCAAACTCCCTAACATTTAAAAGGCCAGCAACGTACTGGTAACTCCTTTGGAGTTTTCTATGTTTATTAGCGGCTTTGATCGCTTACCATCAGGTGGTCCGTCTGGTCGTTTACCGCCATATTCTACAGAAAAATAACACAATGTCTATGTGCCTTTTAATATTTTAAAGACCAAATTAGGTTCCACAATATAATCAGTCCTAAGTGCTAAGATGCTAGATCGTGACTCATATAAACCTGATATCACTACATAGTATAAAACAAAGTCGCTTTCTTTTTCCCTATATCCCTATGTATGCTTAAACCTTTAAAACTACGCAACTGATTTTGATGCGGTTTTTTAATAGATAGAGTGATTGAAGAGGAAGGTTTATATTAACTTAACTTAAATTAGTTAGAAAATTAGTTAAATTAGTTAGAAATTAGTAGAAGGTTTATATTAACTTTAAATAGTGGAGAAATTTAGGATGTAGTAAAAGATAAAACTTCTTTTTAAATAAGTTCACCTGTATTTCCAAATGCACATTGATTCGGTCCGCAACCAGTGCCCTATTCATAGCCTAGAATTCGGAATGTAGCCCAAAATGAGTGGTCAATATTTTGATACTAATTTAGGAACTCAACTGTCGGCCCGTTTAACATTTCAGGTTGAATTGTTAGAAATAGTATTGTTTTAATGGCAATTTTATTTGTCTTGCGATTTTTGGTGTAGGTTTTTTTGTGCATGTATATTAGAAAGGAAAGTTATTTGAAAACTTATAATGAATTAGTTGAGGCGCGTGTATGTTTTTTTATTTATTTTCAATTGACTTATTTCATTTCTTAATTCATCATACCAAGCAAACGCTGGCATTCGAATTACCAGGAATTAAAGATTATCCCTTTTTTTAATTAATGACTTTATTTGTTTTTTAAGCTGTTTTTTGCTTGTATCGAACCACATCAATTTCATTGCATGTATAAAGACTTTAACCAATTTCCCAGTTAATCAATCATTCCAGAATGGAACAAATGAAGCTGGCTTTAATTGCAAATAATTTAGGTATTTTTAACTTCAGTATGTTGCAAACTCTGTCATAATAATTTTGTCTAGTCGGTAATATAATAACTGTTTTTGAGTTACGGAGCATACAAGCTGGGTAAAATTTCTTATAGCAAGAGACCAGAACCTTCTTCTTCTTTACCTTTATAACCTTCAATAAAAGTTAAGGATTACCGCGGTTCTTTTTTAACTTAAAATACCTACATGTTTTATTATTTTTTGTTCGGCTTATTGTATTGTTTTTTTTTTAACTTAAACGTTGTATCTATCTTTTTTGTGAGTTAATAATACATATGACGTAGGTACACATTTTATTTAAAAGTGTAACTTTCTTTAAGCGTTTTTTTTAGAAATAAGGCTCTATAGATTATACCTAATATTTTGTAGTAAGTCATGCAGCATAGCAAGCAATTGGACTTCCACCACTAAATTTGAGAATACAGAAAATGTTTGAAAAAATCTCTAGTATTGGAAATCGGACCAAAGATGTCATTACTCACGCACGACAAAATATGCTGAGAAATTTAGAATTAAAAAAATACTTAGGGCTCATTTTTAATGATAAGATAAAAGTTACCTGGGGAATAATTATATTGCTGTCGCGTCACAATGTTTGTATAAGACAGTGACAGCAACAATTTTATTCCTCAATAACATTTATCTGGCTTTTTAAAAATCAGCCCTTAGCATTCTTACAGGCCTAAAAAAAGGAACCAAGAATATCATGACGCCTTCCTTTAAACTTCTTGAACACCTAAATTTCATAGAAACTAATTTGAAATTCTATCCCTCTCAAAATAGACCTCTCTTTGTAAAATTCAAGTTATAACTCTTCAGAATCTTCTAGAATATATGAAGTCACCGCCAAAACACCTTATTCATCAGTAAAATTCAGTACAAATTCGAAACACGTGTTCTAACTAAACCTTAGGATCAAATATATCATGGCTCTATTTAATTTCCTGCCACCAGAACGTTAATCGGCTGACAATTTACCAAGTAATATACTTGTGATGGCGTTGGCGCGAGAAGTATCTGTATCCCCTCCATTTAGCGAAATACGGACGCCATCATAATTAACTCAGGTAAGAAGCAAGCATTCCTATCGCCATTAAATCACTTGTGAAACAAAATTTCGAGCAAAACCTAACAGTATACAAGTATTCCTCATCAAAACCACCGCAAAATCGAAGCAAGATTTTATATTAAATTCTGCCAAACCCAAGACCTATTAAGCTGTAAGTAACATGCTCCTTCGCCGAATAATAAACCTTACTATCTTTAATATAAAGCCGCCTTTAGTACGAGAAGTGTAGATGCTATTTTTACTCCCCTTCGCATCTGCACCGAAATCGATAATCATTGCACGTGTTTAAAAATAACGTTGATACAGCCTCCGCCGCGTGTTTCACGAAAGATATAGGATGGATCTGAAACAATTTTATGTTTTAGCCCACTTACCTTTGATGGACAGCTTCGCACCGACCACAAGAAACGAAATAAAAAGAAAAAGAAATCAAGAAATCAACATAAAATAAAACGAAAAATTTGGAAAAAAAACAGAATTTAATGTTAAGGAAACGGACGTGCGAAACATAAGTGTGGGTAGTCGGAAAAAAATAAATTAGGAAATTAAATTTTGCGAAATATCGGGAAATAAGAAGAAAAACGCGACACACGCGCCTTGGGCAGATGTAGTGGCGCTCTGGTCCAAAGCCTTCGGGGGCGCGTTTATATACGCGCCGGCGGGTGGAAGAGGTAACGGGGCGGCGGCCATCTTTGCCGTTGCCATAGAAACGAGGAGATGGCCTATTACGGGAGGGTGGCGCAGATTAGGCGTACGATCAGCACCCAAAGCTTATGAGATGATATTAAAAAAATAATTTAACACCCGTTTGACAATAAATTAATTAGGATTAATCCCTATGATTTAATTAGTGAAATTTTTCGGGGTTTTTTGGTATTTTTCTCTGTTTTTTTTTTGTTAATCACCTTGGCCTGATTGCGTTTTTAAATATTCTTATTTTGTATGTAAGTTATATTAAATCAGGTTAAGCCGTTTCCGAGATTAGTCTTGATGAACGGGGTTAATCTTTTGAAATGAGGAAATTCTTTAATTATTCAGGATTTTCTCTTTTTTTTGTTAATTTACATCCTGAATTGTATCCAAAAATGAGAATTTTGGAACTAATATCGTGGTCCCACGTTGGGCGCCAAAATTTTGACTTCGTTATTTTTTCATTCATATTTTTACCCTGATTAACCTTTTTTCTAAAAAAAATTTCCCAGTTTCCTTGATTAAAACTCTGCGGTTGATATTTTTAGAAACAATTTACTTATTATTATTTTTCTTATACAAAATATTTTTTATTAAAAAACATTTTTATAGGACTTCATTCTTAGACAACATAAATGAAAACTTGTATGTATCTTTTTCCTTTATAAGTCAGTACTATGTCTAATTCAGGGCTTATATACAGTGTCTATGTTACATATGTTAGATTTATTTACGTCACCTGCTAATATCATCGCTCCATCACCTAGTGGTCAACTGTAAGATCATTCCTAAGGCTTAAAATCCGCTTGCAAAATGAAAATACGTATGTTGTGTTGACATATAATTATTATTAGTTACAATTAACACGATTTTACAGTTTAATTAAAACAACCTAAAAACATATACAAAATTACTCAAAATAAAATAAAATAACACAATCCTTCAATCAATATATCCATACTTAACATGTATTATTTATTGTATTCGTTAACTTATTTTATGCATATCTATTTATTTATGTGTAAAGAATCGTGTTTGTTTCTTCCTTTTTTCTTTCCCCTTTCATCTTGTTCTAGGACTCTTTGTCCTTGCTTCGCACCAACTGCAAGAATTCTCTGCACTGCCCTATGGTCGACTGTTAGAGAATGCCTTAAGGCATTAAGTCCGCCTTTCAGACTGTTTTGTGTGAAGAAATACCTAATAAATAAATAAATAAATAAATCCTTGTTTAGGGCTGATTTTTCAATAGTCAGATAAATGCTATCTGAGGAATTATACAAATATTGTGACGCGACAGCATCATAATTATTCGCAGGTAACTTTTATCTAATCGTTAAAAATTCAGCCCTAAAAAAAGAACTGTAACTTGCAATAATTCTTGGACCCATGGTACTAATAAGAATAAAAGCCAGCCAGAGCTGGATGCGCCCTTTATATCTCAGGGTAACTTTACAAGCCGAAACTAGAAGCCATGATGCAAGCATCAGGTCGTCTCGACCGCAGTGATACCACGGCCTCACTGAAGACAATTTTTCTCCTACCCTCAAACCGCTAATCCAAAATGCCCAACTGCGTATTTCTATGTCCTCTAGTGTTGCCAGTATCCAAAGATGGCGCTGATTGCTAAGCATCACGTGAAATGTCTGTTCGTTTGTCGTTCACAACCGTAAAAAGTATGCCTAAGTTCATTTAATGAAAAAGTTTTAAACAGAATGGTGTTTTGAATTCGAATTTTTAGATTGGCAGTTGGCGGATGGCTATAGGATTCACCAGAAGTGTTGCAAAGGGGCTACCAGCTATTATTTACAGCGTAATATATTTCAGCTTGTACTAAGTATAGCTGAAATATGGCACTGGTACTTGCGATTAAATGAAGACAAAACATCTTGTGTATTTATTTACTATTTATTATTTATCACAAAAAATACAAAATCAATTTAACTTAAAAAAATAATAATTCATATTTTTGCTGACACTACCTCTCTCTGCGTCCGTTTCAACCCTCCGCTTACGCACACTAACTCAGAATCCAACACAACCCCAGCATCTTCCCTATGAATACGGCACACTGTTGCAAAATGTCAAGTTTTCCAACTACAAACACAGATGGCACTGTTCTCAATATAAGCAAAGGTACGCCCGACACGCTGGGAAACTGCGTCTCTCCGTGTTTCAAACGAAATGAGCTATTGTTTCACACACAAGGTACTATATCGACGAATATATTTGTCTCTTTCTAGCCCTATAGTGTTACATCGAGTGTCTCGCTCTGTTGCACAGCGTTTGACAGATGTAAATTCGCAGGAAAAAAATTGATTTTCTCACTCGTCAATGCAGTTTCATATTTTTGACATTTTTTCGATGGGATTTTTGGATTTTTTTGTCTGTTATTCTAGATTTTTGTTAGTTAATGTTATATAGTCGTTTCAATACCTAGAGACTTTATCGTATTCGTGGCACGATCTAAGAATTTTCTCATTTTCAATAGCAATGTAAAATGATATACCTATTTTTGTAGTCTACGCTATTAAATATTTTACTAATGTTATTCCTTGATGATTTTGCTGAATCAAAATTTTACCGTAACCCTAAAAGAATAAGGTTGAAATTCAGCTGCGTGTACCAATTTTTGTAACATTGTAACTTTCTGCCCGCGCTGAATATTTTATTACGTCGGTGTTTAACGCTACTCGTTCATAGATGGCAGTAGTAAGGTTCCTCGTTAATATATTTTAAGAAATCAGAATAAAAAAATTAAAAATGACTTTCAACGATAGCATTAGGCATTACATTTATTTGTACATTATATGTACCATTTTTGGTAAAATTGTTAATTAAAGTTACATTTAGTTATTACTACTCGACGCTAGATGGCGGTAGGTAAACCATGGGGATTTTGTTATTCTTATTATGACTAACTTATAAGGTTATTTCTGAAAAATATTATTCTATTTTATGACAATTTGTAATTGTAAGAAAACTTTTTTAAATTACCAAATGATTTCAGTAACTTAGGTAACTTTTTTACATAATTATCATCTTTATGTGAAATATAAATAATTATAAATAATGTTTTATCATCATCATCACCATCGTCATTATCATCATCATTTATAGCGATTTGAAACTTGTAAATAGAAATGATCACTCTTCCTGCTTTCCTCACGACGTTTTCCTTAACCGTATATCAGTGGTGTCTAAATAATCATAGAAAGTACATACATATATATAACTCAGAAAAAGTCAAAATGGTTGCCAATTGCCTGGATTTGCAAATGTGTAATACAATCGCAAAAGTTTGTTAGCATGGATTATAATTCCCATATAAATATATTACTAGCGGTCGCCCGCGGCTCCGCCTACGTGGATGTCGATTTGACCCTATTTCAATATTTTTTTAATTTTCGGCTCGACCGAAGTGATACAACAGCTTTACAAAAAACCGGCGTGAAACAACCACAGCGTTGTGTTTAGCCGTGTGAGTGAGGTTACTGGAGGCCCAATCCTTCCCCTCCTCCAATCCCTAAATCTCCAAATCCCCAACCCCCAAACAGTCAACCACGCACTTGTAACTCTTCCGAAGTTGCGGTTGTCCATAAGCGACGCTGATGGCTTACCATCAGGTAATCCGTCTGCTCGTTTGCCGACTTATCACATAAAAAAAATATATAGTTAGTCTGTTTAATTCCAAACATCGGACGAGCAAACAAATACCTTTAATAAAGTATTCCTACAGAAAAAACAATATGGAATCAACTTCGAAATTTTCCAATCGCTCGCTGTAACAAACAAATGAAAATACACAGTTAGCACATACTCTTTCGAAAAAAAACAACGCACGAAAAACATATTTTCAAACTATTTCCTCATTATTACAACTGTTTTTTGAATACGGATGTAGGTAATATTGTTTCACTGGATATGGCACTTTTTTGAATTAAAAATTTGCAGTTACGTGTCAGTTTTTTATGTGATAACACGGCAAACGACCTGATGGTAAGCAATCGGCGAAGCCCATGGACACACGCAACACCAGAGGAGTTACGAGTGCGTTGCCAACCATTTGACAATTCGGGTTTTTCATGGAGGTTCTTGCTCGTTCTTCTCCATCGGAATCTACACTTTGGAACGAGCAAATAGCTTCATTAAGTGGACTGACACTATATCTTCATCGTTTGACGTTAAAAAAGTGCCTGTAAGGGTCTAATTGAAATAAATAATTTTTGACTATTCACTTTTTTGACTTTTTATGGGTGGATCTTTTTAATTTATTACAATATGAGTCATCAGATAATTTGCCAGTCTATGTAACAAAGGCTAGAATACAACATTAAAATAAACATGAATTAAAAGGGATTTTTTAAAACTAAAGAGTCAATCACTACAGATGGGCCCATTAGAGCCTATGTCCAGCCGGGGTAGCGGTTTAAGCGCAACTGTATGTAAACCGCTAGTCTTAGAGCAGGAAAATAAACGGGATTGGTTTTAGTCAGTAAGAGTCCGACACTCCTTTCCTAAGGCGGGAGAAATAATGTGACGACTTTCCTCCATTTAGAAGCGGGCTATTATGTTTTTCAATCCCCAATCCTCAAACCCCTTACAACTGCTAAAAGGCCAGAAAAGCACTTGTAACTTCTTTGGCGTTGCAAATGTCCATGGGCAATGCAGATTTCTTACTATCAGGCGATCTATTACTTTACAATCCTCTTTTCACCCCACCCTGGACGAATGAGGTCATATAATGATTTCTTCTCTCAAAAAAAAAAACATGTTAAGTCCAGAGAAGAGACTCATTGCTGCCAGTTTTTGTTTTACAAGTTAGGCTTATCTAGTCATATTTATAAGTCTTCGTTAGCAAATATTTTTCAAAAACTCATGAGTTCAGAACCAGAACAGTCTGCCGGCTGACATTTTGTATTTTTTTCCGCACATACCTCCGTACAGGTGAATATTAAAAAACTTAGAGCGTGTTCCTTTTTAGGGTTCTGTAATGAAATGGGTACGATGGTCAGCTATTGTTTGATAGCGTTACTAATGATAACATACACATAATGGGCGAGAGAGCGGCTACTCCGGAGTGATACCACGGCCTAAGAGCCAACCGGCGTGTAACAACTATAGCTTTGTTTTTCGCCGTGTGAGTGAGGTTACCGGAGGCCATATCTTTTCGATCGCCTTCCCCAATTCTTTAATTTCCGAAATTCCTTATCCCCATAATGTCAGCAACGCACTTGCAAATCGCGTTGTTTAGTCGTTGATACGGGAGTCCATAGGTAGCGCCGATTGCTTATCTTTAGTTAATCCGTCTTCTCGTATGAATGAAAGAATACGTATTGTTTTTGGGCAGATTTTTCAAATAATTATATTTTTGGGCTGATTTTTCAATATAATTTTATTGAAAAATCAACCCGAATCATAGGAAATTATCGACTTGGAGATCTACAATTCTATAAAAAACATAATCATTCCATTCTCATACTTATCCTCCATCCACTAATTGCTTAACACTTTTTTTTGACGGGCGAAAATCAACGTATTGCTTTTTCCACCCTGGGTCCAAGAGGGAGTGTCAGGCTCTTACAGGTTCTATCTCCAGCTCCAGGTCATGGCCGGGGCCCAAGCGTGATGGTTTTTAGCCTATAGCACTTAGGAACATTGTAGCTATCAATCAGTGAAAGAATTTTGGCAATCCGACCAGCGGTTCCAAAGATTACCCCTACATACAAACTTAGAAATTTTACCTCTTTATAATATCAGTATAGATTGCTTTCCTTCAGGAAATAAAACGCCTCATTTGTCGATCTATCCCTTACAAGAATAATAACAAAACACTTTCAAAAAAGCACAACTCACGCTTGCCCACACTTGATATATGAAGTCCAGCTCATAACGCGCATTCTGAAAACAGGCTGAATTAAAAACTACGTAGGCTTCCTCTACCATTGTGGAAATTGCTTCTGTTATAGAAAAATTAAAAAAAAATATAATGCGAGAATAGTTTTTAGAGCATAACCTAAAATATTATATATTTTTTATGTGATACGCCTAACGTATTAAGAAATAGGTGCCGCACATAGACAGCCGTAACGCCTGCAGTGTGATTCTGTAAGATTCATTATAAACGAACACCCGGATTCTGAAAGGCTTGTCAACGCTAAAATTAACTAATCTCCTGTTAAATCTCTTGTCAAGTCATCTGATTGGTTGTTGATAATTCAGTCAACCAATCAAATGACTTGACAAGAGATTAAATTGATTTTAACATTGATCGGCCTTTCGGAAACCGGGGGTTAGAATCTGAATCCGCTGTGAGTAAGTAGTACACTAGCGCTACACTTGCGAGTTGAACTACATTGACCGCAAGATTTTGATAGATAAAGTATGAGATGACGTTAAAAGTGGCATTCTATAATGTAATTTCCCCGTCACTTCACACTCGAACATAGATTATAGTAATATACAAGAGCACTCGAACAAGATTCAAAATCAAACAAATTTTATAATCGAAGCGACGTGTAGAGCAGTTGTTCGTGCGTTCCTGGCCTTTTAGGGATAAGGTGTCTTCCACACGAATGGGTCGGCTCGACTGGAGAGAAAAATCAGAGAAAACCGGCGAGAAACAACCACAGCGTGTTTCGCCGTGTGATTGAGGTACCGGAGGCCCAATCCTTAACCTGCATCCTTTCCATCAAATCCCCAAAATCTGAACCTCCAAAAAGACTGCAACGTACTTGTGAAGAATAAAAAAGAAAACCCCACTGCTGTTGTAAATTATTCCCAGGTAATCGGTCAGCGCGTTTTCAGCCCTATCTAATAAAAAAAACCCTATTCTTGTATCTATAAAGAGGTTATAGTATGCCAAGAAAATATTTAGAAAAACATACAAACACCATATTCGTAAAAAATATAATCACTACAGTTATGTTGTCCATGTTATTTCAATAAAACTTTAGTTTAAACGCGAAGCCAGTTCAAGTTATTTCGCGATGGTTCAACTTGCAGTTTAACTAACAGTTGTGTTCATGTTAACGTTTTGTGTTTAACCGTACGCTCGCCCGGTAATGAACATTTTTGTAAATTCTTTCCAGTACAGGCGAAGGGGATATTGGATTTTGGATTTTAGGTATTTATTGTAATTTAAATCTTATCCTTCTTATTTTTTTTTTTGATACTTCTTTTGATTTAAATATTATCCTTCTTATCTTTGCCCTCCCCTTTCTAATCCCTAAATGACCGGCGATGCAATTGTATCTCTTCTGGATGCGATGGATTTGCGGATGTCCATGAGCGGCGTTGATTGCTTACCGTCAGGTAATCTGTCTGCTTGTTTAAAATAAAGTAATAATTAATTAATAAATATTATACTACTTATTCCGGCTAACCCAGTAACGCCTCAAAATTAACTAATATTTTTTTACCTACTAAACCAGCCTGGTATTTTTTAAAATATGTCGAACAGAAAAAAACTCTTTCTTTCTACAATTGTTCCAGATGCGATGTGTATGTTAAACTGTATATTATGCCGTTTGTAAACGGACCCACGGCACCGAAGAAAATCTTAGTGTGCGCATTATAAATATTTTATTATTGCCATTATTTACAATACTCCTCAAAAACAAACAAAACACAACATAATACGATTCCAAATTCCTTAAAACAAAATACCTCTACTACTACTCTACCTAATAAAATAAATTGTACCTCCATCCACGTTCCCCAGCGTCTGTACTTCATAATGAAGTACTCAACTCATTTATCCGTTTGTCTGTCTGTCCGTAAAATCAGTTGTACAGCGCATTTAACTAAATGACTCGAAAATATTTACATTATTCACTAATACTACCTTTGCAGGCGAAACGGGGATATTAGTCATGTATTTTTTGTACCTTTTTTAGAGTTAAATGTGTAGAAAAATGTTTTTTTTTTTGGAAATAATTTTGTGATTGTTCGTTTTGTAAAAGGGGTGGGTTTAGAGTTGTTGGAATATACGCATTGTGTACGTATATACCTATACAAATATCCAAGTTCATTCACAGCATACTTCAATCATTCGTCAAACATTCAATCATTCAATGTTCAGTTCATTCGTACTTTCTATAATTGACATTATTCGAAATATCGTTGAGGATACATGTCTTTTCTTTGTCTCACCTGCGCCCATTTTCAACAAGAGTATTGTTCTTATAATAACTATCGTGAAACATACTAAATTAACTGAATAGTAGGCTGCGCGACGTCGCCGCGTCCGCGCACGCTGCTCATGAGGAAGAAAGAGCGGTTTCAAAGATTACCCCGTACAAACAAACTTACAAATTTTACTTCTTTTTAATATTAGTATAGATAACATCCATTAAATAGTGGTGAAGCATACAGCAGTACGCCCGTATGTAGCCGGGGCAGGTCGTTAGTAGAAAATAATTTATTCCCATCAATAAAACTACCGTGCCTGTCTTCAGAACGGGTCCACTTAAACTGGTGTGGTTCTTTCATCAAAAGACCACTACAGAATGAACTTGCACGGTTCACTCACATTATGTTATTTTTACATTGTCTGGACTTAAAAAGAGACTGACCTCTGAGTTTGTTTCGGCATTTCTTCTCAGAGTAGTCAGTCAGTTTTTTACATATAAATTGACGTGTAAAAGTGCCGTTTTATGGCCTATTTGCAAAAATAAATTCATTGTTTCATTGTTTCAATGGAAAATAAATAATCGAAGAGAATACAGTTTATGAATGACACTCAAATCACAGCGCGTTTACCTACGTATCATGTCCTTAATAACTCATACTAATTTCTTTCTTTATAGTAGTTTTTCGTTTATTTCATAAACTTTTTCTTTAAAAAAAAATCAGGAAAAAGATATGTAATGTTGTCGACATGAAATGTTAAAACGTTTAAATAAAAAAAATGTTTAAAACCAGGCTGAATAACAAATACCTTGACCGTTACTAAATTAACAAAAATAAATATGCGTGTCAAATTAAAAATAATTAAAAACAGATTATAAAAGTGTTTTGAGGTATAATAGACAATAAATAGTACTTAATGTTGTTGACACATAGTGTAGTAAAAAAGTAAGCTTCGACACGAATGGGTCGGCTCGACCGGAGTGAAATCACGGACTCACAGAAAACCGGCGTGAAACAATCACAGATTTGGGTTTCGCCGTTTCAGTAAGGTCACTGGAGGCCCAATCTTGGCACTAATCCCTAAAAGGCCGGCAAGGTAGTCGTACCTACCTCCTTTGGTATTGCTTACCATCAGGAAATTCGTCTGCTCGTTTGCCGACCTATGCCATAAAAACACAAAATAGTTTTAACACAAGGCTGAATAACTAAATACCTTGACCAGAACTAAACGTCTAAAAAGAAATATACCTGTCAAATTAAAAGTTACGAAAGAAATTTACGAAAAAAATGATTAGAATGTTTAAAATTATTGAAACAATGTCTCAAAGGGTCCATTATCAATCTTGGCGTATGGTTACATGTGGATTGTGTGTTTGTGTTTTATTGTTTTCATTTTTATTTGGACCTTTGAACACATTTCTGAACTGGGATGGACGTGGAGGTAATATTTTTAGAAAAATACTGTCTCATTCAAAACGAACTATGCAATCAAGATAACGGAGTATTTATTATTCTTGTAATAGTATCTGATACGGTATTATACGGACATATTCAAGGACAGACTAAGTGTGGGAGAGCCATGCTTCGGCACGAATGGGTCGGCTCGACCGGAGTGATACCACGGCCTCACAGAAAACCGGCGTGAAATAAACACAGCGTTGTGTTTCGTCGTGTGAGTGAGGTTACCGGAGGCCCAATCCTTCCCCTTCCCCAATCCCTCCTAAATCCCTAAATCTCCAAATCCCTAATCCCTAAAAGGTCGGCATCGTAACTCCTCCGTTGCTAGTGTCCATGGGCGGCGCTGATTGCTTACCATCAGGTAATCCGTCTGCTCGTTTGCCGACCTATTAAATAAAAAAAAAGACTTGATTCTGGTACTCAAATGAAACAGCTTTTTTTCGGAAGAACAATATGGAAATCACAATACACATGTTTATTTCTTCATGCAGAGTGATTAGTCAGCTGTTGCGATTCGTATGGGGAAGTAAATTTATTTTTGAGATTTGGATATTGGTCCCAAGTCTGACAGACTTCAGAATTTCGAACACCGCCGTTTATTGGCAAGCCTATGTGTGTTCTACAGACTTCACTTCGGAGAGTGTGCCATGGAATTCCATAATTTAATTCCCCCTGCACCATTTCACTATCGAACTTCGAATCGTGGGCAGGGACTCCATCCATATGTGGTCAAAATTCCTCTCCACCATACCACTCGATTCGCCTCTTCATTTATTATGCAAACTGCTAAAATCTAAAATCTCCCCGCGTCGCTGTCGTCGTTCCTAGAGACCTACGATTTAGGGATTTTCAAGGCAAGAGTCAACAGGCATTTTTAGATTTTACGTGTTCCACCTTAGACCCCGTCATTGCTTTCCACCAGGCGTGATCAAACAGGAGGTCAAACGCACTCAAATAAATAATAAAAAAAAATATATGGAAAAGCTTTTGTAGGTTGTGAGCACTATATAAAGTCTAAAATCTAAAATCCGCTCCTTGAAAATGCCAGCCTCTAAATATTTTTGTCGCTTGGAAGTTTAAGATTACAGCTCCTTTGAGTCACCCAGTAGTACCCATTCTGCACCGTCTCGCCTTCTGCAGCTAGTATTCTTTACATCTTTATTAATTGAAATTGACCGTGGTGTGTTTCCTGATCTAATGAAGTGTTGTAAAATAATTCCCTTATTATTCAAATCAGGTAGTACTTCTGATCCAATTAACTTTATACCTATTTCAGTACTACCGATGCATGTCTAGTAATTTTTTTGAAAATATAATTTTAGATAAATTGCAAAGACTTTTTAATAGGCTAACACCCGGTTTCCGAAAGGCCGATCAATGTTAAAATCAATTTAATTTCTTGTCAAGTCATCTGATTGGTTGACTGAATTATCAACAACCAATCAGATGACTTGACAAGAGATTTAACAGGAGATTAGTTAATTTTAGCGTTGACACGCCTTTCAGGAACCGGGCGATTAAGTATTACAAACAAAACAGTTTGGTTTTACAGAGGTTCTTTTAACAACTGATGTGTTGAACTTCTTAGTCACATTTATGACTCGTGGGAGAACTCAAGCGAAGCTTTGGGAATATTTTGTGATTGATCCCAGGCGTTCAATTGCGTGCTTCATCATGCATTGATCAGGAATTTATCCCATTACGGAATAAGAGGTGCCTCTCAGGACCTTCTTACCTCGTACCTAAATGACAAGGTTCAGAGTGTTGAAGTAAACGGAATATTTTCTGCCGATTCTGGTCTGAAGATGGTTGTTCCTCAGGGTTTGGTTCTCGGCCCGTTTTTTATCTATATTGATGACCTGCATTACCTCGTAAAGGATAGACATGAGGTAGTGTTGTTTGCTAATGATACTTCACTATTATTAAAAACTAAATGTATTAAATTTACAACACCAAAAGTTTTAAGGGCGAGGAGTTGAGTCCTGTAGATACAACTGCCTTTTTAAGGCTCTAGTGGGGCCCACATATAGGTGGTTTGTCGAAGAAGCTCAAATCTGCAGCGTATGCTTTTAAAAATTTAGAAATTTAACAGATGTAGATACAGCGCGGTTAGTTTATTTTAGTAATTTAATAATCCAATCATCATGTCATAATATATAGTATTCTGTTATGAAGGAATGCTGCTGACCGTTAGTCTTTCTTTGTTCTGCAGAAGAGAGCTATTTGATCAATCTACTTGTAATCTTAGTCCGAGCCATTCGCTTAGGGAATTATTCAAAAAAATTAAAATAATGATAGTTGCCTCTCAATACATTTATCAAAATGTAATTCACGCTCATAAAAACAAAATTATTGATGATAACGCGACATCCACTCGTGGACAACCTGTCGACAACAAATGGATGCCGTGCGACAAGGCGGGTGTCGAGTAGCTTTTATGAGCTGTGACCTTAAGGCGTCCTCTTCTCATACTTGTGGGTACAAAACCTGGACTTATAATTTCCAATTATAAGTTTGAAATCGCGAATCCTTCTTGAGCAAGTATCGTGAATATTGCTGAAATCTTCTCCGTGTGAGAAGATGCCTTTGTTCAGCGTCACTTTTAGAGTGATGACGATAAAGATAACATTAAAATTTATTTTGTTACAGGTGAGTCAACGAACATATCAAAATATATGAAAAGCGAACCGGCTTACGCGAATCTTTTAATCATATTAACGTTTCAAATGTGGATAATGTTTTTTACTAATATTTGTGTTTTAATTTCGGTTATAAGTGAAAGGATATGTGGTTTGGATTGGTTTTTAATATTTACTGCGATCAATATGATTATAGCTTTCATATCGTCTATTTATTTTGTTTTACATTGTAATTTTGTAGATGTTCATTGCTTTGATCATACTCCAGGGCGGGTAACGAATGATGCCGCTTACTCCGTTACCTTGTGTGTCTTATGCATACTGTATTTAATTCTTCTATCCATGTATTCTTATGTCGTTTATAAATACAGAGAACATCTGAAAATTATGTATATTTTGTTTTATTTCTTAACTTGTTCATTCAGTTTTGGTTTTAAGTGTGGGTGGACCATGCTTCGGCGTGAATTGGCTTGGTCGATTTATGCCACAGCCTGATCTAAAACTGGTGATTCGCTATTTGAGTGAGGTTTACAGGAGTTCCTATCCTAATCCTCGAATATCCTGATGATCAAATCCTTTGCCCCTAAAAATGTGAACGCACTCAGTAACACCTCTTGTGTTTTCATCGGCGGCTGTGACTTCTCGCCTTCGACCTTAGTCAAGGCCATGGTGCGGAGTGAGTGGAACTGGGAAGCTGTTTCCTCTTTCTGCGAAGCTGTGATGCTTGCAAAGAAGAAGACCAATTCCTTGGGGAAACTATCCTCTTCACGCTCAAACCGCCGCAGTAGGAGTAACTCCAGGCGTCAATGGTCGCGAAACGATCATCGCGTAGCGCCTCAAAGAGCCAATTGATCACCACAGATGAACTCGACAGAGCTGATGTTCAGCCAGGCTTGCAGCTCAAGTGAAATTAGGCACCGCAACCTCGACCTGGTGCTGAAGAATGAATGGGGGGGTTTAATCAGTAAGAGTGGGTAACGAATGGGACAGCTCGGCTGGAGTGATACGAAGACCTCACAGAAAACCAACGTGAAATAACCACAGCGTTGTGTATCGCGTGAGTGAGGTTACCGGAGATCCAATCATTACCCTCCTCCAATCCATCCCTAATCCCAAAACCTTAAAATCCTCTCCATTGTTTCGGGTGTCCATGGGCGGCGCTGAATGCTTACCATCTGGCCTGCCCATCTGCCCTCCTATCACAAAAAAAATTAAAACGGCGGTCCCAGGAATCATTTGGCTCTATATTATATGCTTTGCGCCGCTTAAAAGACAGTATATCAGTGAAGTTCCCGGCGCAGGTTCTTGACATTTAAGAGTCAAAAACATTCACAAAGAAAATTGACAATGTCAACAATTAAAATTGATAAGTAAACACCATGAAATTTTCAATCAAAGCAAAAATAACCATATCAAAAAAACATTGTACCGACTGCCACGGATAGTAAATTCAGAACCTTATGCGTTTATAATTAAGTTGTCATTTTAAAATGTGTAAATGGGAATGGAAACCCCTCTTTGGATCTTGTGTTGAGATATGGAGGATCTGTAATATAATTTTGTCCTTTGGCTGTGTCCTATTCTCTGGAACCTTTGGCCCGTTTACTAGTTTTGCTTATATACTTGCAGGTAACGTTAAAATTCAATTATTTGTTATCAAGGTCATCGCCATTGATACTCCATTTTGAGGAGTAAACATCATCTACTGACTTACGTATCTCTTCTTTTTATGTAATAGGTCGGCAAACGAGCAGACGGATTACCTGATGGTAAGCGATCAGCGCCGCCCATGGACACCCGCAACGGAGGAGTTACAAGTATGTTGCCGACCTTTTAGGGATTAGGGATTTAGAAATTTTGGGACTGGGGAGGGATTGGGGAAGGTAACCTCACTCACACGGCAAAACAACGGTGTGGTTGTTTCACGCCGGTTTTCTGTGAGGCAGTGGTATCACTTCGGTCGAGCCGTCCCGTTCGTGCCGAAGCCTGGTTCTCCCACACTTGGCTTAGGTGGGGCGACAGGGAGTATTAAAATGACTAAGGAGAAGGAACGGAATTTTGAATGAATATTTGAATATCATCCCCCTTCTTTCTTTTTTCTTTCTTTAAATAATAGCGTTGCCGCACTTTAGAATTTTCTCCAGTGACTTGAGTGCGTACGTGACTTGCTTTTCATGAATACAATTTCACATACGTTTAACACCTAGATCCGGACCAAAAATTTTTGAATCACACAAAGAGATTGTTCTCAGTGGGAAACGAAATCGCGGCACGTTGCACGACAGCCAATGGTTGCCGGTTACCACGACCAGCTACCATATCAACCGTGCTGTCAAATTCCGAGCTTCTCCTGGTCCGAGCCGGGGCCGTGCGCTTGCGACTGCAACCCTGGATAGACATTGCTCCTAACAGACTCCATCTTTGGTGGTCTGATGGCTTGTAGATGTGAGGTACGCTCGGGTCTGGCTGCGAGATATATATGCTAGCTCAACGTTCCTAGAACTTTCAACATCATTATCATCAAGGGCTTTGTAGGGTTGTTGGACTTTAGGCGGGTTTATAAGAGGATTTGCCTTAACCCCATGTCTGATAGATTGGTTGGAGATCGCATACAGGTGTATTAGGAAACCAATGGTCAAAGAAAGGGGGTCCTTTCCTCAACATCTACAATCCTCAAAATCCTAACAACTCATATCGCACATAATAACTCCTGGGGTATTGAGAATTTCCATAGAGGTTGCCAATTGCTTACCATCAGGGGATCCTAGCCAACCACTTACAAAAAGTGCGCTGCTACACAAACTTCGTTAGAAATGGTATGGACGAGAAGACCAACCGTGATAACACATGATACACTTACGACGTAACTATACAACTTCGTCAAGAAGACCACGCAAAACCTATACAGCTGTTCATGGTCTTTTCGAAGATCGCCATGGTTGTCGATTCTTCTTTCAATTTCAATTTTTTTCAGGACCTGGAAGTGAAATGGCTACAACGTGCAAGAGCGACCCTGATTATTGTTGGCTGATGACTATGCTAAATTATTTAATGTGGATCCTGTTTTTCGGCAGCTGCCTCATCATTTGTGCTTGCGTTATGCAGAGCATCTGCCTAATACACTGTTCTATGGGTTTAATAGTTCTGGATATGGTATTATCAGTTTTTATTTTTATTCAATATTTGTATTATTGTTTTCTCTATAACAGAATGTGTTTTAGTCGTAAAAATGCTTCGGAAGGCGATGCAACTGTCTTATTACACGTGTTTTTCTTAGTTATAGTCTTCAATTTGTTTCTGGGATCCATGCTTGTTTTTATGACTCAATATAAGCGGTATTTGCAATCTGAATAGTGAGTTTGTTTCATTTTTGTTTTGTTCCTTATTTATTTTAATACTCAAACTAATCTTCTTATATTATTATATAAAAATGGATCGCAGAATGTGTTGGTAAGCGCATAACTCAACAACGCCTAGACCAATTTTGCTAATTCTTTTTTTGATGTATTTGTTATTACCAGGAGAAGGTTCTTATCAAAGAAAATATTAGAAAAGTAGAGGGGAAGATTAGAAAAAAGTGACCCTTTGATAGCGAGATAGTTGGACCCGTGCGAAGCGGGGGCGGGCCCTTACTTAGTATATTATAAATGTCAAAGTAACTCTGTATGTCTGTCTTTTGTTCACGCCTAAATTACTGAACCTATTTGTGTGAAATTTTGTACAGACATAGTTTGGAACCTGAGAAAGGACATAAGATAGTTTTTGCACCAAAAATCTGCAAGAAGTCACTACTCCACGAGAACAAAATCGCGGGCAAAGGCTAGTAGTAAAATATTACAGGCAGAAACAAATACAAACACAATCACCAAGATTATGACTTCATTTTAATGTAAAATTATGATAAATTTTAAAAAGGGTAGCAAGATATGCTTTCTAATTTTCAGGAAAAATTAATCCAAAATAAAATAAAGTTTTATTGATTACAATTTTATTACAATACAATCGATACTTTATTTATAGTATTATAAAGCTGAAGAGTTTGTTTGAACGCGCTAATCTCGAGAACTACTGGTTCGAATTGAATAATTCTTTTTCTATTTGTTAGTACATTTATCGAGGAAGGTTTTAGGCTATAAAACATTACGCTACGATTTATAGGAGCCGAGTACCGAGTGGAATCGCGCGACAGAAGCTAGTTTGCATATGTAAAAAAACAATTAATAGATTATGTGTTCAATTTTAATACTTCTTTTTGAAAACCACAAAGTATTGGATTTAGGATCTTAATGTACTTATAAAAGATTATTATTATTATTAATTTGTAATGCGTCGTCTTTTGCCGTCTAACTCATGCGATACAAAATTGTACCCATAAGCAACCTATTCGCTCGGCCTTGAAGACACCTACCGAACAAATGATGTAACAAAGAAATGTATTGTAAAACTGATTGAAAAAGAGTAACCATGGAGTTTCTTGCTCGTTCTTCTCCATCGGAATCTACACTTTGGAACGAGCAAATAGCTTCACTAGAGGACAGACGGACAGACTGACACGCTTAATTTTAAAGCTCTTGTTATATACTTTTTTCCTTTTTTGCTTGCTTGACGTTCAAAAGTGCCTACTGTGGTCTAATTGAAATAAATGATTTTTGACTTTGACTTTGACCTAGGTTATAACAAAGTGGAACACAGCCTCCGGCAAAGAATTCCACTCCTTAGCGGTTCGAACAAAAAAAAACTTGAACAAATCGACTCTTTAATTTCATCTCGCTAAATATTGATCCAGAAACAGATTGAAACGCCACCAATTATAAATTCTTTAGATACCAATTAGAAATTAGAAATTCTTTAAATTATTTAAATAAGGGTCGTAAAATAAATAGTAGCTCTTACCTCTAGGCTTCAAACATCAGATTGAAGCATCGGTAACTTTTCAAACAGCTGTTTTCCAATGTCGTACACCTTTGCACTCCCCCTTGCGACTCCCCCCTCGTCCTAAGCATACGTTGGGGGGTCAAAACAAACGATTTTATTAGTTTGCTATCCGTGTTTGTGTCTCAACACTATTGTATTGTGACGTCACTTGACCAGAAACTGGATATTGGCGGCGTTTCAATCTGTTTCTGGACAAGGGTTTTAAATTAAAATAACAGGCATAGTTTGACGGCCTTTTTCAGGCGTTGCTTTGAGGACTATCATTAAATTATAAAATACTTAAATTAAATTACATTATTAGTAAACAAGATCTATATTTTTAACATGTTTCTTTATATTTTTGGATAGGTTAATAATATATATTTTCTAGGCAATATTAAATTAAATAAAGCTTCGCCCTGGGAATACGGTAGTTTCCAACTAGTCAAATTCAATACTTTTATCCAAATGTAAAAAACTATACTCCTCTATGAAAAACTGAGTTATGACGTCATAACATTTTTGCGTCAAATAGGTTACTTATTTCTAAATAATGAGCTAAAAAAATCTAAAACTTAGTGTATCGATCGATCTATGAATAAAAGTATAGATATTTTTCATTATTTCATTGTATTAAAACGTCGAATTAATTTATTTTTGACCTAGGACAATACCCAATTGGTTCTGGCTCGACAGTCGGGTTTGTTTCTATCTGTCACCTTCGAGCTTGCCACCACAGCACATCATCATATTGCACACATCGGCCGATGTTCGGCCGTTGTTGCAGGGCAATGCGGTATCGCGACCTAGAGTATAATAATTTATCAGCGCTTATTTTTGTCATTGATACTTTAGTGTAAGGGGCTATGCTTCGGCACGAATGGTTTGGCTTGACCGGAGTGATACCACGTCCATACGGAAAACTGGCGTGGAAACAACCACATCGTTGTGCTTCGCCCGGGACTACAGGTTACTGGAAGGCCAATCCCTCCCCCCTTAAAACCCTTATAAGCAACCAGAAGCCGGCAACGCACTTGTATTTAACTCCTTTGGTATAAATAGTGTCCCATCACATAATCTGTCTGCTTGGTTGCCGGACAGAGTATGACAAATCCGTCACATCATCCCAAAACCGCTGCAACTCCTGTGCACCAGTATCTTCAGTAGATACAACCATGAAAACTCCGGAACACTGAAGTCAGCCGCGTCCCAGGATCATGAATCCCGCAAAAATAATTCGTCGTCATCGTCCTTACACTACGAAATATGACTGCACGGTTGATGCGGTGGCTGGGCAACTGGCTGCCGTGCAATATATCGCGGGTTCGATTCTCACACGTAACAACTTTTTTTGTGACCCAGAAATTGTTGTTCCGGGTCTGGGTGTCATATGCATGTGAAATTGTATGTTTGTAACCGCACCCACGACACAGGAGAAAATCCTATTGTGGGGCAACTTAAAAAAAAAAACACGAAATTATTCAGAAGCAAGGTATTACTTGAAGAGGAGAAAAAAACCAAAATAGTTTTCATTTCCCTTGTTGAATTTAATTATTATTCAGGTAACAGCGAGTCCTCTCGGAAAACGATAGCTTAACTTCAGATTTGCAATATGTAATCAACTGAACCATGATATTCCTATCAACTTCAGTTACCTATTCCAATATAAATGTAACCTCTGATACCAATCTACCTTTGAATTTGAAGATATGACGGCAAATTGAATGTCACAGGCAGAACCTGGACGCAAGCCAATATTTTGATACACCGGGACTAAGTTTTCTACATATTAGTAAACTTGATATAGTTCAAAATGAGGGAATCAGACATGACTTTTCGATTATCTATACTAATAATATATAGTATCTATACTAATATTATAAAGAGATAAAATTTGTAAGTTTGTATGTAGGGGTCGTGGTGGCCCGGAGGTTAAGGAGCCCGCTTATCATGCATGAGGGTGTAGGTTCGAAACCTGGCTAGTACCAATGTGACTTTTTCCAAGTTATATGTACTGTCTATGATTATATAGACACCACTGACATACGGTGAAGGTAAACATCGTGAGGAAACCTGGACTTATAATTTCTAATTATAAGGTTGAAATCGCCAACCCTCATTGAGCAAGCGTGGTGATTTAATGCTCTAACCTTCTCCGTGTGAGAAGAGGCCTTTGCTCTGCAGTGGGCACCTATAGGCTGATGATGATATGTAGGGGGTAATATTTGGAACCGCTGGTAAGATTTCCAAAATTTTGATTCACTGATAGATAGTTACAATGTTCCTGAGTGCTATTCTAACTAATATTATAAATGCGAAAGTAACTCTGTTTGTCTGTCTGTCTTTTTTTCACGCCGAAACTGCTGAATAGTGCAGACAGTTTGGAACTCGAGAAAGAACATAGGATAGTTTTTTTACCAAAAATCTGCAGGAACTATTCCACGCGAACAAAGTCGCGGGCAAAAGCTAGTAGCCTATAAATTATACTTAATTTGCGTATTTTAGTCGAGCTTTTACTTTAAACACTGCTGTTTCTAAAATCCAAGGATAATTTTTTTTTATATGCGTGCGAAGCCGCGTCATCATCATCATCATCATCTTCCTGCCCTTGTCCCGTTATATTTGGGGTCGGCGCAATATGTTTTTTTCTTCCATTCTGTCCTGTCACTCGTCACCGTATCGCTAACTCCTCTGTCTTCCATATCACTTCTCAGCCGCTTTCTTCTTCTTCGAAGCCGCGTGCGGTAGCTAATTTACGAATAAAGCTGCATCAAAATCAAATCATTTATTTCAATTATACACGCACTCATGACCGTCAGGCAATATATTGAAACATAAAAAGTCCTAAATGAGAAGGAGCCTAGTTTTGACAGCCAAGAGGTCGGACTCTTACTGGCTAAAAGCCACCCCGTTCCTTCTCCTGCTCTAGGCTGAGGCCACGGTGAGTTATAGCGCTTGCAGCCACATCTTTCTAGGCTTAAATTTATTTACCAATATCGACTGTAAATAAAATAACTAGTTTCCGAAGCCAAAGGACAAAGTCAAATCAGGCCAAAGTTTCCTGAAAATAAAGGATTAAATTAATCCATACCAATTATATTTTTAATATTATAAAGCTAAAAAATGTGTTTGTTTAATTGCGCTTATCTCAGAAACTACTGGTTCGAATTGAAAAAAAAATGTGTTAATTAGACCATTTATTCAGGTAGGCTTTAGGCTATAAGACATCACCGCGCTACAATAGCTAGTTAATTTATATGAATCCTAAACTGAATATGAATCCCACCTAGTGTGGGAGACCAAGCTTCGGCACGAATGGGTCGGCTCGGCCAAAGTACCTATACCAACCACGGCCTCACAGAACAATGGCGTGAAACAATTACAGCGAAGTGAAACATTTCGCCGTGTGAGTGAGGTTACCGGAGTCCAAATCCTTCGCCTCCCATGATCCCTAAATCTCCAAAACCCTAATCCCTAAAAGTGTATTTAATTTTTTTTTCAACCAACGTCATCTAAGAGAATGCCTATGAGTTTTGTTACGGCCTATCTTCTCAGAGTGGTCAGACAGGGAATGCTTGCTTCATCAAATTTACATAATGTTGACGTGTTGCAATACTGTTTTATGGCCGAATCGCAATAACAAATTCATTGGTCCACTGTTTAATAAATTTATTCGATTCAGTTACTAATTAATAGTGCCTATTATTGAATGCACATATACAAAGCTACTACAATACATATGTAGGGGGTATAAGCAGAGATACTCGTTTATGAAGACAATAGTGTCTACTGTTGTCGTCACAATAGACAGGTGGAAATTAAAGCCAGAGAGTTTTACTTGCAACAGTGACTCTGTAAGCTGTGGACTCAAGACATTTTATTTAACTACTATTAAATTGTATCTGTTAAACTTTAACCTTACGCGTTGCATATTAATCGATATATTATTATAACTTTTGCCCGCAACTCCGTTTACGTGGAACAGTGACTTTCTGCAGATTTTTCGTATAAAAACTATCCTATGTCCTTTCTCGAGTTCCAAATTATGTCTGTACCAAATTTTACAGAAATCGGTTCAGTAGTTTAGGCGTGAAGAAAAGACAGACAGACAGACGGACAGAGTTACTTTCGCATTTAGAATATTAGTTTGGATATATAAAAATCAATGCCACTTTTCGTTGTAATGTCATAATTCTATAGTACCTTTACCGATTTAGAAAATTTAGATTTTCAAATGTTCGTGAAAATCCAGAAAAGTCTGTACCCAGAGAACATTTTAAAAAATCTTGAAAAACCGCTAGTACTATATAAAGGACACTTATTAACATGAGGGTAGATGAAAATTCTTTATTCTTTTATTCTTTTTAAAGAATAAAAAATAAATCGCCTTCATCGACGGAGTCGTATCGCCGAACAGTCTACTTGTGACTATGGCAGGTGTAACCCTGCCGAAACGAAAGGCACGTGCGCGTTATATGCCGTAAATCAGTAAAGTATGAATTGTATCGGTTCTGTTCATTCCAGCTTCATATAATGCGCTAAGGATGCTGTTGGGATTGCCTCGATGATATAGCGCGTCTGGAATGCTTGCGGTAGTGAGAGTAGATACAAACAAACAAACAAACAAAACAAACAAAAAGTATTTATTCGCGTCTGGGATGCATAAAAGACACAAAAATATATTAAGAAAAGGTACTTAAAAATAAAAATACATAAAGAATGATAATACAATACAACAAAAGTAGAGGGTAGGAGAAAAATAGATGACTTCTATGCCATTATACTCAAGCGAAGTGCATCTATGATGCGGCGATTGAGGGACAGTATTGTACTTCGGACTTTATGCCACAGGAATTAGCTGCTAGTTAGATATTTGGGTTTTTTTTCGAAGGGAAAATCATTTAATGTGTTCTCTCGTTTCTCTTTATGTGCTACGAAAGCCTGCACGTCTACGGCCTAGGCGCCTACGGGATTTATATTTTTTTCATGAACATAACGCTGTAAACTTCCAATTGAGATTAAATTTTCTAATTTTCAAACCGTTTCTCTATGAAAAGAGGTCTTTACTTTGTACAGCAGTGGACACTGACAACCTTATAATGTGGTTTAATCCTAATAAAAGATTGTTGTCAAAAAAGTTCCATTTTATTAATAAATATTCAGCATTGTACATTTATTGAATGCTTTACTATAAAATGGGTAACGTAACGTTTACCACACAAACTTGCAAGGTTTAAACAATAGCATGAGGGTGTGGGTTCGAAACCTGGCAAGTGCCAGTGTGACTTTTTCCGAGTTATATGTACTTTCTATGATTATTTAGACACCAATGACATACGGTGAAGGTAAACATCGTGAGGAAACCTGGACTTATAATTTCTAATTATAAGTTTGAAATCGCCAACCCGCAACGAGCAAGCGTGGTGATTAATGCTCTAACCTTCTCCACATGAGAAGATACCTTTGCTTAGCTGTGGGCACTTATAGGCTGATGATGATGATGACAAATTTTTGATACCTATTAACCAAATAAAAGTTGATAAATGAAAAAATAAATTCTGTTTTTGCCTAACTTCACACTTACCGTTGTAGCCATCATCTGTAGGTAACTAACTTTAAAACAATGAGTTAAAATAACTGATTGAGTAAGCTTCCTTAGTTAACTAATAACTTAGTATATTTCACGCTATTGTCTTAGGGGGGTGGGTAGAAATGAATGCGTTTCGAATATTGTACATGTGGTTATATTAATGAATTGTATGTTTGTCTGTCTGTTCTACTGAATATTCTGACTACTCTTTTGACGCAGATGCTGGGCAACTGTCTAATTTGCAACGTGTTGTGGGTTCGATACCCGGACATACTAATATGTACTTTATGTGATTTAGAAATTGCTGTTTCGGTTTTGTGTTTTTTTATGTTTGAAAAGTCATCCACGGCGCCGAATAAAGTGCTTAAGTTGGGTAATGCTTAAACAACAATAAGTATTTGTAAAATTGTTTTGTTCGGTAACGTAAACCGTTGCGTAGTTTTAAAGATTTAAGCATACATAGGAATATAGGGACAGGGAAAGCGACTTTGTTTTGATTGATCATGCGTGTTTTTTCACGTTGGAGTAGACAGTGGTGTTACGCTACAAACTGTAGGAGCCAGTAGGAGCCGAGCAGCGGGTGAAACCGCCAGACAGCAGTTTGTACTATAATTATAGTACAAACTAACTACTGTTGTTTGTAATGTTTTATGGCCTAGGTTTAGTGATAGTTATATTGTTGCAGTGTGTGTGATTTAGAATAAGGTAAGGCATATAAGTATTGTACCTGCGAAGCTGGGGCGTGTCGCTAGTATTACATAATTGTAATTTCTAAACACTTAAATACAATCAAACTTGGAATACGACAAAACATACACATGTCAGTCTGTCTGTCAGACAATATAGTGACGATCTCCTATCTTGACCTAAATCTACCCTCAAATATTAATTTAAAACACACCCATATCATCTAACATGTAACTGTAACGTGTAACAATATGGCGGCTGACACTTCCGGTGAATGCTAGAACGGATCGTCGGTAGACCCTACTATTTGTTAAAGACACTCACTTAAAACTCGCAAGTGAGAAGTTTGTGAGTTTAACAAAGGGTAATATTATATTAAATCTTTTACATAATACAATAATACATTGTTTTTACGTGCCGTGTTGTTTTATATGGTACCACGGGCTCCTAGAAAGCCGGCGTGAAACAACCATAGCGTTGTGTTTCACCGCGTGAGTGAGGTTATAGAGCCTCAATCATTCCTCTCCCCCTCAATCCCTAAATCTCCAAATCCCTAATCCCCAAAAGGTCGTCAACGCACTCGTAACTCCTCTGTTGTTGTGGTCAGGTAATACGTATGATTGTCTTCCGACTTATCACATAAAATGAAAAGTGATAAATTATAAATTGTATTCCTTATAGATAGATAGTAGGCTGCGCGACGAGTAGAGCTTTTCTCAATATATACACGTGAGTAACCCGCGATTTTTAGTTAATTTAGGATGTCTCACGATAGTTATTATAAAAAATGTATTCCTTACAGGTAATTAATATGTAATTGTTAAAAATTTGTACGCTGTCACATAAGACAAAACATGATGTCACTGCATTTTAACGTCTTACATAACAACATATATGTACTTGATAAATAACGTAAAATTGAATTATAAATTATGAAATATTGTTATTAAATAGAAATTCTAAAACTGTTACCGGAAGTTGTAATATTTTTCGCAATTAATTATGTTCATTAAATACAATTAGCCTAATATTATTTTATATGTAAATTATTATTTAAAATAGTGTTTGCGGATGGTATAATATATTTCTTATATTTTCGGTACAACTTTAAGATTTCATAGTTAATTAATTGATAAATTGTCTTATGTGGGTAGAAAGGTATAAAGGGTAAGTACAAGTGACTTTCGGATCACTTTTTGTCTTGCTGGAAAGGAGTATACACCGATACAAAGTTAAGTACTAGTACTGTTATTTTGTTGCTATTTTTGTTAAACATTTTGTACAGTAAAAGTGATGAAACATTTGTATTACTTATATTTTATTTTATATATTTTATACAATGTGGTATATCATGGTGTATGATGTGTGATTAAATACATGTTTTAGTGTAGAAAAGCTTGTTTTTAAAAATAACTATAGAATAAAGAACCTATTTTCCATAAACATGAAATATAATCAGTAAAACATTACTAGTAGTTTGACTTACATCAGCCCCCTGATTAATCTACAGTTCTTCATTATTTAGTAAACTTGAAAGTTAATAATATATATTGCTTATTTTTCTCCATTTGTAACATACTCGTGTTTAGCAAAAAATTCACTTTATGTTTCATCTTTATAAAATTATTTTAAATTTACTAATTATAATAAGTCACATTCGTGGTTTTAGTGATTTTTGTTTCAGTGATAATAATATCACTGAAACAAAAATCACTCATAACAACAACAAACATCAACTTTAATTAAAAACATTGTTGACATCACAAACAACTCACCAAAAAATCATATTTACAAGTCACATCAACGACATTCGAGTTTCTATAGTAACTCACCCCATAACTGACAATATCATGACATTTCCTTCGCTCCGTTTTGTTTCACACAGCCGCTACCCACACGAGTTTCAATGTTCTATTGTTCTGCCTACCCCACTCGGAGTGTGGGAACATGAGGTGTGGTTAATTTTATCAGTTCGTATACGGTACAGTACGGTGTTTGATTTGAAAAGTTTTGTATGATTTTCGACGCTGATAGTAATAAATTGCCGAGAAAAGTAACAGAATCTTTATATAATAATATAAAAATTTCGTGTCACGTGTTTTTTTTATGTTATTTGTCGGCAAACGAGCAGACGGATTACCTGATGGTAAGCAATCAGCGCCATGGACACCCGGAACGGAGGATTTACGAGTGCGTTGCCGACCTTTTAGGGATTAGGGATTTGGAGATTTAGGGATTGAGGAGGGATTGGGGGCGGCGAAGGATTGGGCCTCCAATAACCTCACTCACACGGAATAACAACGCTGTGATTGTTTCACGCCAGTCTTCTGTGAGGCCGTGGTATCACTCCGGTCGAGCCGACCCATTCGTGCCGAAGCATGGCTCTCCCACACTTAAATCGTGTTTGTCCACGATGGACTCCTAAACCACTAAACCGATTTTAAATTTGATATGCATTCCGTTTGCATTTTGATTCAACTTGAAAGATAGGATAGCTTAGCTTACATCTCAATATTATTTTATTGCAAATTATTTGTCCATATGGAATATATGACAAGAACGTTAGCCACAGCAACGCGTGGCTGGGTCTGCTAGTAAAGTATATGTTTTTCTATAAGTATAGGTTTTATTATGATTATGACTGCACGGTTGGTGCGGTGGCCGGGCAACTGGCTCCCGTGCAACGTGTCGCGGGTTCGATTCCCGCACGGAACAACTCTTTGTGTCATTCACAAATTGTTGTTCCGGGTCTGGGTGTCATCTATGTGAAATTTTATGTTTGTAACCGCACCCACGACACAGGAGAAAATCCAAATGTGAGGCAACGTTAAAAAAAAAAGGTTTTCTGTGGGTATTAAGACTGTGAACGAGCAGCTGTAATCACTACATAGTATTAAACAAAGTCGGTTTCTCTGTCCCTATAAATCTTTAAATTTAATCTTTATTACAGACCAGATACCCATAGGGTAGAAAACATTAGTAAAACACATAAAATCAATGCCACTTGTCGTTGTTATGCTATAACTCAACAAAGCCTTTACCGATTTCGTCTTGAATTATTCGTGAAAGTCCAGAGAAGGTTTGTACGTTGAGAAAAAAAGAAAACTTGAAAACGTGTAAATTCAACATCCATGCACTCGGAGCCGCTGGTGACCACTAGTATTTTCATACAAGTTAACGTTTTCCGTGGGTAGTAGACCGTCCAGTGTCAGTGCACTGGCTTTTAGAAATAAAGAACTTTCAATCTTCACACGTGTTTAGATATTCGGAGTTTTTTACTAGGTAGGTATTAAAATGTCCTATTACGTATAAAGTTTCTAGCAAATATTTGTTTATGTAATAGTCAGCAAACGAGCAAGCGGAATTCCTGATGGTAAGCAATTGTCGCCACCCATGTCCTTACAACCGTTATACCAGAGGAGATACGAGTGCGTCGGCCTTATGGGGGTGAGAATAAGATGTAGAAATTGGGAAAGTATAGGTTGAGGGGCAGGGTTGGGCCTCTGGTAATCTCCGGAAACACCACGCTATGATTGTTTCACGCCGGTTTTTTGTGAAGCCGTGGTATCACTCGGCTCGAGCTGACCCATTTGTGCCGAAGCATCACTCTTCTACATTTATAATAACAAACATAAATTAAATTCTACTTTAAACATGACATCCAACAGAACTATGAAAATTAATACAATTTCCAATCCCTAGAGGTTATTTCCAACACACAAAAACAAGAGATAACATCCTTCGCTCCAGCCGGCGACACGTCCGCTCTTAACAAAAGTCTGCAACGGAATGGCGATATCGGTTCGAAATTCAAATTTAACGGTTGACCGGAAATGCGGCGTCGGACGTTTCCGGCGGCCGCGTTCCGTTGTTGCGTTTAGATTTCGAAATTGTGTGATGTGATGTCTGTGGTTGTGGGATGAATGAACAGATCGGTCTATGTGTGTGTGTGTGTGTGTTTGTATACTCTGTTTGTGTGTAGGTAAGTAATATGAATGTGTGAGTTTTTAATAGTTTGTAGTAATGTTTGAAATTAATTAGTAATAGTAAATCTTTTGGTTTTGTAGTAATAATTATAATTATTTGTGAAATGATTAAAAGTATTCATTATTTTGTAATGCTGGCCAATAATATAAGTTGGTCATATTTTTGCTTTTTATTCCTCATTCCCTACAACTTTGTATATTTTGAAAAATTAAAAATAGCGACACTCATCATAAATTCGTGAAAGAAACAAAAAATCGTTTAAGCAGCTCAGCTGATAATCTTAACACCACATTAAATTAAATCAAATTACAAAAGCCACCAATAACATTAATTTAATTTCTTTAAGATTATGGCCTCTTTGTTGTCTATGATAGGGTTATGAGCTCCCGCCAAATCGACCTGTCACTTTTGACAGATGACAGCAGTTTGGGCGCCAAACGGTAGCTAAAGATGGCTGACGCGTGCCTTATCAAAAAATCTGGATTTGTTTTCATTGTTGCTCGAGATTTTACCTTGAAAGGTATCAATAGAAAATCTTTTTATTAATTATTTTACCTGGATATTTCGTACTTATATTATAAAAACGAGATATTAGATTGTTTATAGCTAATTATTGTATTTGGAGTGTAACATAGGCATTTTTTTTATTGATATCATATTCATAAATGTCCAGTACCTATCTCTTCCAAATAAATTTAGAAATATAATAGATATAAAGCCACAGGAGGAATTAATATTTACCTACTAAAATTACAAACGCAAAAATATGTAATTTTTGTTTAGTTAATTGTGTTACTTTTTTGTGTGGATTTTGTTTATATTTCACTGAATGAAATTTGAAACTGAAAATTTAATTTTTACTATAAAAATAGTCACGCAAGGCAATGGAAACAGACGTTACAATCTAGACTACCATATTTAAAATAGGTAATAACAAAAGAAAATTGATTTTCAAGTACATAATAGTTATTATAATATTATAGATAGATACGAAGTGTGGGAGAGCCATGCTTCGGCACGAATGGGTCGGCTCGACCGTAGTGATACCACGGCCTCACAGAAAACCGGCGTGAAACAACCACAGCGTTCTGTTTAGCGAGAGAACCGGATGCCCAATACAATCCTTCTCCTTCTTTAACTATAATCTCCAAAACTTTAATCCCGAGCCGGCCAGGCTCTCGTAACTTCTCTACTGTTGCAAGTGTCCATGGGTGGCGCAGATTGCTTACCATCAGGTAATGTTTAATCCCGTTTGCCGACCTATGACAAAAAAAATTGCTGAAATAAATATATGAAATTACTACAAAAGAAAATTATTAAAGAAATTAAACAAATCCGTTTTAAAAAAACAAAACTTCGACCATCAAAAATATAACGAAGAAAAACTTCTCAAATAAAAAACAAAAATAAAAACTCAAAAACAAACATTAAATACTTAAATGAAATTAGACTCAATTATAAAAACAAACACAATTCATTTTCGAATGAGTAAATCGCAAACAAAACACGGCTTAAAGTGTATAATAATGAGAATTAATAAAAATGTTCAAACGACCAGCATATCAAAGTAAACCAATCTCAGTAATGGAATTTCAACCTTGTGTTGTTTGAAGATAGGGTCGAAATAAATGTTGATAGATGGTGTCGGTTGATATGCGTTTATCCAAGCAATGTATTTAATATTCTGTAGCGACAAATAATTGGTATTTTATACAGCTAGCGAGCGCCTGCCGGCTGCTACAGCTTGATGGAATTAATGTGGATATGACCAATAGTATTTTTTATACTATATTTTTTTTTCATTTTTTACACTGCCCCGTACATTACAGCGTATTTTCTCCTATGTCGTGAGTGCATTTTATAAATATACAATTTCACATACACATCAAACCTAGACCTGGAATAACAATTGTAGGACACATAATAGGTTGTTCCGTGCAGGAATCTAACCTGCGACAGTTGTACGGCAGCCAGTTGCCCAGATACCACTTCAACCGTGGAGTTTAAGTCTATATGTGCTAAGATAAAAATCTCCTTTTTAAGTACGTACAAATATATATAAGTACTAATAGGCGAAACGACAAAACTAACGCACGAAAAAATTTACTTTTCAATGCAACAAAATATGACAAAAAAACATTTGTTTTTGTTACCTTAATAATTTTGCTCATAACATTGATCTTCGTATCAGATACAATTTATTAATACGAAATAAATCAACTGTAAATGAAACAATGAATATTTTTTTCCAAATAGGCCATAAAACAGCACATTTACGTTAATATCATATAAAAAATAAAATGAAGCATTTCCTATCTGACTACTCTCAGAAGAAATGCCGAAACAAACTCAGAGATCCGTCTCTTTTAAAGTCCAAAAGTCTTATCCACCCTAAGATAGCCAACCCCATATTTTTAGCCTGTACTTACTGAAGCGGCTTACGTCTCCAACAAACAGACAGTGGCTCCCTCTGTCTTATTAGTTTAGCATTACTTGTTGCTTTATACTTGTTTGTAAAGAATCATTCGTTTTGTTTGTCTTGAGATATTCTAGAGACTTTTATGATAATGTAAAACAAAAAAGGTATTTTTTCATTGAATTATTTTTACATACATGACATACTACGCAGGCGAAGCGGGAGGCGGAAACTGGTAGTAGTATAAAAAATAAAATTAAAACGAATCGGCTATACCTACTAACTTTTAAACTTTCGCGTTTCATAACACAACCTTGCTTTCCTTTGAGGTACCGCGACCTCGGCACAGAGCAGGAGAAGGAACAGGGGGTTTTTAGTCAGTAAGAGTCTGACACTCCCTCCTGCCCGGCCCTGGGCGGGAGAAGTCATTTGATGATTTTCCCCTCCCAAAAAAAAGCCTCACTTTCCTTCAGAGTCGGTTAACACATCTGTGGATACGATCAGCGTAGTGATTAGACGGCCTAATAAGGTAGAAAATGAAAATAAGGGGGTAGATGAAGATTCATCACCCGAATGCAGGGAGCTGTGACATCGCGTCTTCAATCTGCTTGTGACCACGACTGTGCAATCGGGTCGAAACGTCAAACCTACCAAGGTCACAATGAGGTACCGCGACCTCGGCACAGAGCAGGTGAAGGAACAGGGGGGTTTTTAGTCAGTAAGAGTCTGACACTCCCTCCTGCCCGGCCCTGGGCGGGAGAAGTCATTTGATGATTTTCCCCTCACAAAAAAAGCCTACCAAGGTATTTCGACAATTATTTTTCGCGTTAATACCCGCGTAATTATATGTTGTAAAAACGAATCGGTACCAAAAACTCGCTTTTTATACTGTACTGTAACTGGAGCCCCTTTTGATATCTTTATACATAACTAGCTTTTGCCCGCGACTTTGTTCACGTGGAAAAGTTACTACCTGCAGATTTTTGGAATAAAAACTATCCTATGTCCTTTCTCGAGTTCCAAACTATGTCTGTACCAAATTTCACAGAAATCGGCTCAGTAGTTTAGGCGTGAAGAAAAGACAGACAGACAGACAGAAAGACAGACAGACAGAGTTACTTTCGCATTTATAATATTAGTTAGGACTAGCCGTTCGCCCCTGCTTCGCACGGGTTACAGATTGCAACTTCCCGATATTCCCTCTACTTTTCAAAAAACATCTTTCATAAGAACCTTCTCCTGACAATAACAAACAACAAACACAGCAAAAAAAGAATTAGCAAAATTGGTCCAGGCGTTGTTGAGTTATGCGCTTACCAACACATTTTGCGATCCATTTTTATATATAGGTATAAAGATACAATAAAATTAGTTTTTAAACCGTTGCCTCACTCTAGGATTTGTACCATTGTCGTTGTTGGTGCGGTTACAAAATTAAAATTCACATGTACCTACATCATACCTAGACCCGGAACAACGATTTGTGAATTACACAAAGAGTGTCGGTCATCCCAGGGCGGAAGAAGAAATTTGGTCATGTTTCCCCGATGAACTGATTAAAAATCGGTCTTTTTTTTGAACGGACGTCTTTTTACATCGTCATGACGCATCGAAAGCGGAGTTTTAGTAATACGTTTCCTTTTTCAAATATTATTGTGTCATTATCAGACTAAAAGTGCCCACTGCTGAGAAAAGGCCTATTCTCACACGGAGAAAGTTTGTGCAATAATCACTACGCTTGATCAAGGCGGATTGGCGATATCGAACTTTAAAAAAAGAATCGGAAAATGTTGCATTTGTACTTGCCACATTTCAAACCCTCAAGAGACGATCTCCGTCGGGTACCCGAGCCGACGACGCGTAGCGTTCCGCGCGCGCCTCAAAAAGCCAATATAGACCACCACAGACGGGGCCATATAGGGCTGATGTTCAGTCGGGGTTGCGTGGCAAGCGCAATGAGTCAGCGGGGCCCTGGACCAGAAGCGAAGGAACGAAAGAATTTTCAGTAAGAGACAGACACACAGAAGTCATTTGATGAATTTCCCCTCACCAAAAAAAAAGGTTTCAAACCCTCCCTTCTCATGCATGAGCCACTACGGTTTACTTAACTGATTTTTGTGTTAGGAAAGCTTAAACATCATCATCATCATCATCATATCAGCCACAGGACGTCCACTGCAGAACATAGGCCTCCCCCATTGACTTCCAGATAGGCCGGTTGGAAGCGACCTGCATCCAGCGGCTTCCTGCGACCTTAATCAGGTCGTCTGTCCACCTTGCAGGTGGACGTCCTACGCTGCGCTTGCCGGTACGTGGTAAGCTTAAACATATTAAAACAAATTTAACGATATACTAAGCTGTTTCTATAGCTATGCATTTTCATATTCCAAGACTAGTTTTACGACGAACAATAAAATTATTATCAAAATATATGTTGACTATAAAAATTAATTATAGTTCAGTTAACATTTAAAAACTCAAGTTACATTTAGCATACAAATTGAGTTCAACATTAAACAGTCTGTTATAAGCATTTAAAATTCAAATAAACTTTTTTAAAACTTAATGTTCGGAGTCCGATGTAGTTTATTGTCAAAACAAATTGATACGATAGTTGAATTTTTAATAGTCAAGAACCATTTCTTTTTTATTGTACTTACATTTTAATTTTTTACCACTTTATTTGTTTTATAAAAGTGTATTACGAATCCACCGTTGGCGTTGACAGGTTATTTGCAATGGGTTGTTTGTTTTAACTTTTTATATGGAATAGGAGGCAAACGAGCAGACACCTTTTTTTTGTCAGCGGAAATCATCAAATGACTTCTCCCGCCCAGGGTTAGGCGAGAGAGAGTGTCAGAGTCTTACTGACTAAAAACCCCCTGTTCCTTCTCCTGCTCGGGGCCGAGGCCGCGGTAACTCATTGCGCTTACCCCGCAACCCCGGCTGAACATCAGCCCTGTACACCCTGTAGGCCCTGTAACCTGTACCCTTTGTGGTGGTCAATTGGTTCCTCGGCTTACTCGCCTTCCGCGCTTATGGTGGCCGGAGATCATCTCTCGATCCCCGACGCCCGGAATCTCGCCTACTGCGGTGGCTGGGGCGCGAGGAAGATAGTTCCCTCGCCCATGGGCACATGCAACACCAGAGGAGTCAGAAGCGTTACCAGTCTTTTTAGAAGGAGTTCGCGCTTATCTTGAAGGTTTGAAGGTCTTATCGGTTTCATTGAGTGTCAATGACGATACTTCTGACTAAGCATGAGGTTTTTTTACGGGATAGCTCGGTAAACGAGCAGACGGATTACCTGATGGTAAGCAATCAGCGCCGCCCTTGGACACCCGAAACAACAGAGCAGTTAAGAGTCTCTCAGAGAAAAGTTTAAGGAGATCAACATTATGACCGTACCATGTCAATATATTTATGAAAACATTATGTATGTTAGGAAAAACCTACAGCTATTTGTAAAAGTATCTGACAAGCATGACTATCTTACTAGACATAGAAATAGATTAAGTCAGCCTTTATTTAGATTAGCAAAAGTGCATAAGTCGTTCATGGGATTATGTGTTAAATGTTATAATAAAATCCCAACTGAAATACAAAATCTTAATGAAAGTAAATTTAAATTATGTATAAAGAAAGTATTATGTAGGAAAGCATACTACAAACTAAATGATTATATAGAAGATAAAAATGCTTGGAGGGTGGCTGGTTTGACTGCACAGGATAAAAATTGTTAAGGTTAAGAGGAATTTTGATCTCAATTATTAAATTATTCACCATGTTGTTGATTGTTGATAAACTGGATTTTTGTAAATGTGAGAGCCCTGTAACTTATTATAATTGAGTTAGACTTATAGACTTATAGTATATTGGTACTTGTGTCAGTTGGGAGTTGTCATGCTCACTCAGGAGTCTCATTGGCGGTGGCACGGGCACTGGACCGCTCGGTTCCCTATAATATGGTTGAGTTGGGCGGTGCTGGTGTACGTGTCATGTTCGTGAACGGACGCCGCCTATTGGGACTGGTCAACTCGAGACTGTCTAAAGTTGCTGTCCCTGAGGGTTATTTCTTTTTCGGATACTTTGGTTAAACACTAGTGTTACACTGTTCTCACATAATGGAGCTATCTAAATTATGTAACAATGTATTGTAAAAAGTGATTGAAAAAGAGTAACCATGGAGTTTCTTGCTCGTTCTTCTCCATAGGAATCTACACTTTGGAACGAGCAAATAGCTTCACTAGATGACAGACGGACAGACTGACACATAAAGTTAAACCTTATGATATCTTTTTTGCTTGACGTTCAAAAGTGCCTTTTTTGGTCTATTTGAAATAAAGAATTTGATTTGATTTGATTTGATTTGAGTGCGTTGCCAAACTTTTAAGGGATCGCGGACTAGGAGATTTAGGGATTGGGGAAGGTTAGGGGGACTGGAATGATTGGGCCTCCGATAACCTCACTCATACGGCAAAACCCAACGCTGCGGTTGTTTCACGCTGGTTTTCTGTGAGGCCGTGGTATCACTCCGGTCGAGCCGACCCATTCGTGCCGAAGCATGGCTCTCCCACACTTAACTTGATACCACCATTTTATTTGTAATGGCATATGGCGTCAAACTATCAGACGCATCGCCTGATGGTAAGCAATCAGCATCTCCTAAAGACATCAAGGAGCTACAAGTGCGTTGTCGGCTTTTTGAGAGTCAGAGATTTGAGGATAGAAGGATTAGGGTACTCTCTCGAATGAGCGAACACAAGTTTTGGTTCATTCAAGTTTTCTGTAAGGCCGTGGTATCACTCCGGTCGAGCCTACCCATTCGTGCCGAAGCATGGCTCTCCTACACTTCAAACATATATGTATCTTTTATCTATAAGAAACTCACTCTTTATAGTATAAAACAAAGTCGCTTTGTCTGTTCCTGTATCAAAATGTTTGCTTAAATCTTTATAACTACGCAACGGATTTTAATGCGGTTTTCTTAAATAGATAGAGTGATTGAAGAAGAAGATTTATATTTGTAATAATAACAACTATTAAATTGTGGAGAAAATTTATCAGTATCAGTATTGCACCCCTGCAAAGCCCGAGGCATGATCTCCGGTCACCGTAAGCGCGTGTCTGTGGCCAGTAAGGGTAGCTCGCCGCCCGATCACAACCAGACCCGAGCGTACGGCGCGTAGCGTTCCGCGCGTGCCTCAAAAAGCCAACAGACAACCACAAACAGGGCCCTATAGGGCTGATGTTCAGCCGGAGTTGCAGGATAAGCGCAATGAGTAACCGCAGCCTCGGCCCAGAGCAAGAATAGGAATGAACGAAGGTTTGTAGTCAGTAAGACTCTGATACTCTCTCGCGCCCGACCCTGGGCTGGAGAAGTCACTTGATAAGTTTTTAGTACGAAGCCGGGCCGGGTAGCTAGTACAATCTATAATATAAAAATGTTGTGTTGATAAGCGCATAACTCAAAAACGCCTGCAGCAATTTTGACAAACCGTTTTGTTTTGTATTTAATATTGTCAGGAGAAGGTTCTTATGAAAGAAAATATTAGAAAAGTAGAGGGGAAAATTGGGGAAAAGGGATGCTTTTGTTATTAGCGAGATAGTCGGACCCGTGCAAAGCCGGGCCGGGTAGCTAGTATAATATTTATATATAAATAAAATGTTACTTTACGTCTGTCCGCAAACTACACCCTGATCGATACATTTTATAACTGTGCATGCATTTTATTGCATACAGGTTTGGCTCGTAAAAATAAATGTTCCGCATCTACTATGCACCACTGACAGAATTACGCTTGCTATTAGATTAGGATGTAAGCAGAATTCTAAGTACTTTTTTAGGTTATTGATTTGCAATACGTTTCTTGAAATTCAATATATAGTTTAGACATGTACCTATTTGTATTGAAGTTCAATGGTTTTTTGTGTGTGATAGGACGATAAACTAGCTAACAGAAGTACCTGATGGTAAGCAAATTTAATTGAAAATAACTTCATCACTGACGTAAAATCACTGAACAAGCCATTTTGGGGATAAGGGTTTCGGAGATAAAAGGATTGAGGAATAATGTGGGAGAGAAAGGGCTAAACTTATACTGAAATGGGAACACTTTTATCATGGACAGTCATCTTGTTTTGTGTATTTTAATTGTTTAATCAATTCTTTTTTGTTTTTATTTCTCTTTGTGTTTTATTTTATAACTAGCTTTGAAGAATAGTGACTTCCTGCAGATTTATGGTATAAAAATGTCTTATCGAACGAACGAGCACCTAACTTCACTGACGAACAGACTGACAGACTACTATTCTATTTTGACGTTTCAAAAGTACCTATTTATGGTTTAGTTAATATGAATAATTTTGATTTTTATTTTATCCTATGTCCTTTCTGGAGTTCCAAACTACATAAATTACGTCTGTACTGAATATCACACAAATAGTTTCAGTAGTTTAGGCGTGAAGAAAAGACAGACAGACAGACAGAGTTACTTTCGCATTTTTAATATTACTTTCGATTATTTTTATACTAACTCAGCGTGTCCTAGCATGCTTATTGAGGAATATTTAATGATCATGATTTATATTTTCTTTCTTTGAAGTCTAAAGAAAGGTTTTATAGAAAAAAAGCCATGACAAGGCTCTTAAACAACTTAAGAGAAGAAAAATAGGTTGCGTATTGCATCTCGATATTATATACATATCTCGATATTATATTATATACGAAATTGCAACACATCTTTTTTTATGCGATAGGACAGTACTTAAATTAGCTAATTAATTACCTGATGGTAAAAAATCAGCTCCGCCCATGGATACCCGCAATAACCGAGACTACGAGTGCGTTCCCGGCCTTTTGGGGTAAGGGTGTTGGAGATTTAAGAAGAATCAGAAAGGAGAAGGATTGGGCGTCCGGTAACCTCACTCATACGGCGAAACACAACGCTGTGGTTGTATCACGCCGGTTTTCTGTGAGGCCGTGGTATCACTCCGGTCGAGCCGACCCATTCGCGCCGAAGCATGGCTCTTTTAGTACCAACAGACATCTTCAAAGAATATACGTTAGATTTTACAGTTTTCTCAAAAAGAGTTGATCATGAAAAACTCGGAAAACGGAATTCAATATCAATATAGTGTGACAGAAAACTCTTTGACATCATGACGTCAATGGATGGTTGTCAAACGTTGCCTAGAGATTGTAAATTTCGTCGTGAATTGTCAATACGAGTTGGTGTAATTGGTAAGGCGTGTGGATTACACCACAGAGACCCCGAGTTCGAGTCCCGCCGTAAACATGAAGTTTTTTAGTTGATGGAAGTTTTGTCGAACTTTCTGGAATTATTTGTGTGAAAGAGATGAAAAATTAAAGAGTGAGAAGGAGAATAAATAAAAATGAATAGCGAAATTATTGGAAGGTTCTGGAGGCATGACGATCAAAAAGAATAACGAAATTGAATGTTCCAGAACCTGACCGGGGGTATATAAGCAGAACTGCGGCTCACCGCTAGCAGTTGAGTTCTAAGTCTAAAGCGATTCGGAAGAAAAGGAAGAAGTGAAAAAGAAGAAAAGTGAGTGAAATAGTGAAGTGCAGTCACTTAAGTGAGTTAAGTCAGTGTGAACGGCAAAGTTGTGTCAGTCGGCCGGACTCTGCTGGAGAGGAACGCCGATAACTTAACTCCGTGGACGCTGTAACTTAAGTGCAATAGAAAGTCTGAAAACCGGCATTAGTGTTTCATTTCATCCAATCCCGTAACTCAAGCCCGCATAGTCAGGAACGTGACGTCAGGCTCGTAACATTTGGTGTCAGAAGTGGGATTGGAGAAAAATGCCGCTAGTGCCGCAGGACGTAAGAGGAGTGAGTACCCGTTCAATGTCAGAAGCGCAGCGTGTGAGGGAAGAGGGTGCTGCAGCTCGAACCAGCGATGCAGAAGCCAAGCCTGTGCAGGTGGATCTTCTGCTACAGCTGCAGCAAATGATGGCAGAGCAAGCGCGCCGCCAAGAAGAGCAAGCGCGCCGCCAAGAAGAGCAAGCGCGCCGCCAAGAAGAGCAAGCGCGCTGTCAGGCAGAACAGCTGCGGGAGCTTAAAGAAGAGCAAGCGCGCCGCCAAGAAGAGCAAGCGCGCCGCCAAGAAGAGCAAGCGCGCCGCCAAGAAGAGCAAGCGCGCCGCCAAGAAGAGCAAGCACGCTGTCAGGCAGAACAGCTTCGGGAGCTGAAAGAAGATCAAGCTCGTCGCCAAGAGGATCAAGCTCGCCGCCAAGAGGAGCAAGCGCGTCGCTTGGAAGAGATGCATAAGGATTTTACGAAGGGACTGCAAAAGGCTGTCGAACGGGTACAAGAAGTGGAGGAAGGGTTAGGCAAGTTGGAACATCGCGTCAAGGCGATAGAGGAGAGAGTGGAAGAAGAGATCTCCAAAATCAAGCAGGAAGTGACAAGCCTAAGCCCTTTGAAGAGCCGAAGCCGTCTTGCAGCCGTTTTTGAAGCCCCGAATGCGGCTTCAAGTGCAACGAAAGGGCTTAAGATTCCCCATTACGACGGAACAACATCCTGGACCGCGTTCAAGCTACAGTTTGAGACACTTATGGAGGCTTATGGTTGGACTCAGAAGGAAGCACAGTCAGCCCTTATCCTGGCCCTCCGTGATCAAGCGCTCTCAGTGCTGGAAGCTATCGGCGCAAGTGGGGATCTCAGCTTTAGTGCCCTCCTCGACGCACTTGAGGCACGTTTTGGAGACAGCCACCTCGAGCACGTGTACAGAGCGCAATTAAAAGAGCGTACTCAGCGTGCTAATGAGGGCCTACAGCAATGGTCCGTGGAAATCGAGAAACTTGTGCGTCGAGCTTTCCGGTCGACTCCGTCAATGATTGAAGGCACGCTTCTCCAAGCGTTCATTGACGGTATTCGGGACCCCGAAGTACGAGCCGCTGTTCATCTGGGCCATCACAAGAACATGAAAGAAGCTCTGGCCCATGCATTGGAAGTGGAAGCCGTGCGTGGTAACTCCCGTACCTTACGTCTGCGGGAAATGACGACAACGGAGCAGGTACCTCCACGCCGTCGGAACTTCATGTGCTATGGATGTGGAGAGCGTGGGCACATACGGAGCGACTGCCCGAAGAAGATGAACCGCCAGGACGCGGCGGTCTCAACTTCTGACCAGCAGGGAAACTTAAATCCAGCCAGGGCTGCGGGGTGGGCGCTGGCTGGTAGTGGAACAACCCCAACAATCTACATCAAGCAAACCAACGATGGAAATACTCTGGTGATAGACGGTCAAGTAAATGGGAAAAACAGTCAGCTAACATTAGATACTGGAGCTTCAAGGACGGTGATAAATGTTCGGCTGCTCGAGCAAAACATCAGGAAACACCTTAAACCAATTGTTGGCCTACAAATGAAATCAGCTACCGGCCAGTGCATACCGATAAGTGGAAAACTGCATGTAACAATCAAAATTGGGGAACGTGTTTATCGACATGAGGTTATTGTGGCCAAAATTCTGGATGACTGCATCCTGGGACTTGACTTCCTGCAAGGGCACCAGTGTAACATCGACTTAAAATCTGGAGTTTTACTATGTGGAACTGAGGAAATTCCGATGAAGGGTGGAACCCTGGGAAAAGTTTGCTGTTTAAGAAGAACTGTTCTTGCACCAAAATCACAGACTCTCGTACCAATCGCATTACCTAGGAGGAAGGAAGGAAGTTTACCTCGAAGGTGCGCTGTGATTGATAAATCGGAACACGTAAACTCATGGCTACCGGCAAGAACTGTCGTGGGGTCATCTGATGTCAACCGCATTCCGGTATTCAACTTCAGTGATTCAAAAATTACGATTGAAGAAGGAGAGCCTGTGGGCGTATTGGAAGAAGTGGCCTGGATAAGAAAATGCTCGGAGAATCTTGTGAAGAAGGACAGTACGGGAATTGACTTTGTAACGAAAATCTTAGACGAAAACAAAAGTCTGACAAAAGTGGAGACTATGAAAGCTAGAAATTTACTTCTTCGATTCTCTGATGTGTTTTCAAGAAGCGATGGTGATATTGGCCGAACTGGTTTGGTGAAGCATAAAATAAACACAGGTGATACAATGCCAATTCGTCAAAGGCCCAGACGCATACCATTCGCTCGTGAGAAAGAGGTTGAAGAAATGATTGACGATATGAGGAAAAATGACGTGATAGAGCCCTCTTCTAGCCCTTGGTGTTCACCTGTCGTGCTTGTCAAGAAGAAAGATGGTTCAACGAGGTTTTGCGTAGACTATCGACGATTGAATGATGTAACCAAGAAGGATAGCTACCCGTTACCAAGAATCGATGACACACTTGACACACTGAGTGGCATGAAATGGTTTTCAACGCTCGATCTAAAAAGCGGCTATTGGCAGGTGGATTTGGATCCCAAGGACAAGGAAAAGACCGCATTCTCAACTGGGAAGGGACTCTGGCAATTTAAGGTGATGCCATTTGGATTATGCAATGCACCGGCAACCTTTGAGCGTTTGATGGAACAGGTGCTGGCGGGACTGCTGGGCGAAACCTGCCTAGTTTACCTCGATGACATCATCATTGTTGGACGGGATTTTGACGATCATCTAAGGAAATTAGAAAAGGTACTCGACAAGCTGCGTGGAGCAAATTTAAAGTTGAGTCCAAAGAAATGTTCTTTCTTCAAGCGCGAAGTGAATTATCTAGGACATGTTATTTCTGAGAGAGGAATTGAGACTGATCCAGCCAAGACTGTCGCTGTTAAGGAATGGCCAACACCTAAAGACAAAACGCAAGTTCGGGCATTTCTTGGATTGTGCTCGTATTATCGGCGGTTTGTGAAAGGATTCTCGGACATTGCCAAGCCTTTGCATCGATTGACAGAGGAGAAACGTGCCTTTATCTGGGACGAGGATTGTGAGCAAGCCTTTCGAGAACTAAAAGAACGGCTTTGTAACACACCAATTCTCGGATACCCCAGCGCGAAAGGAATATTCGTAGTAGATACGGATGCCAGCAATATTGGAATAGGAGGTGTCCTTTCACAACGCGATGGTGAGCAGGAGAAGGTTATTGCTTACTTCAGCAAGTCACTATCCAAGCCCGAGAGGAATTATTGCGTGACCAGGAGGGAATTGCTGGCCGTAGTCAAAACTCTGCACCATTTCAAGAAGTATTTACTGGGACGGAAATTTTTGATTAGAACTGATCACGCTGCTTTGAAATGGCTGCTTCAGTTTAAGGATCCCGAAGGCCAAGTAGCCAGATGGTTGGAACAACTTCAGGAATTTGACTTTGAAATCGAACATCGCGGAGGAAGAATTCATGGCAACGCAGATGCATTATCGAGACGCCCATGCGTGGAAGATTGCAAGCATTGTTCCAAGAAGGAAACTGCTTTTCTTAAGGTGATAAGGACTGATACTGTTGACGAGGCATGGGGAGATGATGCGATGAAATTAGAACAGGAAAGAGATGCAGATATTAAACCAATACTGGAGTGGCTACGAAGTGGTAACAAGCCAAGTTGGAGTGACGTCGCCCAATATAGCGCGGTAACGAAAGGTTTATGGGCACAGTGGAAAAGCCTTACGCTGCATAACGGACTTCTGTGCAGGAAATGGGAATCAACAAACGGCAAGGACGAGCATTTGCAATTGGTGGTGCCTCGTTCAAAAATAAGGGATGTATTAAAAGCGTTCCATGATGGATCTTCTGGAGGACATTTGGGAATTAGGAGGACTTTGGTGAAGATCAAGGAGAGGTTTTATTGGTTGCATTGCAAATATGACGTCGAAGATTGGTGCCGGAAATGCACTAGTTGTGCAGCTGTCAAGGGTCCACAAACAAGAAGCAGAGGGGCGATGAAAATCTACAATGTTGGTATGCCTTGGGAGAGAATAGCCTTAGACATCGCTGGACCATTTCCAATCACTGATTCGGGCAATCGCTACGTTTTAGTGGTTATGGATTATTTTACAAAATGGCCGGAGGTCTTTGCCATACCGAATCAAGAGGCAGTAACTGTAGCCACGAAGTTGGTAAACGAGGTATTCACCCGATTCGGAGTGCCCTTGGAGATGCACAGTGATCAAGGACGGAACTTTGAATCCCAAGTTTTCCAGGAAACTTGTAAACTTTTGGGAATCCATAAGACTCGAACGACCCCTTATCATCCACAGTCAGATGGAATGGTCGAACGCTTCAACCAAACATTGGAGCGACACTTAGCAAAGGTGGTTGACAGCCATCAGAGAGATTGGGACACTTACATACCTCTCTTCTTGCTTGCCTATCGGACTGCTGTACATGAAAGTACCGCAAAGACGCCTGCATTTGCAAATTTTGGAAGGGAATTGAGATTACCGGCAGATCTTGTGTCGGGCTGTCCACCTGGTGACTCTCGCACCGAGTTTAGCGATTACATAAGCGAGTTAAGGGCAAAAATGTTGGACATTTATGAGCAGATCAGGGAGGCCGGTCTTCAAGCTAGTGATCGCGCAAAGACGCGCTATGATCGACGAGCCAATTCTGTTGGGTTTGAAGAGGGGTCATTGGTCTGGCTTCATAATCCAGTCAGAAGGAAGGGAAAATCTCCAAAGCTGCAACCGAGTTGGGAAGGTCCTTACGAGATAGTCACGAAGATCAATGACATTACTTACAGAATTCGGAAGTCTTCAAGGAGCCCTTTGAAAGTTGTCCATATAGACAGGTTGGCGAGGTATTACGGCAGCAACGATGCTCGGGACGAGCGAATCTAAGAGGGGGGCAGTGTGACAGAAAACTCTTTGACATCATGACGTCAATGGATGGTTGTCAAACGTTGCCTAGAGATTGTAAATTTCGTCGTGAATTGTCAATACGAGTTGGTGTAATTGGTAAGGCGTGTGGATTACACCACAGAGACCCCGAGTTCGAGTCCCGCCGTAAACATGAAGTTTTTTAGTTGATGGAAGTTTTGTCGAACTTTCTGGAATTATTTGTGTGAAAGAGATGAAAAATTAAAGAGTGAGAAGGAGAATAAATAAAAATGAATAGCGAAATTATTGGAAGGTTCTGGAGGCATGACGATCAAAAAGAATAACGAAATTGAATGTTCCAGAACCTGACCGGGGGTATATAAGCAGAACTGCGGCTCACCGCTAGCAGTTGAGTTCTAAGTCTAAAGCGATTCGGAAGAAAAGGAAGAAGTGAAAAAGAAGAAAAGTGAGTGAAATAGTGAAGTGCAGTGAAATAGTGAAGTGCAGTCACTTAAGTGAGTTAAGTCAGTGTGAACGGCAAAGTTGTGTCAGTCGGCCGGACTCTGCTGGAGAGGAACGCCGATAACTTAACTCCGTGGACGCTGTAACTTAAGTGCAATAGAAAGTCTGAAAACCGGCATTAGTGTTTCATTTCATCCAATCCCGTAACTCAAGCCCGCATAGTCAGGAACGTGACGTCAGGCTCGTAACAATAGAAATACTACAGTGTTAGACTAAGTAATGGAAGAAAAAAATATGACCCTATCTTACCCCCAAAGGGTACGCCGTAAGGATAAATCCTGGACACAGGAGCCATAAAATGTGGTACTTGGTAGAATCAAACATTCATGAAAACTTCAGAAATATTGATTTTTCAGTAAAATTTTTCAGCAGCCAATCGTGGGCTTTGGACACGCCTACTTCATAGTTACGTGGAGGTAGGAAAAACCTGAGCAAATTTTAAAGATGGAAGTCGTGGTGGCAGGAAAATGTGCGTTTTTTTTTCTATTCTAATATCATAAAGAGGTAATATTTGTAAGTTTGTATGTAGGAAGGAAATCTTTGGAACCGCTGGTCGGATTTCGAAAATTCTTTAACTGATAGATAGCTACAATGTTCCTTAGTGCTATAGGCTATAATTATAATTGATTTGAGTAATTCAATCGAGCTATCGCTTTAAATGCTGCTGTTTCTTAAAAACTTACTTTTACTTTTGTAGAAGTGCGAAGCCGCGGGCGGAAGCTAACTATTTATAATAGTATTTTTCTGTAGTATTTTCTCATGTATCGTAGGTGCGTTTACAAACATACAATTTTAAAGAGAATCAGAAAGAGTTGTTCCGGAACTGAACCTACAATACGTTGCATAGCAGTTAGTTGCCAAGCCAAACTGTGCAGTCATTTAAAATTGAGGCGCCTGTTCCTCATGCATGAGGTTGCGAGATCGAAACCTAGTATAGTTATATGTATGTACTTTCTATGATTATTTAGACACCACTGACATACGGTAAAGGTAAACATCGTGAGGAAACCTGGACTTATAATTTCTAATTATAAGTTTGAAATTGTCAGTCTGCTCTCATGTCTTTGTTATGTTTGGAAAAACATCGAATGTCTTCTCCTGCTTGGGGTCTGTTGGAAGAGAACTTGGCAGACTCTTACTGACTTAAAACCACTCCGTCCCTTCTCCTGCTCTAGGCAAGAGCCGGGTTACTTTATTGTGGTTGGACCCTCAACCTTAGCTGGAAATCGCCCTAATGGGCCCCATCTGTGGTGTCTGATCTCTTTGACTAGTAGAACGCGTTTCTGGTTTTAGTCGCGTTTCGTAGACACAATTACACGTAAGGGCAGTATATTTTCAACAAATATTTAGGAAAAAATTTTATGTGTAACCCTTTCATCAAACCAGATACATTTACTAAGCGCTTCAGTCAGCAGTTAGTTTGTCACAAAGTTGAACAATTACTTTCAATTTGACCTTGACGGCACGGTTGGCGCGATGGCTGGGCAGCCACCCCGCAGCAGTTTCTGTGACGTACAAATTGTTGTTCTGGGTCTGAGTATGATGTGTATGTGAAATAGTATATTCGTAAACGTACCCACAACGTAGGAAGGAGGAATCCTAATCTGGCGGGGCAAGTTTTATATTACAAAATACGAACATAAAAACTCTCTCTCCACGCCTTTTACCGAATTTCAAGACTTACGCCACCACCGTAAAGATCATAATCTATATAAAATATATTTTAAAATGTCACCACACCATTCCACTTACAACTAAAGATACCACATCCAAAACACTTCTGCAATCTTAAACCTTCCCAACACGCCCCAAAGCCCCGCCCCTAAGAGGCGTGTCAACCGGAAAAGATACACACATATACATAACACATAGAATACATAGTCTTTCCATCCCTTTGTCTCTAGCAGAGTTTACAAACTTTTACCAGGCCACCATTTTAGCTCTGCCATGCCACCATTTTAGATTTGCCATAGAGGAAGCCGGTTTCTATTGATTTATTTTCTCTGTGGAATATTGAATGTTCATGCATGTGTCATTCAGAGTATTGAAATGTATTTGCTACTAGCTTTTACTATTATAAAGGAGTTCCTTTACTTTATACAAAGTCAGTTTATAAGTACCCACTGTTGAGCAAAGGCCTCTTCCAAAACGGAGAAAACTTGAGCATTGATCACGATGCTTGCTCAAGACGGAATGGCGATGTCAAACTTATAATTAGAAATTATAAGTCCAGGTTTCCTCACGATGTTTTCCTTCACCATTCTCAGGGTGGTGTCTAAATAAGCTTAGTAAGTACTTACATATAACTCGGGAAAATTCACATTGGTAATCACTTGTGATTGCCGCACTTTAATGGGGGTCGCCACGGCCTCATAGAAAAGTGGCGTGAACGAAATAAAAACTTCTGTTGTCTTTCGCCTCGAGACGTAAACTCAATCACCCAATCAAAAGGCAAATAAATGACCTAAATATTTTAGTGGTGTGGATGTCTATGAGTCAGGCATGCCATCTGGGCCTCGAGTCTGCTATTACAATAGTGTCAGAATCAACAATTTTGGTTGGTTTTGACAAGGTTGCAAAATTGTTGATTTTGACAAGTTTTGGTAATCTACTAACACGATAGCGTCATTATGACCTCCCAAAGCCACTTCATTGAAGTAATTCTTTAAAACGGTAATCTCGTACATAATGACAAATGAATATTTGACGTAATGCGGTAAATTAATAAAAAAAATGTCAGTTCCTTTATTCAATGATTTACGTTTAGAATATTAATGTGCAGTTATTGTTTATAATTCGTTACAAGACATCTCGTACTATAATTATATTACGACATCGCCGAACGCCAATGATCAGCCATTTTGAAATAACAGATTACGAATTTTTAGCAAAATGACAATGGAATCGTGTAGGAATGACAACACTTGAAAATAGTAGACTCGGACCCCTGACGGCACGCAATTGACACTGCCCATGGACATTACAATACGAATAGAGAAACAAATGCTTTGCCAGCTATGGACTGTTAAAGGATTTGAGGATTCGCGATGGGGGGAAGGATGGGCCTCTAATAATCACTTCTTCGATAATCTCTGAGGCCGTATAATCGGCTCCACTCGACCCGAGTGTTAGCTTTCTTCCTCCCATCCCTCCTCAATCCTCCTCCGATACCCTAATCCGTAAAAGGGCGGCAATGCACTCGAAACTCCTCCGGTGCCGCGGATCACTCACCTTTAGGTAATCGGTAAACTCATTTGCCATCATGTCACTTAAAAATAAAATAAAACACTCTTTGTTAAAAATTAAATAAAACAAATAAAAAATAAAAAATGCTGACGCAAACAAAACAATTGACTGAAGCCGCTATTTCAATATACCGCTGCTTTCTATTCATATCACATAATTAATAAATAGATTAGCTTAATATATAATTAAGAATGAATTTAACCTTTTTTTCTTTCTCCTCGAAATAATATCTTCTGATTTATTTCGTTGCGGGATCCAAGACAGTCATTCATGTCCCTGGGACGCGCCGGACTTCAGTGTTCCGGTGTTTTCATGGTTGTATCTTCTGTTGATCCGGAACATGAGTTGCAGCGATTCTGGGATTACTCTGGGACATACGAATTGACGACGGCCTGATTAAGGTCGCAGGAAGCTACTGGATGCAGGTCGCTTCCAACCGGCCTATCTGGAAGTCAATGGGGGAGGCCTATGTTCAGCAGTGGACGTCCTGTGTCTGATATGATGATGATGATGATAGGAATTGAAGCAGCTTCGAGAATTTATGGCAGCCTTGTCCCATAAAAGCAATGTAATTTGCAAACAGTATGCTCCTACCGTGCTTATATACTAAGGGATAGAAAGCGTAGTAGTGTTATTAAATGCTAGCTTCTGCAAGCGGTTTCGTCTGTGTTATGAGTATAAAACTAACTCAATGTTTTACTTCCCCGAGCGTACGGCGCGTAGCGTTCCGCGCGCCTCAAAGAGCCAATAGACCACCACAGACGGGGCTCTAAAGGGCTGATGTTCAGCCGGGGTTGCGGAGTAAGCGCAATGAGGCACCACGACCTCGGCCCAGAGCAGGAGAAGGAACAGGGGGTTTTTAGTCAGTAAGAGTCTGACACTCCCTCCCGCCCGGCCCTGGGCGGGAGAAGACATTTGATGATTTTCCACTCACAAAAAAAAATGTTTTACTTCAGACAATAAATAATCCCTAGATCAAAAGTTAAGTCCCATTCATCACTTTTTGCTTGACAATATCTTTAGTTGGCTGCGCGACGTCGCCACTCACGAATAAGAGTCCCGGTGTGACTTGAAACTAGTAGAGACTTTTTGAGTTGATTGACGTCAGAAAGTAATTATTTTTAATAAATTTAGAATGCCTCACTATATAAGTACTAGCTACTCTCGCGCGGTTTCACTCGCTGCTCGTCTTAATCTAATCGTAACGTGATGTTTTATAGCCTGTAGCACACAGGAACATTGTAGCATCTATCAGTGAAAGAATTTTGGCAATCCGACCAGCGGTTCCAAAGATTACCCCTTACATACAAACTTACAAATTTTACCTCTTTATAATATTAGTATAGATTCAATATCTTATTAATAGTAGTCGTATAAACGCGAAAATTTGTAAGAACAGATGGCTGTTTGTTACTTTTTTCCATAAACACAGCTATATAATGAGAACTATTCAGTAGTTTTTACAGTAGATGGTAAGTATATTAGGATCATTCAGAATTGATCTCCACCTTATAGATGGCTGTCAGTCAACGACTGTGCGATTTTCGAGAAACTTTCTGCCTTGCACAGGAAAACGCTGGAATGATCTTTCGGTGGAGGTTTACTCGAACCGATACGACATCCAAGAAACGAGTTTATGATTTTTTATAAGGCCGGCAAGGCGCCTGAAACTCCTTTGGCGCCACTAGGCGGCGCTGATCGCTTAATATTGGGTGACCTCTCACCCAATTGGATTGAGGATCTTATTATATAACTTGATGCACATAATATAACAGTTATTCGTTGTAAATGTTAGGTTTGTTCTGGGTCTATACAACTTGTTAGCGTTCATAGATCTAGGCGTATAGTAGCTAAATACTGTGGAAAAGTGCTTTATGTTTGAAGACAAATGTACAAGACTCCAGCACGTATAGACAGGGCAATGTTAATATTTTATATTTCTTAAAGTACGGACGACACGAATCAGTTTGTTTAAGACCAAATATGGCCCTTAAGCATTTTTTTGCATTACAAATGCCTAGTCAATATCTACACAGCGGCCCCACATAGTGATACCATATCGAAGGATCGATGATATATAACCATGGTTGCATATTTAAGGATTAGGAAGAGATGGGTTAGTTGGAGAGATTGCGCATCCGGTAACCTCACTCACACGGCGAAACACAACGCTGCGGTTGTTTCACGTCGGTTTTCTGTGTGCCGACCCATTCGTGCCAAAGATTGGCTCTCTCACACTTCTTAATGAAAAGAATTAATACAATTAATATGAAGCAAATAAACAGTATCAAAATTTCACCTCAGCTTTAACAAAACTAGCAAAAAAACCTCCCTTCAAAATTTCTACCCTCGATCCAATACAGCGGACATTACTGTACTATGTTTACGATCAGACTCGGCCACAGTGGGGTGAGCAGAGAAACATTCAATGTTAATATTTTATGCGAATGCCAACGACTTTTATTGTTTGAAGGTCCAAGGTGAGATCGTTGATGAAATTGCCCTATGACCACTGTTAGCGATTTTGTTTTCCTCGTATTTACAATTAGGATTGTAATTAGGATCTGTGAATGTGGATTTGAGAATTGGTAGGTGCAATATTTTTACAATGCACCTTATTTGGATAATAATTTATCACCATTTTAAGTGTGGGAAAGCCATGCTTCGGCACGAATGGGTCGGCTCGACCGGAGTGATACCACGGCCTCACAAAAGACCGGCGTGAAACAACCACAGCGTTGTGTTTCGCCGTGTGAGTGAGGTTACCGGAGGCCCAATCCTTACCCGCCCCCAATCCCTCCTCAATCCCTAAATCTCCAAATCCCTAATCCCTAAAAGGTCGGCAACGCACTCGTAACTCCTCCGTTGCGGGTGTCCATGGGCGGCGCTGATTGCTTACCATCAATCCGTCTGCTCGTTTGCCGACCAACTACATAAAAAAAAACCAGCGTGAATTTGTCCAATGCTGGACAAAGGCGTCTCCAACTTTATCATTGCATGTTTAGCTCTTCTCATCAGACTACAATTACAAATGAACGTGTCTAATTTTACGACAAAAAAAAATTCTTAAGCCCACAATTAAATACAAAAATACCGCATCACAGAAATAATTCTCAAAGGTACTCTTTAAAAAGAAAAACGATTGAGAGATATCCCGCAATTGTTTTACAGCTGAAACTTTCAGGGCGCATGTGTTTCAGGATTCAGTTATGAAAAGCTTTTTTATAAAGATGTTCTTACAACTTTTCTATTGGAGTTTCAGAAAAGATATTTTACTAAAAGTTGTTGTACTTTTTTTTATACTTAGTATGCAAATTATGTAATAAATTTATTAAAATCGAGTAATTAAAACACATTGGTAGGTTGATTCGTAGACCCGAATGAGCACTACAGGTAAGGCCCAATAAGGCTGATGTTCAGCCGGCTCTTCGGAGCTAGCATGCCTACCATGACATGTTAAAGTGTCAATCTTCCAGGTGAGAAAGAGGGATAAGATAAGAGGAAGACCAGGATAGTTAATTAAGAGTCTGACACTCCCTCAGACTAATTCTGTCCACTACTGGACCTTCCGAATTGTACGCTGCTGAGCTCGATGTTCAGCTCTTCTCATCCAACCACTGCCAGCCACCCTGCGGATGTCGTCAGTCCACCTAGCTGGAGGGCACACACTACGTTTGCCAAGACGTGGTCTCCACTCTAGAAAACTGCACTTAGACTCTAGAAAACATCTGTATGTTAGTGACTAGTTCTAACTACTCGTTCATTATAGATTAGTATTAAGAAAAACAGAAAATTCTTAATAACTATTTTAAAATTAATATAAAGGATTTTTCATGTGATAGGTCCGCAAACGAGCATACGTATTACCTGATGGTAAGCAATCAGCGCTGCCCATGGACACCCGCAACAACGGAGGAGTTACAAATGCATTAATGACCTTTTAGGGATTAGGGTTTAGGAGATTTAGGGATTGGGGAGAGGAAAGATGGACCACGGCTTTACCTCACTCACACGTTGAAATACAACATAAGCGTTGCTTCACGCCTGTTTTCTGTGAGGCCGTGATATCACTCCGGTCAAGCCGAGCCATTCGAGCCGAAGCGTAATACTTAGTAAACCGCAAAGCAAATAAAACTAAGCAATAAATAAAATTTATCTTGCTTTCAAATTGACAGATTACTTTTGGATCCGTGTAAAATGATTGGGCACAAAATTGGTTTACATAACATTGAAAAGTTATATTGATGTTTTATTTTGGAAAGATATACCTTGTTTCGTCTTGTGAATTCTTTATAAAATAAAAAATTACCTGAGTGTGGAACGCTTCTTCGGCTTCGGCAAGAGGTTTTGTATAGGTGATCCGACAGAGAACTAAAGTTATCGACATAGCCCAAAGGATTAGCAAACTGAAGTGGCAGTGGGCAGGTCACATATGTCGAAGAACCGATGACCGCTGGGGTAAACGTGTTCTAGAGTGGAGACCACGTCTAGGCAAACCTAGTGTAGGGCGCCCTCCAGCTAGGTGGACTGACTACATCCGCAGGATGGCTGGCAGTGGTTGGATGAGAAGAGCTGAACATCGAGCTCAGTGGCGTGCAATTGGGGAGGCCTATGTCCAGCAGTGGACGACAACAGGCTGATGATGATGATGATGATTGATGTTTTTTTGAACTGAGTCTTCCCATGACAGGGTTGAAACTAAAGCAATTTAAAGGATAGGATCGCCAAACGAATAGACGGAATACCTGATGGTAAGCCATCAACCAACCACAGAGTAACAAGTGCGTTGCCGGCCATTTGGGCGTGGGGATTTGAGAAATAGGGATTGGTGTAACATCACTCATACAATGAAACATAAGGCAAGCTTTGCTTTACATCAGTTTTCTGACCGTAGTCTACTCCGGTCAAGCCGACCCATTTGTACCGAAACATGGCTCTCCCACACTTCACACACAATCCGTCTCCGCCCCAATTCCTCCCTGATCCTTAAGCATCCGAAACCTTGATCCCCAAAAAGGCGATATGGCACTTGTATCTACTCCTTTGGTGTTGTCCATGTGCGACTCTGATTGCTTACCATCGGGTAATCCATGTTCATCCCCATCACAATGATGGTTGGCAGTCAACAACTGTGCGATTATCGCGTAACTTTCTGCCCCGCACAGCAAAGCTTTGGAATGATCTTCCGGCGGCGGTATTCCCGAACCGATACGACCTTCAAACCTTCAAGAAACGAGCATACTCCATCTTAAAAGGCCGGCAACGCACCTGTGACTCCTCTGGTGTTGCAGATGTCCATGGGCGGCGCTGATCGCTTACCATCAGGTGATCCGACTGCTCGTTTGCCTCCTAATCCATAAAAAAATCTGTTTGCTCGTTTGTCGACCTATCACATAAAAAAGACCGTGGTCCATTTCAGGCGAGCCGACACATTCGTACCTAAGCATGGCTCTCCCACGCTAAGTTAAATTGTTATCTTCAAAAGAAACCACAAGACGAAACAAGGTAGATCTTTCCAAAATAAAATACCTTTTTTCATTGCAGTTTCCATGTAAGCTACATCTTAACTTTACGAATTCCAGTCACGTTTTCTTACCGTTTTCCGCCAGACACGGCAATGTATGGATGTAGACATACATACATACATACAAACATACACTTAGCCAAGGAGCCGAATGTACGAATCGTATGAAATTTAAATATACATCCTGTATATACGTGAGCACTCATTATTTATTTACAGGGTGTTTTTGAAATTGGATGATTTTTTAAAGTTTGTTTTTTTTAGTATTATTTATAGCTGCTATGCTGTACGATAGATAAATTTGAATATGGAATATATTTTTAAGTGCTATGTCATATAGATTTATCGGCTCGGCTACTTACATACCTATATATATATGGAGGTGATGAAACAGGCCCTCGATATTAATTTCTTTAACACACTACTCATATTACTTGAAACTTATGGAGCTTACCTCAGTTATTTCACGCGAGTAATTAAGAGTAAGTCGTAATCTATACTAGATAATATTATAAAGAGGTAAAAAATGTAAGTTTGTATGTAGTGGGTAATCTTTGGAACTGCTAGTCGGATTGCCAAAATTATTTCACTGATAGATAGCTACAATGTTCCTAAGTACTATAGGCTATAAAACCGCTACAGAGTTTTCAAGAAAAGTAATTTAGTTTGCCTTAACATAGTTATGTAGTAAACAAAAATATTCTTTTCGCTAAATGAAATGAAATGAGAGCATAAAAAACTCTTTGGAAACATTTTAACAGTCATCAACTTTTTATTAAAAAAAATGTTCTCCATTAAGTGTTTTAAAAAAACATCATACTGTAGAGAGCATAGGGTTGTGATCGTATCGAAAGTAAGCAACACGGTAAGTGCTGTATTTTGAACGAAAATTATAGCATTGGATCTGTGTAGGGATGGGGAGCAGTCGATATTTTGGGTGTCGATATCGATGATTGTGTATATGTTAAACATATCGTAGATTGATTTCTATATGTGCATTGTGCATTGCGCATGCATAGCAAAATGAACGCATAAATTAGGGTTAAATAATAAAAGTTTCGAATTTTCTGGATAGTGAAAATACTTTTTTTAGTTCTTAACAGAAATATGGGTCAGTTCGCTTAATTTCAAAACTCACTTTTCTTAATTTTCCAGTGGACCTTTATGAAATAGCCAAAACAAATACGTACTATATAAAAGCTGACAAAACACAATATCGAATTGTAACACAACCAAAAAACATCGACAAATATTTTGCAAAACAGTTCGACAACAACACTAGCCTAATCGCCGCACCAAAGTGCAGTCTCGCCGTCATAATGTCGATAATGTACAGCACTAATTATCGTATACAAGTCGTCGCATATCGATAATGTATTTTAAGTTACATCACTATTAAGTTCGGCTGCTTTCGAGTTCAGGTGATTTTCTGACTTCGGTGGAAGTGTATGAATAAATTCTGTAACTTAATGTTCTAGGTAGGTATAGGTATCAAAAATGGGCAAATATTTATATATTTTAAAATTCAATAATATATTTATTTTCCACTAGCGGCCCGCCCTCGCTTCGCACGGATCCAACTATCTCGCTATCAAAGGGTCACCTTTTTTCTTATCTTCCCCTCTAGTTTTCTAATATTTTCTTTCATAAGAACCTTTTCTCCTGGCAATAAAAAACACAACAAAAAATAATTAGCAAAATTGGTCCAGGCGTTGTTGAGTTATGCGCTTACCAACACATTTTGCGATCCATTTTTATATATAAAGACTAGATTCCCGCCCGTTTATTTTAAGCCTGATAAAACATTGGACCTCCTGTATCCTCCATCACAGTCAAACAACACAAGCGTCGTCGTCCCGGTTGTGTCCGTGTCACCTATATTTCCAACAAGCCAACGCTCGCGGCTCCGCCCGTGTGGTATGTTGATAAAAAGTCTATGTTAATCCATCCACATACCACATTACAACCAAATCGGTCCATCCGATGTTGCGTGTACTAATATATATGTATACTTATTACTTATACTCATAATATATAATTTAATAATTAATTATTATGTTTTCGGCTTACTCACCTAATAATTTGACGAGATATTCGACTAGTTTCAAGCCATGCTAGAGACCCATATTCATGATCAGCATTCCGCGAATTGCAACTCGACGACTGTCACGCTGCTACGCGTTGAAACTACTCGAGTATCTCGTCAAATTATTACGTGAGTAAGCTGAAAACATAATAATTAATTTAGAATGTCTCACGAAAGTTATAATAAAAATATAATAATATTATAAAGAGGTAAAATATGTTAGTTTGTAAGTTTGTAAGTCTTAAGGTTGTAAGTTTGTAAGTGTGTAGTTGTTGTCAGGATAGACACATTGGTGCGTTTAGCAGTCCAAGGTATTCGGAGTAATCGCCTCCAACACCACATCTCGAATGCATCTATCCTTTGTCGTTCTGGGGCTAAGATCATTCACCATGGACATTCATAATATCAAAGGAGTTGTTACTACAAATACTTTGCTGACTTGGTGAATTGTTAGGAAATTTGGAGATTAAGAATGGGGGATGATTGGGTCTCCGGTAACTTCGCCCCCCTCGCATACAAGATCACACAAATAAAAAACTTATAGCAACTTATTCGTTATGTGCGCGATGACAGCGCCCCTATTAGCCGCAACTATTCAGGACTTGTCATCTGTCAAATCATGTCAACTAGATGATAAGATATTTTTGTAATATTGATTTTTGGCTAGTTTTTCAACGAAATTGAAAAAATAGTGTAAACAGTGAGTGTGTATATTATACCTAGCGATTTTCTTCCTCGTAAAAATATGGATATTATAATACGCACGGGATTTGAATTTTAATTCTCTTCACAGCAGCTATCTATTTTTGTCTTTGCTGTAATGTCCACTTTGATATTGGAAACGAATAAAAAAAAAAACAGTTCGTGCAAGTTGCACGAACTGTTTTTCCCATTGTTTTTACAATTTACGACACAGCTTGTACGACACATATCGAAAAATTTTACGTTTTTACTTAAAATTATAAAGTAAGTTATAAAAATAAAGCAAATTGACACATGACAGCCCAGAATTAATTCACATTTCTGCCACGTCGTGCGCTACGGTCGATTTGCCGTTCCCCACCACCCGCTTCGCACTTAGCGAATAGTAGGTACTTATAAAAAAAACAACTGAAGGTTAACGACCATTCACAAAAAATAACTAACGATATACATTCACAATAAATTGAGAGAAAAATAAACAATTTTCATTTCAGATACGAACTCAAAATAATAACCCTATACACGTTCACGTCAAGAAACACAACTTTTTGACGTCAAAAAAAAAAAGAACTGTAACATCGAAAATGTCTGCAATAAAGTGCAGCAACTAATATCACAAAAGCATTTGTCTACAGCTTAAATATTATATTTCCACCACCCTGTATACTACGGTGATAAAATGCAGGCACACCCTGTATTATTTAACTAGTTTGTCTGGGAGTGAGATTAAAAGTTTATAGTTATTACTGGCAGTGGATAAAAATATAATTTCTTACTACTTGGCTTTATGAAAAATAAATTATAACAATTTTTCAATGACATTAAATATTTAAAAATAAGTTTATTTTCTTTAGGGATTATTTTTCAATAGTCATATTATAAATATTATCTGAGGAATAAAATTGTTGCTGTCACTGTCTTATTCAAACATTCTGACGCGACAGCATCATAATTATTCCCCAGGTAACTTTTATCTAGCCGAGCGTTCCGCGCGCGCCTCAATAGACCACCACAGACGAGGCCCAATAGAGCTGATGTTCGGCCGGGGTTGCGGGTTAAGCGCAATGAGGCACCGCGACCTCGGCCCAGAGCAGGAGAAGGAACGGGGTGTTTTTGGTCGGTAAGACTCTGACACTTTCTCTCGCCTTCCCTGAGCGGGAGAAGTCATTTGATGATTTTCCCCTGACAAAGAAAAGGTAACTTACTTATTGCACTTTTTGCACACAATATTATAAATGGCTGACTCTATGCTTTCATCCTTGCCTTCGAGTTAACCTTTAGGTGAGACAGAGACAGGTCATGGTACCGAGCATATTAGGCATTACAGATGGAGCTCTACAGGGTCGATGTTCAGTTGGGGTTACGGGTCAAGCGCAAAAAGATTCCACGGCCTGGGACCTTAAGCAAGAGAAGGAACGGGGGGGGTTTTAGTCAGTAAGAGTCTGACACTCTCCCTCGCCTTATTGCCTCCGCCCTAGGCGATAGAAGCCGTTGAATGAGTTTCCCTCCACAAAAAAGAGTGATACAGAGACAAATAACATTTTAACTTTAAAATTTACAGTCACATTTTCATTCGATTTTACGATTTGCTTAACATTCGTATTTTTCTAGCAAAATTTCAATAAATAACTTACATTTGAAGTAAAAACTCGAGTGATCCAATCCAATAACTTTGGAAAGCTTAGTCAAACCTTATTTCCATATTAGCACAAGTAATAAAAAAAATTGCGCTACCCATCCTCTTTTTAACCGCAGCAAGTGTAGCTTAACTCCTAAGGGTAAGAGCGTTATAAAATATAAATAAAACGAGTTTAAAACTAGCAATGTCAATATAATTCGGTTGACGGGCCGTTTCGTAACATTACGGGAACTTAACTGCTTTCCAAGATGGTTCATTGGATATAAATTGGAAACACCATGATTGGGGAAAAGTGAGGATATTCTTTTTCAAAGTAATAATCGCGACACATTATACATGATTTAATTTATTGAAAATAATTATTTTATTCACGTAGAAATGAGGATATATTGTCCAATTTTTGCTTAAGAACTTCTATCTCCAGTGCGAAAAGTATTCCTAATTAATCTTGGTGGAAAAGTTGCAAATGAAGTGTGGGAGAGCCATGCTTCGGCTCGACCAGAGTGATACTACGGCCTCACAGAAAACCGGCGTGAAACAACCACAGTGTTGTATTTCGCCTTGTCAGTGAGATTACCGGAGGCCCAATCCTTCCCCTCTACCGATCCCGAAATCTCCAAAACCTTAATCTCTAAAAGGTCGGCAACGCACTCGTAACTCCTCCGTTGCGGGTGTCCATGGGCGACGCCGATTGCTTTATTGCTTTATTATTTATAGGTATGCTCATTTGCCGACATTGAAACTAACCCAACGATGGACTTGGGAACTACTTAAACCTTATTTTAACACATTTACAAGATCTGATCAATAGTTTCAACTTTGAAAAATAGAAAAAAAAAACATCAACCGAATTCCTTCCACCTTAAACAAGACAGTCTCGCTTACCCAAAACCCATGGCCACCCCACACTAAGCGCACTTGATAAATGTTTATAGTCTGTTCCCACGCGATCTCAAAAACATTACACCCGTGTCCCGGGAAATATGTACCTACAACATGATACTCTTCTTTTTTGGCAATAGGTGTAAGTGGTTCTCTCTTGTTGATTTTAAAAAGATAGCAGTCTTATAAAATAACTCTTTGTAAACTGGTACTGTATTTTGTTTGAAAAGCTTTAAGGCTGATTTTTCAATGGTTAGATAAAAGTTATCTGCGGAATAATTATTATGCTGTCGCGTCAGAATGTAAGTATAACACCCGGTTTCTGAAAGGCTTGTCAACGCTGTTAAATCTCTTGTCATTTGATTGGTTGTTGATAATTCAGTCAACCAATCAGATTACTTGACAAGAGATTAAATTGATTTTAACATTGATCGGCCTTTCGGCAACCGGTTGTAAGACAGTGACAGCAACAATTTTATTGCTCAGATAAAATTTATCTGACTATTGAAAATCAGCCCTTAGTGGTTCAGGAAACCGGCGTGAAACAAACACAGCGTTGTTTCGCTATGTGACTCCCCATCCCTTCCCAATCCTTAAATATTCGAAACCCTTAGGCTGGCAATGCATGACTGACAAGCAGGTAATCAGCAAAATCTTGCATTTGTTTTTAAGTAAAGGTGTCCTAAAAATAGTAAACTAAATTTAAAAAATCTTTGTGTGTATTTGATACGACATATTAAAGAGAAATATATTAAGACATAGGTACCAAGTTTGCTTGCCAAACCTTGACAGACCATATATGCCCGGTTCCTATATTTAACGAATCGTCGTTGTATACGCATTACGACAAAATGACATTACGAATAGTTATCTTGACCGTCTACTGACGGTTAAAATATTTATAGGAACACCACAGACACCATAGATCTCCATACAATTCGCTTACCGACATCCGTTAGTTGCAAACCGTCAGTAAGTTGCACGACGAGACGTTTGTTATAGGAACGGTTTTAGCTTACGAGTCGTATATAAAACTACTATTCGTAACTAAAACGGATCGTTTCTCAATTATAGGAACCGGGCAATAGAAAGAACCACAGGAAAGAACCATAGAAACCTCACCTCTCAAGTTTGACGGAATACAATTGTCAATGTGATTTATTCAGTGTTACTAGTGTGCAATTGCTTGAAAAAGAAGTAGCAATAGGGTGCGTTATTTGAAGTCTAACACTCCCTCGGAAAGGGTGGGTGAAATCAGGTAGGTTCCTCACTTATTTAAAAACATTTGAAACAGTACACTTCAAACACATATTACTTCTAGCCTTCCTATGGACGCCGTAAGAACTACTACAAAAAAAACACAATAAATAATTATAATTCATAATTTTTATTCCCTCAACGGTCACATAAACCCTAAAAATAAACTCTACTAGAAATAATGCCGTTACAAAACGAATAATTATTTTAAAACAAATAACAAATACAATTCACATTTCTATTATTAAAAGAGACTACATAGCATCGGCAAATAATGAAAATAGATAAGCAGATGGCGGACATGAAAACTTTTTTGTGTAACCATCCTAAAGTACATTACCTAAGATTAAATATATGCCGTAAGACAAAGCCAACGCGCCGGGCCACACACGCTACTCATAAACATGAACTCTGGTACAATATCACTAGTAGTATCGTTTCTAAAATAGTTTATTGTTATATCTTGAGTGGTTACAAGCGATAGAATTAGCATGACAGTTTATTTAAAATCTAGCATGTAAGATCTTTTCAATTTTCTGTTCAGATCTTTAAAATTACTTAAATACTAAAAGCAAATGCAAAGTACCTACATCGTGAAATGTGATTTTGAAATTCCCTAAAAAGCAGCTATCATCATTAAATGTAACATTTCTGCATAACCTTAAATAGCAAATACTACCTATAGGCAAAACAAACTGCGTAAAAACCTGATGAAAGCAAAAAATTAGCAAAAATCTCAACCTAAGCTGGAAGAAAAGCATTGAAATGTGTTTCATTTTCCACTTCATTATGATCAAGTGGCATATTCATTTCCAAAATTCTTTGATTCCATAGCTTTTTGGAATCAATTATTCATTTTTGTCGTGCTAGACTCATACTGTGGGACCTTACTATTCTTGTGAACGTTTTTGGTAGCCGTTGCATGTTTTTTAGCATCAGCCACCGCTTTATAGTACACGTCCTTTAGGTTCCTTTTAGCTAATTTGTCATCCTTCCCAACCGTTTGCATGATCCGTTCATTGTTTTTAACCGTCACCCTTTTCATATCTGTAATTTGAACACCGTCGTAGAAGCTGGCTGTGGTTCTCGTGTGTTTCTTGCCAAAATTCTTGATAAATTTATGGAGTTTTCTCCGCAGTCTATTTCCTTTTGGTTGTTTCTTCTCTTTTGTATTTCTTTTGAGTCGCACTAGATTTTGTTTTTCGAAAAGCTGCAAAATAGAACATAATTACTGAATGAGATTGCGCTAAAATTTTCCTTCATTCTTGTTTTTTTTTCAGTTTCAGTGTGGGAAAGCCATCCTTTGGCAAGTGTGAGTCGGCTCAACCAATGTGATATTGCGGTTTCATAGAACATCGGGCGTGAAACAATCGCAGCTTTGTGCTTCGTCGTGTGAGTAAGATCCCTATCTCTAATATCTTATATCCCAAAAGACTGGCAACGCACCTGACTGCTACTGGTCTTGTCCAGCGCCGATTGCAGACCATCAGGTAATCTGTCTGCCGTCGTATCACACAAAAATATCATTTTTATAACTAACTTACCGAATACAAATCGTAACCAGCCATTTGTTTGTTTAAATATTTTAGCTGACTGTCAAGGTACGATTTTACACCCATCATTTTACTCTGAAACAAGAAAGCAGCAATCATTGAAAAATATGTGGTCATATATATATATAGCGTATGATGATCAAGTCATATTATCGAAAGGTTCTCATGTAAGAGGGTTTCAAAACCTTACAAGTACCAGTGTGTCTTTTTCAGAGTATTATTATTTACTTTCTAAGATAATTTAGACACCACTGCTATACGGTTAAAGAAAACATCGCAAGGAAGCCTGGACGTAGAGTTTTGTTTTCAAAGACTTCTTTGGAATTGCGACCCCTTTTTGAACAGATGCTCATTTCTTATTCGTGTGAGAAGAGGCATTTGCTTAGCAGTGTACACTTATAGGCCGGCGGTGATACAAATGAAGTTCATCATTTATTTGGAGACTATTTTTCCTGATATAATTAATTTAAAGTCCACATATCACAAAGGACTAACTAGAACATGGAGAGAATTAGTTTTTTAAATACCGCAATGGATTTTGGTTTCTGCTTCTTTTAAAAAAACGTGGTTTCACACTAAGATTTTTATTGTGGTTGCTTTCACGATGATACTATTTTACATAACTAAGCTGAAGAAGGAATAAGCGTTTTGCCTCGTTATTGATACCGCGTAGATCGAGGGATTGGAACAGTTTGCCGGCTGCAGTCTTTCCGTCCGAATATAATTTAGGTGTCTTCAAGGCTAGAGTGAATAGGCTCTTAATAAACTAGTGCGCCTTACCATCAACGATTGCATCACTGCTTACCATCAGGTGGGATCGCAGTCAAGCACTAGTTTATTGCAACTAAAAGAAAAGCTTAATTGAAAACCGCTGAGCAGTCTTCCTCTTTTTACACAGAGAAGAAATAGTACTCCATCTAGCAAAATCATATTTTTGTGCATCATCACCATCATCAATAGTTTACCTTATCGTCATCACTCATGCCATCATACTGGTCCATCAGGTCCTGCAGGGCATGGATACAGTCTAAGTAATGAGCCCTGATATCCATGATATTCTCTTCATTTAGTTGTTTCACTTCTGAAGCGTGTTCTTCTTCAAAATTTTCTGTAATCGTCAGCAAAGCGTGGAACAAAATTAGTTTTAAAACATCCTAATATTTGTAAATATAATTTTTCAGTTTTTTCTTTTGTGAGTAAGAGTAATGCTCTATCACGTATGGGCCAGTTTGGCTCGAGTTATACGACAGTCCAAAAGTCTGTCAACATACCCGTAAATCCTCTGATCTGGCGGGTTTTCATGTGCGGCGCCAATTGCTTACCATCAGGTAATCCGTCTGTCTGTTGCTGCCACACCTTAACCTTACCCACACTGGTATTTTTTCCTATGGCGTAAACAAAAATACACATCACACCCGGACACGGAACAACAATTTGAGGATCACATAGATTGTTGTTTGTCGCAAATACCGAACCCGCAACACCTTCCACGGCAGTCAGTTGCCCAGCCATTGCGCCAATAATGCAGTCATCAATATATAGAGAATGAATTGTCAAAAAAATATAGAGTAGTCAGTCAGTCGGTCCATTGCTGTGTGACTATATTACCACACCAAACTTAACAAGAGTCTGAACGCTATTCAAAAATATTTAAAACAAAACAGGAATGAAACCCACTATTAGAAACTGAAGCAAATAAGTCATCTCCATTTTCCGTTCGCGTTTCGGGCATCTGTTCCATGAGTTCTTCATCCTGGTATGGTGGTTTGAAGGTCAACGTTTCTGGTTGTGGATCTAAAGTCTCCTCTTTTGGGTAAGTCAGCCATTCCAAGAAATTTTGCAGGTCTTTTGGGAGTTCTGTGCAATAAAATACATGTCTTTTTAGGGCTCTACACTTGGATAAAATCGGGAAACCTATTCTAAAGGCATACCGCTGATTGTGATTTGTGCCACTAAGTTGCAATGAAGATATAGGAGAGTGAGCTCAATGCAGTGACGTGATAATACGGTGACTAATATTTGCAGCGTCATTGTCAGCCGAACTGTACATTACTATGAGAGTCTGCTCAGTTGTGACTTCAGGTTTCCTTGGGCAGCGCTGACCACTAACCATCAGATGATCCGAATGCTGGTTTGCCTTCTATTCCATAAAAACTCAGTTTCAGTAAGCGCATTGGATGGTTTCAGATGGCGCTCTTGCCACGGTAAACATTAGCTCCGCAACAAAAATTATTTAAAAATAGTAAAACTGATAAATACAACGTTTTTATTGACAATCTGGTGAAGTGATTCATAAACTACGGGATATTAATAATTGCAACAATAAAAGTTCACATCTACTTACGAAAACCAACAAAACAATAAAGTGATAGAAAACATTTAAATGGTGAAGTTTATGGCAGTAAAATACAACACAAATCATTAATCTAACAATGATCAAGAAATAATCTAAAGAAACCGGAGGATTACAGAAAAAGTGAGTGATTTTTATAAATAACACACTAAAGCAAACCGTTAACATAATTTAAAATCGAATACGTTTGCTTTGTTCTAAAATTGACCTTTGGACTGTGACTACGCTCGAGAAGTTTCATTTTATCCGCGCATTGAATAGAGTAACCTATTTCAAACTCAGTTATAATTACATGTTTGGCGGACTGGCTAAAGCAGCGCCTGCTAACAAGGAGTCACGAGTTCGCATCCGGATGACTGAAGTTGTTTTTGTACATAGAAATGTTGTTTTTTAGCGATCTGTGGTGAATGAAACAACTAACTCTAATAAATTATCATCATTCCATCATTTTTTTTTCTTTCTGATTGTTTTTTTTTTTATAAAATTTTATCAGAAAATTCATCCATATTTAACAACATTTTATAAGGATTAATTAATAAATATTAGTAAGCATCTATTGAGAAACGTACCTACAAGTATTTAAGTACGAGAATGGATCCGATAAATAATGTCACGATTAGAAGACATAAAACTATGACCAAATCAAGGTCTACTGAGTCAATAAATAACAGCATAAATACAAGCCCTCTATCATGTGATGATAATATATTAGTCAGAAGCTTAGACCTTTCCACTAATATATGCTCCACTATTGTGTCTGACCTCAAGGACGAAATTAGAGATCTAAAGAATAATTTAGAAAGTACGCAACATGAAATGGAAAATGTCATTCTAGAAAACATAGACTTGAAAAAGGAAATAAAAAATATACAGCAAGAGTTAAACGTTTTAAGGCAATTATGTAGAAGCCCTTTGACTACTTTTCGACACAACATGTCTTCAAGCATGAAAAAAACTGTACGTCGTCGCCTTACAAACAGCTTTCAAATATCTCCTCTGAAACTTAACGAAAGTAATACGACCATATCTACGGCCCTGGACAAAGTAAGTACCAGTCAAGCAGAAACTTACATAATTGCTAGACAGTCGGACAAGAAAACAGAGGCTCAACAAGTCATCGCAACAAATTTCCCTCAACAACAAGAAGTCGAGACAGTTCAAGAACCCAAAAACAACTTACTTTCACCCATCATAACGAAACCGAAATTAATATCAAGTAGACCAGAGACTCAAAATATTAATAAAAGACAAAAGCAGGAAAAAAGGGCATTTATAGTGGGAGGTAGACAATGCAGGGGATTAGCATCACAGCTTTGTAAATCCAGACTCAATAATACCTATAATGATTATCGTTTTCTATCTATTATTAAACCAAATGCCTCTACAGAAGAAATATTGACGAGTATTAAACTATTTGACATTACCCCCGATGACAAATTAATTATATCTATAGGACAAAATGACACAAATACATTAAAAATGACTACAGAACTTGTTCTGTTTTTAGAATCGATTGAATGTCCGGTACTCATCATTAATGTGAGTAGAAACATTTGTTCCATTGAATCCAAATTGAATAAAATGCTCGAACTTATTTGTAGACAGAGGAAGAAGTGTGCTTTCATATATAATTATAATAACATTACATCATTATGTTATAAAATAAATTCAGCGATAGACCAACTAGACTACGATGAAACATTTTTGCAGTTTAGTAAAAATACCCAAAACAGACCGGGAACGAGTATGGCACGTACGAAACATCAAAGTACTCAAACATACAGTAGCTCTCTTAATCACAATTTAAATGATGCTTCACATGATATTGGCACTTTAGAAGTATCGGCAAAAGAAACGTTTTTTCGAGGCTAAACAAAGTTATAACCACGTCGTATTCCACCAAAATATTGCTGTTGCCATTAATAAATCTGATGACATTGAAATAGCAATAAATCTGCTAAGGGATAAAAATTGCATAGTCGATTTTATTTGCCTAACTGAGACTTTTATCAAATCCGGGGACGAAGAAAACTTAAAAATAAATGCTTTTAAATTAGTTAGTACCTTTTCTAGGAAAGACCAGAAACGCGGGGGTGTTTGCATATTAATAAGGCAAAATATTGAATACGAACGCATTGAATGGCTAGAAAACATGACATTAGAAAAACACTTCGAAATATGCGGAGTACGTCTAAAAAAATATAACATTAATTTACTGTGTGTATATAGAACACCTAATTCAGATTTAAATATTTTCTTAAGAAAAATACAAATATTACTCAATAAACTTCATGATAAAGAGCATTACAAGAACATAATATGTGGAGACTTTAACATTGACATTTTGAATAATACAAAACATAAAAACGAATTTATTAATATCCTATACAACTATAACTTTAAACCGTACATAACTCAACCTACTAGACAAAACACTTGTATTGACAATATAATTAGTGACATTAAACATTCTAAAGGAGAAGTACACGAATTGGGACTATCAGACCATAACACAGGTCAAACACTGACAATTAATAGTAAAAATAAATTAGAACAAAGTCTAAATAAATATTGGTTTGTTTCAAAAAGAGACCTATGCAAAGATAACCTAGACAAGTTCCGCTATTACATCAGTAATTTATCTTTCTCAAATGTTTTCCAGGAAACTGATGTTAATAAGGCTTTTACATTATTCCACAATGAAATCTGTTTGTTTTTTAATTTGTGCTTCCCTTTTATAAAAATCAAAGTGAACCAAAATTCTAAAAACCCTAAATGGATTACTAAAGGTCTAAAAAAATCTTTTGCCACAAAGCGTAAACTCCAATACGAATATTATAAAAACAAAAGCAGTCAAAATAAGAAAAAATACGCATCTTACTGTAAAATATTGAGAAATTGTGTCATAAATACGCAAAATAGGAAAAATAAAAAATATATAGAAAAAGCCGAAAATAAATGTAGAGCCACATGGAAAATTATCAATGACAGACTGAAAGGTGATCACCAATCGAACGAAATTAGGGAAATTATGAATGGTGAACAAACGATAAAGAATGGTGCCGATATTGCTACACATTTTAATGATTTTTTTATAAACATTGCAAAACCAAACATGGTTATACAGTCTACAAATAAACCAATTTGTGGGGCAAGGGTTGCAAATTCTATCTTTCTTAAACCTGTAGATTCTGCTGAAATTTATAAGTTAGTAATGGGGTTGAGAAATACTAATTCGGCGGGGTACGATGGTATTACAACTAGAATATTGAAAGAAAACATCTTGGCATTATTAAAACCATTGGATTACTTAATAAACTTATCCATGGAAAAAGGTATTTTCCCTGAAGCACTCAAACTGTCAGTTGTTATACCACTCCATAAAAAGGGCTCGAGAATGGATGCAGGTAACTATAGACCAATTACTTTAATTCCAATCTTCTCCAAGATATTCGAGAAAGTAATGTGCATAAGACTGACTAAGTTTTTTGAAAAAAATGATATAATATGCCAACAGCAAAACAGTTTTATTAAAAATAAGTCTACCACTCTAGCAGGTTATAAATTAGTCAAAGAAATTCTCAGTGCTTTAGACAGAAAACAGGTTCCAATAGCCGTCTTCCTCGATATGAGTAAAGCTTTCGATATGGTATGTCACGAAAAGCTGCTTTATAAACTGGAACAGTACGGCGTAAGAGGTCCAGCCTACAATTGGTTCGATACCTACCTTCAGGGTCGAAAACAGTGCACCGATATAGTTAAAATGTGCCCAAAATCTAACAACTACGTAACATATAGATCTGAATACAAAGTTAACAAAAGTGGTGTGCCACAAGGGACTGGAATCTCTCCATTGTTATTCTTAACATACATCAACTCCCTGCCTGATTCAACTGACCAATACACCATTCTATTCGCAGACGACACCACTATTTTGACCAAAGAGGACACTGTGGAAAAAGCAGAGAACGCCACAAATAGAGCTCTAGAAAGCATACATGACTGGTTAAATCAAAATAATCTACAAATAAATACAGATAAAACCAAATTTATGACATTTAGTACGTATAATACCAAATCAAAATCGAATGACACAGTTGACATAAAAATAAAATACAATAATAATAACATTGAAGAAGTAAATAATATTAAATTTTTAGGTAATTTTGATAAATTTTGCAATTGGAAATCACATGTAGATATAGTATGTAAAAAAATCAATAAATTTATATATGCACTAAGAAGAATAAAAAAAATAACAAATGTTCAAACAGCACTACTGGTATACCACAGTCACGTATGCTCTGTATTGAGATATGGGATAGTCATCTGGGGAAACTCCACAGATGCACAAAGAGCATTTATAGCTCAAAAAAAATGTCTCAGAGCGATTTATAATCTAAACTGGACTGACTCCTGCAAACTGGTTTTTAAAAATAACAATTTACTCACATTTCCATCACTATACATTTTTGAAATGTGTAAATTCGTTCGAAATCATTCATCGCTCTTTGAAAAGGATGATAACGCCCTCTCAAATAGGAAAATTAGGCAAAAGCCGCTAGTAGTGCCGCGAAATCGTCTTAAGCTGTGTGAAAAAAATTGCTCCGCGATGGCAGTTAAGCTATTTAATAACCTTCCGGATTCAATAAGAAAACTGAATGATTTAGAATTTAGTAGAACACTTTTTCGATGGCTATGTGACAAATGTTTTTATTCGATTGATGATTTTATAAATTTGAAATCGTTCTGACATTTCATAAGTCCTAATAATAAAAATAAATTGACTTTCATAATATTAATAATACTTTCGAATTTTAAATTGATGTAATTATGTATCAATATATGAAATTAATTCGCTATTTAATATGACAACGCTAACAATTTATCTCTTTTTTAATAATTGTGTATGTAATGCATTTTTAAATATTAATATTGTTTTGACCCAGTTGTCACAAATATTTGCACGACTTGATGTACGAGTATGTCGAATATAGTGAAACTCTAAAATTGTCGATCACCATGTATAACCTATATTCTAGCAAATAAAGTTTTCATTCATTCATTCATTCATTCATTCATTCATTCATTTTCATTCATTCATTCATTGTGAGTGAGAGATACAAAAGTCAAGGTCACGAAAAATCGCAATCAGTGGCGTGCATAAGACTCTTCTATCCATTCGTCTGTCAGTTTGTCTAACCAAGCTTATTATTGTCAAGCTATCTCATGAATCTAAGATATAGCTTATAATTGTGACTGACTAACAGACAAGCTACAGCGTAATTCCAAAAATTTACAGCTGTCAATTCAAAACTATTAAAATCGAATTTTAAAGAGTAGTAAAAAGCCTTGACGGGTATGATGAGGTCTCCTTTTGTGCTAAAATATAGATATAAAGAAAAAGCTAACGTGAGCAAGTTTTCTGTTGGACCTGGTAATCCACCAGGTCAGTTAGAAGACGGACCAGCTGTTGCATCAGTGCGGATGCCATTGATCCCTCTCTAGAATCTGATTTATTGGCTGAAATAAAAATTATTAAGGTGAGTTGTTATACAACGGAGTGTGACACTTTTCGAATTTGTACATTCTAAGATTATTTAGACACCACTGGCCATACGGTGAATGAAAATATGGAAAGAAAAGCCATTGTAGACTCGTAATTTCACAACAAGTTGAGCAAGCTTTGGTAATTAACAATCATTCCTTCTCGGTAATGAAAAGAGGCAATTTCTCAACAGTGGAATCAGGTTATTTAAGCATTTGGCTGTTAGCAGACCAGAGAGGTAAGTGATGATCACAGCCCTTCGAAGAACACAGACTTCCACTCCTTAGCGATTCTGACATGAAACTGGAGGCGAACCACAAGGATGTCTTTTAAATTTACTTCAACTATAAACACAAAACAAGTTTTTAACCAGAATTATTCATCTTTCCATGTTCAGACGGTGCATTCGAATTCCTAGTCTGCTGAACCGCCTTCGCCGCCATCTTGCAGACATCCTTCATATTTGCCGTCAACGCCAAGAAAATCGATTTCTGATCTGCGTCAAGATCATCCTGAAAGCAGATATCTTATTTAGAGGCTCCTACCTTATTGGTTCGTTTTCATAGCAATTTACACCCACACTTATAAGTCGTTATTAATTGTAGAGACAAATTCACACGGACGTCGGCTTTGGTTCTATGAGGTGCGCGCCAAACGCAACACGCTACGCGTTTGGGTCTAGTTTTAGGTCGGATGGCGAGCTACACTTCTTTCATCCGATGTCGTGCTAACTAGTGTTTGTGTAACGACCGAGGGTCGCAAAACTTCCCAAATAAAAGTAACTTTCTGTGTGTGTTGTAATGTTACATTTTCTTGCCATAAAATGTGTTGAGCTACTCACATCATCCTTTTTCTCCGTCTCTCTCCGATCAACACGATTTTTATAAATTTTTTCGTAGACATTTTTCTTATACGTTGGCATTCTGTAATTAATATTTGTGTCATCATTTTATTTATATTTATTCTCATGCTTATAGATGTGTCTTAATTTTAGATACAGTATTTGTATTTATTTAGTATCTGTATTTAGTATTTAAGAGAACAACTTTTTTTTTGATAGGGGAAAACCTTTCAAAATCCCCCGCCTTTCCTACTCCTGTGTGCTCGCTCCTCGCTGTGCCTCATTGCGCTTACCCCGCAACCCCGGCTGAACATCAGCCCTATAGAGCCCCGTCTGTTCTGGTCTATTGGCTCTTTAGGGCGCGCGTGGTACACTACGCGTCGTACATTCAGGGGATCCGGGTCTACAACTGGTTGGACTTCAACTCTAAAAAGTTTAGTATGCACTTACTCATCATTCTTCACTGATCTAGGAACCCTTTCCTTGGCCTCCGTGTCTCCAGAGTGGACGATGGGCGCAGAAAACGAAAGCGGATTGATTTTCAAATTCTCAGCAAACTTTTTTATTTTCTCATGTACCCATCTGCCTGCAAGCAAGTACTTTTATAATTATCTAGCAAAATTCTGATCAGAAACTAGTCATTCAGTAACTCTAAAAGAATAATGGGGTATACATATCATGCATTTTTGAAATGTATCTCTTAAATAAATTCTGAAGTCTGTACCCTTACCTGATTTTTTAATAAAGTCATTCTCTTTAACCGAATGCTTATCCCTAACAGAATTATCCAAATTGTCAGCTGGCACACCGTACTCATCATCGTCATACATATCATTCCAAAATATTAAATTACTATCTTCAGCATTCCTTTTGAAGATCGCTTTGGCTTTAGGTTTTTTCTTTTTGTTTTTTTCTGGTGCACTGGTTTTCAGATTGGCTTTCTTTTTCGGCGTTGTTATGTTATTGTTGAGGTCTAGAATTGGTGTGGTCGGGCTTGTGGAGTTGGTGACTGCAACAATATTTAGTACTTCATTTGATTTTGACTTGCCTACGTTGGGCACGTTCAATAAAGCATTAGGAAGGTAAATGATAACGTTAATATTTGAACCTCTAAACTGTGGTTCGATGCTGCGACGAGAAATATAACTTATACAATCTTTTGTTCTTGTGAATATTGGCAAGTACTTGAATCTAGTTTTTTATAATCTAAAGTAAATTTTGCAGTTACATGTTAAAGTTTTGTATGAGTAACAAGGAAGATTATTTCATCCTATTCGAAGTAGTTATTGGTAATAATCCACTGGTACGTTAAAAACAAGGATAGCTACATTTCACATTGATCGGTGACACTCAAGTGCGCTGTAACTTATACACTTAAATTCTTTTCATATAAATATTACTATATTAAACGACTAAAAAAGACACATTCTTTGATACAGACAAACAGTTTAAACGAAACTAAAATTTAAAGGGTTGAACATACCTACCATTACCACCAGAGAATTTGATGTCAGAAACAGTAGCATTTGAAGTGGCCTTTATATTTTTTTCAGTGACGTTGGCTGGTTTTTCATCAATCGATAGAAGGGCCCTGGACTTAAAGCGACCGACACTGGTGATGTTACTAGTATTCTCATTATTATCAGCATCGTAGAGGGGATAGATAGAATCAGTAGTGGTGATATTGGGTTCAGTGGAAGAATTTGCTGCTCTAAGTATTTCGTTTATATCAGATCTGAAAAACAAGAAGTTCAACTTCTAAATGCATCTGAAAATTGTTCTGCATAGATGGAAATTTCACAACCGATTTGCTTAAGCAAAGACCTGAATGACTAGATGTTTGATTGAAACGATGAATTATTAGATCCCAGTCACACGCGCTAAGTAATTTGCCTCCAGTTTTTTCAAAAAAACCTTAGTGATTGTAATGAAGATATGATTTCTTTGCCGGATTACCCACACGGAAAAAGTGTTTGTGTGACCCAAAAAAATTAGTTCCGGGTCTGGGTGTGATATGTATGTGAAATTGTATATTTGTAAAAGCGCCGACGACACAAGAGAAGATGCTAGTGTGGGGTGTATAAACGTTTTTTTAGGAAAAAAACAAAAACAGAAAAAATAATTAAAATAAAAACGCACTCACATATTACAGGCTTGCCTTGGTTTATCCGCCTTCAAACCTTCAATAGCTTTAAACCAATCAGATACCAAAGCAAAGAAATCACTTAACGTCATATTATCCGAATCAAATGTGCTGTTCAGTGACCGTTGAGACAACACAGAAACGTTTCTGTTACTATAATTAGCTGTATTAAGAGCCATCGGGGTCGTCGTTTCAGTAACACTATTATCAATCCATGTAGCAGTTAGATTGCTAAAAGTCTTACTTCTTTTAACTAGAGTTCTGTTCTTGAACTTTCTTTCAAAATCTGAGCCACCAAAGAACTGTAGTTTCGTCTCGTTAGCCCTTACAGTTGCTTCTGGGAATGCATCGAATTGATTGTCAGTATTAGGAAACTTTAAGCTTTCATTCATCATCAGTGGTTCTTCATTCAAGTTCAAGATTAGAGGAACATCGAAAATTAAGTTCATACCTTCCATTCCAAAGGTAGGATTACCTATTGTCAGCATTATGTTCCCTAGATAATTGTTACCAGCGGTATCATCGTCCATTTTGAATTCGCTTTTGTTCATACTTATGATTGAGTCTGTCATCATCGTTACCATCGGTTTAAATGATTGTGTACTAGTATCAACTGTTACTAGAGTAGACTCTTCCTCAACAGGAGGCGTAGCACTAACACTATGGAAATCAGGATGAGCAGTGCTAAAGATCCTTATATTTTTCTGTTTAACATTTTCGATATAGTGAGCAAGTGCTTTCTTATTAGCCGCACTATTTGATTTAATATCTAAATCCTGGACGAAGCTATCGATATTGTTTTCTAGAAATTCCGGACTTGTTGTAGTTTCTTCGCTACGATAGGTCTCGGAAACTTCGAAGTTGGAAGATAGAAGAGTTCTTTTGCTTTTAGAAAGAGAGAATATTAGACCGTTATCTGTTTCATCTATTATAGGAGTGGTGGTTGTTACTTCTGTTGTAGAGATATTGTATTGTCCACCTTTATTTAGTTGAGCAAATTCTAAGCCTGGGTACGAAAATTTCAATGTGGGTGGTGTCGTTCGTATCTCAAGAGGCGTGTTTGCCTTTGTGTTAGATTTAAACTGCAGATGTTTGGAGAAGATATTAAACAAACTGACTCCTTCATTTCTTACTTTGCTGGGAGGTCTTTTTTTCATTTGGACGCGTAAGCCTTCAGTGTAGGGGTTGCTGTAGGAGCTCGCTAAAATTGCATTACTGGCGATAATTGTCTGCTCTGGTGAAAATATTTATGATATACGTTACATACATACGTCTGCTGCACTTTTAGTCAGAAATATTATGAAAATAAAAAACAGTTTCAATATAAGATAGAATATTACTCGACAACTTCAAAATTTTGCCACATAGTGTTTCGTTGTCCCGTTCTACATAAACAATATATATATACTTAATGGAAGCCTATATTTTATTATATGATATGATGGATATGATACAGATGTACAAGCCTTGATTATGAGCGTAGTGAAACGCCTTGAACATCGGCTGTTGTACTTAGTCATTACGAGGAAGAGTATGACACCAAAAATGCCCAGTACGGCAGTATAGGTTAAACTGGTCGGTAGACACGTTGTTATAAATTTCACTACCAAAAATCAAAACTTCCGTTCTTTGCTATGCGACTAGGGTATATAATTCTATGTTATTGTTTATAAACAGTATTATAATGTTATGAGAAAGTTACAAACCAAAACTTTTTGAGACATCATTGAAATAAACGTCCCTCTCTCTCCTGATGCTCCTCTCGCTTGTCATAGTCTCTGGAAGTCTACCTTTAACGAGAGGAACATATTAGATTAGGTAGTAGTCTGTTCTTGTTATACGCAAACCATGAGAATGCACGGCCCGGGGATTAAACGAAAACTGACGAGCCACCATTAGAGAAAAAGTGCTCAAACCTTCAAATACTCGATCATGACATATAACACTGCGATTCCTCGATTTTCAAATCAGAAAACTCACATATAGGTCTATTGCAGATAAATAAACTGCCAAACCCTAAGGTGCTTCAAGAAAATAAAAAACATTGGCAAAAGGATCATTATTTAAATCCTATTTATGTTTAGTAAAGTTAATTTATTGCACAATTAGCCGTGCAACAGGGCGTGAGACAACAATATCTCACGATTAGTCGTATAACCACTTCAAAAGACACCAGCACAAGTAAATTGATTACATAATTTTTTTTATGGAATAGGTCGACGATCTTGTAGACAGGTTACCTGACGGTAAGCAATCGATGCCGCCCATGGACACTCGTTATACCAAAGAAGTAACTACAAGTGTCAGGCTTAAATTTATTAAAAATAGATTGGTATGGATTTAAGGATAGGTGATTTGGGGATTGGGGATTGAGGATAGGTGGAGGAGAACAAAGCCTTCTGCAATTTCATTCACGGCGTAACATAGCTCATACTTTGTTTCACGTGTCGTGGTATTACTCCAGTCGAGCTGACCCTTTAGCGCCCAAGCATGGTTCTCCCAAACATAGATGATATTGGATTGGTCGAAATTAAACAAAATAAAAAGAAATTACCTGATCTCAGACTTTCAACAAGATTGGGACCATAAACGTTGTCCTCGGCAGAAAGCTTTATTCTTCTATCAGTGGCTGTGTCATCTGAGTTCTTTTCATTTCTCGCGTCTTTCTTACCATCTAAAACTCCATAATCACTGTATGCTTGTGCCATTTCTACTAGTTTATCATATTTGTTTTTAAAATATTCATCTCCATATTCCACGTCAGACGTATCCCGTCCTTTCCTTTCAAAAAATGATTTCCTTGATAGTTTACGCTTTGCAGGTCCCGAAATCTTTTTCTGGATGAAAAAAATATTGTATTATTAGTTTTCTAGTGCAGCCTTCCCGCGTTAACTTCTCTAGTCACTTTTTTGTTAACTTTTCTGAGCCATATGTACTTACTAATTTTATTGAGACAATGGACATACGGTAACGTTAACGTCGTAATAAAATCTGGACTTTCTAATCATAAGTTTTAAATTTCCAATGCTCATTCCTCCTAATATGAGCAAAGCAGGCTAACTAAGTTAAAAGTCAAAAGTTCATCATCATCATCAGCCGGAAAGCGTCCACTGCTGGACAAAGGCCACCTCCTTGTCATAAAAAAAGGAGGGGGATTGCACTAATCCCCACGCTTGGCGGGCGGCTTGGGGATCGCAGTTAGGTCACTGAAATATGGATGGTATACTGCTGCCTATTCCTCAGTGTCTGGTCGCTGTTTATGATTTAAAATATCAATGACTTTCATTTTATACCTTAGTGTCTTGACTGGTATCAGGGGGTTCATGCTTCATCATGGAGGACAGCTCATCCGGATATAAAGGCATCGGGCCCTTCCAGTTAGGATTATGGACACCTGGTGGATTGTACTTTATGGATTTTTCTGTTGGTAATTGTAATTTATCCTGTAAGTTAAAATTATTATTATTATTTACAGCGTTGGATAAAAATGACCAGATTGATTGATGGTAAGCAATTGACGTTGCCCTAGGATACACACAAAGACTTAAGTGCTTAACCGGCCAGACAAAAAAACAAAGCAAGCGTTGTAAAACACTGGAGCCTGTGAGGTCCGGAGGTAATGGAACTACTCCGGTCAAGCCGTCCGAGACTCGGCGAACAATCATTGTTTTCGCTCTTCCCTAAATATTTTTAAAATTAACCAAAATATTCGTGCAATGCGTTAAGTACATTACCAATATCAACCACCAAACTTTTAATTACTTGAACCACGCTTTGAAGCCCTCCTGTTTCACAATATCTGAATATATACTAGGGCTCGCTTTTATCGCAGCAGTAAGCTTCTTCTTTTGATGAGTAGCTAGAGAGATGCTACGGCAACTTCACGTAGGTGCTTACCGAACACAAAAGTTTCCAGAGATACCTCTTTCAGATACTTCTGGAGGAATACTCGTCCGTCATCATTGCGAGGACCTAATTTGTCTGTACTATGTGCCACTTTTCTTTTTGAATTGCAATTATCGTGAGACGTACTAAGTTTATTGTAAAATAACTGGACGCAGCCGATAGTCGTCTGCGCGAAGTGGCTACGTCAAGCACAATACTTTTAAAGAGACTCGTTGTGACTTTAAACTCTAGTAGTTATTTGTCAATATATTTAGCAGATGTTTATATGGAGGTACTGAACGTTTGTATAGGAAAGCGTAATGATGTTGCGCTATTCCCAAAGGTGTTGCAGAGGTGTGGATATAAAATGTGGCATCCACTTTTCGCCCAATTCTGTTATGAACTCCATTTTATTTATAGGTTTTGAAGCTTAGAAGGAGAGCCCGCAGCAATAGTTTGATTGTTAAGGAACTTTCTAAAAACATTACTCAACCCTTTCTTACCCAAGACTACTAAATAGAAATTCCTTCATGAGACCACTTGAATAAAAATCACAATCACACATACCTCCGTCCTTTTCTTTCTATCAACAGTTTTATCCATCTCATCATGGTTCTCCATATCATCCCTTAGAACTTCTTTGAAGTCTTCGTAACCAAGGTTTTCATCTTCTTCGTTTTCCAGCTGCATCAGCCGGCGTAGATTGGGTATTTTCGCTAGAATCTGAGCTCTGTCCGAATGGGGGGATGACGGCGCTTTGGTCCTCTGCATATCAGGGTTCCTGTCAGGAGAACTGTCTTTTCAATAACATACTGTTATTAACACGTATTTTAGTGATATAAGAATAAACCAGATATTTAGATGCAATAGAAACAAGAACATGTCTGTGAAGAAATTATTGTGTTTAAATGAAATTATATCAGGAGTTTTTCATGATAATTAACGTCACTATCGATATGTTGCAGTCAGAAGTTTTCTGTTACGTCTTCCGATACACACACAGCTAACAGCCCCGGTAAGGCTTGAAACTAATCGAGTATCCTTCAATAGTTTGTAGCTACCCAACTACTACAATTAGTAAGATCAAAAATCTTTTTCACGCCTATGAGCAACCTCTTGATCTACCTAAAGTTACAGACTAATAATTTCCTAAAATATACTAACATTATGGTGGATACACTTAATAGCACTTCGAAGTCATTGGGACTGGTCTTGACTGTCACAATCTTTTGTTTATCCTTTCCTACCATCTGCGCTTCATGGTGGTAGAATTCCTTCTCGTACTCTGTAGTAGACTCTGGTTTTAGCATCTTTAGAAGATCAGCCTGCGACTCCATCTTCTCTTCTTTAAAAATGTTTGTTTTCTGTTTCGGTTTCGGTATCTGGTCTACGACAATAGGCTCATTTCCAATTATATTGACATTTTTATGAGGTTTCGGATGCTTGCATGCCTTATTAGGATCATTTTTGAATAGCATGTCCAAGCCGAATGGATCAGACATGATTTCTGGTAGGTTTTTGTTTAAAAACCTGTCCAAAAGTTCGTCTAATCTTTGGGTGTTTTTGTAAAATGGATGCTTTAGTTGATGCTCGTGGGTGTGTGAGTCTTTTGGGGCGTGTGAGCATTTTTTTACTGGGACTTTCTTTCTGTCAACTGGCTTGTATTGTACTAGAAGCTTCTTCTTTTCAATGACAAACCCTGTCGGTTCGTCAGAATCATTGCCAAATCTTTTCAACCGACTCCTGTTCATGGCTCGCCTCGTCATGTAAGGACTTTCATGGCTTTTGTTTAGAAGAGATCGTCTATGCCTCATGAAGTGCAATTTCTTTGGATAGTGGTAAAGTTTCAATGATCTCTTTGACCTGTCTGGCATTTTTTGTAAGTCATCGTCTAGGTAATGCATCTCAACTTGATTGAGGCGTTTCAGATTTTTTATTTTGGCGTCAGTTTGAACAAGTTTCTTGTAGAATTCTGAAAGTAATCATTTTGTTAGATTTTGGCTAATATTGTTTGAATAGACATCATATTTTTTAGTTTTTAAGGACCCCCCATTAGAACTACAAAATAGCCTCAAGTAGGGACTGCCTTAACTATAGACATTTAATGATTACTTTAACTATTTTTAGTGACGTTTTTGTTTGGAAAACGAATATTATTTGATGTGTAGCTCTGTCTTTGAGAGCCACGCAAGCGCCTAGTAGACAAAAAAGAGCCAGATTTTATTTTACCCTCACCTATTATTATGACCATGCTTCGACGCTTATTCCTTGTTTCAAGCGTCTTACAAGTAGTCATGTTTTTTTTCTAGTCTTTTCTTTATTTATTCTTTCATTATTTCTTTCGTTCTTTATTTCTTTTTTTCCCTCCCTGTCTTTTCGGTCTATCGAAAGGGTATCGGGGTCAAGGTGTAGTTTTATATTGATACCTACGTATAAATGTCTGCTTACCCCGAAGTTTACCACTACCCTGGAGCTCGCTGTTCTTATCAGCATCAAGGACGTTACTCCAGTCGACATCACCCAACATTTTGCTGTCAGACTCATCCAGAGAATTCTGAAAACAAAATTAAAGGTGAATATTTTTAACCACCGTGTCACACAAACCCCTAGTGAGCTATCTACAAATTAATGTTTTGTGTTTAATTTTATGTTTTAATAACAAAATTTGAAGTCAGAATTTATATACATATATGTTTATTAGACATGCAACAACGGGGATATAGTTTTATAGTGCATATTTAATATTTCGATCAATATGATCTGAGTTAAGTATTAGAGTGGCGACTAAGGACCCGAAAACTTAGCGTGGGCAGGCCTCTCGCTGGGAGTCGTAAAAGTAAGAATTGTGGGAATCTGAAAACCTTACTGACACAGCGAAAGACAATGCAAGCGTTAATTCATGCCGTTTTTCACTGAGGTTGTTCTATTACTCCGGTCAAAAGCCCATCTCCAATTCGATTAAGAATCCGGTAACGTCACTTGCACAGATTATAATCCCAACTTATATTATAATACTCTATATCTGATTTTTTGAATGACAAGTCAATTAAGTGAACAGTGTTTTTGTACTTATATTAAATTAATATAGTATTATGTGATGCCTAGATTATATTTTTTTTTATAGTATAAGTAATATTTTTTGCATGCCATTTAGGCAGAATGTATACGGGTCAAATAAAATTGTAACACCTTTATTTTTAAAATTACCTACATTTTATGCAAATAAATAAATCTATTCTATTCTATTCTAAATGAGAAAGCAACTCTGTCTGTCTGTCTTTTCTTCACACCTACACTACTGAACCTATTTGTGTGAGATTTGGTACAGACATAGTTTAGAACTCGAGAAAAGACATAGGATAGTTTTAAAACCAAAAATCTGCAGAAAGTCACTGTTCCACGCGAACAAAGTCGCGGGCAAAAGTTATGAAAGTCACTGCACAAAAATTGTTTCAAGCCGGTTTTCTGTGAGGTTGTGCTATCACTCCGAACTAGCCAGTCTGTTTGTGCCAAAGACTCTCCCACATTTAAAAGACAGTATCTAATAAAATATTATTATGGAAATAATCAATGCCTTGTTAATACCATATTCTAAGAAAACGCACCTGTGACCACAAACCTTACGTCTCCCAAGAAAATCGCCAAATTTTCTTCAACCGACTAATTTATAAGTCGACCAATTAACCCTTCAAGTGCTGGGCGACCATTAGCACTCTAAAAGGGGTACTTTGCGATATTAACCCTTAACAATAAATATGTCGGGGGTATATTTAAAAGTGCCCAGGTGTTGGCCGGGACAGGTTGAATTACTGTTCCGTTTATAGGCGCTTCTGGGGGTTAACTATGTTTGTGGCAGGGAGTATGGTTGGATGGAGTGTTAGTTACTTATGTGTATGGTTTTTACACTTTTTTCAAATTTCATGTAATGTAGCAAAATAAACTCAATTGACTAACAATTTAAATGTTATTTGTAATACAGTTTTGATCTATAATTAAACATCTACATATATAAAAATGTTTATAAAAACTACTACTACTACTATTCTTTTTTTTGTTATTTTTTTTTGTACGTTTTTTTTTTTGTAAGCAGCGCCTAACAAAAAAAAACTTTTGTTTTGTTTGTTATTATCGAGAGAAAGTTCTTATGAAAGAAACATTTAAAATAGTAGGCGGGAAAATTTTCCTTTGGAAAAAGCGATCCTTTCTGAGCGAAGCGTCTTTTGTAGTGAAGTAGTACGTAACCCGTGCGAAGTAAGGTCAAATTATTCATTGCAAATAGACCTTTATATATTAGGCAACTTTTTACGTCAAACTAAATAATTAGGTAAATAGCAAATTGACCAACTTTCGGTGTGTTAAACACAAACTGTTAATCTATTGTCCTAATGAAGAGGGAATGAGCAAGAAACTTCATAGTTAGGTACGTTTTTTCAATCAGTTTCACAATTATTTTTTTTTTTGTTACAGACCAATGATTTTTAGTCTGTAAAAGTCTGTCACACCCTCTCGCCCCATCCAGTACAAGAAAGCAGTTTGATTATTTAAAAAATAAAACCTTGTAATAAAAATAAAATGTTCTCAGTGAGCCCTCCATTGATACATAATCCATGTTCTCAGTGACTTACTTTTAAATAGCAATTTGCGTTCGCGACAGTTCAGAGTAATATTAAAATAAGAACTGTACTGCGGTGTGTTTGTTGATACAGGTAAAGGAAAATATTTAACTGCACGCTTGATGCGGTGGCTGGGTTCAAATGGATCGGATACAAGACGAAGAGATAAAAAGGTGATGAGGGACATGCCCTCCGTAATAGCAAAACAGGAGTGCAAATAGGCTGGTGACAACACGTATGAAGACAAACAAGTTCGTTTCCCGCACGAATCTTTGTGTGATCCACAAATTATTGTTCCGGCTGGGTGTGATGTGAATGTGAAATTGTATTTATATAAACGCACACACGACACAGGTTAAAATGAGAGGACGAGGCGAGGTTCTTTTAAAAATCAGAAAAATCTAAATCTTACTTATTTTTCGTTTATGATGTGAATTAAGTAATTTAATATTAATTCATAAGCTAGTAATAGTCATTGCAACGCCATTAATTAAAAAGGTCATTAAGCTGTGCCTGATACTTTAATTTAAGATCCTTGTACCTACCTTAACATGCAAATAAAGAATTTGAATTTGATATTAATACCTAAGAAAAAAAGAAAATATGTAATACGGAAACAAAATATATATAAATATGTATAAATGTGGACGGATGGAGAGGGACAGGGAGATCAAAGAAAATATGGATGGATTGTGTGAGAAGTGATATGGAAGACAGAGGAGTTAGCGATAGCGTGACGAGTGACAGGACAGAATGGAAGAAAAAAACATATTGCGCCGACCCCAAATAAAACGGGACAAGGGCAGGAAGATGATGATGTAATACGGAAACAAACGGGCCGACGGATGACCTGATGTTAAGCAATCGGCGCCATTCATGGATAAACATAGAGAAGGTGCAAGTAAGTTGCTGGCTTTTGGGAGAATCTGGGCTTCTGTTCACTACTCGTATAAATTACAATTGATTTTGGTTCATCAAAAATATTTTCTGTAAGTAAAACTGTAGTTTCTAGTACCTACTTTTATTGAACTGTCCTAACTTTTTACTTTTTTAAGGACTTAGTCCATATACATAGTCCTAGCAACATATGAAGTCATATGGTTTTTAAAAGAGATTGACCTTGACTTTGTTTCGGCGTTTCCTCTGAGAGTAGTAAATGTAAGCTTCATCAAGATGTTTTTTTGTTTCATGTTGACCAGTAAAAGTGCTGTCTTATGTAAAAAAAAAACATAATAATATCATTGTTTCATCGCATTTTTGCGTCAATTAGAATAGTAGGTAGATATTTATTGCAATTCACACAGAAAACCGGCGTGAAACAACCACAGCGTTGTGTTTCGCCGTGTGAGTGACCCTTCCCCAATTCCTAAATCTCCAAATCCCTAATCCCTAAAAGGTCGGCAACGCACTCGTAACTCCTCCGTTGCGGGTGTCCATGGGCGGCGCTGATTGCTTACCATCAGGTAATCCGTTCGCTCGTTTGCCGACTTATTACATAAAAATAAATAGCTTTTAAAGCTATATTTTTCAAATTAGCTTGAAAAATTTTGCACCATATTAAGTAAATCGAGAAATCAATAATTGAAAGTATACATTTTTTCAAATACTTTATAGTAATGAAAAATAGAAATAGTATTTTCTGACTAAAAAACTACCTACTCCCAAAATAAGAATTAGAGAAAAAATCAAGAACTCAAAATAACCATTCCCTATCCGAGAATCAAACCAACACAACACCTTTCTCAAACCTAACACCATAAACAAACAAACAAACTGAAACACACAATCGTATTAAATAACTTATTACAACCAAGATTTGAACCCGGGACCCGGAAGGCATATGTTCCTAGATTACTTTTAAGCAATTAATAAGTTTATTGATTACCTAACACCATACAGGCTGACCCGAAACTTTGTTCCGTTAAAATACCGTTTAAATTAACTTTGGGATTAATAAGTTGATTTTGTTAAGGGTATGTTGTCTTTAAGAGAGCTTGGAGTTTAAGCCGATCGCTTCTCATGCTAATTTTCAAAACCTGGCTAATACTTAAGTGACTTTTTCCGAGCTATATGTAATTTATATAGCCTTTGGCTTTTAAGATTTTGACATCACTGCCATACACATCATCATCATCATCATCATCAGCCTTTAAGTGCCCGCTGCTTAGTAAAGGCCTCTTCTCACACGAATAAGGTTTGAGCATTAATCACCACGCTTGCTCAATGCGGGTTGGCGACTTCTAACTTATAATCTATACTAATATTATAGAGAGGTAAAATTTGGAAGTTTGTATGTAGGGGGTAATCTTTGGAACCGCTGGTCGGATTGCCAAAATTCTATCACTGATAGATAGCTACAATGTTCTTGAGTGCTATAAGCTATAAAACATCACGCTACGATTAAATAGAGCCGGCGGGTGAAACCGTGCGAGAGTAGCTAGTTAGAAAATATAAGTTCAGGTTTCCTCACAATGTTTTCCTTCAGCATAATTATATGTCAGTGGTGTCTAAATAATCATAGAAAGTACATATAACTCGGCAAAAGTCACATTGGTACTTGCCAGGTTTCGACCCCACGCCGCCCTCATGCATGAAAGATAATGGCGAAAGACGGTGTTTTTTTATGGTATAAGTCGGCAAACGAGCAGATACATTGCCTAATGGTATGTAACCAGCGCCCATGGACACCCGCAACACCAAAGGAGTTACGAGTGCGTTGCCGGCCTTTTTGGGGATGGGGGTTGCGGATAGAAGGATTGGGAAGGGATAGGGGAAGGGGAGGGATTGGGCCTCCGGTAACCTCACTCACACGGCGAAACACAACCCTGTGGGTTGTTTCACGCCGGTATTCTGTGAAGCCGTGGTATAACTCCGGTCGAGCCGACCCATTCGTGCCGAAGCTTGGCTCTCCCACACTTAAAATGTCGTGAAAAATTCTTTTGTTGAGAAGAGAAATTGTAATGACTTCTCCTGCTTAGGTTGTGGCGAAAGAAAGTTAGACTTTTGCTGGGTAGAAACCTCCCCGTTCCTTCACCTACACCAAGTGCTGGTTTCCTCACCATTAAGCGTAGGTATCGCGGCCTGAACCAAAAGTTGATAAGTATATCGCATGTTAAACAGAAAAGAGACCTAACTCAAAAAATAAAGTATTTCAATCTTAAAAATTATGCTTCAATAATAAGGTTCAATTTTGGAATATCCTCATTTTTGACTTAGTCCTTTTTTCTATTCCTCATTTTTCTATTTAACATGCGATGCGGTCGTTATTACATTGTTTGTTACAAACACAAATGCTACTTTCTCGTCCTTATGGCTCACAGATAATAAAAAATACACGCGACATCACGCATAATGTTATACTCTGTGGACCATAGACAAAAGTCTTTCTTTTTTTTCTTTTGTTATTTTTTTTTTTAAGTCATTTAATTTTTATATGTATGATTTTTAGTATTATTTTATTTTCTTCCTTTTTTTTTGTATTTTTGTTTTATGTGAGTGCGCTTGCGCGAAAATAAATGTTTTTCTTTCTTTCTTTCTTCTATAAGGAACAGGCTGGATTTTAGGAATTAAGAATCTGGCACTCCTTCCTGCCAGCCCTGTGCGAGGAGTCACTTGATGATTTTCTCCTCACAAAAACCGATATTCCAAATCTATTTACTCGTACTTATCAAAAATATTTATTTCTATGACGACAATAAAACATTTATTTTTATAATATTTAATTAATTTTGCACAAAACGATACGTAGAGCTTCCCCTTAACTAAAATCTCCTATATTAACCCGTCATTACAAACATGTGACGGGCATCGAGCTAAATCACTCTCCGTCCTGCTCACTCACTTCACAATAAAGAGAGAGGGAACATCGACTAAGTAACATATTGAGTGAGTTAATGTTTTGGCGCCTTTCTTGGCTGGGAATGGGGTGGGGTGCGAGTTCGAGCGAGGTAACAACATACATTTGTGTTGAGTTATTTTTTGCTTAAAGGAGCAGAATGAGCACAGCCACGACACCAGACGAGTTACGAGTGCGTTAGTCCTTTTGGGGATTCCGGAGATTAACATAGATTCTTCGGCATCTGAAAAACATCACTGCTAAACCAAGTTTTTTCCCTTTTGTCCTTCATGATAAACGACAACGACAACTGTATTTTAATCAGCCGGGGTTGCGGAGTAAGCGCAATGAGGCACCGCGACCTCGGCCCAGAGCAGGAGAAGGAACAGGGGGGTTTTTAGTCAGTAAGAGTCTGCTGTCTGACACTCCCTCCCGCCCGGCCCTGGGCGGGAGAAGTCATTTGATGATTTTCCCCTCACAAAAAAAACTTTATTTTAATGTTATTTAAGTCGGCAACAGCGAAACACAACGCTGTGGTTGTCTCACGCCCCGGTTTTCTTTGAGGCTATGGTATCACTCCGGCCGAGCCGACCCATTCGTGCCGAAGCATGACTCTCCGACATAGGCGGTGTCTACTACTCGATTTTGTGTCTACTACTCGATTTTTTTTAAGACAATGTCTTAACACAATTTAGTACTTATTGTTTACAATAAAACATTTATTAATTAGTTATTGGTGACCAACTAGGCTAGTAGTAAACGGAGAAACTGCCATGCTAGATGCACGCCTTTCGTAATTGCGGGGCAAGCGCTATGGCGTATCTGTTGTGTGGCGTAGACCCCTATTCCTTGGCCGCTGCCTCGGCCTGGTGCAGGAGAAGGAACGGGGGATTTTTATTCAGTAAGAGTCTGACACTCTTTTCTTCCCACTGGATGAGAGCAGTCAGAGCCAGCATTATTATTTCCAACAAAACTAAAAACAGGTGGTTTTAAAACGTCAGTCAGTGCGCGCGCTCCGAAGTGTAGATTTGAATGGAGAAGAACGAGCAAGAAACTCCATAAGCAACTAAACAACCTTCTAGAATCAAAAGGCCCTAGCTCCCGGTTTCCGAAAGGCCGATCAATGTTAAAATCAATTTAATCTCTTGTCAAGTCATCTGATTGGTTGACTGAATTACCAACAACCAATCAGATGACTTGACAAGAGATTTAACAGGAGATAAGTTAATTTTAGCGTTGACAAGCCTTTCAGAAACTGGGTGTAAGTATCCTATAAACCCTAAGTATCTGCATTACAATTTCAATTGAAGAATTTAAACGTTTACAAGAAACATTGTGCAGTGGAGCCGCACCCTGCCAATTACAATTCTATTCCATACTCCATACGAGTCTAATTTACGTAACTTTTGTTTCTATTTTTCATAAATTACGAAAACAAATCGTTAAACAATAGACTTGTTATTCTAATTAATTGTGAAGGGTACAACATTTGTGCTGAGTTGGGTAAAGGATAATTTGGTAAAACTTATTGTATGCCAGCTTTTGCCCGCGACTTGGATTTCGTGAAATAGTGACTTCCTGCAGATTTTTTGTTTAAAAAACTATCCTATGTCCTTTATCGAGTTCCAAACTATGTCTGTAGGTACCAAATTTCACACAAATACGTTCAGTAGTTTAGGCGTCAAGAAAAGACAGACAGACAGATTGAGTTACTTTTACATTTATAATATTCGCTTAGATTACGCACTGTTGGCGCGATGTACCACAGCCCCAGCCCGGAATGACGGCGAGTAAGGATAGCTCGCCGCCCGACCAAAACCAGACCCGAGCGTACGGCGCGTAGCGTTCCGCGCGCGCCTCAAAGAGCCAATAGACCACCACAGTCGGGGCCCTAAAGGGCTGATGTTCAGCCGGGGTTGCGGGGTAAGCGCAATGAAGTACCGCGACCTCGGCACAGAGCAGGAGAAGGAACGGGGGGGGTCTAGTCAGTAAGAGTCTGACACTCCCTCCCGCCCTATCCTAGAGAAATCATTAAAAGCCCCAGTCCGGAATAGGAGGAGGAACGGGGTCGTTTAGAAACACTTCTTCTTACCTCAAAAGTGTGGGAGAGCCAAGCTTCGGCACGAGGGGATCGGCTCCTTCCTTCGGAGTGATACCATGGCCTCATAGAATACCAGTGTGAAATAACCACAGCGTTGTGTTTCGCCGTGTGAGTGAGGTTACTGGAGGCCTCATCTCTGCCCCTCCCCTACCCTTAAATATCCGCAGCCCTTATCCCCAAAAGCCACACTCGGAACTCCTTTGGTGTTGCGAGTGTCCATGGGCGGCGCTGATTGCTTACCATCAGGTAATCCGTCTGCTCGTTTACCGACCTATAGGTAAATAAAATACTCGTACCATAAAAAGATAAAATTCAAAAGATATCGAAATGTTATCTATACATACTAACGCGTAATCAAAGCTATAGAACTACATTTTTTTTTATGTAATAAGTCGGCAAACGAGCAGATGGATTACCTGATGGTAAGCAATCAACGCCACCCATGGACACCCGCAACGGAGGAGTTACGAGTGCGTGGCCGGTCTTTTGGGGATAAGGGCTGCGGATATTTAAGGGTAGGGGAGGGGCAGAGATTAGGCCTCCATTTCATTGTTTCATTGTTTCATTGTTTCACTCCAGTCGAGCCGACCCATTCGTGCCGAAGCATGGCTCTCCCGCACTTACTACATATATATACACATACATATAAGGAAAAGGTGGGTAAGCAGAACTCGTGATATATTTGTAATTACAGAGTCTTATTTAATGGTATATCTATCAAGTAAGTAATTAAGTGTAACCATAAATATGGTGTTAAGGGAGATCCTATTTATAACGTTTAATTATTTGAAAGGGTGGAAGCAGAGTTGCAGGTGTGAGTGGTATTTTTATGTCATTTGTGTAGTGTATTTACGAGTGGAGGGTGTCTTTAAGTTGAGAGTGAGGTGTCAGGTTCGATGCTCTGGCTATGAGATATCTTTGTAGTTTTTGAAAGGTTTTGCACATTGACTGATTATGAAAAAAAGATTAATAGCTAACACAATTTCATTAATACAATGTTTACTGCACGGTAAGTGACCACTCTGTGTGAGATCCACAAATTGTTGTTCCGGTTCTAGGTGTGTGATATGTAGGTATATGTAATTGTAAGTTTGTAAACGCAATAACGACACAGGAATTAAACCCTAAAAAATAGGTTTAACCTGACCCGGGAACCAATACAAGACACATTACATGACAGTTGTATTAGCAATAGCTCGACCAACGAGATAAATAAAATATCAAATAAAATGTTGTCTTAAGTACATCCTCATTAGGTACATAAGAAAAACCTGTTCGTTAATTTCGCTAAAACTCCAAAACGGCTGACCTGATTTAGTTGAATTTGGTCTTTAATTAACATTCGTAGACAAAGTCCAGGGATGAAACGAATGCAAGTATAATAATATATATAAAAAGGTTAAATCTTTTTTTTTTTTTTAAAGAGTAACGATTGAGTTTCTTCTTTGTTCTTCCCCATTCGAAACTACAATTTGGAACGAGCACCTAGCTTCACTGACGAACAGACTGACAGACTACTATTCTATTTTAACGTTTCAAAAGTACCTATTTATGGTTTAGATGGAATAAATGATTTTGACTTTGACTTTGAAGGAAAATTTTCTTTTTTTATTTGATTTTGTTGTCTAGCGATATGGTTGCCAAGCAACGAAGCCTTTCTATTAATAAAAAAAGTTATTTCCCATTTGAAACATTTCTTTGCCTCAGTTTTTAAAGCAATTTCTTATATGTATAGGAGTTTCTTCTAGGAATCTACACTTTGGAAAAAGCCAGATTCCCAGACCAGATCGACTTTTAAGCTGACACTTATTAAAAATTGTTTTTTTTTTTAATATTTGACACTCAAATGTGCTAATGTTCTACGTAATTAATATAAATGGATTTAAGATAATTTATAGAATCAGGCGTAACTTTGCGGAAGTCCATGACATTAAAGGTTAGGAAAATCATTTACACCCGGTTTCTAAAAGGCTTGTCAACGCTAAAATTAACTATTATCTTGTTAAATCTCTTGTCAAGTCATCTGATTGGTTGTTGATAATTCAGTCAACCAATCAGATGACTTGACAAGAGATTAAATTGATTTTAACATTGATCGGCCTTTCGGAAACCAGTTGCTAGTGTTTATTCCGCGACAAATATTTTTCCTAACATTTAATGCCAACTTTGTCGCGGAATAAACACTATTTTTCCTAATATTTAATAAATAATTTAACTTAAACTTTTGCAGTTTAACAAAACAGACAATCATTTATCATTGTCATATTTTTATTTTCCATACCTACCTAAAACACTATTTTATCACAACTCTAATACCTAAATAAACAAGTAAATATGTATATACAAACTAAAACCTGTGTCTGTCTGGATATTTTTCATCAGGCCACAACAAGAACATTTTTAATCTGCGAGGTGCCTCAGGGATTCTATTGTTGTAGACGGACAGACAAAACCCTTTTGTTGGCTTTTTTATTAATATATATATACATATATAAAGTGCAGCTACGTAAAGACGGACTGTTAGATTGTGTGGTGTGATAATGAAGCCTTAATGGCCTAAACATTCATATAAGTGCATTAAAAACTTTATTTGGCACATAGGCAATGGGGCAGACAGATTACCTGATGGTAAGCAATCGGCGCCGCCCATGGACACCCGCAACACCAAAAGAGTTACGAGCGCGTTGCCGCTCTTTTAGGGATAAGGGTTTCGGATATTTAAGGATTGGGAAGGGATGGGGAAAGGGGAGGAATTGAGCCTCTTGTAACCTCAATCACCCGAAACAGAGTTGCGGTTGTTTCACGCTGGTTTTCTGCGAGGCTTCGGTCGAGCCGACCCATTCGTGCCTAAGTTTGGCTCTCTCACAAGCAATTCACTAAAGGTGTTAGTACAAGTGCATTCCCGGCCTCTTGTGGGTCATGAGAGACTTCAGGATTGAGGATGGGGAGAATAAAGAATTGGGCTTCCGATAACCTCACTCATACGGTTAAACACAACGTAAACATTGCTTCACGTTAGTTTTCTGTGAGACCGTGGTATCACTCCGGTCGAGCCGACCCATTCGTGCCGAAACATGGCTCTCCCACACTTTACAAGTACAAAATTGGGGAAAAACGAGCCAACTGTTTTCTTGATGTTAAGTAATCCGCGGTGCTGATGGAAATGGTAACACCATTGGAGTAACACAGACAGAAAAGTGTGTCAGCCTTTTAGGTTGGATCGGTTTGGAACTACCATTCCACAGTTTTTCGGTGCGTAAATCGTACAGTTGCTTTCTGATTTGTATCTATATTATGATAGGATAACACCGCCTATTTTTATTCCTTCTGTGGGTTACGGTGGCCTGGATGTTAAGGCGGCGCCTCTCATGAATGAGGTGGTGGTTCAAAACCTGGCAAGTACCAATGTGACTTTTTCCAAGTTATACGTACTTTCTATGATTATTTAGACACCACTGATATATGGTGAAGGAAAACATCGTGAGGAAACCTGGACTCATTATAAAAAATTAAGTATGAAATCGCCAATCCGCCTTGAGCAAGCGTGGTGATTAATGTGATGAATGATTAAATCTTCTCCGTGTGAGAAGAGGCCTTTGCTCAGCAGTGGGCACTTATAGGCCAATGATTATAATTCCACAGTTTTTCAAAGCGAGGCAGAGAGTATCGCAGTAATCGAACAGTTCCTTCTGTTAACCATCTACTAACGGGTTCTGTGGTAACAAATAAAAAATACGATCGAATTGAGAACCTCCTCCTTTTTTTGAAGTCGGTTAATATGTTATGGGGTTGGAAGTGTTGACGCGTGGATCGATGGCAATAAGATGCAGCTGACCTTTTGGGAGCAGTTAGAAATTTGAGAATTAAGGATAAGGGAAATTGACCTGCAGTAACCTCACTCATTTTATTATGGCGAAACACAAGACTGAGGTTGTTTCGCGCCGGTTTTCTGTGAGATCGTGGTATCAATCTGTTGAGCCGGCTAGTTAGTGCCAAAACATAGCTCTCCCACACTTCATATCAATTATGTCCTTTTGAATTTTTTATGGTACCTACATACCAGGTATCCAAAAGCAAAAACGCGTTCGAAATCTGACAAGAGCCTGGACTTATATGGCTTATTCTTCGTGTGAGAAGAGGCCCATGCTGAGCAGTGGGCACTTATAGGCTGATTATGGTGAGGTTTCGTTTCGGAAACAATTGTGTATTAAACTTTCTAATGCAATTGAAAATAATCAACAGTCAAACAGCTGCTAGAAGCAAGCTAAAATAATTCCTGTTCCCAAGAAACGAATTAAATACCAATTGCTCAAAGAAAAAAGGCTGATAACACATTCAAAACACGATCTTTAAACACACTACGACTAAGTTGACACCAAAAATAATCAAAAACTTTTTCAAAAAATAGTTATCTACGGGTTTTTGACGAGGCGCGCTAAATAATCACGACGGTAAACGTTGAGGGGACAGGCAGACCACAATAGAACATCAGACTATCATTACGACTATCACAAAGGGAGCGGCGAGGTATAAAAAAACGTCCGAACTGAGTTCAACTTGCTTTTACGACAATACTTTTAGTCCAGGAGCCGGGGATACAAGTTATTCAAATATCTAAAATAAGTTTTTTTTAGTGGGACGATGAAATACCTGCTGCTTATAGACACCGAGGGAGCTACGAGTGCGTTGCCGGCTTTTTGAGGTTTAGAGTTACGGAGATTTGGGGATTGGTAAATGAAAGACGGATTGGGCCGTTAGTAACCTGACCTACACGGTGAAACACAACGCTGTGGTTATTTCACGCCAGTTTTCTGTGAGGCCGTAGTGTCACTCCGATCGAGTCGACTACTAATTGTTGACATGTCTTTCCTACATATGTTATGGAGCCTCAGTTTGACCAGCGTAAAAACACGCAACTATAATTTCACGCTATTTTCTTACAAGCCGTGGTCTAACTCTGGTCAACCGTTGCGTTTTGTCGTACGACCGTACCACCCCATACCGAATCTCTCATCTCCAAATCACAAATACTCAAATTCCTTACCAGTAAAAGTCGATAACGCATTTGTATCTCCTTTCTAGTTGCGAATGTCTGTGGACGGCATTAATTACCATAAGGTGACCAAAAAGATTATAATCCGCAGTATGGCATGAAAAATGATTTTGAATACACTAATAAAAAAAAAACATCAGATATTTTATAATAGCAAATATCACTAGCAAAAAAAAAAAAATTAAGGATGGGCGAAGTAAACCAGTCGCCAGCTCCCAAACTACGGCATTAAAACGAAAATCAAAAAAATATACAGTTGCCAGTCATCTCGAGTCGCCTTCCATTTAATGCTCGCATGCTTTCAAAACGTCTGTATTACTGCTGCTACAGTCTGGGGGTCGGCAGAGTTGTAGCTATATTTGTATTGGAAAAATATATACCTACCTATTTTACACTTTTGTGAAAGTTAAGGCCAGGAGGTTATGGCACTCCATGCATAAGAGAAACCTGGCAAGTACCAATGTGACTTTTTACGAGTTATATGTACTTTCTGTGATTATTTAGACACCACTGACATACGGTGAAGAAAAACATCGTGAGGTAATGGACTTAAAATTTCTTATTACAAGTTTGTAATCGCCAAACCGGCTAAAGCAAGTGTGTTGATTAATGTTCAAACTTCTCCGTTTGAGAAGAGGCTTTTGGCACGTATATGGCTGATGATGATGATGAAAATGAATCCATAATCTTAAGTGTAGGAGCTACCATAGTCGTTCTGAAAACCAGCATGAAACGATGTTTCCACGAGTGAGATCACTGGACGGCAGATCCCCCCCCCCTTTTGCCTCCAACCCGCAAATCCCTACAATCAGATCCCCCAAAAGACTGGTAACACCGAGACACCAAAAACCTCTGATATGACGTGGTTTTGACTATAAATCTTCGATAAAAGACAGGTTCCTCAAAAGACCACGAACGAGCCATGTGTGGGAGAGCCATGGTCCAGCACGAATGGGTCGGCTCGACACGAGTGATACCACGACCTCACAGAAAACCGGCGTGAAATAACCACTGCGTTGTGTTTCGCCGTGTGAGTGAGGTTACCGGAGACCCAATACTTCCCCTTCCCCAATCCCTCCTCAATCCCTAAATCTCCAAATCCCTAATCCCTAAAAGGTCGGCAACGCACTCGTAACTCCTCCGTTGGGAGTGTCCATGGGCGGCGCTGATTGCTTACCATCAGGTAATCCGTCTGCTCGTTTGACGAGCTATTACATAAAAAAAATAGACGGATAACCCTCTGCTTGTTTCCCGGCCGATCACTTACAAAAAAAGTGTCACGATTCATCACGATATCGATTAAAGGACGAAGCAAGTTCCACGCGGTGTCTGGACAACCAGCTACGAACAACTCTTTGTGTGATCCACAAATTGTTGTTCCGGGTCTGGGTATCATGTGTATGTGAAATTGTACGTTCCAGACGGGGCCCCATAGGACTGATGTTCAGCCGGGGTTGCGGGGTAAGCGCAATGAGGCACCGCAACCTCGGCCCAGAGCAGGAGAAGGAACAGAGGGGTTTTTAGTCAGTAAGAGTCTGACACTCCCTCCCGCCCGACCCTGGGCAGGAGAAGTCATTTGATGATTTACACCTCACAAAAAAAAAATTGTACGTTTGTAAACACACCCACGACAGAGGCAAAAATCATATTGTGGGTTAAAGTATTACGTTTAAAAAAGAAGAAGAAAACGCTTTTTTGCAAGGTATTAATTTTTTTTATTTGTCTTGGCTTTAAAAAGAACTGACTTCTTGAACGTTTGTTGTGGAATTCCATCTCAGAGTAATCAGATAGGAGATGCCGGCTTCATCGCTAGTGGCACCTAAATATCGACGTGTAAAACTTTTTTTACTATAGGTATAACCCACTAGCTTTTACGCGCGACTCCGTTCGCGTGGAATAGTGACTTCCTGCATATCTTCTATGTGTCGGTAAGCGCATAACTCAACAACGCCTGGACCAATTTTGCTAATTCATTTTTTGTTGAGTTTGGTATTGTCAGGAGAAGGTTCTTATTAAAGAAAATATTAGAAAAGTAAAGGAAAAGTGACCCTTTGATAATAAAATAGAGGGACCCATGCGAAGCGGGGGCGGGCCGCTAGTTTTTGGTATAAAAATTATCTTATGTCCTTTCTCAAGTTCCAAACTACGTCTGTACCAAATCTCACAGAAATAGGTTCAGTAGTTTAGGCGTGAAGAAAAGACAGACAGACAGGCAGGCAGAGTTACTTTCGCATTTATAATATAAGTTTGGATTTGCAAAATACAAACACTAAACAACTATAAATATGAAAGCTAAATAGTCAAAAACGTATACCAAAAACCACTTAGGGGAATAAAGATCCAAACAATGCAATTTTTCAATAAACTTACGAGGCAGGGGAAGTTTATAAAACAAATAAATCTTGGAGACGAAAAAAACCCAGCTAGAAGAGTTATGTATTTGTGACTTGTCTCAGATAAATCATTTAAGCTCCATCCACATGGGAGGTTGTGGTATTAGAGCGTCGCAAACGATATGATTTGTAGGCACCCTTAAATGCTATAGGCTGTTACAATTTGTAAAGTTTGTCTAGCTACGTGATTCTATTAAAAGGGGATTTTGAATCAAACAAACAAAAAGTATTTATTCGCGTCTCAGACGCATAAAAGACACAAAACAAACAATAATAAAAATATGGGCAAATATAAAAATACATAAAGAATGATAATACAATATAACAAAAGTAGAGGGTAGGAGAAAAAATATGCGTCCAAGCACGCGAAATGGCCGTCGGTCATCATTATGCAGCGACTCCATACGAGACAGTGTCGCGGCGCTGATTTTCAGCGATGGCCGACACTAACGCATGACGCCAATCAGTGCAGAAACTTAAGCCAAGAAAGTTAAATACAAAAATGTGTTTTATATTGTATCCTACTATAAAAAAATCGTTTTTCTTTATTTTTAGCAAGTGCTACCACCCTGCCTTACAGTCGCACGTGTCTTAAGCCAAGAAAGTTAAATACAAAAATGTGTTTTATATTGTATCCTACTATAAAAAAATCGTTTTTCTTTATTTTTAGTAAGTGCTACCACCCTGCCTTACAGTCGCACGGGTGCAACACTGTTACTAAATTTCTCTACTATTTAATAATAGGTAGATGTTTCATCATTCTACCTATTAAGCCTTTGACTGCCGACAGAAAACTGTTGAAGGCAAATCCTCCGCTAACGGAGGTCACTGGTGACCCCTATAGCGTTTAACGTGAAAACCGCATCAAAACTCGTTGCGTTGTTTTAAAGATTTAAGCTAACATATATAGGCATATAGGGACTGAGAATGCGACTTTGTTTTATAGTATATAGTCATAGGTAAGCAAGGAGTTGAAAACATGGTCCATAAAGCAAGCAGATCCTCAAACACATTGATTGACATAAAAGAGATGTGGTGCTGGTGGAAAATGTTTAACAAATGTGAGAGAACCATGCTTCGATACGAATGGGTTGGCTTGACCGGAGTGATACCATGGCCTCACAGAAAACCGGCGTTAAGCAACACTAACGTTCTGTTTCAACGTGTGAGTGAGATTACCGGAGGCTCAAGCCTTCTCCTTGACCATCCTCAATTCTCAAATCCAAAATAACCAATAAGAGATCGGCAATGTACTTTTAATAACTCCTTTGGCATTTCGAATGTCTATGGGTGGCGCTGATAGCTTACCACCAGGTAATCCGTATTATCGTTTGCCGACATGATATAAAAAAATACGGTTGTTTCCAACTAGTCAAATTCAATACTTTTATCTAAATGTCAAAAACGATACTTTTCTATGAAAATTGTATGAAACATTGAATTATGACGTCATAGCATTTTTGCGTCAAATAGCTTATTTATTTTTAAAAAAATTGCTAAGAAATATCTAAAACTTAGTGTATCAATCGATCGATGAATAAAAGTATAGTTATTTTTGAATATTTTATCGTATTAAAACGTCGAATTAATTTATTTTTGACCTAGGAAACTACCCAATTGAAGATCTGCCAACGGACTACTTTAAACAGCGCATTAATTTTATACAAAAATTCAAACAACCTGTATCTATTTAAGACGTCTGCCAATTGACTCGATCCTAAGCATAAGACACTAATATTTACTGCACATAACAGGGACATTTAAAACCAACTGAGAATCACCTTATGGGGCAACATTTAAGGCGCAATTTCGCTTAGCAAATAAGGGCTATATGTTGACAACGATATTAAACTTTATAATAAAGGAGGTAAGGTAGAATTTTGGAAATATGTTTTTTTCAAGAATTTTGAAATTTATGAATTAAGGTGTACTTGCATAGGATCTCATGTTCACCGTGTAAAATGTGCCTCCTTGGAGTAAAGACTTATTCAACTTTATGTTGGTGTTTTAACAAAATTGAATTATAGAGTTTTCGTGTTGTCTCTTTCTATTGTTCCCCCATCCCTATTTTCTTTTCAAAGTTTATTCTTTGTCAGTAACAATTGTTAGTAAGATCTAAAATGTTTTATTTATAAATATAATTAGTAAAAATAGTAAAAAAGGCTAATCACGTGATGTCATCTAGGTATACTAATAATATAAATAAGTCAATTTTTTAAATTGTATACAGGGGGGTATGTTTGAAACTGCGGCTCGGATTTCCAAAATTCTTTCACTGATAGATAGCTACAATGTTACTTTTAGTGCTATCTATATATATAAAAATGGATCGCAAAATGTGTTAGTAAGCGCATAACTCAACAACGCCTGGACCAATTCTGCTAATTCTTTGTTTGTTGTGTTTATTGTCAGGAGAAGGTTCTTATCAAATAAAATATAAGAAAACTAGAGGTGAAGATTAGAAAAAGTGACCGTTTAATATTGAGATAGTTGGACCCGTGTGAAGCGGGGGCGGGCCGCTAGTAGGCTATAAAATTATACTTGATTTGCGAATTTTAGTCGAACTATCGCTTTAAACGGTCCTATTTTTAACCGACTTCAAAAAAGGAGGAGGTTCTCAATTCGACGCGTATTTTTTTTTTTTTTTTTTTTTTATGTATGTACACCGATTACTCGAAGACGCCTGGACCGATTTGCAAAATTCTTTTTTTATTCGATAGGGTATACTTGCCATTTGGTCCCATTGTCATGAGGTCAGGATCTGATGATGGAATCCTGGAGAAACCGAGGGGAACTTTCAAAAATTGTAGGGGAGAGTAGTGTTTTTGTATGATGTTTAAGTAGGCCTTTATCAACACTACAACTTGACGAAGGTCGAAGTCGACCAGATGTTGGAGCTGGAAGACAGTCGAGGGATCTCCTTGACTATTTGAAGTAGTTGCCTTGTGTTTGGGCTTGAATGATTCGTATTGGCGACCACTTTGCAGCAGGCTTGGTCGTAACTGTCATTAAGGGTCTGATGATGAGAACGAAGGACAGCTCAAGGAACTCCTGAACGGTTTACAGTAACTACTTCGTATTTGAACTTAATTCATTTATATTGATGAAAACTTTGTACCTGTATGTATTATAACAACTGAAGGTTTGCAGTTTACCTGATGATGGAGACCATTGACCGACGAGGGAATTCCGGATGGAACCGAGAGACAGTCGAGAGAACTCCTCAACGATTCATAGCAGCTTCCTTGTGTTTGAGCTTAATTAATTCGTTTTGATAAGAAATTTACATCTAGATGGATTGTGACTGTCATCAGGGATCTGATGATGAAGACGAAGGACAGTCTAGGGAACTCCTCAACAGTTTACAGTAGCTACCTCGTGTTCGGACTTAATTTATATTGTTAAGAACTTTCCTGGAGAGATGGCCTGTGTTCCAGTAGTGGGAACATTAAAATGGCTGATAATGATGATGATGATGATGAGAACTTTCCCATTTCTTGAGATCTATTTTTTTTAACGAGCGGCTCCTTTCGTTGGCCTAAGTACACAAAGCTACTTAAAAAGTATATACTATTCAATATGTTAATTTATATTTAAAATGTTACTGTAGTTTACAGAAGAACTTGTAACAGATACTAAAAAGTAAAAAATAAAAAAAACTACGTTTAAAAAAACCGACTTCAAAAACAAAAAAGTGTCAAATAAGTAATTAAAATTGATATTCTAATAGCACTCTTACGTACGCGAAGCTAATACTTTTAATATTAATAATAAAACACTATCAATTCTATGTGCTACCTATTCATAGATTTGAAGTCGGTGCCAAGCCCTAAACAGAATAAAACTAAATGAGAATTAAGACTGTTTAATTGCTGAAAGACGAAATTTCCACAACTAACAACGCAGCCATCTACTATTACTTTTAACAACCAAGTACGAGAAAACTTTCATAATTCATCCAAATATCTTTCTAAGCTATATACAGTTTCGCCGGTAACGCAACCATATGAAAGAAAGAAAGAAAGAAAGAAAGAAAGAAAAACCATTTATTTCACACACAAATGACGCAAGAAACAAACATACACGAATATAGTTAAAGAGGGACAAAACAAGCAATGAACATAAAAAGAGAAAAAATAAATAAATAAAAGAAAAGCACTAAAATTGCGTCACTCATGCGTGAAAAAGGGCAGCGCTCAGCATAAATGCTGTGTCTCGCGCACGCAGGCACGATACAACAGCGCTGGTTTTCAGCACTGACCCTCCACGCGTCCTTGCCTCGGGACAATAAAAATATTGACGCCGTTTCGGCATTACTAAATAAAATAAGTATTCAAACACAGAAAATTATTTACACATAAGGTACACAATTAATAAATGTTAAAATGCAAAAAGTAAACTAAACAAAAAAAAAAAAAAACAATAAATATTAAAACATGCCATAGACAAAACAAATCACAAGACGAGAACATCAAGATACAAAACATAGACAAAAAATTAAAGTAAAATAAAAAGTTAAGTTTCGAACCATAGACAGCTCGGCAAGTGTAATATGTCAAAGATGTAGGTTAACCGGCCAATTGCACGAGAGATATATTGTTATGCAATAATGATGCCGGAAATTGTATCGAGTGATGTAATAAGTGTATTGTGTTATGATGCTGTGCGTAGATATGTTTTTGTATAAACAGAAGTATTAGTGTAGTGTGAGACGAACATGCTGTAGCAAACACGCAGCATAGAGGATACCATGCGGTACAGTGTGTGAATTGCTTTCCAAGTATACATAAATCCAAGGTAAGAACAAAATAGCTAAATAAAAACAATCCGAAAAGTGAGAATCAATGTCAAGACAATTAATACCAATATTGTGAATTAGAATAATATGAAAAAAAAATTAATTTAAATGTAAGAATTTATTGTAATATCAATCTTTGGCCATGAACAGATCCAGAAATAATATGGATGAAAATGGAATGAGGCAGACAGGTGGCAGCCAAAACCGCTCCCCAGCACCGCCGGGATCCCACCAAGGATTGTGGGCCATAACTAATGAGGTATGCAAATATATTTATATAACTTATTATTGAGATAATTGTTCTTGTAATAATTTCTTTTTTAGGTGGAATTTAAAAGTCTGGATTGTTTTCAGGCCCCTCAAAGGTGGTGGAAGGTCATTCCAGCAGTGTGTGGCTGCAAATCTGAAACTGCCCCTGAAAGCTGCAGTTCTGTGAAGTGGGACCTTAAGTGGAGCAACCGTGGAGCGAAGACCATGTCTGTAGCATGTTTCTTTCCATACGAGTTTTTCATATAAGTAGTGCGGCTTATGGGTTGTAATGATTCCAAACATTAGGCTAGCAAGATGTAGTTTTCGCCTGGCAGACATTTTTAATAATTCAATTTGATTGATGTATGGTGTTACATGAAGCCTGCGAGGGACTTTAATGCAGAACCTGACACAGGCATTCTGAACCCGCTGTATCAGCCTATCTGTCCTAGCAAGCAGGCAAGGCCCGTATACAGCATCACAGTAATTTAGCTTAGATAGGACTAGAGTGTCAACAAGTTGTTTCCTAATAGGTAGGCTAAGAAAATTACGGATACCATACAGTACTTTCAGTCTGTAGAAACAGTTTCTTACTATGTTATTTATATGAGCCTCAAAGTGCAGCTCCGGATCCAAGGTCAGGCCCAGACTACATGCTTGTTCTACGCGTTCAATTTTTTCCCCCTTAATGATGATTTCAGGCTTGGCAGTTAAAATATTGGTGACCTGTTTCTTTGTACCAAGCACCATAAATTTTGACTTAAGGGGATTAAGCAGCAAACAATTCTCCTCCGACCAAGTCACTATCCGCTGCAGGTCCTCATTTATTTTTTTAATTGTAGCTACCACATCATCCCCCTTGAAGGATGTATACAGCTGGATATCATCCGCATACATGTGATATCTGCAGTTCAGGAGGGAATTTGCTACGTCAGCACTATACAGGATGTACAGCAATGGGCCCAATATCGATCCCTGTGGAACTCCCCTAGATACTGGGAGTGGAGGGGATGAGATGATAGTACCGTCCCCCTTGTGGATTTGCACTAGCTGGGACCTATCTGTTAGATAGCTATTAAACCAATCCACCGCAGCACCATCAAAACCATAGTAAGTTAACTTGGACAGCAGTAGATTGGTATTAATAGCATCAAAAGCACGCGAAAAATCCAACAAGACGAGGATTGACCCCTCACCCCTGTCGCGCGCCTCCAGAATATTACCCACCACATCCATCAAAGCAGTTGCAGTCCCTCTACCCTTACGAAATCCAGACTGTAAGTCGGGCAAAATATTATTTGCCTCCAGGTATTCTATTACCTGGAGGTATACCACACGCTCTAGGATTTTTGACAGGCAGGGCAGGATGCTTATCGGCCTTAGGTCTTTCAAACTGACTGGGTCATTCGTTTTTGGAATAGGGCGAACGATAGCATGTCGCCAAAGGCTGGGGAATGTATGGGTCTCTATGGACTTGTTGATGATATCAGTGATGACTTGCAGGGTGTTTGGCAGAGTGAGTGTCAACATATCCAGACTGATACCATCAATACCCTGAGCTTTTGACCCCAGACCCTTGATTATCCCCAGAACAGTCTCCCGATTGGTACAAGTAAGGGAGAACCTGGCTGTGCCAAACCTGCATGAATTAAAATGGTGGCTCAAAGAGATATTGTCGCTACAGCTCCCGGGAACATTCAAGAAGGCGGCATTAATACTATCTGGGTTATCAAAAAGGCTTGGCAGCCGCTTATCCTTATGGTCAGGAAGAACATCTGATTTTAAATTTTGCCATAATAGTTTGGGATCTCTACTTAGCTCGTTGATATTTTTTTTAAAGTAAGCTGACTTTTCCCTCACTAGTGCTGCTGCTGCCTCATGCTTAAGATCCAGATAGTACTGCTTGTGATGTGGGAGCCTTGTTTCGCGACTTCTCTGTCTAGCCTCATCTCGAAGCTTGAACATTAGGCGAATATTGTCTGTAATCCACGGAGTAGGCCGCTTATAATAGGTCTTTCTCTTCATATGAAACAAACAAACAATGAAACAATGAATTTATTTTTGCAAATAGGCCATAAAACGGCACTTTTACACGTCAATTTATATGTAAAAAACTAGATGAAGCCGGCATTTCCTATCTGACTACTCTGAGAAGAAATGCCGAAACAAACTCAGAGGTCAGTCTCTTTTCAAGTCCAGACAATGTAAAAATTACATAATGTGAGAGAACCGTGCAAGTTCATTCTGTAGTGGTCTTTTGATGAAAGAACCACACCAGTTTAAGTGGACCCGTTCTGAAGACAGGCACGCAAGTGTCAGTTTGCAACCAGCATAGCAAGTGCTGCTGAGTTGTCCGACGAACAATACCGATCTAAAGAACATTTGGTTGGGTCACGCAAGTACTTAAACTGTCAGAACGCAGATAACTGGTAGTCCAAAAGCGCGGCAAGTCTCACACGGTCCTTACACTAACAATAATAGAAAATAATAATAATGTCAATAAATAATTATAAAAATAATAAATAAAATAAAAAATGTCAAATAAAAATAAAAATGTCACAATAGGTGATAATGTCATTGTTAAAAAAATAAACGTAATGTCAAATTGTATATAAAAAGCGTAACTTATGTTACAAACATGTCAACATGACCTGTGCAGAATTTACAGCGGCTCATTCCCAAGCCTGACTATCTTCTAAGTAGTCTTTTATTTTATAAAATGCTTTACAGTAAAGTTTAGCCTTTATTACACTTTTAAAATTATTGAGGCTCAAATTTTGAATATCCCTAGGAATTTTATTGTAAAAGCGTATACATTGACATCTAAACGAACTACTTATTTTCTGAAGCCTGGAGGCGGGGACAACATATTTGTTTTTCCCCCTCGTGTTAATATTATGTATATCACTATGCTTCTTAAATAAGCTTTTGTTTTTATGAGCGTGAATTACATTTTCATAAATATATTGTGAGGCAACCGTCATTATCTTAGTTTCCTTAAATAATTCTCTGAGCGAATGCCTCGGACTAAGATTATAGATTGATCGAATAGCCCTTTTCTGCAGAACAAAAATAGACTGAATGTCAGCAGCATTCCCCCACAACAAAATACCGTATGACATGATGCTGTGGAAATAACTAAAATAAACTAACCGCGCTGTATCTACATCTGTTAAATTTCTAATTTTTTTAACGGCATATGCTGCAGAACTGAGCTTCTTCGACAAGCCATCTATATGTGGGCCCCACTGGAGCTTAGCGTCCAGGGTTATACCTAAAAAGACAGTTGTATCTACAGGACTCAACTCCTCGCCCTTGACAAGCACACTGGTTTTAACCTGTTTAACATTTGGTGTTGTGAATTTAATACATTTAGTTTTAGTTTCGTTAAGTAATAAGTTATTAACACCAAACCAGTGAACTATTTCTGAGAGAGCACTGTTTACATTGTCAATAACTAATTGTCGTCGTCTGAGTTTGAATAATAGTGAGGTATCATCAGCAAACAGCACTATCTCGTGTTTATCCCTTACAAGGTAAGGCAAGTCATTAATATAGATAAGAAATAAAAACGGGCCGAGGATAGAACCCTGCGGAACACCCATCCTCACAACAGATCCGGCAGAAACCACTCCGTTTACTTCAACTCTCTGAACCCTATTACTCAGGTATGAGGTAAGAAGGTCCAGAGATGCACCTCTTATTCCGTAATGGGATAGCTTCCTGATCAGTGTATCATGAAGCACACAATCAAACGCCTTGGATAAATCACAAAATATTCCCAAAGCGTCGCTTGAGTCCTCCCATGCGTCGTAAATGTGATTAAGAAGTTCAACACCGGCATCAGTTGTTGAACGACCCCTTGTAAATCCGAACTGTTTCGCATGTAATAATTTATTTCTATTAAAAAATCTTTGCATTTGATCTAAAATAATTTTTTCAAAAATTTTACTGAACGTAGGTAGCACTGAAATCGGTCTAAAGTTAGTGGGGTCAGAAGTACTACCTGATTTAAATAATGGAATTATTTTACTACATTTCATAAGATCAGGAAACACACCACAGTCAATACAGTTATTAAAGATTTGAGCTAATACAGGTGCTACAATAGATATTACAGAGCTTGTAATATACACAGAATTACCCCATAGATCTGCAGTCTTTTTGTTATTCAAAGTATTAAAGATTTTAACAATTTCTTTGTTATCTATGTGCTCGAAGGAAAACCCTGAATCGCAAGCTACAACATGTTTTTTGAGTAAAGACTCTGCAACAGTGGGAGATGAATTCAGTGACTTAGTAGTGGATACAGGAATGTCGGAAAAGAAATTTTCAAAAGCAGTTGCAATTTCTACATCCGCTTTTATTAACTTATTATCAATTACAAGGCTATGTTGATTTATTCTCTTTTTAGACCTTCCTGCCTCACTATTGATAATATTCCAAGTGTCTTTGATAACATTGGTACTGTTCTTTATCTTAGAGCTTAAGAATAGTGATTTAGCAATAGAGCAAACCTTTTTGAATAATTTAGAATAGTTTTTTACATATTCACTGAATTCAACAGTGTTAATATATGTCCGCTCATTATAAAGCTCATAGAGGCGATTTCTACTCTTATAGATACCAGTGGTTGCCCAATCACCGAAAGACGCATTGCTATTAGCTGGTATAGTTTTATCTGTAAAAGTAGACTTAAACTCTGTTAGGTACATTTTAAAAAACTTATCATATAAAGTGTTAGAATTCTTATAATTCAACAACAAAGGCAATTTGTTGCTGAGTTTAGCTTTGAAAAATTCAATGCGTCTTTTAGTCTTCGGATTAACTGTGATAAATTGTTTTGACACTATATTTATTACAACATATATTTATATGCAACATAGGAGCATGGAGATCGAAAAGTTGAGTTATATAGGTGCTAAATATTTGAACCATAGCATCAACATCATCCAAGTCTCCTATATCAGACCATGGAATCGCGTTCAGGTCTTTCTTGAAGTAATCTAACAAGATGTCAGCGAGAGGACGAAACCTGACGATCCTTGGCTTACACTTTGGCTTCCTGAAGACTGTTTCACAAGTGATGAAGGCATGATGACCGAGCTCACTGATATGGTTCACTTCGACATTTCGTGTGAGAGCATCAGTGCATATTATATCGATCAGTGAGCTACTGTCGTTCACAAAATGTGTGGCTGCTGTGACGGTTTGAACCAGATTAAAATTGCCGAAAAAATCCATAAGCTGCCTAGTCTTTGAGCTGTTTGAGTTTAGCAGGTTGACGTTTAAGTCACCTAATAATATGATGTTGTCATATGGTCCTAAGGCGCTAACACTTGCAGTTATGGCATCTAGGAAAAGTTCCAAGTCCTGCCAGGGTGGGCGGTACGCGGTGCCTATAAGGAGCTTGGTTTTGTTCACTGTGAGGCCCAGCCAGAGCTGCTCGACATTCGAGTGCTCAGGGTGAGCCTTGACTCTTGCGTTTATACCATTCCTAATATAGAAAGCCACACCCCCGCCACGCCCTCCTCGTGTAGAGACAGGTCGAGGTATATGTTTGAATTTGTACCCAGAGATACTTGGAGCGCGGTCCTCCTCACCACTGCGCAACCATGTCTCATTAATAGCCATGATGTCCACAGAGTGGTTACCCATGGCGATCAAGAACTCGTCCTGTTTAGTCCCCAGAGATCCCGCATTTAATAGACCAAACTTAATGTATTTACTGGGAGCCATAAGTACTATTAGGTGCATGCATTACATGTGTGAGAGTATAGGCATGGTGTGGCGAAGTAAGGTGGATGTATGTATGGGAAGTATGTATAACTAGTAAGTGGTTAGGGTTGAGTGAATATAAGATATGTAAATAATTAGAACTAGGTGTAAATATGAATTGTACATATAGTGTAAATAAATAGTTTATAGCATATGAGTGTTGAGACATCTGTGTTAAGTAGTTTGCGCGTACATGCAGTCTATGGTTGAACATGGTACAAAAAAGATAATGGCAATCAAAATTTAGCCAGTTTATATATAAAAAAGTTATTACATCAAGGTGGACTTTACTATAGCTTAACTGTTTATATTGCAGTGCCGAAGACACGGGATAAGTCCCCCTCTGTGCGGATCCTCTGCGCCTTGTCCCCCGGCGCCTTCCTGACGAGGATGCGGCCCTGCTTGGTCCAGACAAACTTCCAGCCAAGAGCTCCGGCCGCTTCCCGTGCTTGACGAAATAACAGGCGGTTGACTTTCGTCAACCGCTCGTTAACGAAGAACCGCTGCGCCGGCCCGGACATGCCAAGATCCGTCGTAGTTGCGCCTCGTCGCACTCGCGCGCTCGCCATAAGTTGGTCCCGCAGGTCTCGGCGAGCAAGGCGCACCACTATCGGCCGCGGGCGTGATACTGATGGTCCCGCTGAGTTCGTTGCATTGAGCTGCCTGCCACCAACACGCTCTGCACTGACGATATCCCGATCATCCAGGCTGATCCCTAACTTTTGCCCTAAGGCTATAATTATGTGGGTAGGGTTTTCCGCCCTTTCCTCTGGCAAGTTGGACACCTCAATATCGTTAGCGAGAAGCTCCTGGTCCCTTTCATTGAGCTCTCGCCTGAGCTCCTCCACTATGTCGCCTACGTTGTCGGAGTTCGTGGGCCTCGAAGTAGCACGCAGCTCAAGTGCATCTACCCTGGCCTCCAGACCGTCGACGCGTGCGCTGCAGCAGCTCAAAGCAGTCTTAAGCTCAGACATTTCCACCTCCATTTCTCTCCTAAACACCTGTATCTCCGCACGAACCGCTCTCAGCTCGTGAAGGATTGCGTGCAGGTCACTGCTAGGTACAGGTGACGACTCACGAGTGGTGGTGGCGGCATTGAGCGACGTTACGTCTCTGCTTGGTGTGCTGGATTCCATGACCGAAATACCTGCGACGTCGCTTGGAGGACTTTGCGTGGGGCCTCTGACTGGGGTATCATTTCTGTTGTCCCTAGCGATGTTTTTCTTACACTCGGGACATCGCCAAGTGGGAGGAACGGAGGCTTTAGCAGGAAATCCGCCACACACTCTGCAGTAGAGAACCCTACACTTCCCACACCTAGCGCCATCTACCGGCGAGGCAAAGCGGGAGCAACCTCCACATTTGATACCTGGCATCCTCGGTGACAGATCTTGTTTCAGTGGTTCCGGTCAGACTCGCCAGATGGCAATACAGGTGATCGATTACACCGATCAGAGAGCAGCCTGTCCCCACGATACAGATGGCGCTGATAGAGATGCGCGATTGGCCCCCAGTATAGTCTGTGGCAACGATGTCAAAACTCACGTCGAGCAAAACAAATTAATTATTTTGGCGGGTAACCGTATAAGTTTATACCAAAAACCGAGTTTTAACTTATTGATTTACAGCCCAAGGTCGCACTATTTGAAGCTCACTACAAAACTGTGTATAGCTGTTAAACACTATGTAAACAATACTGAACAATAATAAAGTTTTTTGATGCTTTTGACTTTTATTTAAATTTATATTTGGGAGTCGCTTTGCGAATGACTAAGCCGAAACAGACGTCAACTGTCCTAGTCAACTTCATATAGCCTTCTGATTCTACGCTTACGCCATCAAGTTAGAAAATCGGTACCACATTTCTTAAATCCTAACAAATAAATTCACACGCGCCCGGCGAGTGTAGGTACTCATGTAATCATGCTTATTATATTGTGTATTAGGCTTGGCACCGACTTCAAACCTATGAATAGGTAGCACATAGAATTGATAGTGTTTTATTATTAATATTAAAAGTATTAGCTTCGCGTACGTAAGAGTGCTATTAGAATATCAATTTTAATTACTTATTTGACACTTTTTTGTTTTTGAAGTCGGTTTTTTTAAACGTAGTTTTTTTTTTTAAAATCTCTTTTTTACGCGTGAAGAAAAATCATTAAAATTTTCACGTAGTTATCTCTGATACCTTATTCACAACATGTTCCGCCAATCAGCTAGTCATCTAAACTACAAAACCAACCATACAATTGTACAAAAAACATTCCCTTTCATCCTTACACACATACATACACAGACGTACAAGCAAAAAAGCAAGAACAAAGCGAAAAATCTAAATGCCTACGGTCCAGGACACAAAGAGAGACCTAGGTAATATTTTAAAGGCTTCAAATGATGGCCACGACTAATACATCAAGCAGACAAAGGGAAGGGAGGTAAGTAGAGATGATACTGTCTACAATGATACTCTTTGGAGAGAGAAATATTGTCTGTAGTGTAGTCTGCGTTGTTAGACGTGGCGAAGAGTTTTTTTTTTGTATTTTCTTAAAACAACACAGAGTTTAAATTATTGTTGGGGAGTTTTAACTTGTATAAAGGGTTAATACTCAATATATTTATTGCATTCCACAATGTGAACTTAGGTGGTAGGGTACATAAGGATATACATATATTAGTAAGGGAAAGTATATAAAACCATATTGTGATATAGAGGCTTGAAAATAAAGCAGCAAATATTATTATTGATTTTGGTACCATGATTAGGAACGTTTAGAAAAACAGAGAGACTCGTTTTGATAAGAAAAGAACTAAATGTAAATAAAGTGATAAAAAATAAAAGATTTTGATTTTGATTTCGATTTGAGAGAAAGAAAGACAGAGAGAAAATATTTTTTCTGACCAACATAAAAATTTTAACCAGAAAAACACTTTTCTGATACTGTTTTTTCATGGAACCATTTTTCTCTCGCTAGCCAACCATCGAGTGTTGGCGATGAAATGCGAAATGCCTAGGGCATTAAGCCAACCCATGTACTTCATATAGTTAAATAAATATCAAAAAAAAAAAAATATTATAAAAAGCACTTTCTTTAATACTCATTCTGTTTTTTTCGCCTTACGCATCTAAACGGCCAGTACACTGCAAACAAACTACTCGTATTCGAGTCCCCTTCAAACAAGGGGCGGTATAACAAACAGACTCTGTGGGGAGCCCTACACAACGATTTGTAGGTCAAACTAATAATAATAATGTTTAATCATATATTTGCATATGTATTTATAAGTATTATTATATATATATGACGGCGCGTCGATTATTTAAATTGAATTTTGAAAGAGGTTTTATCACAATTCATCAGACGAGGGTACAATGAATTGTACTCTGGCGGAACGTCAAACAGACAGTTCTGCGTGAGCATTATGGTGGAGAGCGAACGCTGTGACTGTCATAGGAGACGGATTGCCGACGTCCGTTATTTTTGTAATTTATTTGGTCTGATTACAAAATCCTATGCCCTGCGATGGACTGTGAAAACGATGATCGGGATGTTGATGTTTTTACCAACCCCCCGGTGCTTTTAAAGTATCTACCCACTGTTTTACGTAAAATTGTCGATTTTGACAAGTTTCGTAATCTACTAACACGATAGCGTCATTATGACTTTCCAATGCCACTTCGTTGAAATAATTCTTTAGAATGGTAATCTCGTACATAATAACAAATGGATATTTGACATAATGCGGTAAATTAAAAAAAATGACCGTTCCTTTCAGTGATTTACGTTTAGAATATTAATGCGCAGTTATTGTTTATAATTCATTACAAGACATCTCGTAATATAATTCTATTACGACATCGCCGAACGCCAATGATCACTCATTTTGAATTAACAGATTACGAACTTTTAGCAAAATGACAATTGAATCGTGTAGGAATGACAACACTTTGAAAATAGACTCGGCCCCCTGTTATAATAAAAGACAAAAAAGCTACCAAAGACACAGAAAAAAAAATCACACAAAATTCGTCACCTAAAAAAATATGTCCTCAACACTTGAATCCGCCCATTACTCTCAATAGCAACACCGCCACTATTCCCTAAAGTGTTGCCACTAAATAAATAACTCCCGTTTTCATGGCAGTTTTGGGGGGCATTTTTTTCAATCAGTAACATTTTTTACGAGGGAATCTTTTTTATTTGTGGTGGCGACATTGTTTTATTGAAGGTGAGTGTTTTGGTGTTTCAGTGTGCTTGGCAAGGTAAAGATTTATGTAGATAGTTGTGTTTAGTGGTATATTTACCCAACAGAACTTTTCCATATTGTTATGACATGATAAATAATGTTTTTTTTAATGGGACCAGCCCGCCGCAACCTCCCAAAACCGCTGCAACTCCTGTAAGCCAGGATCTACAGTAGATACAACCATGAAAACACCGGAACTCTCAAGGGATATGAATGACTGTCTTGGATCCCGCAACCAAATAACTCAGAAGATATTATTTGAGGAGAGGGCGCTGGATCGCTTAATTCCCTATATTATGGTTGAGTTGGGCGATGCTGATGTACGTGTCATGTTCGTGAACGGGCGCCATCAATTGGGCCTGGTCAGCTCCGGACTGTCTATTGTTTATATTTGAATAAATATTAGTGTTACGCTGTTCTCACACAATTGAACGAACTGTTTGTAAAAGGAATCCGTATGTGTAACTGATTTAAAAAGAGTACTTAAACGTTATTGTAAATGTAATTATGTAAATATTAACACCGCAATTAGGCGTAGCTAGCTACAGTACAGCGCCATCTATTACGTAATTGAGTTACTTATTTATAAAAACTAGAGGGGTTATGTATGAATTGTAAAGATTGTTGTTGTTGGAAAACAATTTTCTGAAATTGTAAAACAATGTTTTTTAAAAGAGTAACGAATGGAGTTTCTTGCTCGTTCTTCTCCATTCGAATCTACAATTTGAAATGAGCACCTAGCTTCACTGACGAACAAACTGACAGATTACTTCTCTATTTTGACGTTTCAAAGTAGCTATTTATGGTTTAGTTGAAATAAATGATTTTGACTTTTCTTGCACTTTCTTCTCCGACTGACTGGTGAGTACATTTTTTAATTTAAAATATTTTGTTTGGCGTTCAAAAGATATTGAATGAAATGATTTGACTTCGATTGTCAGATCTGAATTAAAATAATTCAATTTCCTGATTTGATTTTGTTAATATATTTTTTAAAATTTTTCTTTTTAATATTATCAAAAGTATATAAAATCCAGTATCAATAATTATATTATGTACAAAATCAAAATACTTAACAAAAAATAATAATAACACTCACCAATTCTCGAAAACTCGGTCCAAAATCTGTGTGTAAAAAATAAAGTTACATTAGTTCACCGACTCCCAGAAATAGGATTTGTTTAAAATCCCTATTTCTGGGTTATGGATCATCACAGTTCATCATCATCAACAGCCTATATGATCCCATTGCTAGACTATTAGCTTCCTCTACAGAAGTACATACCATAACCCATTAGTATACAAACATAGTGGTGGCCCTAAGTTAAGGCCGCTATACCACTAGAACTTTTACTAGCGTTGACGTCAACGTTGCGTTGGAGCAGCGTCGACGCAGCGCTGACGCGAAGTTAAAGCCGCGTTGTTGCGTGTCAAGCATTAACGTTCTCTGAACGTGACGTTAACGTCGCCTTTGATGGCAACAAGTGTATGCCAAAACCTACATTTGATAGAGCAGGACGGCGTGATTGTACCTGTTGCTGTTGCCAAGCGATGTTAACGTTGTGCAGACGCAACGTTGACTTCGCGTCCAGAGGACGTTAATGCTTGTCACGCAACAACGCGACGTCAAATTTGATAAGACGCCAGTGGGATAGCGGCTTAAAAGCATGCATGAGGATGCGTGCAAAACCTGGCAAGTACCAATTTGGTGTACTATGTACTTTTTGGATTTATGGAGACCCCATTGACATAATATGGTGAAATAAAACATTCAAAGGTAACCTGGACTTGCAGTTTCTCATTCTAGCCAATTTACCTTTAGCAAAAGCGAGCTGATTAAGAGAAAAGGCCATCAGCCCAGCAGTGGGAACGTATAGGCTGATGATGATGATGATGCGCGATTATTATGATGACAACATACCTATTCCAGCTACGCCTCTATTGGGTGACATCATTGGATCATCGTAACCTTTCCTGCAAATGACGAATCAACGTTAATAACAACACACAGCTGTAACTACGCGTAGAAACTTAGAAAGTCATTTTTCCTTTTTTGAGGGAAACAGATCAACATGGAATGATTTCTCCCTTCCTGAAAGGGGCGAGCTGGAAGAGACTCTTACACTGATAATCAACCCTAATGATCCTTTTGTTTAATTACTCTTTAGAAGCCTGCACGAAACGCAACGTAGGTGTATATTAAATATATATTTTGGAGGGTGGAAATTCATTGAACGTGTTTTTTTACCCTATGTGAAAGAGAGGAGAATGTCAATTTTGGGTTAACGCTGTTCTCACATAATTGAACCAACTGTTTGTATAAGGAATCTAACATAAACAAACAAACAAACAAAAAGTATTTATTCGCGTCTGGGACGCATAAAAGATACAAAACGAACAATAATAAAAATAAAGGTAAAAATAAAAATACATTAAGAATTATACTACAATATAACAAAAGTGGAGGGTAGGAGAAAAATATGCGTCCAAGCTCGCGAAATGGCCCTCGCTCAGCATTATGCAGCGACCCCATACGAGACAGTGTCGCGGCGCTGATTTTCAGCGATGGCCGACACCAACGCATGACGCCAATCAGTGCAGAAACTTAAGCTAAGTTAAATACAAAAATGTGTTTCATATAATATAATTGTTGGATTAGTATCCTACTATAAAACAAAAAACAAACTACCTATGATTAAAATAAAAGGGAAAAAGTAAAATAAAAATACTAAATATTAGAAGTATTACTATGAAACACTTGTCAGTGGCAACACTGAACGAATGAAAGCGACGCTTGCGCTTCCATTCCATTCGATCAAAAAGTCTATTCTTTCTGCCAGCTGCCACTAACGATTTATTGTAGTAATTAGACAATAGTAATTGTATTACATAATGGCGACACATACCAATGATTATTATGCAATCCGCCGTGTAAATAATAGTAAATATTATGGAGATAAGTGGTTTAAATATGTTGTGTTGTGAGATAAAAGAACATGAATTGTGTAATGACAATATGAAATAATGTGTAGTATGCTGTAGTTGTAAAATGTGACCAGGGAGGTCGATCGAATTCTAATCTGTGTGTGAAACTAATTTAAAAAGAGTAACCATGGAGTTTCTTGCTCGTTCTTCTCCATCGGAATCTACACTTTGGAACGCTTCACTAGGAGGACTGACCGACAGGCTGACACTACACGTATCTTCCAAATTTTGTTTGACGTTCAAAAGTGCCTGTAAGGGTCTAATTGGAATAAATGATTTTTGACTTTTGACTTTGGGGCAAGAAAGACTGACTAAAAACCATCCCGCTTCTTCTTCTCCTCCAAGCGGGGGCTACGGTTATTATTGAGCTTAGATTTACAACCCTGTACAATACACTAAATCCATGATTGAGTTGCAAATATGTTAAGTTTACTTACATATCCTTTCCATATTCATTTAAGCCAGGATATTCATTCTTCAAGCGGTTCCCGTTAAGCATTTCAATCTTTCGCTTCAAACGCTCACTGTCAGCGGCGTTACAATCAGTGATGGGTGGCAGAGTGGTGGATACACCCTTATCCTTACAGTCATCACTGACCATGCCTGGGACACTCTTGCAGACGATGAAATAAGCAACGATGACGGATATTAAGAAGAGGACAACGAGGCACCCGATGCAAGCGTATTCTGAACTGACGATCTTTCTAAGCCTGAAATTAATCAAATTTGCAGAACAGTTGGAGATGGTTAAGTTAAACGAGTTCTTTAGTATGGAAATAGAATAGGAACGTGTGGTAATGGTTTTTTTAAGTGATAGGACGGCAAACGACGGATTACCTGATGGTAAGCAATCAGCGCCGCCCGCGGGCACACGCAACAACGAAAGAGTTACAAGTGCGTTGCCGACCTTTTAGGGATTAGGATTTTGGGGTTTTGGGTATGGGAGAAGGGGAAGGATTGGGTCTCTGGTAACCTCAGTCACACGGTGAAACCACGCTGTGATTGTTTCACGCCGGTTTTCTGGGAGGCCATGGCATCACTCCAGTCGAGCCGACCCATTCGTGCCGAAGCATGACTGTCCCACAGTTAATGGTGGGGATTTTCTTGACAAAGCTTTGATGGCGTATTTACACGAGGAGAGTGACGAATGCGTATTTGGTAACAGTGCGTTTGCTGCAGATATTTGTTTTTTTGGGATCAGATTTTGAAAGCAAATCGAGGGTCAATGGGTATTGAGATAACTTCAGCCAAATATGTCATCTGTGTGTCAGATGATGAGCTGGATGACGATGCGAATGATGAGGCAAATGATGTAACAAATGGTGAACAAGAATATGGCATGACAAAGAAAGTATTAAATGGAAGAAAAGAAAGATACTGAGCTAAAATGGTTGGTCTGTTAAATAAAAATATAAAAGATACAATGATAGAATTAACGATAATTTATTTATCTTAAGACTTCCACAAGATAAGTTAGAATGACTGATTTGAGGATCGGGAGATGGAGCCTGCAACAGCTACTAACATGAGCTAATCTGTGGCGACACACATTGAAGATTGACATATAACGGATACCTTTCACAAATGCTAAATCACGCAAGTGAAGTTTGCGTGCGTTTAAACACAGAATATCCCAACGTATATCTGTTAGACAGTTATAGGCCAATCACATCGCCCGGTCAGAAAATTCTCCTTTTCCGATCTTAGGGAAAACTACTCTACCCATTCCCAAAAATTTTGATATAAAAATGCAACAACGAAATACAAAAACAAATGACTCACGCGCATGAGACACAAGAGCAGGTCTCGTCGTTTGATGCTGACTTCTTCGGTTTTTCTTTTTCTATTTCTTTGTCTTCTTTGTTATTCTGTTTTGGAAATAAACTATAGTCAAGAAAACATAAATACATATTATGAAATATCATCAAAATGGTCAATTGAAACGTTCTGTTAAAATTATGCTTTCGATTCTGTGAGGTTACAGTACAGGTCGGTGCTGATCAGATGTTAAATTTATTAAAAAAAAGGTTAAAACTATTTCTCGTTAGTCGTTATACTCCACAAAAATGATTTTTTTGTGTATCGTTTAAATTAAAATTTGAAGACACGTCTAAATTTCGTTTAATTTTACAATTTAGTACAACAGAATTAGCTTTAATGTTACAATATTTATATACATAACAAAACTATGAATGAACCCTTACCCAAAACCACCAACTTTCCTTCTTCTCACTCTGGTAGGGCTGAAATTAAACAAATTTTATAAAACGAATTCTCAATCATAGTAAAACTTCCATAGTATCAACACTATTATGATGATAATACCATACTTCCAAGTATTCATCATCAGATCTGCATCATCAAATTGCGATAATTCGGTCCTGAGGTACCAATGTTCTTCTAAAAAATTCTCAATTTAAGCCCAGTCTGGCTTCCCTTCCTACAACTTAGAGCTCATTATATGAAATGGAGAAAAGAGGTATGATTTAAAAGAACCAGTACCAAGCTCCGAGTCCTGTTTTGGGCGAAATCAGCTCTCTGATCAGTAGAAGAAGATTTGTAAGGAGTTCCTCTCTTACGTTGCTCTGAACTGCTTGACTCACAGGACCTCTGAAATTGAACGCACCGTTAGCATCACCATCATTTATATCTTCTTTATAATCATCATCATCAGCGACAATACGTACACTGCTGAACAAAGGCCTCTCTCTTAAGATGGTGCTGGTCAAACTTTCTCGCTTGGCAGGCGGCTTGGTGATTGGGGTTTGGCTATCGTAAATTTGTTGCTTGCGGCCAGCTGGTTCCAGATTTTGGGAGTCCTATTTAGAGATTGGAAAGGAAATATAAGTATTATTGTTGAGCAAAGGCCTTTTCGCACAGGCGACTGTCTCTTTATTGCTGTCTGTGCGAAGATGCCTTTGCTCTTTCTTCGATCAGAATCAGACCCGAAGGTATAACACTGAGATTTTAGCGCGCGTTTTAAAGATCTATCAGATCACCACAGACGAGGCTGACTAGGACCGATGCCTGACCTGCCCTGGAGAGGGCAGTGTAAGGTAATGATATAGCGATCCGGCTTAAAACCTAAGTTGGAACGGATTGGTTCTTTTGACAGGAATAGTTTTACGTCTAGTGGGAGAAGCCATTCGATGATAGTGCCCCTCAAAAATTAATTGTATCTGTAATAATTATCGGTATTGCTTGCATGTCAAATGAATGCATGTTTATTGAAAATGAAATCAAACCAGCTCGTGCTGGCCTGCCCCAATGCTGGATGATAAAGAGTAAACGAAGTTTTTTGAAAAGATATGTCAAATAAAGTCAACAACTGTATTTTTTTATTCTTTAACGAGGAGCATTTTTGGCATATGGGATGATAATTTTTCTCTTCTTAATAACAAAGAAGTGAAGTGGGAAACAGTGGACGCCTTTTCTGTATCTGTCTATTCTCTTTTGTAACTGTTTGTTTAGCAACAGTTACTTTATATATTTTTTCAATAAATATCTATTGTATATTTTAATATTTTATATGGATTAACAAAATTTAAATGATTTTCAAGGTTATCAAATTGTTTCTTACAAGCATTTACGTACGTTGCAATATGTGCATGTAAGTTTACGGAGTGGAATTTAGAAACAACATTTTGCCTCAGACTCTTCTACCTATTGAACTGAAATGTTGTACACACATTTAGTTTTGCAAGACTATAAATGATAAGCGCTATGACGGGACTCAAAATCCACAAAAAAATTCTCTAAAGTGTTTAGCCGCAGATATTAACGCAGATAATTTATGAATTATTTTCACTGTTACCTTCCAACTGGTTACTACATCTAGACTCACACGATCAGTCTTACTTCTAGAACCAGAGTATTGTCTTCTCTTTTTATCTTCTTTCTGCTCCATTAGGAGATTCCTCTTTTCTGGATCACTGGAAAATATTATTCATCATTACCAACTACAGGTTTATGAAAGAAAGAAAGAAAACACATTTATTCGACAAATAGGCACACAAATACAAGTATATAAAAATACATAATAAGAACACAGTATTTATGAATACAATAATAAATTAATAAACAAAACAAGAATAACATATAAAGTATTAAAAAAGAAAAAAAAAACGAAAATAAAACGCTAAAATAATAACATTCATGTGCCCATGCCAAAAGGGCCTCCACCTCAGCATATAGTTGAGCAAATATGCTCAACGCTGATTTTCAGGTGGCACCCTGCACTGACTCACGTCACGGACGGCGGTACCGCCAATCAGTAAAGAAAAGAAGTAAGAAACATAATGTGAATATAGAAGAAAGTGTGCGTGTATGAATATATTATCCAAATTATTCAGATATGAATACATTTTATATCATAATAAGTAAATACAATCTTTTTTTAAAATATGATACATAAGGGAGTTAATTGCTACATGTTCTTTTTTTAATTAACTGGGGGTTGTCGAAAAATGTTTTTGGCTATTTGTAGGTATACTAGACAGGTACTATTTAGTGACACCCGTGCTGAGCTCTCGTTCACTTTGTCGCGTACCCCCCACAAGGATACAGTTGCCCTCCACCAGCCACAGGACACAAAACTCAGGCAGCAAAGTTTACGAGTAGTGGAGTGATTGTAATAAAATAAATAAATAAAAGTAATGGCGAAGTGCAAGTAGTACAAACACCGTGATTACTCACGCAAAAATGCAAAAACTTCCAAGCTAGTGTAAAAAGTAAGTGAAAATTGACTAATTTGGAATTGGAATAATAAACTGAAATTAGATAAAAGACTTGTCAATATTCATGTCGCCGAATTTAATTTGAGATGTCACAATAAAAGATTTTAATTTTAACCTAAATGATTTTTTATTTTTCAGATCTCTAATTGGAGGCGGAATATTATTCCAACATTTGGAGGCCGCATAACGGAAGCTGCCACGAAAGGCTGCAGTCCTGTGCTGAGGAATGGCGAGCTGCTGAGCACATCGCCTACCTTCAAGCTCCCGGTGACTGCCAACCCATGAAAGCCTAGCGTACAGGTATGGAGGACACTTGTGTTTTATCACGTCGAACATTAAGACAGGCGAGGTGGAGTTTACGACGTGATTTCATTTTTAAAACATTGTGTTTGTTTAAAAAAGGCGTAACATGACTCCTCGGTGGAACATTGTAGCAAAATCGTGCGCAAGCATTCTGTACTCTTTGTATTAATCTCCCGGTGCGTGCCAAAAGCCTGGGGCCTATGACTGTATCTGCGTAGTTTAGTTTTGATAAAACCAAACTTTCCACCAACCGCACACGCAGTTCCTCGCACAAGTAGGGTCGTATTTTATATAAGATTTTCAGACGATAAAAGCAGCCCCTCACGCAGTCCGAAATAAAACGTTCAAACCTTAGACCTTCGTCCATTACAAGGCCCAGGTTCCTCGCCTCACTTACTCGCTCTACACTTTGTCCCTTAACATTAATGGTTACGGAGGTGCTCATTGGTATCTTATTCAATAAGCCTGGGGTGCCGAATATCATAAATTTGGTTTTAACTGGATTTAAAATTAACGAGTTTCTTTCTGACCATTCAAATATACCCTCCAAATCTTTGTTAATTTGTTTGATGGCAAACTCATAGTCTTGTGGTTTAAAGGATAAATATATCTGAAGGTCATCAGCGTACATGTGGTATTGACAATGATTGATTTCTTTTACTATGTCTGCGCTATATGTGATAAATAGTGTGGGGCCCAGAATTGAACCCTGCGGCACGCCTTTTATTAGGGGAGTTGTTTGTGACTTATTAATATTTCCCTTTTGGTCTCGTAACTCGACGTATTGGGCACGGTTGCTGAGGTAACTGTCAAACCATTTCACAGTTGAAGTATCAAAGCCATAAAAAGCCAGCTTCGATAGTAGTAGCGTCAAATTTATGGCATCGAAAGCCCTGGAAAAGTCTAATAACACCAAAATGGTACAGAGGCCCTTGTCCTGAGCAGATAGTATGTTATCAGTGACATCGAGCAAAGCCGACGTCGTGCCGCGACCTCTCCTAAAACCAGACTGTAATTCAGGGAGAATGGCATTTGCCTCTAGATACTGTGTCAGCTGTGTATTTACCACCTTCTCCAGCACTTTAGACAACAGGGGCAGAATACTAATGGGTCTAAGGTCTGTCACATCGGTAGGGGAGCATTTTTTTGGTATCGGGCGTACAATTGCCAGTTTCCAATGGTCAGGAAAGGTTGAGGTGCTGATTGATGTATTTATGATGTTTGTCAAGTATGTCAAAGTGTATGGTAGTGTCATAATGAACATGTTGAGAGTAATACAATCATGTCCTTCGGCGTTAGATGTGAGACCTTTTATAATTTTAATAATATCACTGTCATCAACCGTTCTGAGTGTGAAAGTACTGTCAGCGAATCTGTGATACTCATAATAACTCAAACTACTTATAGACGAGTTCATGGTTCCAGGTACATTTAGAAAGTGGGTATTTATTTTATTCGGATCATTAAAATGTGACGGTAGTTCGGCCTTCCGATTTAGAGGCAACAAGGTTGTTTTTATATTATTCCAAAGGATTTTAGGAAACTTAATTTTGTTGTTTATATTTGTCTTAAAGTAAGCTACTTTCTCATAAAATAGTGATTTTCGTACGAGTGCTTTAAGGTCTTTGTAATATTTTTTTTTTGATTCTGACTTAGTTTTTATATAACTTGCATAGGCTTTGTTTCTCAAATTCATCATGAGTTTAATGTTATCCGTAATCCATGGATACGATTTTTCCCTAATAACATGCCTCTTGAGAGGAGAATGTTTGTCAAAAAGGTTAATTATACATTGGTTTAACCTGTCCACCATGACGTTTATATCACTTGACTGACCAGCCAGTGACCAGTCAGTAGATTGCAAGTCATTGTTAATTAGGCTCATAGCCATATTTTAGTTAGGCTTATTTTAGTTAGGCTCCTCTTGGTAACAGTAAAAGGCAGTGGCTTGTTCCTTCCAAAGTTGAACATCACAGTCACAAAAGCATGCGCTCCTAGTGCCTCGATTGGGTCTACTACATGGCTAATAACGCGAGCGTCCGTGCAGACAAGGTCAATGAGAGTCTCGGTAGTGTTTGTGAAGTGCGTGGGCGATGTTATTATTTGTTTTAAATTAAAACAATTCAAAAATGAGTTTAATTTGCTAACTTTTATCTCAGAGCGGCTCAAACAATTAATATTGAAGTCTCCAAGGAGAACAGTCTGGTCACAAAATGAAACTGACTCAATAGATGCAGTAAGACCGTCGAAAAATAAATCAACATCAAACCAAGGTGGTCTGTATGCCGTGCCCACGGCAAGCCTCGCACCATTAATGTTTAACATTTTTATCAACAACGGGTTTGGCCTTCTCGTCCAAAGAATGAATAGGCGTTAATCATCACTCTTGCTTAAGGCGGATTGCCGAATTCAAACTAACACCCGGTTCCTGAAGGCTTGTCAACGCTAAAATTAACTAATCTCCTGTTAAATCTCTTGTCAAGTCATCTGATTGGTTGTTGAAAATTCAGTCAACCAATCAGATGACTTGACAAGAGATTAAATTGATTTTAACACTGATCGGCTTTTTGGAAAACGGTGTAAGAATCATAAGTCCAAATTTTCTAACGATGTTTTCATTTACAGTTTGTCAGAAATATCTAAGTAAATAATCTAAGAAAGTATAGAAAATAAGCATACGCATAAGCTTTTGTTGGATTATGAACTGAGGCACCTGACTCCGACTCGCAAGAACAGGCATATACTTTTTTAACATTTTCACGTGGATTAATTTTGTTTCGCCACAAATGTGAAATCACACCGGCGTTATACTTTGCTATTGTGAAAATAAAGTTACCGAGGACCTATTATCAGCAGGCAGGCCAATATACTTATGATTCGGATTAGGCTGGCACCGATAGCTTACCATCAGGTAAACAATAGGCTGCTTTGCCATATTTTCTTTAAGAAGAATGAAACAGCTTACTCTTTCTCTCTTGTCATTATTTCCTTAAAAATCTTCAGCAGCGGTGATTGTGTTTCTTTGTCAACCTTTCCATGGCTGAAACATACCTACAAATATTTAATACCTTTCTTTTCTCCCTTTTGCTCCCTACCGTGTCCTTTATCCTATTACTAGGTTACATCAAAGAATTTTAGTCGACTTCAAAAAAAATTCTAGCTTTCTTAGCTTTCAACGTCTTGTTGTTTTTTTTTTTTGTTTGATATACATTCGTTTTATATACTTGTTATGAGGTAATTTGTAACAAGCCCTGCTACCTCTTCATCAAGATCTAAGGGGATGACACGTGTGACAAAGTTTTAGAGGAAAGATCTCAAAGTTGATCACTGGCATTCTTGCTACAGCATAGAAGAAGGAAGGTAGACGCTTTAAATTGGCAATAGACCACCACAGATAGAGTAGGTACTAATACGGGCGATTATCAGCCTGGGTTGCTGGTGCAGACGCAGTAATGTACCAAGTGCCTGGAGCAGGAGAAGTTGCTTCTCCAGGCAGGGTTGGATTTTAGACAGAGTCTGAAACTTCCTCTGGCCTTACCAAGGGCGCGAAAAGCAATTTGATATTTTTGCCCAGAAAACAAATGTGCCTACTAAACAATTTGCCAACAAGGTCCCACTACAGATAGGGTAGGTGCTAATACTGGGGGTTATCATCCAGGGTTGCTGGTGGAAACGCAATAATGTACCAAGCCCCTGCCTGGAGTAGGAGAAGCAAAGGGTTGGGTTTTAGACAGAGTCTGACACTTCCTCTGGCCTCACCAAGGGTGCGAAAAGCAATTTGATATTTTTGCCCCCAAAAAACTATGCTTACTACGGACACAATTTGCCAACAAGGTCTCACATAAAGGCGAATTGTTTGAACTTGTACTGAGCAACCTTCCATGCTTGGTTGAGATGGTATTGCATATGTGTATCTGAGTGGTCTTTGTGCTTTGGATCGGAAGTAAATCCTGTTTCAAATTCTCAATGAGTAAGAGGAGCCGGCAAATCGTCCCAAAAACCGCTGCAACTCCTGTGCACCAGGATCTACAGTAGATACAACCATGAAAACACCGGAACACTGAAGTCCGGCGCGACCCAGGGTATTGAATGACTGACTTGGATCCCGCTACGAAATAAACTCCGCCCCTAAGACGACCCACTGACCAATAAATCAGAAGATACTATTTGAGGACAAAAAAGAACACTTGACAATAGTTTCTACAAGTCTTGGTAAATCTTTGCCTGTCTGAGACATTAGTATTCCCTTAATCAAAGTTAGAGGGAAAGTTCTTTATATTAAACGCAATCGACTATGCTCCAAAAAGCTGAATAAGGGATGAAAGAGAATTTCTATGGCATGATCATGAAATAATATTTTCTCTTTCGAAAATTTGACGTGTCAACTGCCCATGTAAGTGTCAGTCAACTGAGAAAATAATCCTACAAGAATTTCCTATTTATCCCATTGCTATTTTTCTACGGGCAGTTGCCTAAATTAAAAATTTTACATTTATTGATAAAATAAAATTGAAAAACAACGATCTTACCTGTAATTCCTTATTCCCATATTATTTATGACATCGAATTCTTATTTTTAAAGACATTTCATAGTTTTATTTTGACAAAGAGTTCTTGTTGGATGCAAGAAGTTTGTATTACTTGGGTCTTTTTACTATCAGTTTTCTTTTATATCGGTCGGTAAATGAACAGACGGATAACTAATGGTAATCATTGGCGCTGCCAATAGGCAACCACAACACCATAGGAGTAGTCAGTTCATTGCCGGCCTTTTTAGAGTTAGAGGTGGTGTGGATTGCGGCTCCACTGAGTTCAAAGGATTACCGTCCCCGATCGCATAATAATTATTATAATGAATAATTGCAATCTGTAAATATCAATGTGCGAATTTGTGTAACGGATGTCTGAAGCGACGTTGGCGCTCTGTATCCATTTTTTTTACGGTTCAGTCGGCAAACGGCAACCGACGCTGCTTAGTGAAACTGTCAACCCCAGGATTTGAAGGGCAGGGAAGATTGGATCTGTAGTAACGACACAAGTATATTTTCACAAAGGTTTTCTATGAAACCGTGGTATCACTTCAATTTTACCGAAAGAGTGGAATTGAATCCAATATGGAAATTATTACGATAGGTGGTGACTGTCCTTGGGCGTACGTTGGAAATGTTTCTATAGTTCATTGCAATCACCTTTAGACTGAAATTATTCAATGGGCGTCTGTGAGTTGGCTCCAGTCCCTCGTACACCTTCCAAAAGACAGGGATAGTATTGCTTCGTGCAAGAAAAAAAAATAGCAATAGGCTTACCCACGACACTATAAGACTTAAAACATAACTTGTGCAAATTTTTCAGCTCTACAAACCCCTCAGAGATTAAAAAGCGTGAAACATTGTGTGTTTCATTTTAACACACCAAAGTTATGAAAAAACATATAACAGCATGTAAAACGCCTGTAAAGTCACTTGCAATTGAAATAACACAATTTCAGGCACCAAGTCTTGTCGGATCAACTTTACTATTTCAGCCGAATGTCTTTAAGGTGTGACCTTTGTAATAGCGGGAGCGATAACAGATACAGTCAACCTCGCTACCATCAGTTGACTGGACATCTAGACTACATGAGCTGCTGTTTACATGTGAACATTAGCTCATGAGGATACCTAAGTACGTGTGTCGCCTGGACAGTCACCGCTACCATCAGTTTACTGGACATCTACACTACATGAGCTGCTGTTTACATGTGAACATTAGCTCATGACGATATCGAAGTACGTGTGTCGCCTGGACAGTCACCGCTACCATCAGTTGACTGGACATCTACACTACATGAGCTGCTGTTTACATGTGAACATTAGCTCATGACAATACCTAAGTACGTGTGTCGCCTGGACAGTCACCGCTACCATCAGTTGACTAGACATCTACACTACATGAGCTGCTGTTTACATGTGAACATTAGCTCATGACAATACCTAAGTACGTGTGTCGCCTGGACAGTCACCGCTACTATCAATAAACTGACTCACCCAAGTGCACGAAGCGATTCGCCTCCGGTTTTTCACAAAACCTCTAAAGAATGGAACTCTATTCCGAAGTCTATGTTTCCCGAAGAGTATAATTAAACTGAGTGTCTTCAAGACTCGAGTAAATAGGTTCATTATGAGTAGGTTTACCAGTCTAGATAGCAGCCAAAGCCCGGCTCATAGAATATTAAAAAAAAACCTACAGAAGAAGAGATGGATTGGGCAATGCTTCCTATATAAAAATGATCCATAGATCAACTTTGAACTATCACGATTTATTACATCGACAATATCTAACAAACTAGCAGACGGATTACCTGATGGTAAGCAATCAGCGTCGCCCATGGACTTGGCTTGGCTTTTAAGGAGTTACTACAACTGTGTTGCCTTTTGTAGATTATTATGGATTGGAGTTGAGGATCGAGGATGGACGTGCAAAAATTGGGCTTGAAACATCCTCTTTCACACGGTAAAATACAACGTACTACCTTTATGTGTTTTCACGCCAGTTTTTCATGAGGCCGTACTCCGATTAAACCGTATTAACCGTATTCGCGAAAAATCATAGCTCTCGTACACTTGGAAGTTTTAAAACGCTTTCCGCTTCAGCGTAACCTTGTAAACACACCCTAAAAACGCCATCCCCTTCAATTTGAACATGTTTATCGCCGTTGCATGAAAAACTAAGTACAACACGAGTTATAAAAAACATGTTTTTTAAGGATCACTCAGAGATATTGCTTCATAAACTTCGAATTGGACGGGTTCGGGTTGTTACATAAATATATTTCAGTTTATTATGGGCAACTTTTGCCGAAATAATTGCTGTATAAATGTCTTTAACAAGAGTGTTTTATATCTTTCAAACATTAAGTTGGAAGATGTGGGTTCAAAACCTGGCAAATACCAATGTGACTTTTTCCGAGTTATATGTACTTTCTATGATTATTTAGACACCACTGACATACGGCGAAGGTAAACATCGTGAAGAAAACTGGATTTATAATTTCTAATTATAAGTTTGAAATCGCCAACCCGCATTGAGCAAGCGTGGTGATTAATGCTCTAACCTTCTCCGTGTGAGAAGAGGCCTTTGCTCTGTAGTGGGCACTTATAGGCTGATTATGAAATATTAAGTTCGGATATAAATTTATTGGAGAATAACATATTTAGTTTAGTGTTCTCTTTAAGAATTGACTTAAATAATATATTTTTTTTATCTGATAGAACAAAAAACTAGCTTGTGGATCTATGGATGGTAAGTGATCAGCGCTGCGCATAGCCAACAACAGAGTATTGATGAGTGCCTTGCTGTCATTTGGAGATTAGGGTTTTGGAGATTTAGGTGTTGGGGGATGGGGAAGGATTGGACCTCCAGTAACCTCGCTCACACGGCGAAACACAACGCTGTGGTTGTTTCACGTCGGTTCACTCTAAAAAAAATAGGGTAAAAGCACCCGTACCATTCCGACCGCTTACTCAGAAATTTTAGTCTAGTTCAATTTTTTCCCGAACATTTTGAAGATCCGCATCGCGTAGGGCGTTCGGTTTGGGGGATAAATGTGACCCCAACGGATGTAAATGCGACCCGTTGATAAATAAAGAAAGAGGTTAAACTGTTAGAGGTGGGCTACGTAAACATCGTCTTGTTAAGGGTTGGCACGAGACGAAAAAAAAAATAGTTTGGTTATTTTTTAGTTTATTTAGCTTTTTCATATAATAGGTATAGGATGGCAAATGAATTGAAACAAACCTAATGGTAACAACTAAACAACTTTATACATTAATTCGTCAAACCCTAAGCGAACGCCGGCGATACCTATTGTTTTTCTATTATGTCTCGACAAACCACGATAAAAACGTTAATAAAAGTGACTGTCCTTTTTTTACCCGACTACGGCAAAGCAAAAGGAGGGTTTTACATTGGCGGGAAATGGAGTTTGTGTGTTAGTTCTTAGCTAAGGTGAAACACAATAATGCACACGAATTACGTATAATATTATGTAACGTTTATTAGAAGACTGTCATACACATACACATTGGACGTATCAAACACAACAAAGCAAATATAGATACTATTTTACAAGATTTTGGCGGGAACGAGCGAGATCCGCGGAAGATAACTGTTCCGGGCGTTAGAAGCGGGCGCGCGACTCGACTGACTCCTGAGTGGCGGGAGCGCGGTAACGCGGCGCGGGCACAGGGCGCATGCGCGGGCGTTGCGCGGGCGGTGCGCGGTCCTTACGTGGCCGACGCGGTACCTACTGCTTAACGGTCTACCGTTTCGCGCCACAATCCGCGCGCGATAGTCTCCCCCTCTAACCCAAACGAACGTCCTCGCGTTGGGGTTAGCAAAATCTACGAGGCCTCCCCCTCTTTCGTTTCTCCTGTACCGGGTCTTGGATGCGACCGACGAAGGGAGTCAACACAGAAGCATCATTCTTACCTAGCACCGTACCATCGCTGAGGCGCTCGAGAGTGTATGTGGTGGGACTGACCTCTGGATCCTTCATTTGATTCTCGCGCACGTCCTTCAGACTGCGAGAGGGCACGTCGACCGCAGGGCAGCACAGGTCACAGTCGGCATCTTCGGCACATGCTGGGCGCGACAGATTGTCGGCTATAACGATCGCCTTACCTGGAGTGTATTCTAACGGGCGCTCGTCGGTCCCCTCCCCCTGGAGGAGAACCGCCCCGAGAGCGTATTCCACTGCTGTCGGTCCTGAGGACGAAAGGCAACGTCGCATCAGCCTGACGCAGGATCGGCGCCAATACCAGCAGGTGCTTGATCTTCTCGAAAGCAGCTTGCTGGTCCGGGCCCCATTTCCATACACTTACCTTTTTCACCAGCGCTGTCAATGGTTTGGCGACCTCTGCGTAACCAGGGATAACACGCCTGAACCAGCCGTTGCGCGGTGTAGGTATATTCGCGATTGCCGCGGTCTTGCCTGGATCTACGTGAATACCACCCACCGAACACGATTTCGCTTAGACGAGTCGTTCGAGTTAGAGGTGAGTTTGGGACTAGTGGTTGCGTTCGAACTCGTAGTAATACTCCGATCGGGAACAGTAGGTATGTTCGAATTGTTCGCGGGAACGTTTGAGTTTTTTAGCTCAGTTATCGAATCCTCTGTGAGTCTCGCTCGCTCTAACAGATGTTCAATGTCGGTGATGGTGTCTCGTGACACCCGTTTTCTTATACGCCGGTGTAATAAACCGTACACTATATGTCTACCATTATCTCGTTCGGCACAGAATAGGGTACCTAACTGTATAAGTATACATCGTACCTTTGACACAAAACTTCAGCACGTTCGCACTCACTATGTTCACATTGAATTACCTCGCGCAGTATCATAATATGCGCGGGCTTTCGCACGCCGTAGGTAGCGCGCAGGCGCGCTAGCGCGTCTGGCCCCCACCGAGCGTGTGGTCGAGAGCGGCGCCCCTCCGGGCGCGCGTCTCCTCGGCCGCGTCGTATGATGCTGTGGCAGGCGCGCCGGTCCGGGGCCCACCGAGCGTGTGGTCGAGAGCGGCGCCCCCCTGGGCGCGCACCTCTTCGACTGCATCGATGATTAACGCTGTGGCGGGCGCGCCGGTCCGGGGCCCACCGAGCGTGTGGTCGAGAGCGGCGCCCCCCTGGGCGCGCACCTCTTCGACTGCACCGATGATAAACGCTGTGGCGGGCGCGCCGGTCCGGGGCCCACCGAGCGTGTGGTCGAGAGCGGCGCCCCCCTGGGCGCGCACCTCTTCGACTGCACCGATGATAAACGCTGTGGCGGGCGCGCCGGTCCGGGGCCCACCGAGCGTGTGGTCGAGAGCGGCGCCCCCCTGGGCGCGCACCTCTTCGACTGCATCGATGATAAACGCTGTGGCGGGCGCGCCGGTCCGGGGCCCACCGAGCGTGTGGTCGAGAGCGGCGCCCCTCTGGGCGCGCACCTCTTCGACTGCACCGATGATAAACGCTGCGGCGGGCGCGCCGGTCCGGGGCCCACCGAGCGTGTGGTCGAGAGCGGCGCCCCTCTGGGCGTGCACCTCTTCGACTGCATCGATGATAAACGCTGTGGCGGGCGCGCCGGTCCGGGGCCCACCGAGCGTGTGGTCGAGAGCGGCGCCCCCCTGGGCGCGCACCTCCTCGGCCGCGTCGTATGATGACGGCTGTGGCGGGCGCGCCGGTCCGGGCCCACCGAGCGTGTGGTCGAGGGCGGCGCCCCCCCTGGGCGCGCGTCTCCTCGGCCGCACCGATGATAAACGCTGTGGCGGGCTCGCCGGTCCGGGGCCCACCGAGCGTGTGGTCGAGAGCGGCGCCCCTCTGGGCGCGCACCTCTTCGACTGCATCGATGATAAACGCTGTGGCGGGCGCGCCGGTCCGGGGCCCACCGAGCGTGTGGTCGAGAGCGGCGCCCCCCTGGGCGCGCACCTCCTCGGCCGCGTCGTATGATGACGGCTGTGGCGGGCGCGCCGGTCCGGGCCCACCGAGCGTGTGGTCGAGGGCGGCGCCCCCCCTGGGCGCGCGTCTCCTCGGCCGCACCGATGATAAACGCTGTGGCAGGCTCGCCGGTCCGGGGCCCACCGAGCGTGTGGTCGAGAGCGGCGCCCCTCTGGGCGCGCACCTCTTCGACTGCATCGATGATAAACGCGGTGGTGGGCGCGCCGGTCCGGACCCCACCAAGGGTGTGTGTGTCCGAGGGCGGCGCCCCCCTGGGCGCGCGTCTCCTCAGCCGCGTCTTATGCGTCGCGTGTCCGGGTTGTAGCGGCGCCGGCAAGGGCGCGCGGCTCCACCACTGAGTCGCAGTCTGAATCGGAGTAACCGTCACTTCCTTGCTCCTCCGCCTTGTGTTTGATTTGTACTCGGGTTGCTCGCGTAATTCGTGGCATGATTAGGTCTTTATAATCACTGAATATATAACACTTCACTGGGTTCGTTTTACTGCCGACGATAAACTAACGTCGGGCCGCGAGTTGGGCGTCACTTTTACATTGGCGGGAAATGGAGTTTGTGTGTTAGTTCTTAGCTAAGGTGAAACACAATAATGCACACGAATTACGTATAATATTATGTAACGTTTATTAGAAGACTGTCATACACATACACATTGGACGTATCAAACACAACAAAGCAAATATAGATACTATTTTACAAGATTTTGGCGGGAACGAGCGAGATCCGCGGAAGATAACTGTTCCGGGCGTTAGAAGCGGGCGCGCGACTCGACTGACTCCTGAGTGGCGGGAGCGCGGTAACGCGGCGCGGGCACAGGGCGCATGCGCGGGCGTTGCGCGGGCGGTGCGCGGTCCTTACGTGGCCGACGCGGTACCTACTGCTTAACGGTCTACCGTTTCGCGCCACAATCCGCGCGCGATAAGGGTTATGATTTTGACAGGCTATGTATGTCTGTTCATCTGTTCCCTCCTAACTTCTAAACTGCTTATCAGAATTCGACATATGGCATATCATTAGAAAAGTCTTATTGAATGTAAAATCATCAAATGGCTTCTCTTGCTCAAGAGTGTCAGACTCTTGATGAATAAAAACCTCCCCGTTCCTTTTCTGCTTCAGGCCTAGGTTGTGGTACTAGAAAAAAGAATGCCATCTGAGATTGTTTCTAGGCATTTTTTCTTAAAGCAGTCAGATTTTTTTTCTTAAAAGTGCCTCAATGGAGCTTATCTATAAAATATATACATATTACTTTACTTTGACTGCATGGTTGGCGCGGTGGCTGGGCAACTGGCCGCCGTGTGACATGACACTTTGTGTGATCCACAAATTGTTGTTCCAGGTCTGGGTGTCATGTGTAAGTGAAATTGTATGTTTGTAAACGCACCCACGACAAAGGAGAAAAGCCTAGTGTGGGGCAATGTATAAAAAAAATACCAGAGCTTGTTGTGCAAGTACGAACGGGAAGTTAGAGTAATCGTTATTTCAGCCAAATTTTCCGGGTTTAATCAAATGCCTATGAGAAGATAAAAATCGTATTTTAACTACTATCATTCAAAAGAGTAGTCATAAATACATTATTCGTATGTATTATTGATTATCTAATCAAAAATCTATAATTTGATGATCTTGATGATAATTCGATAATCATGTTCGATCTACGATCGTGTGATTTTGGAACTGATTGGATTTAATTAATTAGAGTTTAGTTATTGACTCTTGTGGGAAGTATTTTAAGTATCATTATAATTATATTAGATGGCTATCTTTTACGTGATAGGTCGGCGAACGATCAGACGGATTACCTGATGGTAAGCAATCAGCGCCACCCATGAACACTAGTAGGTTATACCTAAGAGTTTACTAGAAGTGCGTTGTCGGCTTTTTTTGGGTTACAGGGTTTTTTATCACGATTGTGATTAATATCGCAAGACAAGCTAAAAATATTGAAAATAATGTCTTTCGCACGTGAATTAATTAGAAAATGTTTTACAAATTTATAGTCACAGCGAAATTTTAATTTTTAAGTGAGAGAGATTCATGCTTCGGCACGAATGACTCGGAGTGATACCACGGCCTCACAGAATACCGGCGTGAAACAACCGGAGCGTTGTGTTTCGTCGTGTGAATCATGTTACTGGAGGCCGACTCCTTCCCCTCCTCCAATTATTCCCCAATCCCCAAATCTCCAAATCCTTTATCCCCAAAAGGTCGGCAACGCACTCGTAAACCTTCTGTTGCGGGTATCCATGGACGGCGCTGATTGCTTACCATCAAGTAATCCGTAAGCTCGTTTGCCGACCTAGTACATAAAAAAATAAACTTATTCTGAACAGGACGCATCGTGGCGACGATAACGGAAATTATTATGCTTAAAAATTCATTTAAGCACATATCGTAATTTCTGTTTTTCACAAGTACCGATATAATTAAGAAAAATGAAATTTACAAATAATTGTGTAATCCAAAACCCAATTCTATAATAAGATATTACCCTAAGCACTTGACTATTTTTTTTATAATTTAATAAAATATCGTAATTTTCTTTTTCGTTTTTCTCGCGCAGTGACAACCCTACCAGCTAATATGTGAGTGACAGATGGTCATAAATTACACACGTCACTAGATGTGTCCCGTGGCGCCGGGATCAGAATGTTACAACCCTAGTCACGTGGTCCCGTATATGGCTTTTATTTTTGGAATTTTTCTGTGAAGAGAATTTTTGATAGATATTTTTTTCGGGGATGATTTCTTGTTTTCATTTTTCGTTTTTTTGAATTTTGAGTTCGACTTTAACTTAATGATAATAGAGCTATTTTTTTATTAAGTTTAATGAAGTTTTTAAAATTGTATGTATATTAAAGTTGATTATTTGAAAATGATGTTAGCATTAAGTTTTCGATATAGTAGCATTAATATTTACTTAAATAAGTATGGAGTATAAAACATATATTTTAGTTAACATATTAAGTTAGTTTTAGTTATTTAGTATCTCTCTTTTTACTATAGTTATAGTTCTTTATGATGAGTTATTTATTTTTGACAAAGCTACTGTGTTTTGGGCACTGGAATAAGTAACATTTTTATGACATAGGACAAATTTATGTAAAAAGAAAAGAGTATTTCTTTATTTAACTGACAAAGTCAAAGTCAAAAATCATTTATTTCCAACTAAACCATGAATAGGTACTTTTGAAACTGTTCGTCAGTGAAGCTAGGTGCTCATTCCAAATTGTAGATTCGAATGGAGAAGAACGAGCAAGAAACTCCATCGTTACTCTTTTTAAAAAGAAATTGTATTCTACAGCAGCTTTAACAATGACCTACTAACAAATCAACCAACAAAACAACCAACAAGGATTTAATTCGCAAAAAAAAAATACAATCCTCTTCCTCTACGGAACCCTGGATCTCGACGCGACACGAAGTAAGGTAAACAGGTTTATGAAGGTTTCGTCTCACGGGGGCCGTGTGAGGGTGCTCCGTCCGTGTCCATAACTGTTCACCCCCTCACGTTAATGATGTTCAATGCGCAATACATGCGTAATTTGTATTACTGATTCTATGGCCACACATAGGGGCCTTTACCCTATAGCAAAAATTTATTCTTGCTGTATGAAATTGATTGACATTGAATTGAAGTTAATATTACTAACGAGCGATAGGAGTCTCACATGGGAGCAATTCTGATACTAAGTTTCTTTACTATTTAATGGATAGGTATTAAAATACATAAATTTGTAAATGTGAGTGCCCTGTAACCTATTACAATTAGTTAGACTAGCAGAATGTCGGTCCTTATGTCAGCTTGGAGTTGTCATGCTCACTCAAAGGTCACATTGGCGATGGCACTGTCACTGGATCGCTCGATTCCCTATATTATGGTTGAGTTGGGCGATGCTGGTGTATGTGTCACGCTCGTGAACGGGTGCCGTTAATTGGGACTGGTTAGCTCCGAACTGTCTATTGTCCTTAAGGTTATTTTCTTTTTATGTTTCTCTGTATACATGTGTTACACTGTTCTCACATAATCAAACCAACTAAATAATGTCTCAAAGAATCTTTATGTGACACTGATTTAAAAAGAGTAACCATGGAGTTTCTTGCTCGTTCTTCTCCATTGGAATCTACACTTTGGCACGAGCGAATAGCTTCACTAACTGACCGACAGACTGACACTTTATATCTTTAAAATTTTGTTTGACGTTCAAAAGTGCCTGTATGGGTCTAATTGAAATAAATGATTTTGACTTTGACTTTGACATATAATAAACATTCCTCTTAATCATTCTATCTATAAAAAATGCGGCATCAAAATCCGTAGTGCAGTTTTAAAGATCGAAGCGTAAATAGGGATGATCAAGTGTGGGAGAGCCGACCAATTCGTGCCGAGAAAAAAAGGTCGGCTCGACCGAAGTGATACCACGGCTTCACAGAAAACCGGCGTGAAACAACCACAGCGTTGTGTTTCGCCGTAAGAGTGAGGTTGCCGGAGGCCAATACTTGATGTGCAGGTCTTTAAATTCCTAACCTCCAAAAAGCTGGCAACGCATTTGTATTTCAACTGCTATTTTTTAGGGAAAATTATCAAATTATTTCTCCCACCTGGGGTGAGGCGAAAATAAGTGTGGGACTCTTACTGACTACCAACCCCCCTTTTCCTTCTCCTGGTGCCTCATTGCGCTTGCCCCGCAACCCCGGCTTAACATCAGCCCTATAGGGCTCCGTTCGTGGTGATCTTGAGTGGTGGTGTCTCTTTGAGGTGTGCGCGGAAGACTTCTGGTAGGTAGGTTAGCGGTAGGTTCTGGTCGGGCAGCGAGCTAACTTTATCGGCCGATGATGGCCGGAGATCATCTCTCGATTCCTGATGCCCAGAGTGTCACCGATTGCTGCGGCTAGAGTGTGAGGAGGAGGATAGCAGCTTCCCAGTACCTCTCGCTCCGCACCATGGCCTCGACTAAAGCCGGACGCAAGAAGTCGCCACATCTCAACTGGTACTGCAGCTGTCTATTCGGCGTTTTGAGGCGCGCGCGGAACGCTACGTGCCTTACGCTTAGGTCTGGTTCTGGTTGGGTGGCGAGCTACCCTTACTCGACGTCCGCAGACCCACGGACGCACCCCGGAGATCATCTCTCGATCCCCACTACTAACGTGTTACCTATTGCGAACTTGGACCCTGCAACCTCGTGGCAACCAAATGGTTTGGTTTCCAATTCAGTTCTATAAGGAAACTTCTATTTGCTTCGGGATATAAAAACCATATTATTATAGGATAAAGACTTCTAGCCATGTGATATTCAATTACAAACAGTATGTGTCACCAATAAGCTGGGATCTAGTGGGACCGAGAGAATCCCGTCACAATGTCGTTACGCGAAGCACTCGTAAACCTATCGGAACGGGGCGGTGGGATGTCGTATGGTCTAAGTCTTTCGCTTCGCCGTTTATACAAGAAAGAGAAATAAAGAAAGAAGAAAGAAAGAAAAAACATTTATTTGAGACTCGTCCAGAAAATGAATACAATTACAATTACATTTTTTACTTATACAAAAAGAAAAAAAAACAAGAATAAATAAACAAAACAACAACAAAAAATATTAAAAAACTAGCTCTTACCCGCGGCGCCGCTCCCGTCATTTGACTACCTACCCTACTCTACCTACCCTATTCTACATACCCTACTCTACCTAGACTACTCTACCTACCCTACTCTACCTAACCTACTTTATCTACTCTATCCTATCCTATGTCCTTCTCCTGGCTCCAAACTACCTCCCTGCCAATTTTCAGCTAAATTGGTTCAGCCGTTCTTGAGTTATAAGTGGAGTAACTAACACGACTTTCTTTTATGTATATAGATGAAATAAAAAACCACGCACATCTAAGGATTTTGATAGCTTAATTGCCTGCAACGGTCTTCCCGTCCAATTATGATTTAGGTGTCTTCAAGGCTAGAGTGAATAGGCTCTTAATAAACTAGTGCGCCTTACCCTCAACGATTGCATCACTGCTTACCATTAGGTGGGATTGCAGTCAAGCACTGGCTTTGCTCTTGTGGTCAAGCGAAAAAAGTAGTATATATAGAAAAACAAAAAAAATATTAATTTGGCATCGAACATGCTGCAGAAAGCACCATAGATTATGTACAATCATCATCATCATCATCAGCCTATAAGTAACTGCCCACTGCTGAGCAAAGGCCTTTTCTCACACGGAGAAGGCTTTGAGCATTAATCACCACGCTTGCTCAATGCGGGTTAGCGATTTCAAACTTATAATGAGAAATTATAAGTCCAGGTTTCCTCACGATGCTTTCCTTTACCGTAAAAAAGAAAAAAATATAATAATAAAAATATTAAGTTATAGTCCAGTCTTTCTTTTTATTCACTCATTTTCGATACGCTAAAATAATACTTGAGAATACACCGTCGCATTTTAAAATTTGATTAAACTGAACCCAGATTTAATTCATTTTTCAGCTTCCCTCGTCTTGAGTATCGTCTCGCTTGGTTTTATCCGGTCCTACTACAGCTTATGACTTGCGCCACCGCCCATTATTTTAGTATCGATGGATACCGCTAGGTGTCGTGGCGGTATTTTTACGATTGTTAACTTTTTACGGTGTCATCTGTAGTAGTAGTAATTTGTATTGGCAACTGTAGTGAGAAAATTAAATAATTACTACTACGACCTTACTATTGGGTTGAACGAACAGAAAAAAACAGACTCAGAATAATTTATTTATAAACATATATAGGTGATAGTTACATAAGATATTGGCCTCACAGAAAATCGGCGTGAAATAACCACAGCGTTGTGTTTCGCCGTCTAAGTGAGGTTACTAAAGGCCCGTCTCCTCCCCTTCCTCCTATTCCTCCCCAATCCCCAAATATCGAAAAACGAGTGCCGACCTTTTCGGGGCTCACCCCAAAAAGGTCGGCAACGCACTCGTAATCATCTGCGAGTGTCCTCGGGCGGTGCTGATTGCTGACCATCAGGTAAAATTTTAATAATCATAATAATTTCAAAAATATCTCGAAATTAACAAAATAACGAAGTAAAAATTCAGTGGCCAATCTACATCGCCCACGACACAGTGGCAAAATTTGATATGACCATGTATGTATTGTACATGTTTACAGCCCTGCTTACGCCCTTATTACATTGGATTTGTTGTATCTTATGTTATTGTCTGAAACAAGAGCTCAAACCTTCTTTCAGTGAAAGTCGGTAAATACCTTCATAATAATAATATAATATATCAATTCGTCACATAATCTCTGGTTGTTCTCGTCTAGCTAACGGCGAGTACTTGCATAGGCACAACCTTGTAGCCAGGATCATACATCAGCAGCTTGCTCTGAAATACTCTCTTGTGGAATCGGAAGTGCCGTACTACAGGTATGAGCCCGACCCAGTCCTTGATAATGGTCATATCACCTTGTACTGGGACCGGTCTATCATCACTGACAGGACTATTGTGGCCAATAAGCCTGATATTGTGGTGGTGGACCGGAAGGAGAGGCGTGCAATGATTGTTGACATAGCCGTCCCACATGACGAGAACCTTGTGAAAGCCGAGAAAGATAAACTGATCAAGTATATCGACTTGGCTCGCGAGGTTGTCGACATGTGGGAAGTGGATTCAGCTATCATTGTACCGATAGTCGTGTCAGCCAATGGCTTAATAGCCAAGAGCCTCGACCAACATCTTAGGAGGCTCTCATTAGGTGGCTGGATCAAGGGCTTGATTCAGAAAGTGGTACTCCTGGACACGGCTCGTATTGTCAGGAGGTTCCTTTCTCTGGAGCCCTGACCGCCGGTAGCTTGGACCCAGTTCCCGATACCGGTGGGACACTATTTTTTATATTTTTAAATGTTTTTTATTATTTATTTTTAAGAAATATTTAAAAATGTAATTTATATGTTTATATGCTAAATATAATATGATCACAGGTAGTAGAAACAAATAAATAAATAGTAATGAAAAAAAATTAGTTATTTCAATTCTAACGCCGCCTATAGACACCCGCAACTATAGAGGAGTTACGAGTGCTTTGCCGACGTTTTGGAGATTAGGGATTTGGAGATTTAGGGATTGGGGGAGGGGAAGGATTGGGCAACTCCGGTAACCTCACTCACACGGCGAAACATAACGCTGTGGTTGTTTCACGACAGTTTTCTGTGAGGCCGTGGTATCACTGCGGTCGAGCCGAATCATTCTTGCCGAAGTATGACTCTCCCACACTGAATAATTGTTTTGTAATAGGACATTTTTTTATAAATTACACACGAATAGTACTTTAGATTAGCTCAGTCGCTATTTTCAGTAAAAGTATGTCTCAGGTCTAACAATATTTACTATAAAAAAAAATATTAAGTATAGACTATAACGGATCGAAAAATAAATCGAGGATTTCTGTCAAGTCTATATTTCGTACAAATAGCGTAGTAAAAATATAAAATTATAATTTTAATAAATCTTTTCTCAGTTTTGATTGAAGGTACTAAGTCGTTAATACTAATGTAAAATATTTTATTTTTTATGGCAGTGGAAACTTTTGAATTATAAAATTATTATTTTTATTCTGATGTATATTGGTTATGTTTTTCTTATTAAATTTCTAAGATTTTTATGTGACATTTCTAAGATTATTATTTTTAAGTGATAAATATTTTTCTATTTTAATTTCTCTTGGACATGTTTCTTTATTTTCTTTGACTATGAAGTTTAATTTATATGATCTTAATTTTAGGTTGGATTTAAATGTTCATTATTCTCAAATGTTTGACATGTATAACAATATAAAACGCATTGAGTGTACACCTGTAAAGATTATATTATAAACTTTTAAATAAATAAATAAATAAAATAAATAAATAATAAAAAAAATACGCTTACATTTTTTTTCATTACCCGAATGACAGACTAAATATAGGTATAGGTTTTCAAATTCTTCTATCTTGTCTTTATCCCTTTTATTACTTTACAATATCAAAAAACAACAAAATAGTTTAAGATTTTCGTTTTAAATTCATAACTAATGTCGCTTTAAACTGCATCCCGGGGGAGGGGATGATATCGCATCACTATTCATCCCCATCATCCAACAGTCATGGTTTGATTGTACTGGGGAGGCGGATGTGTGTATGTTAGAGTGAGCCAAGAAAAAAAAAAATATTTATTTAATAATTTATGTACACAAATGTTGCACTAGCCCCCGCCCGTGGCCTCGCATGCGTGTCAGAGTAATAAATCCAGGGACCAAAAAATCAGCGTTTAAAGCGATAGCTTGACTAAAATAAGCAAATCAAGTATCATTTATATTCTATTAGCTTTTGCTTGCGACTCCGTTCGCGTGGAATAGTGACTTTCTGCAGATTTTTAGTATAAAAATCTATCCTATGTCCTTTCTCTCCGTTCCAAACTATATCTGTACCAAATTTCACAGAAATCGGTTCGTTAGTTTAGGCGTGAAGAAAAGACAGACGGACAGACAGACAGACTTACTTTCGCATTTATAATATTAGTTTGGATATCACTCAGGAACATTGTAGCTATCAATGAAAGAATTTTGGAAATCCAACCAGGCAGCGGTTCCAAAAATATATACAAGTTTTAAAATGTTTCCTCTTTATAATATTAATATTGATTTCAATACAATATACCTATTATATTAAAAAAAGAGGTACAAAGATACTGCATATTCCTTAAGGAAATTCTTTCTGCAGATCAGCAGAGTCATGCCCATTACCAACAAGATACAGTATACAACAAAAACAAACAGACGAGCAGACGGATTACCTACCTGATGGTAAGCAATTGGCGCCGCCAATGGACACCCGCAACACCAAAGAAGTTACGAGTGCGTTGCCGGCCTTTTGGGGATAGGGGTTGCGGATATAAGAATTGGGAAGGGATAGGGGAAGGGGAGGGATTGGGCCTCCGGTAACCTCACTCACACGACGAAACACAACGCTGTGGTTGTTTCACGCCGGTATTTTGTGAGTTCATGCTTCGGCACGAATGGGTTTTCTCGACCGAATTGATACCACGGTCTCAGAGAAAACCGGCTTGTAAAAACCACAGCGTTGTGTTTCGCCATGTGAGTGAGGTTACCCGAGTCCAAAGCCTACCCCCCCTCTCTTGTCTATCCGTAAATCCCTAACAACCTACAAAAGACTGACAACGTACTCGTAGTTACTCCTTTGGTATTGCGAGTGTCCTTGGGCGGCGCTGATTGCTTACCATCAGGTAATCCGTCTGCTCATACCAACCTCATAGGTTGTATAAATAAAAAAAACTGTTAATCTTTAAAACTTAATCTTATATTTCTTTATCAAATAAGGATATGAAATACCCATTTAATAGTATTAGGTAAAACATTAGGTAAATACCATCCGGCTGGATCGCAAAAGATAAACTATTGTGCAACATTAATTACTTAATTGACTTTTTATGTTATAATATGATATTTCAATGACTGTAGGCACTTGCGATGATAGTAGCTAGATTCCAAGTAGTCGTAGATACGTTTATTTGTATACAAACCGGAACTTATCTAGTAATTAATAATAAATAAGATTTCTAAATATTGATTTCGTATGTACCGCATTTAGTATGATATTATATTATTTTTTATTTATTTTAAAACTTGATTTTTACATTTTTAAATATTTTCATAAAACAAAAAAAAAACACTTAAAAATATAAAAAGCAGTATCCCACCGGTTACGGGAGGGTTCCAAGCAACCGGTGGTCAGGGTTCCAGAGAAAGGAATCTCCGGACAATGCGCGCCGTGTCTAGAAGTACAGCTTTCTGGATCAGATTCTTGACCCAACCATCTAACGTAAGCCTGCTTAGGTGTTTATCAAGGCTTTTAGCCATGAGACCATTGGCAGACACGACTATCGGCACAATGATTGCTGAGTCTACATCCCACATGTCGACAATCTCATGAGCTAAATCAAGATATTTACTTGCTTTATCTTTTTCAGCTTTCACAAGATTCTCGTCATGTGGGATTGTTATATCAATTATCATTGTGCGACGGCTAGATCGATCTATCATCACAATGTCAGGTTTGTTGGCTACAATTGTCCTATCAGTGATGATAGTTCGATCCCAATACAGTGTGACATCTCCATTCTCGAGAACTGGGTCAGGCAGATACTTATAGTACGGCACTTCAGATTCAACAAGTTTGTATTTTAAAGCAAGTTGCTGGTGGATAATCCTGGCCACGAGGTTGTGTCTATGCAAGTACTCTCCATTAGCTAGGTGAGAACAACCCGAAATTATATGTCGGATGGATTCCCCAGGGCGATGACATGCCCGACAAATGTCAGCCGTACCATCCTTTATAATATATTTTCGATAATTGTTCGTCAGCATAACTTCGTCCATAATTGCACAGACAAAACCTTCTGTTTCACCAAATAAGTTGCCGAAACGTAGCCAGGATACGGACGCTAAGAAGTCTACGTCTGGCCCATGTAAAGCCCTATAGTAGCGTCCGTGCAGCTCTTTGCTTTGCCATACATCCTTACGGTCCTTAGTGCTTAGTACTACAGGTTTTCTCCAATTCTCGTTAGCTAAGGAGAGCGCAGTAAGTCCTTTGTCCACAGCGACAACATCTTGGTGCATCCCCACTTCCATTTTTAAGAAGTAGTTTCGGAGACTGCACACTTCACTGTTGTGGAGGGCTTTGGCATTTAAAAAACCTCTTCCTCCACATTTCCGTGGAATGTACAGTCTCATTACCGATGATCGTGGGTGATGCATCCGATGCTCAGTCAGCAATGAACGGACTTTTTTATCCAGGGTATCTAATTCCGTTTGAGTCCACTTGAGTATGCCAAAGGAGTACATCAGTACTTGCATGACCCAACCGTTGCAGGCACGCACCTTGTTACCGCCCGATAAAAGACTGTTTAGAACTTTCCTCAGGCGGCCAAAGAAACGTTCCCGCAACGTTTGCTTCATGACGGCAGTATCGATGCCCAACGCTTCTGACATACCCAAGTATTTATAGCTATCGGATGGCGAAAGGGACCTGAAGTTTGTGGAATCAGATATTTGCGTTCCATCCGATTCCACAATCTCCCCTCTCTTTACATGCATTACTGCACATTTGTCCACACCAAATTCCATCCCAATGGCGTTACTGAACATTTCAGTCAGATTCAGTAACCTCATTAGATGTGAATTGTTGGGGGCAAAGAGCTTTAAGTCATCCATGTAAAGTAGATGGGATACAATTTGTCCCCCTCTCCTTAACCGATATCCTAACCCTGAGCCTTCCAGCAAAGTGCTTAAAGGATTCAGGGCTAAGCAAAACCATAACGGACTCAAACTGTCACCCTGGAATATACCACGCTCTATCTTAATGGGTTCGTCACTCTCAAAGATCTGTCCACATCCTGGATAGCGAAGGACTGTTTTCCACTGATTCATACATGACCTCAAGAAGGTGCACAGAGTTGGGTCGACGTTGTACAACTCCAACACCCTCATGAGCCACGTATGTGGAATGGAGTCATATGCCTTCTTGTAGTCTATCCAGCATGTGGACAAATTCTTGTGAAACCTACGAACCTGCTGGCAAATGGATATGTCAATGAGGAGAAGCTCCTTGGTACCACGGGACCCATTTCTACATCCATTTTATTATTATTATATTATATTTAGTAGTAAGATATGTTTTTTTTAAATTACTTATCCCGCCCAGATTGATGCTAGAGAGAGTATCAGACTCTCACCGACTAAAAACTTCCCCATTCTTTCTGGCTGGTCGTGATGCCTCATTACGATTACCCCGCAACCCCGGCTGAACATCAGCCCTATAGGGCCCCGTCTGTGGTGGTCTATTGGAACGCTACGCGCCGTACGCTCTGGTCTGGTTCTGGTCGGGCGGCGAGTTACCTTTACTTTCTAAATGCTAGCTTTCTAGCAGTGTTATGCTAGATAAGTAAGCAACCCATCCTTGAGACCACCACAATTTACTCTTATTATCACTTCAACATTACTTTTCAATTATCAAATAACGTTTTTCTATCTATATATATATAAAAGAAAGTCGTGTTAGTTACTCCACCTATAACTCAAGAACGGCTGAACCGATTTAGCTGAAAATTCGTAGGGAGGTAACTAAGAACTGGGAGAAGGACATAGAATAGGATAAGATAGAGTAGGTAGTGTAGGTTAGGTAGAGTAGGGTAGGTTAAGTAGGGTAGGTAGAGTAGGGTAGGTAGTCAAATGACGGGAGCGACGCCGCGTCTAGGAGCTAGTTACACAATAATTAAAACTACTAGCTACTCTCGCGCTTTTTTACCTGCTGCTGTGCTCCTACAGATCGTAGCGTGATGTTTTACACCCTCATCGATAAATGGACTTAACAAACACAAAAAGAATTGTCCAATTTGAACCAGTTTTTCCGGAGGTTAGCACTTCCAGACAAACTAACAAATAAACTCTTCAGTTTTATGATATTAGTAAAGATTTCGTATATAACACAAGAAAAAAGTAAAGAAATAAATATAAAAAATTTAAATAAATATAGGTATATAAATATAAATAAATATAAAATATAAAAATTAAATTAAATGACTTATTACAAAGTCAACTAGTGCATAACACCATCCTTACAAATGGTGTTCTGAAATCCAAAGCTTTTAAATTCCATTTATCGCATTACACGACTGATGTTTTATGTGTAAATATTTTTGTACAACATCCTGTAGCACCTGCGTTAAATATTGAATTCAGTACGTGGTTGGATTTCATAATTTTTGTGAAAAAAAAACTGAAAAATGTATAAGATTTCATTAGTTTTTTGACGGTTATTGTCAATTTTTTTTTATGGAATAGGTGGCAAACGAACCGACGGATCACCTGATGGTAAGCGATCGGCGCCGCCCATGGACACTCGCAGCTCCAGAGGAGTCACAGGCGCGTTGCCGGCCTTTTAAGAAGAAGTAAGTTCTTTTCTTGAAGGTTTGAAGGTAGTAAGGAAGATAGAATCCAAAATGCCGCTGGCGAAAGATTATTTTAAAGTTTTTCTGTGCGGTGGTACAATGTCGTGGTGGCCCGGAGGTTAAGGAGCTCGCTTCTCATGCATGAGGGTGTGGGTTCGAAACTTATAATTTTTATTAAGTAATTAAAATCGCTAATCCGCCTTGAGCGAGCGTGGTGATAAATGCTCGAACCTTCTCCGTGTGTTAAGAGGTCTTTGGTCAACAGTGTGCACTTATAAAAAAATATAAAATCTTTATCTATACTTCTATACTAATATTAGAATGAGGTAAATTTTGTAAGTTTGTATATATTTGTCTATATTGTATATTGTGTATAGGGGGCAATCTATGGAACCGCCGCCTGGTCGAATTGCCGAAATTCTTTCACTGATAGATAGCTACAATGTTCCTGAGTGCTATAGGCTATAAAAAATCACGCTACAATCAACTGGAGCCGAGCAGCGGAAACTGCGAGAGAGTAGCTATATGGAATATCTAGAAATAGAATCAATGTCAGTCTGTCTATCTAGACACAGAATTACCTGGGCAGGCAGAACAGACGAGGGGGTTTGAATTAGGTCAGTAAGATGCATATCTAATGCAGTTCTCCTATTCTTATATCGCTCGATATGAATTAACTTCTTAAACAATGTTAAAATTATATTAAAATATAAAACTTATATTAAACGCGAATTGTGTTGACAGGCATACTACAAACTTTCAGATTATATTGAGGATAAGAATGCCTGGCATCATGTTGGTTCGGCTCCACTGGACAATACTCAAATATGTAGATAGCTTCACTGACGAACAGACTGACAGACTACTATTCTATTTTGACGTTTCAAAAGTACCTATTTATGGTTTAGTTGGAATAAATAATATTGATTTGATTTGATTATAAAAGTATTGAACAAAGAAAAGTGTCGTGGTGGCCCGGAGGTTAAGGAGAGCCCGCTTCTGATGCATGAGGATTGAGGATGTGAGTTCAAAACCTGGCAAGTACCAATGTGACTTTTTCCGAGTTATATGTACTTTCTATGATTGTTTAGACACCACTGACAAACGGTGAAGGTAAATATCGCGAGAATACCTGGACTTATAATTTCTAATTATAAGTTTGAAATCGCCAACCCGCATTGAGCAAGCGTGGTGATTAATGCTCTAACCTTCTCCGTATGAGAAGAGGCCTTTGCTCAGCAGTGGGCACTTATAGGCTGATGATGATGATGATGATGAACAAAGAAAAATACCTACTGTTATGCATAGTTAGTGTAGTGATTAATAAAAGTAGTTAATATCGCTACATAGTATATAACAAAGTCGCTTTCTCTGTCCCTATATCCTTATAGGTATTTATTTTTGAGGTGTCCGGCCTTTGTGCATATAATTTCAAAGACTTAGGGATTGGAGAGGAACGGATTGGGCCTCCGGTAGGCTAACTCACACGTCGAAGTACAACGCTGTGGTTGTTTCACGCCGGTTTTCTGTGTAGCTTTAGGTAGTATCACTCCGGTCGAGCCGACGGAAGCATTTAAGCGGAATGCAGAATTCTTTACCGGAGACTGTGTTCCCCGAAGGGTATAACCTGGGTGTCTTCAAGGCCCGAGTGAATAGGTTGCTTATGGGTAGACGTGCTCCATCGTAGGTCGCATCATAGCTTACCACCAGACCTGATAGCGGCCAAATGCATGACTATTACAATAGTTTTCTTGAAACCTGGCCATAAACTTGGATTTTCTCCTGTGTCGTGGGTGTGTTTATAAACATTCGCATTCACATACACCCAGATCTGAAACAAAAATTTGTGGGTTACACAAAGAGTTGTTTCGTACGGGAATTAAACTCGCGACACGTTGCTCAGCAGCCAGTTACCCAGCCACTGCGCCAACCGTACAGCCGATTATACGAATTGAAATAGAAATAAAAACTTTACTTTGACTTTAAAAGAAGTAGTAAGAAACTCCATCGCTTTGAATCTTTATTCTAAAACTAGATTTTGCCCGCGACTCCGTTCGCGTGAAATAGTGACTGCCTGGAGATTTTTGGTATAAAAACTATCCTATGTCCTTTCTCGAGTTCCAAACTATGTCAGAACCAAATTTCAAAGAAATCGGTTCAGTAGTTTAGGCGTGTAGAAAAGACAGACAGACAGAGTTACTTTCTCATTTTTAATATTAATTTTGGATTGATTTTTGAATTCGAATATGTTACAAAATTTAACGAAATTTAACTATATACTGAAATATTGTAGTAGACCTCCTAAAAAGATTACTAGTTCAAACTAACTGAAATAGTTAATTTTGTAATAAGATGTAACGTAGCCTCCTCGACACTGATTGAACATTTAACTGACAAGTTAAGTTTAACTATTTTAAATTGATAACTCGGTTATTTTACATTGCTTTGTTGTCTGTTTATTTTGGAAGATTGTGAGTTTTTTTGTGAGGGAAATGTTATCAAATGACTTCTCTAGCCCAGGGTAAGGCGAGAGGGAGTTTCAGACTGAGACTCACTGATTAAAAACCTCTCCGTTCCTTCTTCTGTGGCTCGTTTTTGAACCTTAATTTTTGTAGGTAACCTTTTGATAATCACCAAATAGTTTGAAACAAAGTCGCTTTCTCTGTCCCCATATCCCTAAATAGATTTTGATACGGCTTTTTAATAGATACGGTGATTGAAGAAAAAGGTTTACCATATTATGGACCGACCTGAGCCCTAACCGGAGTGAAATAGAAAGAAAGAGGTTGCGCGACGTCGCCGCGTCCGCGCACGCTGCTCATGAGGAAGAAACCCTCTGTGGTTCGAAACTAGTAGAGCTTTTCTCAATATATACACGTGAGAAACCTTTCTAAAGTTAATTTAGTATATCTCACGATAGTTATTATAAAAACAAAGAAATAATTTTATTTTTTAAATAAAACAGATGTGAAACAATTAAATACTTGCGATATTTTTTACCGTGGGCAGTGTAGTTACTGGAGTCCCCACTTCCCCTTCTCCCATTTAAATTCTCTTAAGCATTAAAAAGCTAGGATGCCCTTAGAACTGCTGTGGTATATCGGGTGTCCATGGACACCTCGATTGCTTACCACCAGACATTGCTTGTCTATCTTATATATAAAAATGGATCGCAAAATGTGTTGGTAAGCGCATAGCTCAACAACGCCTGGACCAATTTTGCTAATTCTTTTTTTGTTGTTATTGTTATTGTCAGGAGAAGGTTCTTATCTAAGAAAAGTAGAGAGGAAGATTAGGAAAAAGTGACCCTTTGATAACGAGATAGTTAGACCCGTGCGAAGCAGGGGCAAGCCTCTAGTACAATATAGAAACAAATGTTCTCGAACGGGGCTACTCGTTCGATTTCTTAGTCCGGTTCTTTCCTGAAAAGACCACTACACAGAATGAACTAAGGGCAATTCTCACACATTATTTATTTTTAAATTGACCCTAGATTGTCTAATCTGGTTTCGGCATTTATTCTCAGAGAAACAGATAGGATAGTTATCCCGACTTAATTTAGTTTTTTTTATAAATTGTGGCGCAGTTTTATGGCTTATTTGCAAAAATAAATTCATTGTTTCATTGATAGAATTATGTAGTAGTCTCTAATTCTTCGCAACCTACATTCTAAGAGTTAAATGAAACCATGTTTAAAAAAAAATATGTAAAATATTAGAAAATTTTAAATGCCTCTGAACAGTCACCGCTCCCATCAGTTGACTGGACATCTACACTACATGAGCTGCTGTTTACATGTGAACATTAGCTCATGGCGATACCTAAGTACGTGTGTCGCCTGGACAGTCTCCGCTTCCATCAGTTGACTGGACATCTACACTACATGAGCTGCTGTTTACATGTGAACATTGGCTCATGGCGATACCTAAGTACGTGTGTCGCCTGGACAGTCACCGCTACCATCAGCTGACTGGATATCTACACTACATGAGCTGCTGTTTACATGTGAACATTGAAGTATCCTTTTTATAGAGACCTACTGTTTTATTATTCTTTTTTCTTTCAAAGTCAAAAAAAGTCAAAAGTCAAAAATCATTTATTCCAATTAGACCTTTACAGGCACTTTTGAACGTCAAACAAAATTTTGAAGATATAGTGTCAGTCTGTCGGTCAGTCCTCTTAGTGAAGCTATTTGCTCGTTCCAAAGTGTAGATTCCGATGGTTACTCTTTTTAAATCAGTTTCACATACAGATTTCTTTTACAAACAGGAACAGTGTAACACTAATATTTATTTAAATATAAAAAGAAAGTAACCTTAAGGACAATAGACAGTCTGGAGCTGACCAGTCCCAACCGACGGCGCCCGTTCACGAACATGACACGTACACCAGCATCGCCTAACTCAACCATATTATAGGGAATTAAGCGATCCAGCGCCCATGCCACATAAGCTCCAATCTGTTATAAGGACCGACATTCTGCTAGTCTAAACAATTGACAAACTTTTCGACATAAATCGCGCTGTACTTTTTTTATTGTTTTTCGTAATTCATTTTTAAATGAGCAACAAAATAATACAGTGCGTAACAAAATATAAATATTAATAGCGTTATGTTAAATCTGTAACGGAGAGGGTTAGCAGAAAGTGAAGTAAAGACACAATGGCATTCTTAAACTGAATCCTGATTAGGGTGAAGGGAGCTGTTGATAGCCGTGTCAACAATTCAAAATTATAATAGCTTAGATTATTTTTTATAGTTTTAAGTTTATTGAAGATTTTTTAGCGATTACATTTAAGATAAATTGTTATGCATGTTGTTATTAAACATGATAATATTTTTATTTTAAAAGTAAAGTAGAGTTAGTATGTAAAGTTTTAATATGTACTTGATTAATTTAAGTTGATACTCGCTAAAACTCAAGAAAGGGTAAACAGACATTGCTTATTGTAGTCTTATAATATTCCTCAATATACAGCGAAGGTCTAAAAGATCAGAAAATATGACTATTATTATAAAATAAAATATTAGTGTGGAAGAGCAATGCTTCGGCACAAATGTGTCGGCTCGACCAGCGTGGTACCACGGCCTCACAGAAAACCGGCGTAAAACAACCACAGCGTTGTGTTTCGCCTTGTGTGTAAGGATACCTAAAACGTCGGCAACGCACTCGTAACTCCTCCGTTGCGGGTGTCCATGGGCGGCGCTGATTACTTACCATCAGGTACCATCAGGTAATCCGTCTGCTCGTTTACCGACCTATTACATAAACAAATAAAATTCTAAATTGTATTGTGTATTGTGATTCTGACAACAGCGGTATATACCCTATTAAAATGAGATACAAAAACATCTGTTCGCGATAGGATTATAATATTATTCCGCTTGGACCGCTCTGTCTCCGTAGATTACTAATTTGTCTTTTGTTTGTGTCGAATCTTAACAAAGAAAATGGCGTAAGCAGTACTATTGATGATGCCTTAATGCAGTATCACAAATGCGATGGTTTTGAGCATTATTTTCAATTTTTTAAGCTGAGATTTTGATAGTGGTTGTTGTTATAATAAGATTGATTTTTTATCCCACTTTTCCCGTCCTAGGCGGCGCCCGCGTTTTTGATGAATAGTAGCCTATCTGGTATTTTTTTTATTGAATAAGTCGGCAAACGAGCTGACGGATTACCTGATGGTAAGTAGTCAGCGCCGCCCATGGACACCCAACGGAGTCACCCAACGGAGGAGTTACGAGTGCGTTGCCGACCTTTTAGGGATTAGGGATTTGGAGATTTAGGGATTGGGGGCAGGGAAGGATTGGGCCTCCGGTAACCTCATTCACACGGCAAAACACAACGCTGTGGTTGTTTCCCGTCGGTTTTCTGTGAGGCCGTGGTATTACTCCGGTCGAGCCGACCTATTCGTGCCAAAGCTTGGCTCTCCGACACTCACCTAAATATAAAAATAGGATTTATATTTAAAAATATAAAAATAGGAGCTAGTTGACTTCGGGAACAAGGTCCGCGCTACGGTGGTTAGGGTTCTAGAGAGAGAAAGCTCCTCACAATACGTGCTGTTTCAAGGAGGACTGCCTTCTGTATGAGGACCTTGATCCATCCGCTTAACGTCAGCTTCTTTAGGTGGTTGTCGAAATGTCGCTACATTAAGTAAATGCAAAAATACAGAAAATTGCAAAGCCTTTACTCAAAATAAGCATGAAAATTCAAACATGTCGCCACTTGAGCGCCATCTAGTATCGAGTAGCAAAAACTTATTTTAAAACTTGTAGATAATAACAATTTTTTATGGTCTGTTATAATAATAAATCCTCATACAAAATGTTTTTATTCGTAAAATAAATTATGAAATTATTATTAAAGGTTTGAGAATAAGTACATTTTTATCTTCGGTACACAGAGCGACATCTATTGTGTGTTTATAAACAAATTACCTAATACATTTTGCTCTTATTAGAATACACAAAAAAATTACGAAGAAGTATTTCTAAAATTGTTATAATTATTCAAGTAACTAAAAAAGTTAAATAATTCCAAAACATTTGTTGACATTTTAATTAAAAAAAATAATCAAAAATCTGAAAGTTAATCTGAAAAGTAACTGAATTATTTTTGAGTAGGTACGCCAAAACCGTAGGTTAAATTTCATGACAAGAAAATTCTATATTACTCAAAATGTAAATACCTACGTACTTTAATAAAAATATAAATACGTAAACATTTTAACTTTACACTTACTACAATAATTCTTTATTCATTATACGTGTAAATAAATAAAATGTTATGTATTACCGTAAAACCACGTGTATTACGTCATGGCCGGCTTTTTATCTTAAGACAGTTCTCATACAAGTAATACCATCTGTTGAGCAAAATAGTTAAACTGTGAAATGCTCTCTCAAAACTGGGGTAGCATTGATAAGAAGAAAATTTTCCTCTACAAACCTGTCTACGCATGTAGTTCATGAACCCTTCCAGAGATGGCGCAATACATAGAAAGCTACAAACAAAAACTTTTGCACACAAGAAAACAAAAATCATAATAAAGTGTAATTTTAATTTTATTGATAGAAATATTTTTTTTTTGCTCCTATTTAGCTAAATCTTTTTTTTTGTGTTTGTAATTGTCGAGACAAGGGTTGTGAGAAAGATTTATTTCCAAAAAAAAAAAAAATTTTTTATTTTATTATGTAAGCCTAAAGGCGGCAAAATTAAAATGGGACTGGGCCGGACACGTCAGCCGAATGCATCCGGAGAGATGGGCCACTATTGTCACCCAGTGGACACCTCAGGATGGAGGCCGCAGGCGGAGTAGGCCCCGGAAAACATGGCGTGACGATCTAGACGCCTATCGTCGAGACTGGTGGACGCGGTCGAAGGATCGGGAGGTGTGGAAGCGAGATGGGAAGGCCTTTGCCCAGCAGCGAGACATTACAGGCTAGTAAAAAAAACTTTATTTTAGATTTTATTTTTGTGAATAATGTTTTTTGGTTGAAGTTTTTAGTTAATATTAATGAAGATAATTATTTAAAATTTCTTATAGTATTGCAACAAAGCAATCCCGTGGTCGTAAAATTTGTAGCACGTCCATCAAACTATGACATACTATAACATAATTTAGTTATGAGTTATGGTGATAAGTATATGACAAACATACCATTCAAAAAGTGCAACAAACAAAACACTATTTTCGAAATATTTTTGTAAATCGACCTAATCCTGTTTCCCATACATATTACCCAACTTAAGGGTAAAAAATTCGAGAAATGATCTCCGGCCACCGTAAGCGCGGGTCTGCGGACGACGAGTAAGGGTAGCTCGCCGCCCGACCAGAACCAGACCCGGCGTACGGCGCGTAGCGTTTCGCGCGCGCCTCGAAGAGCCAATAGACCACCACAGACGGGGCCCTATAGGGCTGATGTTCAGCCGGGGTTGCGGGGTAAGCGCAATGAGGCACCGCGACCTCGGCCCAGAGCAGGAGAAGGAACAGGGGGGTTTTTAGTCAGTAAGAGTCTGACACTCCCTCCCACCCGGCCCTGGGCGGGAGAAGTCATTTGATGATTTTGCCAAAAAAGGGTAAAAGATTTCAAAGTAAACTAGCAACACCGACCCATGTTAAGGTTAAGGTTTTGTGTTCCAAGAATTCACAAAAAATATATAATTACGTAAAATAATATCCACATAGACAAAATTAATCAATATTTATCTATGAAAAGATGGACTATCTTGCCTCTTTATTTTTACCCGACTCGAAAGCAAAAGGAGGGCCACACGTTGTCAAAGTGTTACGGTACCTATAGTTAGATCTAGAAGCGAAGGCGCTCGCGCGCGTCTACAGTTTGCGCGCAGACGCGCGTCACCGGGGCGAGGATCCTCTGCCGCGCCAAATAAGTGCGTGGCGGAATGAGCTCCGGCGAGATCTCATAGCAGAGTGGAGACAACGACTGTCGCAACTGAGGGCCGGGCACGCTACCATAGCAGCGGTAAGACCCCTCTTTGAGGAGTGGCTTGAGAGACGCCACGGCGTCCTCACCTTCCGTCTGACGCAGGTGCTTACCGGGCACGGCAGCTTCGGTAGGTTCCTGTTTCGGATTCAGCGGGAGGAAACGCCCGAGTGTCGTCATTGTGAGGACCACCTAGAGGATACGGTGGAGCATACGGTAGCGGTATGCCCTGCCTGGGCTGAGCACCGCCGTATCCTCAGGGAAGTGATCGGCGGCGGCGACCTCTCGCGCCCGGCCTTAGTCGAGGCCATGGTGCGGAGTGAGAGGAACTGGGACGCCGTCTCCTCCTTTTGTGAAGCAGTCATGCTCGCAAAGAGAGAGGCGGCCCGCGTGAGGGAGCAATCCTCCTCCTCACGCCCCAGCAGCCGCAACTGGCGACACTACGGGCGTCGGGGATCGAGGGACGATCTCCGGCCACCGTAAGTACGGGCCTGCGGTCGGCGAGTAAGGGCAGCTCGCCGCCCGACCAGAACCAGGCCCGAGCGTACGGCGCGTAGCGTTCCGCGCGCGCCTCAAAGAGCCAATAGACCACCACAGACGGGGCCCTAAAGGGCTGATGTTCAGCCGGGGTTGCGGGGTAAGCGCAATAAGGTACCGCGACCTCGGCACAGAGCAGGAGAAGGAACAGGGGGGTTTTTAGTCAGTAAGAGTCTGACACTCCCTCCTGCCCGGCCCTGGGCGGGAGAAGTCATTTGATGATTTTCCCCTCACAAAAAAAAAAAAAAAAAAAAACCTATAGTTAGATATATGTTAGGTACGTGTGACTACGCCTTTCAACCAATAGACCAACACCCAGACGGGGCCCTGTAGGGCTGATGTTCAGCCGGGGTTGCGGGGTAAGCGCAATGAGGCGACCTCGGCCCAGAGCAGGAGAAGGAACAGGGGGGTTTTTAGTCAGTAACAGTCTGACACTCCCTCTCGCCCGACCCTGGGCGGGAGAAGTCATTTGATGATTTAAAACGCCTTTCAGTATTCCTAAAAAAATCTTGTTTTATACTTTTTCAGCGTCGTTTTTTTGTCGTTGTCGTAGGGTTTTGGTTTTTTTACTTTATATTATCAGTTTTAGGAACAATTTTTTAAATATTTCATTGAGAACACAAGACGGCGTTATTCTCCAAAATAAGTATATGTACCTATTATGTGTTTTGAATAACTGTGTTGTACTGTACTGGCTGTATGTTATACTTGACATTATATATACATTGTGCAATATGAATAAATAAATAATAGACAAATAAAAAATGTTTTATAAACTGTGTACAGAATATACTGGCACGGCTGTCACGCAGTATATTATTTTTACATTTTATGGACTCGAAAAAAACAGCATTTCTTTTCAGAGTATTCAGATAGTAAATGCCGGCTTCATCTAGTTTGCCCGTTCGCCCGCATCAGTTGCCCCGTTCTGAAACAAGGCATACAAGTGACAGTTTATAACCAACACGCTTTTGTTATATCATGCCGACTTTCTATAGGTCAGCGGTATCACACCAGTCGCGGTAAGAAAACTATACTATGAGTGAGGTTACCGGAGGGCCAATCCTTCCCCTCCCCCAATCCCTCCTCAATCCCTAAATCTCCAAATCCCTAAACCCTAAAAGGTCGGCAACGCACTCGTAACTACTCTGTTGCGAGTGTCCATGGGCCGCGCTGATTGCTTACCATCAGGTAATCCGTTTGATAGTTTGCCGATCGCTTACTAAAAAAAAACTTGAAAATGAATCAAGGAATAAAAAAAACAATAACATTCCAAATTCAAAATACAACTGTGACGTCACAATAACGGAAAAATAAATAAAACAGCTGCAGACCACAGTAATCGGAAAACCAGTTTGATCTGGATCAAACCAGACATTATCTGTGTAATACATCTACAAAAAGATTTAGGGCTGATTTTCCAATGGATAGATAAAAGTTACCTGGGGAATAATTATGATGCTGTCGCGTCAGAATGTTTGTATAAGACAGTGACAGCAACAATTTTATTCCTCAGATAACATTTATCTGACTATTGAAAAATAAGCCTTTAGGTACCTAAACAAATATAATAAAATGACTGTTTAAACAAAACACGACTTTAAGGAGACTGTATAAAGTCTATAATAAGGACAGATTCAATAATTAATTGATTAATATGTTTAGGTAACACAATGTAAGTAATTCTGACAAGCCTTGATTCTTCGAAAATGTGGACGGAGGTAGATTATTAGTTTATTTCCAAGAAAATTTCAATTTTTTTTTCAAGGATCAACAACACTGTCCCAAACGTACGGCGCGTAGCGTTCCGCGCGCGCCTCCAACAGCCAATAGACCACCACAGACGGGGGCCCTATAGGGCCGATGTTCAGCCGGGGTTGCGGGGTATGCGCAATGAGGCACCGCGACCTCGGCCCAGAGCATGAAAAGGAACGGGGGGTGTTAGTCAGTAAGAGTCTAATACTCCCGCTTGCCATATCCTGGGCGGGAGAAGTCATTTAATGATTTTCCCCTGACAAAAAAGGGTCAATAATTGTAAGTTAAGCTCAGAGTCAGTCAGTCAGTCAATCAGCGCCACCCTAGCCACCCTATGAACACTAGCAATATCAGAAGACTTACAAGTGCGTTGTCGGCCTTTTACGGGATTTGTGGATTAGCGGTTTCAGAAATAGAAAATGGTAGGTGGAAGGATTGGGCCTCCGGTACCTCTTTTCATACGACGAAACACAACGCTGTAGTTTTTTTTATGTAATAGACCGGCAAACGAGCAGACGGATTACCTGATGGTTAGCAATCAACGCCGCCCATGGACACTCGCAACGGAGGAGTTACGAGTGCGTTGCCGACCTTTTAGGGATTAGCGATTTGAAAATTTAGGGATGTAGGAGGGATTGGGGGAGGGAAAGGATTGGGCCTCCGGTAACCTCACTCACACGGCGAAACACAACGCTGTGGTTATTTCACGCCGGTTTTCTGTGAGGCCGTGGTATCACTCCGGTCGAGCCGACCCATTCGTGCCGAAGCATGGCTCTCCCACACTTAAAACCCCCTACATAGAAGCTTACAAATACCTCTTTATAATATTACTAGCTTTTGCCCGCGACTTCGTTCGCGTGGAATAGTGACTTCCTGCAGATTTTTGGTATGGAAATAATATATTCTACGTCCTTTCTCGACTTCCAAACTATGTCTGTACCAAATCTCACAGAAATCGGTTCAGTAGTTTAAGCGTAAAGAATTAAAAGACAGACAGACAGACAATGCGAAAGTAATTGACATTTATAATATTAGCTTGGATTGTAGGTAGATATCAAGTTTTAAGAAGTCAATATAAATTATAAGCTGTTTCTATATTAGGATTAAAACGATAATCTCAAACTTCAGTATTAAAAGATTACCAGCATTCCTATATATTTACATTTTAAAATAAAATTTTCCTCATCTATTAAATTTAATGGAAATAAATAAAAATATGTTTTGATTACTATTAATAATGAATGTCCGGTGGGATTAATTGTTATTAAGATTAATACAAATAATTGAGATTTAAAATATTTTAGTACCTACGTAACGTTGATAGGACCGAGTTTTCTTCAAGTCACGGTGTTAATATGACGGGACTTTTTTTTATGTAATAGGTCGGCAAACGGGCAGACGGATTACCTGATGGTAAGCAATCAGCGCCGCCCATGGACACCCGCAACGGAGGAGTTACGAGTGCGTTGCCGACCTTTTAGGGATTAGGAATTTGGAGATTTAGGGATTGAGGAGGGATTGGGGGCGGGGAAGGATTGGGCCTCCGGTAACCTCACTTACACGGCGAAACACAACGCTGTGGTTGTTTCACGCCGGTTTTCTGTGAGGCCGTGGTATCACTCCGGTCGAGCCGACCCATTCGTTCCAAAGCATGGCTCTCCCACACTTACCGTTGTTTTTATCTTTTATCTAGTTTCAAAGGCTAATTTGTCTATATTTTTAGGCTAGATTCAATTGGCTATTTGGCTATTTGTGACGCAGTATTACGATATTAGTCTATCGTAATAGATCATTGTGTTTACAATACCGCCGACGTATCTTGGCGAGTCTGAAGTTAGCCGTTTGTCTGCGCAATGGATCTTTTAGGAACAAACTGGAACAAAATTGTGTATTGCGCAGCTAATCAGCTAACTTCAGACTCGCCAAGATACAACGGCCGTATATAGTCAGACTTTTAATTCGATTCCTGATTTGACATTGACCACTGTCATTTTGTGAAATAATGATACCACATATAACAGTGTAGTGATGAACACAAAAATCGATAAACAATCAGTGAATCAGGTTCAGGAAGGCATTCAAAAAATTACGGCTACCGAATGGTCTAAATGTGTATCCCATGTTTTCAAAGAAGAGGAAAAAATTAGTAAGCTAGATATGTTAATTGACAATAAATATCAAAGACACAATTCATAATAAATGTTACATAGAGTAACGGCGATAGCGATAGCGATGATGGCGACAAGTTATAAAATGTCTGTTTTATTAGTCACGTTCCTTCATGATCACATTTTTTATTAATTTCACACACAATTACAAAAGAAAAGTCTCAGATCGTTAATTAATTATTGTCAAAACTAAATTATCGGTTCAGAAATATTTTATTTCCTGATAAACTTAGTTTACGAGAGTAAATTTATAAACGAGAGGAATCGATTCAGAAATATTCGATATCCAAATCGAATAATTTCACAACGTCACTATTTATTACGTGTCATAACGTTGCAACACTGAAATTGTCAAATCTGGAATGGAATTAAAATTCCGAGTACAGTACACAATTTTGTTCCTAAAAGATCTATTACGCAGACAAACGACGAACTTCAGACTCCCCAAGATACGGCGGTCGTGCTGTACGGTACTTGTTATGACGTTTCTACGTTGTAGTTTCAGTAGGTAAGTTAAGTGTGGAAGAGCCATGCTTCGGCACGAATGGGTCCGGTCAACCGGAGCGATACTACGAGCTCACAAAAAACTGGCGTGAAACAACCACAGGGTTGTGTTTCGCCGCTCCACGCTGATATGTAAATTTTTGCTACCTAATTTCAAAGAAGACCAACGTCTGGTCCTGGTCGGGTGATGAGCTACCCTTACTCGCTGACCACAGACCCCTGCTTATGCTTATGGCCGGAGATAGTCTCTCAATCCCCGACGATCAGAGTGTTGCCTAATACGGCGGCTGGGGTGTAAGGAGGATGAGAACTCCCTCACGCGTTCCGCCTCCTTCTTTGCGATCATAACTGCTTCGCAGAAAGAGGAGACGGCTTCCCATTTCCTCTCGCTCCGAACTATGGCATCGACTAAGGCCGGGCGTGAAAGGTCTCCACCGCTGATCACTTCCTTGTGGTTACGGCGGTGTACAGCCCAAGCAGGGCACACCACCACCGTATGCTCTTCCGTATCCTCTAGGTGGTCCTCACAATGACGACACTCAGACGTTTCCTCCCGCTGGAAACGAAACAGCAACCTACCGAAGCTGCCGTGCCCGGTAAGTACCTGCGTCAGGCGGAAGGTGAGGACGCCGTGGCTTCTCTCAAGCCACTCCTCAAAGAGGGGTCTTACGGCTACCATAAACCCCACACAGAACTGGAGTAGTAATAAATATTAAACCTACAAATTATGTAAGTAATTGGAAGTCGTAAGTAACTGAATGAAACACGCGTGAAGGTCATACACACAAAGATATTAGAATCATTCGACATGACTTTACCAGGGAAACGACTGATATCGTTGAACAAATAGGTCTAATAACCGATTATATGTATTACTGGACTAGCGACCCGCCCCGGCTTTATTTCGGTGCAGTGCTAATATTAAATTGCTGCACTATTTAATAGATGTTGTTATACATTCCTCTTGAATCACCGTATTTTAATTAAAAAACTGCGTCAAAATCCGTCCCATAGATTTAATGAATGATGGTGCCTACAGAGAGAGCGACTTTGTTTTATACTGCATATTTTTTTTTTTGTTTTTTTTTGTGAGGGCTAAATCATCAAATGACTTCTCCCGCCCAGGGCCGGGCAGGAGGGAGTGTCAGACTCTTACTGACTAAAAACCCCCCTGTTCCTTCTCCTGCTCTGTGCCGAGGTCGCGGTGCCTCATTGCGCTTACCCCGCAACCCCGGCTGAACATCAGCCCTTTAGGGCCCCGTCTGTGGTGGTCTAATGGCTCTTTGAGGCGCGCGCGGAACGCTACGCGCCGTACGCTCGGGTTTATACTGCATATGTAGTAATAGATGAGCTACATCGCTATGTCCAACATTGAGTCACCACTACTGTGTGCGATTTTGTTATCACTCTAGCTGAATCTGCTGGCTAGTACTTACCTACCAATGTTACTTTTCCGAGTTTAAAGTCCATATAATTTCGAATCGACAATCTGTAGAGTAAGCATGATTCATCACGATTGCTTTTGTCTTTTTTATCTTTAATTTTAGGGGCTTTTGGTCTGACACGTGAGCCCCGTTAGGATATAATTATACTTATTTAATTTCTACTACAATCAAAAAAATAAAAATGTCTCTAAGTCTCATAACCTTTTTTTTGTTTAGAAAATGATCAAATTACCTCTCTAATCCAGGGTGAAGATTTCTTTATTTTGCTCTAGGCCAAAGCTACGGAAACTTATGGCGCATGCCCCGTACCCTCGGCTAAACATCAGCCTTATTCCTGTAATGATTACTTGTCGCTTCCAATATTAATGTTTTTGTAGTTTTAAGTTCATGTGTGACCTGCGCGAAAATAAATGGTTTTTCTTTCTTTTCTTCTTTCTTTCTTTCTTATACGAGTAGAGTATCGTCTGTGGTGGTCTTTGAGGCAAGTCTCAAAACTGCGTGAATTTCCTTAAAAAGACAGTAGCTGCACAAGTAGGATTTGCCAAAACAGCAGGTCGATTCTATAAAATTTGTTTAATTTTGAACCTTGTTCGCGTGTGAAGTGAGCGTCGAAATGACAGGGAAATTACATTATAGAATGCCACTTTTAACGTCATCTCATACTTTATCTATCAAAATGTTGCGGTCAATTTAGTCCAACTCGCAAGTGTATCGCTAGTGTACTCGCAGCGGATTCGAAGTTTAGAATGAAGTCTTACAGAATCACACTGCAGTTGTAAAACTACCGACATCTAACATATTTAACTTAAATACACACACCAATGATTCCCCGTCTCTCGCATATTTTATATTACTCATGAGTTGCTCATGGCAATTTATAGGCTGGTGACTTTACAGTAGGGCTCTGCAGAGAAGCTCTAACAGTAATCTACATAACAAGGAAGGAAAACCAATAATGTAGCCTGAAGTAGGAGAAAGAATTGGTGGTTTTTAATCAGTAAGAGTCTGAGAAGCAGCAGGTGAGAAGGAGTGACCTTTTCACCACATTTATGATTTTTCCACCTTAAAAGAGCATTCGCATGACAATGTCGGGTCAAATGCAATGAAGAACACTGTCTACCAGGAAAATGCTGTTTTGCTGTGGTTTGAATTGGACGCGGAAGCACGAGTGGTCAGTCGGCTGCGCGTCGTCTCAACACAGCTCATGTATAAGAATTCCGTTGCGATTTGAAACCTGTAGAGGTTTTCTGGACTAAGCAGTTTTTTTTTTCAATAATTTTGCAGTGGTTAGTTGCAAAGAGTTAAAATATTAAGCTCATTTTAGCTATTAGAAGCAAGAGCAGTCCTGGTCTCGCCAGATATAATGAATGAATCATAAATAAGTCGAAGAGATACAAAAAAAGAGAGATTTTTGAGAGATGATCACCGGCCACCGTAAGCGCAGGTCTGCGGTCGGCGAGTAAGGGCAGCTCGCCGCCCGACCAGAACCAGGCTCGAGAGTACGACGCGTAGCGTTCCGCGCGCGCCTCAAAGAGCCAATAGACCACCACAGACGGGGCCCTATAGGGCTGATGTTCAGCCGGGGTTGCGGGGTAAGCGCAATGAGGCACCGCGACCTCGGCCCAGAGCAGGAGAAGGAACAGGGGGGTTTTTAGTTAGTAAGAGTCTGACACTCGCTTCCGCCCGGCCCTGGGCGGGAGAAGTCATTTGATGATTTGAGACAGACAGATGAACAATACGACTAGAGTGGATACCCTGTATAAATACCAGATCACGGGTCCATCAGACGATACAGAAGGTAGAACTGGATGAGAAAGGTTTTGACTGCACGGTTGGTGCGGTGGTTGGGCAAAACTGGTTGCAGCGCAACGTATCACAGGTTCAATTCCCCCAAACTCTTTGCGTGATCCACAAATTGTTTTTCCGGGTCTGGGTGGGTAAACAGACTCACGACACAGAAGAAAATCCTAGTGTAACAAACATACAATTTCACATTCACATCACACCCAGACCCGGAAAAACAATTTGTGGATCACACAAAGAGACGGCTTGAAGCAACTTTTTGAAAAAAAAAGAGAGAACGAAAGGAAGGCCCAACATCGAAAACCTTGGACGGAACTGGATCAGGCCAACGTCCAGGGGTCGTCAATCAATTGGCTGATGATGATGATAGATACGTTATAAACGGTAAACCGATGAATAACACCAGCGGTATCAGCATCCATCAGACGCGTCATGATACTTAAGTACTTAATCCTATTAGTTTCAGATAAAAATCACGCTATCTTGATAAGCATCGTTCCGAAACCGACTTCCGTCTAGTAATAAAATTAAACTGATATATCCACTGGTACCTAATATGAATAAGTTATTAGAAGAAAGAAAATAGACTGAAAGAAAATAAAAGAAAGAAAATACACTGATTCATGAGTATGACACAAAAACCACCAAAAAATAGGTATAGTAAAAGCTGAAAATAAATAATCCACAATAAGAAGTACGAAAAGAAAGTACATGACGGGAAATATGCGTCACACTTACATGCGTGAAACGGCTTTCGCTCAGCAAAATGCTGAGACCCTATACATGACAATGTCTTAGCGGTGATAAGTCGCAGTAACTAGCAACTGTTTGGGGCAAAAGACTAGGAAATCAGGGGATATCTTCTTCTCTAAAACCTCAGAGGTGACCATCAAGTTGGGGCAAAAGACTAGGAAATCGGGGGATATCTTCTTTTCTAAAACCTCAGAGGTGACCATCAGCATCTGTAAATGGTCTCTTGATGTACTGATTAAATCTCTTGCTAATTAAGCACTATCTGGTGTGCAAAATAATGGTAGCCTCCATTTGAGGACCCGGCAGTACTAAATGCTCACAGTTGCCATCAAAAACGCTATAACTTAGTAAGAAAAAGAGACTTTAAGTGTGGGAGAGCCATGCTTCGGCACGAATGGGTCGGCTCGACCGGAGTGATACTGCGGACTCACAGAAAACCAGCGTGAAACAACCACAGCGTTGTATGTAAGTGAGGTTACCGGAGGCCCAATCCTTCCCGTCCCCCAATCCCTCCTCAATCCCTAATCCCTAAAAGGTCGGCAACGCACTCGTAACTCCTCCGTTGCGGGTGTCCATGGACGGCGCTGATTGCTTACCATCAGGTAATCCGTCTGCTCGTTTGCCGACCTATTACATAAAAAAAAAATCCCATATTCCCCTGTTCTACTTCTCAAAGGGCTAGATCAGTTTTTAAGGTCTCCATGAAAATAAATGACCAGTTTAACTTAGCGGTTTAAGATGTGGAGGAAATGTGGATGGATGGAGAGGGAGAGGGAGACCAAAGAAAATATGGATGGATTGTGTGAGAAGTGATATGGACAGATCAGGACAGAGGACAGGATCCGGTGAGACAGACAGAGGAGTTAGCGATAGCGTGACGAGTGACAGGACAGAAGGGAAGAAAAAACATATTGCGCCGACCCCGTATAAAACGGGACAAGGGTACGAAGATGATGATGATAACTTAGCGGTTTAGATTTTTCATACAAAAGGATTTTCCCGCTAATTACCGTGCCCGTGGAAATTTCGGGACTTCTATTCTTAGCACACCTCTACAGTACCTAAACAACGTCCCTTCCAAATGTCAAATGTCTACACTAGCCTGTGTGTCAGTTTCTCCTTTCATATACTTGTATTTAGAAGATGATTATTAGTTTAAGTAAAAAATAGTTTTTCAATAGTCCGATAAATGTTATCTGAAGAATAAAATTAATATATTATACCTAATCAAGAATAAAATAGAAGTTGTGGTGGCCCGCAGGTTAAGGAGCTCGCTTCTCATGCATGAGGGTGTTGGTTCCAAACCTGGCAAGTACCAATATGACTTTCTCCGAGTTAAATGTACTTTCTATGATTATTTAGACACCACTGACATACGGTGAAGGTAAACATCGTGAGGAAACCTGGACCTATAATTTCTAATTACAAGTTTGAAATCGCCAACCCGTATTGAGCAAGCGTGGTGATTAATGCTCTAACCTTCTCCGTATGAAAAGAGGCTTTTGCTCAGCAGTGGACACTTATAGGCGGATGATGTGATGTGATGTGAAGAATAAAATTGTTGCTGTCACTGTCTTATACAAACATTCTGACGCGACAGCAACTTTTATTTAACCGTCGATAAATCAGCTCTAAAGCGTGTTATTAATAATCTGCAATTAGGTACAGAGACAATATCGAAGAGAGCTTAAGTTATAAAAGATAATAATGGACGAAATATCAATCATAATGATAGAGATCTAATATGGCTACCCTGTCAAAACGATTATAATGATACTCGCAGATAAAAAGCAGTTACTGAGAATAACGTAGATAAACAGATTTCCATTCAAACAGTATAATCTTTTTAAACGGAATTCAGGAAAACCCTGTTTGCAAATTTTTATTGTTTGTTGTTTATTTATCATTACGTAAGTAGATATTAATGATAGTTTGTTAAAAGATTTCAGATTTATATTACTTAATAGTATTTTGTTCGCGAATATTCTAACAGATATCGAGGCAGGCCCAGAATGAGATAGCGTGACGAACTTGATGACGACGAGGATTGGCCGCAGAAAGCTTTGTGTAGAGAGTGTGAAAGAAGGGTAAGGAGGCCTTTGCCCTGCAGTGGGACGATAAAGGCTGATTAAAATCGTAAAGACGAAAGACTATCGAGTTCGCGTCTTAAGTTTGTAACTGATAAAACATTTGAATGTTACATACTATCTTTCCCTCCCTTTTAATTTCTTTAGGGATAGTTTGATAAGCATATCAACTTATTCAGCAGATAATACCTCCTTCATCATCATCATTTTATAAATAGTATCCACTGCTTTGCAGTCTTTTTTAGGGAGGAACACAGCAAATCATTAAATCGGTTGATCCACAGTCCCGGATGGACATAAACTCTATAATTGGGCCCCGTCTTTGGTGGCTTGATGGCCGTACTTTCGGGCCTGGTTCTGATCGGGCGGTGAACTACCGTCCGTCACTCGGACTACTGTCGCTCTGAGGTGAAAAGGTCAATTTTTAATGATAAGGTAGGGGAAGAATGCCTTCAAAACATCTGATGATAAACCATAGGTGATGCTTTAGAACACACTCAAAATTGGGGAAGCTAAAAGTGTCTTGCGAACTCAACCAGTAATCTCACACACGCGTCCAAAAACACTAAGCACATTACAAGCCGGTTTTCTGTAAAGCCGTGATATCGGCCCGGTTGTAGCGGCCCATGCGTGACGAAGCATGACTTTCTCACGTGTATTTCAGAATACGAAATTATTAATCGACATTTAATACAATGACTTTGGTAACATTTATTTGTGTTTCAGTACGAACAGTATCATCATCATCATCATCAGCCTGATGTCATAACATTAATACTAATGCTAAATAAAGACCTTTTTATCATTATCTTCAATCAATGTTATCAATTGCTTTGTGACGTCACATCTAATCATCATTCTAATACATCCTCTAATTAGAAATTCCACGAAAAACGAATGTATATGTTTGTCCGATACTAAATAGATTAATAGAAATATTAAGTTAAATATTGTTATCTTCAAGAAGTTCTTTAAGTGCAAGAGAGCCAGGCTTCGGCACGAATAGGTCGGTTCGAACGGAGTGTTACCACGGAAAACCGCCGTGAAATAATCAAAGAGTTGTGTTTTGCCGTGTGAGTGAGGTTACCGGAGGCCCAATCTTTCCCCTACCCCAATCCGTTCCCTTTCCCAAAATCTCCAAATTCCTAATCCCTAAAGGTCGACAACGCACTCGGAACTAATCCGTCGTTGCGGGTGTCCATGGGCGACACTGATTGCTTACCATCAGGTAATTCGTTTGCTCGTTTGCCGACTTATCACATAAAAAAACTGATATATCTTGTCATAAATGCAGATAAAGATCCTTACTAGTAGATTGTATGTGTTGCTTTCGTCCGTGCGTCACTGCAGGGGTGCCAACCGAAAATCAGTGTTGGGTGCTCCGTGCCCAGCTTTTGCTGAGTTGGCGACCCATTCGGATTGGGCATGTCCGCCAACCCAGGGTATCTACTATTATTCTAACTTTATTTTGTTGTCCTGTTATTCAAACTTTTTATTGTATTTTTATGGAAAGAGCTATGCTTGGAGCCTCTCTGAAGTATCGTATTCGAAACGAGGTGATCCTTCAGAGGACTAAAGTTATCGACATAGCCCAAAGGATTAGGAAACTGAAGTGGCAGTGGGCAGGTCACATCTGTCGAAGAACCGATGACCGCTGGGGTAAACGTGTTCTAGAGTGGAGACCACGTCTAGACAAACCTAGTGTAGGGCGCCCTCCAGCTAGGTGGACTGACGACATCCGCAGGGTGGCCGGCAGTGGCTGGATGAGAAGAGCTGAATATCGAGCTCAGTGGCGTGCAATTGGGGAGTCCTATGTCTAGCAGTAGACGACAACAGGCTGATAATGATGATGATGATGATGATGATTGTATTTTTCTTTTGTTGTTTTTTTGTTCTTGGCCTTCATGTCTCATTCCGAATAAAAACAGTTTTCTTTCTTTTTTCTTTCTTTCTTTGCACAGTAGCCAATTGCATAGTCACTGCTCCAAACGTACAGTCATGAATATTGTGTCACCCTTAGTAATAGATATCAAAGCACAATGATTACCTGATGGTAAGCAATTGGAGCTACCCATGGAGCCCCAGCACTAGAGGAGTTACGTTGGTTTTGTCCATGTCTAAGGCCTTGTCCATTCGTGCTTCTCCTACACTCGATATTATTGTAAAAGATCAATTTTTATTTACTAAAATCGATAAAAATCTGAATGGAATATTTGGTACTCCATTACAAAATATTATTGTAATTACAATAATACAATCGATATACTGTACCGATTATTCTGATATAATCGTTTATTTGAAAGATTACATCCGTCGGATGTGCTATTCTTAGAAATTGCGATTTGGTAAGTACTGTAATTAATCTGCGTATTTCCTCGCGCTTTTCGGTCCGCAAATAAAACTTTATTATTTTCAAATTATTTTATGAATTAAGTATTCCAGATAGCTATCGTATAGTGGTGGCCTAGAGGTTAAGGCACCTACTGCTTCTCATGCATGAGGGTCCGGGAAACCTGGTAAGTACCAATGTGACTTTTTCCGAGTCATATGTACTTTCTATGATTATTTAGACACCACTGACAAACGGTGACAAAAAACAACAACAAACAGGAAATCTGGACTTTGTAATTTCTACCTATAAATTCGAAATTCAAAATCTGCATTGAGCAAGCGCAGTGATTAATGCTCATACCTTCTTCGTGTCAGAAGATACCATGCTCGGTAGTGAGCATTTATAGGCTGTTGATGATGATGTCTATCTATTAGCGGTTAGAAGGGGTTACTTCTCGTATACTTGTATATGAGATCGCAGATAATTAGCAAATACTGAAGGTCAGATTCTAGCCAGGGTAAGAGCAATGATGTACCGAAGACAGTTTTTTCTTAGTCAATGGTACACACATCATATCATCAGCCTATAAGTGCCCACTGAGCAAAGGCCTCTTCTCACACAGAGAAGGTTTGCATTAATCACAACGCTTGCCCAAATTAGGGTTGGCGATTTCAAACTTATAATGAGAAATTATAAGTCCAGGTTTCCTCACGATGTTTACCTTCACCGTATATCAGTGGTGTCTAAATAATCATAGAAAGTACACATAACTCGGAAAAAGTCACATTGGTACTTGCCAGGTTTCGAACCCACGCCCTCATGCACGAGAAGCGGGCTCCTTAACCTCCGTGCCACCACGACGCAGTCTATGATACAAACCTGCTAAAACGTCCCAAAACTGCTGCAACTCCTAATCCAGGATCAGCAGATTAGATAAAACAATGAAAACACCAGAACACTGAAGTCCGTCGCATCTCAGGGACATGAATGACTGTTTAGGTTTAAGGAAAGATAAAAACAGAATGAAAAAGAAATATGTTTCCACTTCCCTCGGTACATTTAATATAGGAGACTGAATGACTTCAGCCTTTTTTTGTGAGGGGAAAATCATCAAATGACTTCTCCCGCCCAGGGTCGGGCGGGAAAAGTGGGGGAGGGGAAGGATTGGGCTTCCGGTAACGTCAAAAGTCAAAAATCTTTAACGATTCTTCACTTTTGAACGTCAAACAAAATTGTCAAATATAAATTGTCAGTTTGACGGTCAGTCCGTATAACTTACACATACTTAATCTTCAGGCGGGAGGGAGTGTCATACTCTTACTGACTAAAAACCCCCCTGTTCCTTCTCCTGCTCTGGGCCAAGGTCGCGGTGCCTCATTGCGCTTACCCCGCAACCCCGGCTAAACATCAGCCCTATAGGGCCCCGTCTGTGGTGGTCTATTGGCTCTTTGAGGCGCGCGCGGAACGCTACGCGCCGTACGCTCGGGTCTGGTTCTGGTCGGGCGGCGAGCTACCCTTACTCGCCGTCCGCAGACCCGCGCATGCCTTCAGCATTAAAGGCACAAAAAAGACTGTACTACTGGGAGAAGCAAAGGTATCACTCCGGTGGAACCGACTCATTCGTGCCGAAGCATGGCTCTCCCACAGTTGCGTCTGTTCACATCAAAAAAGCCTTATTGGTTTTGTATTAGGAATATTTTTGTATTTGAATTCTATAAAACTATCCTTGGTTGTCAGACACGCTGGCACCATATTCCATTAGCCAATCAAGTAAGCTTAAAATAATCAAAATTTAAGTGTGGGAGAGCCATGCTTCGGCAAGAATGTGTCGGCTCGTCCGCAGTGATACCACGGCCTCACAGAGAGCCGGCGTTAATTACCATAGCGTTGTGTTTGGCCGTGTAAGTGAGGTTACCGGAGGCCCAATCCTTCCCCTCCCCCAATCCCTCCTCAATCTCTAAATCTCCAAATCCCTAATCCCTAAAAGGTCGGCAACGCACTCGTAACTACTCCTTTGCGAGTGTCCATGGCGGCGCTGATTGCTTACCATCAGGTAATCCGTCTGCTCGTTTGCCGATCGTTTACATATAAAAAAAAAACAACGGGCAACAACATTTCGATCGAAACAGCACAAGATGCATCAGATAGGCAATGATTAAAATAATGATTCGTTATAACGCAATTAATATCAAATTGTTCATTTAATAATTGCGTTATCTTCATCATTGGTTCGATAATATAAAATTAACATTAAGAAAACATGCATTGATTTGTATAAAACCTATTCGACATGCATATTGGTGGCATATGAGTAGTATCAAGATATAGATAGGTGGTACATATTTCGAAAAACAATATCAAATTCTTTCTTTTCGACAATTTCGTTATTATTTAATTTTATAATAAAATAAAATTCAATTTTTTTTCTCATACGTTGAAGTATGAAAGTGTTCTTTGTTAAATGTAAAACTAAGTACTTATTTATTAGAAGATTACGATTTTGTCAGTAATACGGACTGACCGACAGACTGACAATTTATATTTGACAATTTTGTTTGACGTTCAAAAGTGAAGAATGATTTAAGATTAACTTTTGAGGTTAACGGAAGCCTAATCCTTCCCCTCCCCCACTCTTCCCGCCCGACCCTTGGCAGGAGAAGTCATTTAATGATTTTGCCCTCACAGAAAAAACATAAGAAATAATAATTGCACTTCATTGACGTTACCTTAAGTTCGGGTTACTTTGACCCTGCGGGGTAACTTTGATCCAAACCCTTTAACCAATAATAACTGAGAACCAAACATATATTCGTTTTTCATTGGTTCGAAAATTTGGATCAAAGTTACCTCCCAGGGTCAAAGTAACCCGAACTTAAGGTAACGTCAATGAAGGGCAATTATTATTTTTATTGGTTTTTTTTTTGTGAGGGCAAAATCATTAAAACGCTTCTCCTGCCAAGGGTCGGGCGGGAAGAGTGGGGGAGGGGAAGGATTGGGCTTCCGGTAACGTCAAAAGTCAAAAATCTTCAACGATTCTTCACTTTTGAACGTCAAACTAAATTGTAAAGATATAAATGGTCAGTCTGTCGGTCAGTCCGTATTACTTACACATATCTACTTAATCTTCTAATAAATATAAGTATTTAGTTTTACATTTCACACAGAACTCTTTCGCACTTCAACGTATGAGACAATGAGGCACCGCGACCTCGGCCTAGAGCAGGAGAAGGAACAGGGAGGTTTTTAGTCAGTAAGAGTCTGACACTCTCTCCCGCCCGGCCCTGGACGGGAGAAGTCATTTGATGATTTTCCCCGCACATAAAAAACGTATTAGAAAAAAATGTAGATTTTATTTTTCTAGAGTAGTCAGTAACCGTTTTTATGTAGGTCGGCAAACGAACAGACTGATTACCTGATGGTAAGCAATCAGCGCCGCCCATGGACACCCGCAACAACAGAGAAGTTACCGACCTTTTGGGGATTAGGGATTAGGAGAAGGGAAGGATTGGACCTCCGGTCACCTCACACGGCGAAATACAACGCACGTGGTTGTTTCACACCGGTTTTCTGTGAGGCCGTGGTATTACTCCGGTCGAACCGACCCATTCGTGCCTTAGCACGGCTCTCCCACACACTTACAAAACAATTTTGATTTGCTATAAAATATTGTAGTGTCTACCTACCTAACTTCATCGTCGACTTATCTACCGAATTCACTTTTATAATAAAATTATAAAGACATTTATTAATACGAAGTATACCTAACCAAGACAACGAATCCGGCTACCTACACAATGAAAGAAAACCGCAGAATAACAACAGATAAGCGGTTTCATCGCTGAAACGCTTTTAATAGGACCTAGGTATTTGGGAATACCGATAATTACGTAAAGATAATTAATAATTAATTAATAATCATTTCCATTTAAAGTTTTACTGTTGTCATATTTGTATGATCATCATTTCATGCATATATTTGGTAGACGGACTTTATGCCAGTATAAATGTTAAGGATGTTATGGCCTGGAGGTTAAGGCGCCGCTTCCTATGCATGAGGCTGCGGGTTTGGAATCTGGCAAGTACCAATGTGACTTTTTCCGAGTCATATGTTACTTTCTATGACTATTTAGACACCACTGACATACGGTGAAGGAAAACATCGTGAGGAAACCTGGACTTATGATTTCTAATTATAAGTTTGAAATCGCCAACCCGCATTGAGCAAGCGTGGTGATTAATGCTCAAACCTTCTCCGTGTTAGAAGAGGCCTTTGCTCAGCAGTTGGCACTTATAGGCTGATGATGAATGGTTCTGTTTGAACTTGAAACCAGAAGGGCTTTTCTCATAATTATCTCTACTAATATTATAAAGAGGTAAAATTTGTAAGTGTGTATGTAGGGGGTAATCTTTGGAACCGCTGGTCGGATTGCCAAAATCCTTTCACTGAGAGATAGCTACAATGTCCCCGAATGCTATAAATGACTATAAATTAAACTTTATTTGCGTATTTAAGTCGGGCTATAGTTTAAAACGCTGCTGTATTTAAAATCGCGGAGTACATCACTTTAGTACGCACAAAGCCGCGGACGGAAGCTAATAAATTAATTAACAAGAAGGCGTGGTTTTCAAAGATAAAAATCATTAATTACTTACAAAATTTTCATATCTTAATGTTCACTTATTGCGGGTTATTTGCAAGTTATCATCATGATTAATTCAGTCAGATGATTTTTTTATCTGACTTATAAGCCACCTCCTATTGTGACATCATTTCCTGGATCTAAGTCAGGGGACATCAGGGCCAGAGCCATGGTTTGGCTAGACCAGACTGCTGCCACAACTGAATAGGAAACTGGCGTGTAATAACGCTTGAGATATGTTATTATGAAACAATACATTTTTTTTTTCACTAGCCTGTAATGTCCCACTGCTGGGCAAAGGCCTCCCCATATCGCTTCCACACCTCCCGATCCTTCGACCGTGTACACCAGTCTCGGCGATACGCGTCTAGATCGTCACGCCATCTTTTCCGAGGCCTACCCCGCCTGTGGCCTCCATCCTGAGGTGTCCACTGGGTGACAATAGTGACCCATCTCTCCGGATGCATTCGGCTGACGTGTCCGGCCCAATCCCATTTTAATTTTGCCTCCTTTTGGCCCATTAGAAACAATACATTAATCTTTGTAAATAGGCCATAAAACAGTTGTCAGACGTCAATATTATATGCAAAAAACTAGATTAAGCCGGCATTTCCTATCTGACTACTCTGAGAAGAAATGCCGAAACAAACTCAGAGGTCCGTCTCTTTTCAAGTTCAGACAATATGAAAAACAATATAAAATAATAAAATGCAAGTTCATTCCATAGTGGTATTTTGAGGAAAGAACCACACCATTTTAAGTGGACCCGTTCTGAAGGCAGGCACGCAAGTGTCAGTTTACGACCAGCTAAACTAACGGGTATAAAAGCTAGCATACTGTGTGAAAGAGCCAAGCTTCGGCACGAATGGGTCGGCTCGACCGGAATGATACCACGGCCTCACAGAAAACCGGCGTGAAACAATCACAGCGTTGTATTTCGCCGTGTGAGTGTGGTTACAGGAGACTTAAAGTCAAAGTCAAAGTCAAAATCATTTTTCCAACTAAACCATAAATAGGTACATTTGAAACGTCAAAATAGAGAAGTAGTCTGTCAGTCTGTTCGTCAGTGAAGCTAGGTGTTCATTCCAATAAGCCTCCCCATCCCTAATTCCTGAATATCCTAAACCCTTATCCCTTAAAGGCCTTTGGTTACGGGTGTTAATGGGCGGCGCCGATTGCTTACCATCTGGGAATCCGGATGGTTGTTTCCGATCTATCGCCTAAAAAAAACTTGTTAAGTACTCCTTTTTTGTACCTACTTGTAACTTCGTTAGTCGAATGTTAACCTTCAGATAAGGCTTCTGCACGTTAACTGGTGAAAAAAAACTGACGATCCATCGTGTCGAAGAGTGTACAAAAACCTCTTTGGTGACTGTTTTTAAAAATGTAGAAAAATAATATATAAAATCATTACTTAGATTCTCTTTATTTAAATCCAAATCATTTTTATTCTAAATTCAAAATAAGTCAAAATAGAATAATAGTTCGTCAGTGAAGTTCGGTGCCTTAAAATAATAAACTATTTTTTTTCAAAACAATTAGACCTTTTAACGAAAAAAAAAATATCTTAATTTGTTCTATTGAAATCTGCAATACATCCTTATTTAAATTAAAAATACTTTTTGACAAAACTTATACACAATTTTTTGCAATCAATTAACAGCACATAACTAGAATAGTTAACATTCAACGAAATAAACTACGACACTTTCAAAAGGTAGAAAACTCTTCCGTTCTTTAATTTAGTATTATCATAATTATATCATTCGGCAACTTATATTACTTACAATACTTTAATCGATCACATATTAAAATAAATACACTGATTATATTGTCCGATATTATAACAGAAAGAATGAAAACAAATTACGAAAAATCCATTTTAAAAATCGAATCGCACCGTATTTTTCTTTTTCATCCAATGTTTGAGAAGCAAATACACTAAAGAGGTTGACTACCTCCTTATATACGTACCTAAGTATGTATTATAGTGATTACTTATCTTTTAATAATTTCTCTACCTACCTACCTACCTACCTTCATAATTATGTATTTTATTTTAAAAGTCTACATTATAATTCTCCTTTCACATCACAATATCAGCCTTTAAGTGCCCACTACTGAGTGCCAGTGCCCACCCAAAAAAGCCATGAGTATAAATCTGATTGGATGGAGAGGGAGAGGGAGACCAAAGAAAATATGGATGGATTGTGTGAGAAATGATATGGAAGACAGAGGAGTTGGTGATAGCGTGACGAGTGACAGGACAGAATGGAAGAAAAATACATATTGCGGCGACCCCAAATAAAACGGGACAAGGGCAGGAAGATGATGATGAAGTGCCCACTGCTGAACACGATGCATGGTTTCCTTCACCGAAGTGCGTTGCCGCCCTTTTGGGGATTAGGGTGTCGGAGATTTAGGGATTAAACAAGGAAAAAAGGAAGCCTTAAACACAACCCTGTCGTTGTTTTACATCAGTTTGAAAGTCAAAGTCAAAGTCAAAATCATTTATTCCAACTAAACCATAAATAGGTACTTTTGAAACGTCAAAATAGAATTGTAGTCTGTCAGTCTGTTCGTCAGTGAAGCTAGGTGCTCGTTCCAAATTGTAGATTCGAATGGAGAAGAACGAGCAAGAAACTCCATGGTTACTAGTTATTCGTTTTCTGTATCAATCTAACCGAGCCGACCTATTCGTGCCCTAGCTTGTCTCCCACTTCTTAAATATATAACAATTTTCTCACGTAACAGGCTAGCGAGGATCTCTGTAAGAGTGTATGTTGGTAAGTCACTACCTCACACAAAAACTTTTTTTTTGCAAACGAGCAGACGGATTACCTGATGGTAAGCAATCAGCACCGCTCATGGACACTCGCAACACCAAAGGCCTTTAGGGGATAAGGGTTTAGGATATTAAGGAATTAGGGATGGGGGAGGCTTAAGTCTCCTGTAACTTCATTCACACGGCGAAACACAACGCTGTGATTGTAGTACCAGGGCGTACAAGTGCGTTGCCAACCTATTGGGGATTTAAGGATGGGGGATAGGGGAGGAAGAATTGGGCCTCCGGTAACCTCACTCACACGGCGAAACACAACGTAAGTATTGCTTCACGCCGGTTTTCTGTGAGGCCGTTAAATCACTCCAGTCGAGCCGACCCTTTCGTGCTAAGATATGGCTCTATCACATTATTAAATGACATACAGCTACCCATTAGAAACAAGAGTTGAATCGACGTGGTTTTGAGCCAATAAATATTTTCTTTTAGCGAGGAATTCCACCATGTGATTTTCCCCATCCTAGGTGATGCGAAAGGAATAACTGGAGTCTTACTGGCTTAAAACCAGAACCAAGCGCCGTTCTTGGCGAGCTTGACCTTCAACCGGCGGAACATCAGCCATATTGGGTCGCATTCTTTTTCTGCAGGTTACTACTTCTGGTCGGACGGTGAGATGCCCTTGTGGACACCGTAGCGCGATCTTCGACGCTCGGAGTGTCTTCTTAAACTCCATCTTTTCAGGTATCTTCGTGGGAAGAGAAGACAGTTTCACATTGCCCCTCGATCCGCATTATGGCTTCGACTAAGGCCGGGTTCGAGAGGTCGTCGCCGCCGATCACTTCCCTGATGACACGGCGGTGCTCAGCCCAAGCAGGGGACACCGTATCCTCCACTTTTTCCTCACAGTGACGACGGCCAGGCGTTTCCTCCTTTGGTATTACTAGTGTCCATAGACGGTGCTGATTGCTTACCATCAGGTAATCCGTCCGCTCGTTAACCAAAATCACCATTGACTGTGCAGAAAAAAGCGATTTATCATAACTACCTTTCCACACTTCTAATCCTATTTAATATATATTTCTTATGAATGAAAAATAACACTATCTTTTCACAGAACTATGGCAGATTTATTTTTTATTTCCTTTGATAATATGGAAGGGCAGACTTATAATTGCAAAATGACAGTAAACAATATTTTAAAGACACAATGTTTAGTAATTTATATTAAGATAAGCACGGGTTCCGTATCCAAAAAAAAAAATATCTTACAAATAATTATTTATTAGCGACCCGTCCCAGCTTTGCTTGGATGCGATCCGTAAAATAGTGGGATTTTATTATACATTAAAATTCCTCATATAATCAATTTATAAAAAAAAAACTGCATTAAAATTGTTCAGAAAAACTGCAATTGCGTTCAAAAAACTATATCAAAAGCGTTCAGTTCTGGTCGAACGGTGAGTCGATTATGATTGCCGTCCACAAATAATTTCTGTTAGTTTTTATCACCATATTATTTTCTAGTCTACAAGAATATAAGTTTAATTAACGGCTGATTTTTCATTAGACAGATAAATGTTATCTGAGGAATAAAATTGTTGCTGTCACTGCCTTATACAAACATTCTGACGCGACAGCATCATAATTATTCCCCAGGTGACTTTTATCTAAACATTGAAAAATTTGCCTTAAAGGAAATTACTATACCTAAGCACTAAAAAATCCGTGTAATTAAAATAAAAATCTTCAAGTAAGCATGACTGAACATATTTTAAACAATTAGGTATGATAAATATTTAAATCAAAAACCTAACTTCTTATAAATCCTATTTATTGATAATAGCTACTCTTTCGCGGTTTCGCCCGCTGCTCGGCTCCATTTAATCGCAGCGTGATGTTTTATAGCCTATAGCAATCAGGAACATTGTAGCTATCTATCAGTGAAAGAATTTTGGCAATCCGACCAGCGGTTCCAAAGATTACCCCCTACATACAAACTTACAAACATACAAACTTACAAATTTTACCTCTTTATAATATTAGTATAGATTACCTACATATGTATCCTTGAAAGAGTTGGCAAGGGCAGTAAAATTTTACATTTACTACTTTTATATAAACTAGCTACTCTCGCGCGGTTTCACTGAAAGAATTGTTTAATTCGAACCAGTCGTTCTTAACATTAGTGAGTTCAAACAAACAAACAAACTCTACAGCTTTATAATATTAAGTACTAGCTTCCGCACGCGGATTCGCCCGCGTAGTATGTTCATTATAAGCAGCCTATATGTTAATCCAGGGTAGGTATCATCTTCGAGAGATGATCTCCGACCACCGTAAGCGCGTGTCTCCGGACGGCGAGTCAAGGTAGATCCAGAACCGAGCGCACGGCGCGTAGCGTTCCGCGCGCGCCTCAATGAGCCAATAGACCACCACAGACGGGGCCCTAAAAAGCTGATGTTCAGCCAGGGTTGAGGGGTACTTATATAGGTAGTAAGTGCAATGTGGCACCGCGGCCTCGGCCTAGAGCAGGGGAAGGAACGGGTGGTTTTAGTCATATGATGATTTTCCGCTCACAAAAAAAATGTACCACCTAGATACACATTTTAACCAAAACAGTTTTGTCATTTTTACATGAAAAAACAAGAAACATACATAAATGTAGGATAGATTTTTCTGCCAACTTTACTGTAATGTAAGGCATGCGCCCTGTGCATCGGGGATCGCGCGACGATCTCCAGCCACCGTTGGTCTGTGGAACACGAGAAGAGGTAGCTTGTCGCTCGATCTGAACCTGACCCAAACGTACTGCGGAAAATTAGGGGCCGCTAAGGCCGATGTCCAGCCAGGGTAGCGAGTGATATCCCACTGATGTAGAGAACCAGCTCAGAGCAGGAGAAGGTAGGGGGTGGTTTTTAATCAGTATGACTCTGATACTCTTCTCCCTGCCCAGGGAGGGATCAATTGATCTGTTTTTTCCCTAAAAAAGAGAAATAAAGCCATTTAAAACAGAAACAGCTTTTGTCAGGACGATCCCGGAACTAAAAATAAGGCCTGTGGCATTAAGTCCACCTTGTACACATATGTATGTGCAAAAGTGTAAATAAATAAATAATATTTAGAGACATTTTATTGATTAAATCTTACAGCTTCCAGCATCAGGGCGGGAGTAGACATTTGATCTGTGTTTAAAAAAATAAAGCCATTTCAAACAAGGTTTTGTCTAGAGAACTACCTAGAAACTACCATGGAGTTTCTTGCTCGTTCTTCTCCATCGGAATCTACACTTTGGAACGAGCGAATAGCTTCACTAAGAGGACTGACCGACAGACTGACAATTTATATCTTTAAAGTTGTGTTGACATTCAAAAGTGCCTGTATGGGCCTAATTGAAAATAATAAATAAAATAAGAACCCCGAGACGACCGGAATTTCCCAGAACTAAACAGTTTAGAGACATTTTCATTGATTATATCTTACAGCTTGACGTAAATTAGAAATTACTTAAAAACATGCATCCGGACAACCCCAAGAGATTATCAGAAAAAAAAATCAAGATTTGCAATCAAGAACAGTATCAGAGATTTAACATCAACGATTGCGGAACCCAAAAATAGATATCGATATGTTTATTACTTATAATAATCGCTACCTTTTAAATGATAATAGATATTATCGGGGATTAAATATATTTTTCGGGTATATATTATATTACAATTAGTGTAAATATCGCATATCCAAAGTGGTCTTAAGACTGTGTGTGCAAAAAAATATCGGTTACAACCTAAATTGGAATGTTCAGTAAGTCATAGCTTATTTTTATTTATTTCTCGTATTTAAAATTTTCGGAGTTTAAAATTTGAGATATTTTTTTTCGGAAGTGATTAATTAATAAGAATAAGTATTACATATTAATCGGAAGTGTGATTTCCTAAACATTCTGCGTAATAATTACAAAACGATTTTTTTAATTTATTTATTTTTAATTTTCAACATTTTAGATGTTTTGTAGGTAAATGAAAATTATTTTTTCTTATTCATTGAAGCTGTTAAACTATTTCCTCCAATATAAAATTTCGTGATATAAAACTCATCAAAAATATAATTAGGTACATATGTATTTTAAAACAGAGAAAAAGTGATTCGCATCATCAGCCTATAAGTGCCGACTGCTGAGCAAAGGCCTTCTCACACGAAGATTTGAGCATTAATTTATAAATTAAATTTTAACTGCAGATTTCCTCGGGATGTTTTCCTTCACTGTTTGTCAGTGGTGTCTAAATACGTTTATTGAAAAGTAGCTTTTGCTTTCGACTTCGTTTGCGTGGAATAGTAATTTCCTGCAGATTTTTTGGTATAAAAACTATCCTATGTCCTTTTCCGACTTTCAAACTATGTCTGTACCAAATTTCACAGGAATCGGTTCAGTAGTTTAGACAAGAAGAATAATAATAATGTATCGCAGGATATAAAAAACAGCGTTTAAAGCGATAGCTCGACCAAAATACACAAATCGGTTATAATTTATAGCTTATAGCGCTCAGGAACATTGTAGCTATCTCTCTATCAGTGAAAGAATTTTGGAACAAAGATCAGCGAGAGGTTCCAATATTATCCCCTACTTGCAAATTTACCAATTTTATCTCTATAATTCAAACTAATATTATAAATGCCAAAGTAACTCTGTCTGTCTGTCTTTCTAAAGGACATAAGATAGTTTTTAAACCAAAAATCTGCAGGAAATCACTATTCCACGAGGACAAAAGCTAGTATTAGTATCAAAATGTTCACTAGCGCTGATACCTTTGCGGAAATTAATATTTTCTGTGTTTTTTCTTAATCATTAGATTATGATATTTTCATGTAGGTAGGTATGTATCTACATTTTTAAGCCTGATAACAATAATGTCTGTTGTTTCGAATAGTAGGTAAGGAATTACGTCAAATATTAAACAAAAGATAAATAAAATAATATAAAACTCGACAAAGAACTCGGGATTACATCTAAGTATACTAATATTATAAAGAGGTAAAATTTGTAAGTTTGTATATAGGGGGTAATCTTTGGAACCGTTGGTCGGATTGCCAAAATTATTTCACTGATAGATAGCTATAATGTTCCTGAGTGCTATAGGCTATAAAACATCACGCTACAATTAAATGGAGCCGAGCAGCGGGTAAGACCACGCGAGAGTAGCTAGTTATACATATAAACCTTCCTCTTCAATTACTCTATCTATTCAAAAAGCCGCATTACAATCCGTTGCGCAGTTTTATAGATTTGAGCGTACAGAGGAATATAGGGTCAGAGAAAGCGACTTTGTTTTATACTATGTAGTGATTATTTGTACCAATGGCTGTATAAAGTTACCTAGCATTTTTCAAATCTCTCAAGCTTCTTAATTCAAAAGAATAGATAATAATTATGCCTTATAGATAATATAAAAGAAAAAAGTACTGTGTTATCTCAATTGTATTAATGACTTAGGGCTGATTTTTAAATAGACAGATAAATGTTATCTAAAGAATAGAATTGTTGCTGTCACTGTCTTATACAAACATTGTGACGCGACAGCATCATAATTATTCCCCAGGTAACTTTTATCTAACCATTGAAAAATCAGCGCTAAGCACGTTTCGGATTTTTTTTTCATTCGCGTGGATTAGTGACGACTTGCAGATTTTTGGTATAAAAACTATCCTATGTCCTATCTCGAGTTCCAAACTACGTCTGTACCATATATCTACACAATTTCACGGAATAATTTTTTTTGGTAGTTTAGTAGTTTAGGGGTAAAGAAAACACAGACAGAGTTACTTTCGAATTTATAATATTAGTTTGGATTTGGATTGAATTTATAGGGTATTAGCTCTCAAAAAATAAATCGAAGAAGTCAGTAGATATAAATTAATAGCGTAGGTACTCAAATGTATAATATATAAAAAGTTTAGACCTCTAATTTGCGCTCTAAACAAAAGCGAAACGAGTGCATTGCGTTCCAGGGACATTACAAAATATAGTCTAGAATCCCAAATTTAAATAAACCAAACGATATTTTATAAGTAGGAAAGAAGATAGTTTCCTCTTTCCTCTATAGGAAACATTATATCAAGTAAAAATGGCATTATTTTGGTGTTAAAATGTATTTGTGGCGCATAATATTAACATAAAAATTAAATTGATGAACTAATTATAAGTACCTAGTAAAAGCTATGAATGAAAAAATGTGAATAATATGCAATCAGCCCATGAATAGAGGAAATTCACAAGCCAATGCTAGTAATATATATAAACAAAACAGAATATACAAGTAAAGCGCTTTAAAATGATACCAAACACGGCAAATACAGGGTGTCCGGTAAAGAATGGATAACCTTGAAATGCCTTTTAGTATATCCTTTGGCCATTCAGAAAAAACAACGAAAAGGAAAGTATCATACGTAGTACCTAAATTATTATGTCTTGAAGTAAAAGAACTGGGGCTAGAGGTAATACAAAATGATCCTTTAACATTTACGTTCATTACATTACTGCATAACCACGATGATTAAACATTGCTCTAAAAATAAATTTTGCACGATTTGTCTATAATAAATTAATTTGCAAGTTTTTTATAAAATATTATTTTTTCGTTTTTTTTTTTTTGTATATTTTTTGAATGGTCGTAAGATATACTTAAAGGTATTGCAAGGTTATCCATTCTTTACCGGACACCCTGTATATCACAACTTTATTTTTTACTCTGAATGTTTTGTCCGCTAGAGAACGCCACATTAGATTTTGTGATACCCTATATAGCCTATAGACGTGTGTCGTGGTGGCCCGGAGGTTAAGGAGCCCGCTTATCATTAATTAGGGTGTGAGTTCGAAACCTGGCAAGTACCAATGTGACTCTTTCCGAGTTATATGTACTTTCTATGATTATTTAGACACCACTGACATACGGTGAAGGTAAACATCGTGAGGAAACCTGGACTTATAATTTCCAATTATAAGTTTGAAATCGCCAACCCGTCTTGAGAAAGCGTGGTGATTAATGCTCAAACCTTCTCCGTGTGAGAAGAGGCCTTTGCTCAGCAGTGGGCACTTATAGGCTGGTGATGATGATGATGATGATATAGCCTATAACCAGCGGACAATTAAGATGTTTATAATGATATAACATTTGTCGAATTCTGATGAAAGAAGTTACAAAGAAACAGATGAACACACATATGTACATACATACCGTACATACATAAAAATCATAACCCTCCTTTTGCTTCGCCGTAGTCGGGTAAAAATGACTGTCCAGTAATTCCCTAAAAGCGAAAAGTTGTATTAAAATTAAACCTTTTTTCCACAGAAAACTTACTATTCTTGGCGGCCTTAGGGCTAGCCTTGGCCCGGCCCAACGATGAGGCGAGTCCAATGAGCTTCTACGAGCCTCATGATGACTGTCCTCCTGCAGAGGTCCATTTCCTCCTTCCTCACGAATATGACTGCACCAAATTCTACTACTGTGAATATGGTCTAAAGTGGATTGAACCCCGAAGCTGCGCTCCAGGAACGGAATTCAATGCTGCGGCACAGGTAATATATTTTTGACTGTGCAACTGACTGCCACGCAACATGTCGCGGATTTCCGCGCGGAACAACTCTTTGTGTGATCCACAAATTGTTGTTCCGGGTCTGGGTGTGATGTGTATGTGAAATTGTTTGTTAACGCGCCCACGACACAGAAGAAAATCTTGGAGTGGAACAACATTTTTTTCCACTTACTTTTACGATTAGGTATCCCTCTAAAAAAATATTACTGTATCAAAAAAACAGAAATTGGGTAGTTTTCTACGTCGAAAATTTGGCGGCCTCAGCCTAAAGCAGGAGAAGGAACGGGAGATATTAGTCAGATTTAGTCAGTAAGATTCTGACACTCCCTCTCGCCTCACTATCTATGTATATGAAAATCAAACATCTGTCTGTGTGTTTGACATAAGACTTTTCTACATCGCCTGAAGATCAACCTTATCATTACATACTGAAATATTTCTATATACTATTTTTAGCTTTATTATATTTACAATCGAAAATCTAATGATGATGGCTGCAGATCAACCTTATCATTAGATCCTAACATATTTCTATATTATATTATAACTTTATTATTTTACTATAAATAGTCGAAAATCAAATAACAGATCCGAAATTTTGTAATTTAAAAATAATTTTCTCACAGGGTTGTGTACATCCAGTTGACTCTGGATGCCATCTACCTGGACCTGGAGGAAGTTCAACTCAAGCACCGACCACTTCTCAAGTGCCAACAACTACAACAACAACTCAAGCACCTACAACAACAACTACTACAACAACTCAGGCACCAACAACCACGACAACTACAACAACTCCAGTACCTACAACCACAACAACTACAACCACTCCAGCACCTACTACAACAACAACTACTACCACCACAACAACCCCGGCACCAACGACTACAACAACTACAACAACTCCGGCGCCCACGACTACAACCACTACAACAACTGCGGCACCAACCACAACTACAACAACACAGGCACCAACCACTACAACAACAACACAGGCACCAACCACAACAACAACAACACAGGCACCAACCACAACAACAACAACAACACAGGCACCAACCACTACAACAACAACACAGGCACCAACAACTACAACCCAAGCTTCAACCACTACTCAACAAACAAGTTCTGTTGGTAAATATAATTTTAATTAAATTTACTAATTGTAAGGTGACTTCAGTAAATAAGGGAGAGCCATGCTTCGGCACGAATGGGCCGGCTCGAACAGAGTAATACTACGGCCTTACAGAAAACCGGCGTTAAGCAACACTTATCTTCTCTTTCATGGTGTTACTGAGATTACCGTACCGTACCGTACCCCAATCATTTCCCCCAATGGTAACAAAAAGGTTATAAAAAAAAGTAAGCCTTAACTAAAAATTGTATGGTTGACGCGGGAAAGCGCATCATCACTACTGGGAATTGGCCACTCATATAATTTATCTGAAACAAGGCTTAAGTTGTATTTCTCTTGTAAGCAAGGTTACAAGAGACCTCACAAAAAGACCAGCATCTAGTTCTACTATTAACTCTTTTAGAGCCAAGGTTGGTGCCAATTCCTCCCCTTCAAGTGATTTGTCAGCCCTTTCGCTCCTATATAAAGCACATGTTATAAAACTTCTTGGTATCCACAGGTCCATCCAGCACTTCTAGACCTGACTGCGATTTCTTGGACAATGGCTGCCCAGCTGACTTTGACGTCCATTGGCTCCTCCCTCATGAGGAGTACTGCAACAAATTCTACTACTGTGATAAAGGACAACTTGTTGAAAGGTTCTGCGCTCCCGGTACCGTCTTCAGTCCCATTGTAGGCGTAAGTAATTTTATCCTTTACTAAATATCATACTGCCCTTCTCAGAGACATCTAATCATTACTTGAACCGTCACTATTACTTAGTGAAAATTTTGTTTCTTTTCTTTTCATGGAAACCTTACAGATTTATAAATATCTATTAGATAAAGTTCCTAATTTCCAGAGAGTCTAATACTCTCTCTTGCACCTCCCAGGGCAGAAAGATCCAATGACTTTTCCCCACAAACTCTAACGTAGAAAAAGATCTCTCTAAAATGCAAAACAAAACACCTCAATTCGGAAAATTGCACAACAATATCCAAATTAAAAAGACCACATAATCATCTGATTCAATATTGGAAATCTAAAATTGACGCAAAACAATGAAATCATAGGAATTTTATCAACAACTATGATGCGGAAACCAGATTATGTTAAGTTTTACTGATAATGTTTCATTGTCATTATCAACTATTAGATAGACGCAAAATTATTTAGATTTTCCAATGTAATAAACTACTAAAACATTCATTCATTGATTTAACGATAAACTTATTAGGAAAAAAAAATCTAGAAACATGTTAGCTATTTGACTCAAGCAAGACCCATACATCCATAGAATCTTGAGAAGAATCTGGACAGTTCAAAAACAATATTAAGTATCATTGATTAAATTTCAAATATTCAATTGCATTGTAAAGAATATACTTAGATAGAAGCATACATGCAACAGTTTCACATTATCAGCCTATAAGTGCTCACTGCTAAGCAAAGGCCTCATCTCAAACAGAGAAGGTTTGAGCATCAATCACCACGCTTGCTCAAAGTGTATTGGCAATTCCAAACTTATAATTAGGAATTATAAAAGTTTCTCATAATGTTTTCCTTAATCGTATGTCAGTGATGTCTAAATAAACATAGACAGTACATATAACGCGAAAAAAGTCATATTCTTACTTGCCAGTTTTCCTTCTTCATGAGAAGCGTGGCTCACCGCGACGACATTAATTAGCGTTTCCGTAAATGCGTAATTCCGGCCAGAAAATACCCGTTTCCAACTTATCTGTGTAAAAGGATTAGTCGTTTAAATTTTATTAGCGGATTTAGATTAGAATTCAAGGATTCATGTACCTACATTTGATTTGGACAGGAAAAGACTTGATAGAAATTCTAGCTAATGAAAACAATGTAATCTTTGGCAATGATGTTAAAGTTATAAAGGGTTTTATAGCGCTAGTAAATGTTACCTTCAACGTTTTTGATTTTGAAGGCTTAAACGATAATGTTATTGAAGATAACATTGCTATCATGATTACAGTAGAGGTGAAATTAGGTATTACAAACAAATTTCTTTCAATTTGAAGTTCTTATAGACTTATTTGCAGCAGCAATCATTTCTTGGAAGTTACATCTGATAACTGTTGCTTTCCGTAACTTTGAATAATGTTGCAATTCATTGTTTTCATATTATTTAGTTGCGTTAAATTATATGATATTTCTTCTATGTTAAATTTGTTCTTAACTAAATTCACCAACTCAACCATTTTATCATCAGACACTTTAACCTTTACCACTTTTAAAATTCCAGGTCTGCGTTCACCCTGTTGACTTCGACTGTGGAGACAAAGGCATTGCGGATCAACCTGATGGTCCAATCGATGATAATAACAAACCCTGCAACGGAACTGACAACGATATCGGTGAGGTCCTCGAAAATGGATGCCCAGCTAACTTTGACGTGCACCATCTCCTCCCTCACGAAACAGACTGCGACAAATTCTACTACTGCGTCCATGGACAAAAAGTTGTGAGCCCCTGTGCTCCTGGCACGCACTTCAACTACGAAATCCAGGTCAGTTTGTCTCTTAAAAACATTTTAAAAAGTAAACACTCTAGAAAGTATATGACTGTCTACATATGCGTCACCTGTTAAGCCATTATCATTGTTATTTGTTTATTTATTAAAGTTCTTTTTTATTTGCTTGTCATTCAAAATTTTGTGTTCTTCTCTTAATTTTGTTTTCAATTTATTTGGTTCAACATTTTCTTCGTCTTTTATTAAATTTTGATTGAGTTTCTTGAGAATCTCTTTTAACATTCTTGTTTAGTTACTAGTTTTCTTTAAGCATTGGTTCGGTACTTAGATTAAGAGGCTCAAGGAAAATTTTTGGTGGTTGGTGGTGACCTATATCAGCGTACCTATTACAGAATTCCATTTATAATCAATGCTACCTTATAGGACTGGTTAGTCGTGATTCAGGTCCAGATAATAAGTAAAAACGATTTGTCAGATATGTTTTTCGTAAACAGATCTTTTTCTTCCTTAGAAATGTCATATGTTTTGCTTTCTTCTTTCATCTTTAATAGTATATCAGCAATTGATTTAAAACCAATTAATTCATTATTAACTAGCTTTTGCCTGCGACTTCGTTCGCGTGGAATAGTGACATCCTGCAGATTTTTGGTATTAAAACTATCCTATGTCCTTTCTCGAGTTCCAAACCATGTCTGTATCAAATTTCACAGAAATTGGTTCAGTAGTTTAGGCGTGAAGAAAAGACAGATAGACAGACAAAGTTACTTTCGAATTTATAATATTAGTTTGGATTTTTAATATTGTATTCAACAGTACATAAAAAATGCGTGTTTCTGATAAGATTTATAAAATGACGTCTTATTTGTATTGTGGACTTTATATTTTAATCTTTTGTGCAGTCGTCGTAAATTCGGTAGCGGACTGACGTTATAATATTCTGATAAGATTATCTTGTTTACCAGCCTTTTACCGTTTTCGATTGTTTTATAATTATGACCTTTATGGACAGAATTTTTTCTTTACCAGCGATTAAGTGACTGACAGTCAACGTTTTTTAGAACTAGCGATCCGTCCGTGATACTAAATGTTTCCAATATTAAATGGATGTTATTATACATTTAAAATTTCCTCTTCAATTACTCTATCTATTAATAAAACACATCAAAATCCGTTGCGTAGTTTTAAAGATTTAAGCGTACATAGTTACATAAATAGGGATACAGGCAACAACTAAACTGGACTCTTAAAAGCATTGAATTTGGAGTCTATACCTTTTATTTTAAGGTTTAAAATTCGTAAAAAGATTTTTAATTTTCAAAATTGCCGTAACGTCTGTTTTATTGAATAAAATATCTTATTATTTCCCTACTGGTTCACATAATACACTTAGATTAGATATGTCTATGGCCCACGGTATACAGGTATAAAACAGCGCCATCTATTCGACCGGTTAAGTACTTTTATAGCTTCTGTCATAATCATAAATCTGTTCATATTACTCAGCCGATTAAAAGAATCTTATATTGGTAATATAATAAAAAATAAATACGCAATAAAACAATATATTACATTACCAATAAAAATAATAATAAAACTATGGCAAAACTCAACAATCAAATTTTAATATTTATCTGATAAAAAAAATATCGATAAAGTATCGTAAAACTATTTTTTTAGTCATAGATTTAGTGGAAGATAATGATGATAATTATTACTAAGTATTATTATTCTAATTGCTATTTTATTACGTAACCCTTACGGTAGTGCTAAAACGATTAATTATGATAACTTTCCAAAGCGAATTCTTTAAATAACTATGATGAAATTTTTATTGATTATCGTCTAGGAAATATCAGCTTCAGTTCAGTCTTTTGTCAACACCCTAGGGTTATATAAAAACCCAGCCGGGGTTGCGGGTTATACGCTTGTAGTGACATCTAGCGCACTACATTAACAACAGCACCAATCACGTGCAAGAGTCTACATCGCGCTATAAGAGTTTTCCACACAATTAGCACCCATACAGATATCCCGACAACAGTTGGGCAGTAGCCCACCAGGCACGAACACCTTGCCTGGTCGGAGGATCCTCCCTTTTCAATGGAGGATGAGGAACTTTCCACCCTGTTCCTCATACCTCTAAACGCTCAATAATGAACCAAGGCCCCGGCCAGAAGTAGAACACGAAATGAGTTGGTTTCTAGTCAGTTAAAGTCTGACACTCTGTGCTTAGGTACTTAGGGCGTAAGAAGTCATTTGATAATGGTTTTTCCTCAAAAGAGGTTTATAACAGAGGTGCGCTTATTTTCTGTCTGGCATATATTTTATGCTATACATATATACTCAATATAGACTTAATACTTAATGTTATAAAGCTAATATAATTGGGCAAACTATCTATAAGAACCTACTTAATATTATAAATGCGAAAGTAACTCTGTCTGTCTATCTTTTCTTCACGCCTAAACTACTGAACCGATTTCTGAAATATTTGGAACAGACATAGTTTGGAACTCGAGACAGGATATAGGATTGTTTTCATACCAAAAATCTACAGGAAGTCACTATTCCATGCAAACGCAGTCGCGGGAAAAAGCTAGTATTATAAATGCGAAAGTAACCCTGTCTGTCTATCTTTTCTTCACGCCTAAACTACTGAACCGATTTTTGTGAAATTTGGTACAAACATAGTTTGGAACTCGAGAAAGGATATAGGATAGAGTTTTTATACCAAAAATCTGCAGGAAGTCACTATTCCGCGCGATATGAGTCGAGGGCAAAAGCTAATTTTAGATACCTAAGTAAAAATTTAATAAACAAAAGATTTCGGATAGCAACGAGGTTTAATAGGTACATTGTCTGGCAAAAGACTCGTCACCAATTAGCGAATTTTACGTCATAAATAATTACGCAAGTAATCACGTTTTTTTGTAAAAAAAAAATAATCTAAGATTCTACCTAGGTATATTGTCCTTAATTATAATGATTCATATCTTTTATGAAAAAAAAAACAATAAGATAAAAATATTTATTTGTAATTAACACGACAATGCTTACTTAATAGAATGATATACTTATACAATATGTATGTGTTATGACGGAAAAACATGGCGAATTTGATAAATATTGATTTTAAAGATAAAATTATTAAAACTAATGATTATTCCTGGCCTCTCTCGCTTAAAGAATTATACCTACTTTTATATGCATACTAGCTACTCTCACGCGGTTTCACACTCTCATTTGATCGTAGCGTGATGTTTTATAGCCTATAGCTCTCAGGAACATTGTAGCTATCTATCAGTGCAAGAATTTTGGCAATCCGACCAACGGTTCCAAGCATTACCCCCTACATACAAACTTGCAAATTTTACCTTTTTATAATATTATAGTATTAGTATAGATATGTATACAGTTTCCTAAAAATATTATAAATGTAAAAGTTTGTGACAATATAATATTATGTATGTATGTTTGTTATTCATTCAAGCAAAAACAGCTGGACCGATTTGGTTGAAATTTTTTTTTGTAGACATTTGCTTTTTATCAGCATACGGCAGAAGCTTGGTACTGAAGAATAGTTATAACTGATAGGTACTTACCTTTATTAGTAATAAATACAAATTAATCAAACAGGAAACAAAAAAATATCGCGATAAAATTTGAAACTCGCAAATCTATAGGCATTTTGATAAATAAATAAAATACTTAAATGAAAAACAAAAAACTAAGTCCACTTAGGTACGTGAAATACTGAATACTTTTGATTTTAATCAAAACGATAAATTTAGGTAGGTAAATTAAAACATTAATTTTATATTTACCGACTAATCAATTACGCGTTTATTTTAAATTATTTATTCATAATACTTACTTACATAGTTTGATTTAAAAGATAAATAAAATAGATTTTAATCTGTTTAAAACTATTTACGTGATCGTATGATAAATTAATAATTTTATGGAAATATACCGAATTCCGCATAGTTATAGATTGATAGGAAGATATAGATAATATTATACTATATATCTACGTCATCATCATCAGGCTATAAGTGCCCACTGCTAAGCAAATACCTCTTCTCACACGAAGGTTTGAGCATTAATCACCACGCTAGCTCAATGCGGGTTCGCGATTTCAAACTTATAATTAGAAATTATAAGTCCAGATTCCCTCACGATGTTTTCCTTCACCGTGTGTCAGTGGTAACTAAATAATCATAGAAAGTACATATACTTAACTTGGAAAAAGTCACATTGGTACTTGCCAGGTTTCGAACCCACACCCTCAGGCATGAGAATCGGGCTCCTTAACCTCAGGGCCACCACGAAACCTACATAATTATACCTACGTATCTACGCACTAACGCTAGCCTATAAGTGCCAACTGCTAAGCAAAGACCTCTTCTCACACGGAGAAGGTTTGAGCATTAATCATAATGCTTGCTCCAGTCAGATTTTATAACAAGAAATCCAGGCTTTCTAATGATTCAGCCGGGGTTAGTAAGTCAAGTGCAATAAAGTACCACAGCCTGGAGCAGGGGAAAGGACGAGTTGTTTTTTAGTCAGTAAGAGTCTGACACTCCCTTTCGCTATAAGAGAAGTCATTTGGTACTTAGAAAATAAATGTAACTCGGAAAAAGTCACTTTATACAAGAATGGGCTTTACCATCCGGGCCAATAATTATTTTATAGTAAAATTGAATATATTTTTCGACATAGTAGTATAAAATAACTTGAATGAAAGTATTGTTTTGTACCTGATATTATCAACAACTGAACCTCCTATTAAAGAAAATACTCATTATGTGCGTAACTTGTAATAAGTCTTTCGATTAAATTTCAAATTGTATACCTCTGCTTACCCCATTGGAGAATAAAGGCATTGCACTATGTTACGCAATGCTAGATATGTAGGGTAAAAATAAAACTAAGCAGTTAATTCAATTTAATTTTATTTGGTTCCTCTAAAACTATATTAGGTATTATCAAGTAAAGGAACTTTTATTATAATGTTTAGGCGCTTTTGTGACTTAAACAGACAAAAACTTGAGTATTCTGAACGCCATCTATATATAAGCATTCTATACAAAAGAGGGGTTCTCTCCAAAAAAAAAAAAACGAATGAAAAGACCTCAGCTCAAAACCACTTCAACGCACAGACCTCATACACTGAAATAAACAGTAATTTTGTACCACCAACCATTTCACCTAAAGTTGTTTCAGTAGGGAAGTTTCAAGAAAATTGAAATCATGTATTTTTAAATAAATTGGCTCTCAATTTATCAATAGGTACAAAAAATATTAGATGAAAAAGGGGTAGTGCAGTTTCATTTCTATTAACCAACGACCATTTGACAAAAGCTAGGCGTAATTAAAATCCGAAACTATCATAAAAAAACCATGTTTTTTTGTATCTAAAAGTCAGTCAGAATTTGTCAGACAGACTAACCGCCCGTATTTAAACATTAAATGCTTAGGTAGGTAATCAACTCAGCCCTTAGTAATTGGGTTCTGGAGAAAATCGTTACAAAGGAGTAGTTTTAGATACATTCATTCACCATTAGCCTGTAAATGCCTACAGTTTAAGGCCTCTTCTCACACGGAGAAGTTTTGTACAACGCTTGCTCGAGGCGAATTGATGATTTCCAAATTCTAATTAGAAATTATAAGTCCAGGTTTCATCGCGATGTTTTCTTTCTCCGTTTGTCAATGAATGAATGGTTAGCTAGTTGAAGACATTTATTAAACATCTCGGAGTATGATAGCAAATTTAATATTTCATTAGTCATATTAAAGTTTAGGATAATAAATAAATAAACACAAAATTTAATTTATTTATTTTTAAACATTACAATAATTGAACTTTTGATATACAATTTTCATTCTTTTTAGTACAAGCTAACGAACTCGTAGTTCGTATTTTAAATTTAATATTACACTTTTTTATAAATAATTCACATATTTATTTTTATTTACAAACAAATTATTTTTTATGTCCTGTCAAAAAAATAAATTTTGTAAACATAAATTTTATTAATCATAAATTTATTTAACAAAATTTTTATATTCCAATTTGTTCTTTATTTTCAGGCTTGTGACTGGCCTTACAACGTGAACTGCGTCCCTGGTGGTGGCGACAATGATGATGACAATGACCCTGATAATGAAGATGACTCTGACTCCGAAAGTGTTGAGATCAATGATCCTGAAGACAATGGCTTCGTACCCCTTCCTAACGGATGCCCAGCAGACTTTAGTATCCATCATCTCCTGCCTCACGAAAGCGACTGCAGCAAGTTCTACTACTGTGTCCACGGACAGAAAGTAGTCTCCAGCTGTGGACCTGGAACTCATTTCAACCCTGTTCTTCAGGTAAGATAGATAAGACACATTTTTTTATGTAATTGGACGGCTAACGAACAGTCGGATTACCTGATGGTACGCAATCAGCGCTCCCCATGAGCATCTGCAAGACCAGAGAAGTTGCGAATGTGTTGCCGGACCTTTTGGGGATTAGGGTTTCGCAGATTAAGGGAGGGATAGGAGACAGATGGGGGAGGGGAAGGACTGGGTCTACGGTTACCTAAGCCACACGGCAAAACGCAACGCTACGGTTTTTCACGCTGGTTTTTTGTGATCCATCGTCTGCTCGTTTGCCGATCAATCATATAGTGAAATACTAAGCTATTACAAATTTAAAAATACCAATTTAATTACAACTAAAAACCCTTCGAATTTTCTTCCTGTAAATAATGATTCACTTTAATATCTTTATTGATCTTGAACAATTTTTTATTACTTAGCACAAAACTACGACAAACCCATCTAACTGACGCACTCAGAAACATTTAATGACTACTTAGACACTTCAACTCACATCACATCATCAGCCTATAAGTGTCCACTGCTGAACAAATGCCTCTTCTTACTTGATAAATGTTTGAGCATTAATCACCACGCACGTCCCAGGCGAATTGACGATTCCAAACTTATAATTAGAAATTATAAGTCCTGGTTTCCTCACTATGTTCACCTAAACCAAATGAACTTAGAAAGTAGATACAACTCGGAAAAAGTCACATTGGTACTTGCCAGGTTTCGCACCCTTCAACTTCGAAACCACTTGGATATACCTACATTTAAACTATGTAGGTAATTAATTTGTTTCAAAAACAATTACTAAGGATCGAATTAAGTGTCCATTTAATAAAAAAAACCTAATGCCTATAACAGCAAACAAACACTAAACTAAAAAACACACCAAACGCATTATTTAAACCAATAAGAAAATGTCATTATCAATATAATAATCGAAAATATTGATAAAAAACATGGTACCATAATATATTTTCGTTATTAATTACAAAGATAAACATCTTTGCCAATCAATTTATTTTAAAAGATCAATATCTTGAATTCAAGCTTCCTGACGCTAAAACGCCGACTAATTACTTTTAAGTAATAAAAAAAAACATTTCAACGTGTAATTTCTCCCAAACCTACCCATATCGGTAAAAAATCCTATCATAAGTTATCATTATAATCTAGATTATATTTATTAAATCTTTCTTCGTGTTTCAATCGCAGTCTCGTGTGATATATATTTTTATGTGATATGACGGAAAACGAGCTGATGCATTAGCTGATGGTAAGCAATCAGCGCCGCCCATGGACACTCACAACAGCAGAGGAGTTACGAGTGCGTTACCGTTTTGGATTAGGGACTTGTAGATTTAGGGGATGAGAAGATCTGTGCCTCCGGTAACCTCATTCACACGGCGAAATACAACGGAGGGGTTGTTTAACGCTCGTTTTCTGTAAGACCATGGTATCATTCCGGTTGAGCTATTCGTTCTGAAGCATGGCTCTACCAAACTTAAAAAAAAACTTAATTAATAATTTTAATTACAGGTTTGCGACTGGCCACACAACGCTGGATGCGAACAGTCATCCAACTGCCCTGGTGGCAACAACTGCCCGGGAGATGATGACAAACCCGGTTGTAATGGTAACTGCCCAGAAGATGATGACAAACCCGGTTGTAATGGTAACTGCCCAGAAGATGATGACAAACCCGGTTGTAATGGTAACTGCCCAGGAGATGATGATGATAATGGCTTCGTACCCCTCCCCAATGGATGCCCATCAGACTTTGACATCCACCACCTCCTGCCTCATGAGAGCGACTGCAGCAAGTTCTACTACTGTGTCCACGGACAGAAAGTAGTCTCCAGCTGTGGACCTGGAACTCATTTCAACCCTGTTCTTCAGGTAATTATAGATGTTTTCATTATTCTGCGATAGGATCGAATAGAAACACATTTTTCATTATAATAGGAAGCTTATTTTGAAATACTTCCATAGTCCTGTAGTTATGAGTTCAAAAATTCCAATAAGTCTTTGTCTAGTTTACAAATTACTAATGTAGTCCTAAAGTCTGGAATAGATAAAATATTTTCTTTAACTTGTGCAATTACTTTCAGCACTGTACAATACACTTCAGGAGATGATTGTAACCAAAATGATTTTTTTAATTCTCAGGTCTGTGATTGGCCGGCAAATGCTGGATGTGAACACTGGAATCCCGATGGACCAGTCTGTGACGGCAACTGCCCCGGAGATGATGACAAACCCGGTTGTAATGGTAACTGCCCAGAAGATGATGACAAACCCGGTTGTAATGGTAACTGCCCAGAAGATGATGACAAACCCGGTTGTAATGGTAACTGCCCAGAAGATGATGACAAACCCGGTTGTAATGGTAACTGCCCAGAGGATGATGACAAACCCGGTTGTAATGGTAACTGCCCAGAAGATGATGACAAACCCGGTTGTAATGGTAATTGCCCAGAAGATGATGACAAACCCGGTTGTAATGGTAACTGCCCAGAAGATGATGACAAACCCGGTTGTAATGGTAACTGCCCAGAAGATGATGACAAACCCGGTTGTAATGGTAACTGCCCAGAAGATGATGACAAACCCGGTTGTAATGGTAACTGCCCAGAAGATGATGACAAACCCGGTTGTAATGGTAACTGCCCAGAAGATGATGACAAACCCGGTTGTAATGGTAACTGCCCCGGAGATGACGACCCGGTCTGCGACGGCAACTGCCCCGGAGGCGACGACCCAGTCACCGACAACCCATGCGCAAATCAATGCAATGTTGCTCCTTGGGCTTCAGACGATTGCGACAAATACTGGATGTGTGTAGGCGACAAGAAGGTCCAAATCACCTGCTCTGAAGGTCTGCATTTCAACCCTACAACTTTGACATGTGACTTCCACTGCAACTCAGGTTGTGAGAGGAAGAAGCTCGAGCTCACTGAGCACTACGACGGAGTCAGAATTTTCCTTCCATGGAACCAACTAAATAGCGAAACGAAACGTCTCCTGAGCCTTGAGGAATTGTAAACTTCTAACTTAGAAAGCATAATATTGTAAACGAATTATAAATTATACATCTATAAACACTTTTAATGTAGATTCTCTTTTATTGAAATTGTCATTGTTATATTTATATTGCATAAAATAACACAAAATTTTTCCCAATTTCTTCTTCTGTATAAATTCATGAAAGTAGCTTGTTCATAAATGCATCTTAAATCTCTCTTTAAAATTGTTGAGTCAATGTTGCAAGAAGAGGTTTAAGTCAAAATGTAAAATAAATTTTACAAATCATTTATACCAAAACAACAAAATTTATGAATGGAAAAATAAATTTTAAAAATTGTAATAATTAAAAAAAGGAATGTAAATAAAACGTATTTATTTCAAAATTAATATTTTATTTGTAAATATTATACATAAATATCGTAAATTGTAAATAATAAATATATGAAATCGACAATTTCACTCGTTCCTAGCGTAATGTCTTATGTTAAGTTTATCTTAGACTAAAATTAAATAAGGCTTATTAAATTATTATTTAATATTAATTTGCTTTTCATTAGGGGTCCCTAATACATTGCATATAAGGTTCCTTTTTTAATGTCAATATTATATTTTCGTATATTTTTTATTTCTAATACGGTAGTTTCCAACTAGTCAAATTCAATACTTTTATCCAAATGTCAAAAACGATACTTTTCTATGAAATTTGTATGAAAAACTGAGCTATGACGTCATAACTTTTTTGTGTCAAGTAGCTTACTTCTTTCTTAATAATTAGCTAAAAAAATCAAAAAATTAGTGTATCGATCGATCGATGAATAAAAGTATAGTTATTTTTCAATATTTTATTGTATTGAAACGTCGAAATAATTTATGTTTGACCTAGGAAACTACCCAATTTGTTTAACCCAACTTAATTCTAACATGGGATGACATTAATATAGTACTACACTGGTATAAAAATATTTTAGACATCGAATAACGCAATAATACTTTGCTCATTATCAGTTCTTATATTTTACTAACAAGGAGTCTTTTATTAAAGAATGGTCTGATGAAGTTATTTTATACATAGATGCATTGGACAATAATCCTATTAATGTTATAAACGTGACAGTTTTAAGAGTGTATGAATGTTTGTTGAAGAGGGTTTGACTCTGGAACAACTTTCGCGCCTTAACACTCAGACCCGAAATAATATAAACATTTCCAAAAATTTATGAATTAAAAAAACTACAATATGTAAGTTGTATGCTTGTAAACGCACCCACGATAAAGGAGAAAATTCTAAAGCAGAGTAACGTTAAAAAAAACAACGAATTTAATTACAGATTTAAAAATAATTACAAAAATAACAATTATAATTAAACAAAGGAAGAAACATAAAATATTGACAACTTTGGACATCTGCTTCAACAACAATATTTATATCTAAATATAAAATTGACAATTCAAATTATTACAAATATTTATTTTACATTTTATTTATAAAAAATTTACACAATATTAATATTACGTTTTTATCAACTTACGATCACTAAATTATTTTAAAAAATAATCAACAACTTTTCATAATTGGGTCTTAATTTTATGCTTTATAAAAATTGACTGGAATGGTTGTTTGAATTTTTGACTGTGTACAGGTTTTACTGACTGTCAGCGGCATCGTTGGCTTCTATGACCTGCAAAACACAAATTAAAATTAATAAACACATGAACTTGGAGAATTAGAAGTACAATAATAATGCTAAGTATTAGAGAACTATGCTTCGGCACGAATCTGCCGGTTCGATCGGAGTGAACCCATCTCCTTCCCACATTTTCAACCCTAAAATCCACATAAAGATAGCAACATACTTGCAACTGATGGTCTTTGATTGCGTTATTTGCTTACCATCACTCGTTGGACTATTACCCTATCAAAAAAGCTTCCTGAATAATGTTATTTAAAATAATAATTTTGATAAATGTGGCAGAGTCATGTTTCGTCTTAAATTAATCGGCACGATGGGAGTGATACCACGGCCTAACAAAAAACTGGCGTGAAACAATCAGCGTTGTGTTTCGCCGTTTTGAGTGACGTTTTCGGAGGCCCAAACCTTTCCCTCTCCCCATCTCTCCCTATTCCCAACACCCTAATCTCCAAAAGGCCGGTAATGCCGTCGTAACTCTTCTGTTGTTGCGTGTGTCCATGGGCGGCGCTGATTGCTTACCATCAGGTAATTCGCCGCTTCATTTGCCGACCTATCATACAAAAAAATACATACCCTCTTAATCTTCTTCCCGTACATGGACCAGAAGGTGACTTTAACTTGGGTTGGTTTACCGGTCCTAGCGTCAAATACACGGCAGCTGTCGAAAGGTGGACAGTAGAGATGTAAGGACACTGCACCATCGACGTGGGAAGGATTCTCAACTCGATGAAGACCCAGTGCATCTGAAGATGATAAACAGCACAATGTCAATTTTTCACATGTTAGGTAGAACAATCTCCGGCCACGGTAAGCGCGGGTTTGCGGACGGCGAGTAAGGGCAGCTCGCTGTCCGACCGGAACCAGACCCGAGCGGAAGGCGCGTAGCGTTCCGAGCGCGCCTCAAAGAGCCAATAGTCCAGTATAGACAGGGCCCTATAGGTTTGATGTTCAGCCAGGGTTGCGGGTTAAGCGCAATGAGTCACCGAGGCCTCGGCCCAGAGCAGGAGAAGGAACGGGATTTTTTATGGTAGTAAAAGTCTGACATTCTCCCTCTCTCTCGCCCGACCGATAGCGCGTTGCTTTACTGCGCTTGCCCCGCACCCTAAAAATTTACAATACCCGGCTAAGGTAAGGATAACCTGGATTAATTATAAGTTTCAAATCGCCAATACGCTTTGTGTACCTAAGCGTGGTGAATAATGCTCAAACCTTCTCCATTTGAGAAGAGGTCCTTGTCCAGCAGTAACCAGTGGCGTTGTGGTGACAAAAGTACAACTAAAATAATAACGCCTGTAATTTTATTTATAGCAATTCTAACAAAAAATATGAGTAGTGAAATTATCGAAGGCATTAAATTAATACAGAAAAGCCGTAGTAATCTACTACAGATTCAACCCATTATTGACACTAGAAACCTTGCTTACGGGGCAGCTTACTAATCAGGATTTTAAATCCCTAATCTCTAGCCCGATCTAATTAGAAACTCCATAAAACTAACATAAAAATCGACTAATTGATACTCGACTAGCTACTCTCGCGCGGTTTTATGTAATCGTAGCGAGATGTTTGTTGTTAGCTACAACATTGTAGCTATCTATCAGTGAAAGAATTTTGGAAATCCGACCAGCAGTTCCAAAGATTACCCCCTACATACATACTTACAAATTTTATAATGCGCAGAATAAAATGTATACTAACCATTAATATAACAGACATCGTTGATTTCCATTCTTGTTCTACCTCTGACCTTCATATCCTCAGCATCATACCCTTCATCATCATCACTACCATACTCTTCTCTCTTTCCCTGACAGCTGTCATTCTTCTTTTGACACCTGTCATTCTTCTCTTGACACCTGTCACTCTTGCTCTGACAGCTGTCACATTGACAGTTCTCACGTTGACAGGTTTCATTGATTTTCAGTTCGGATACACTGTCAGGCAGATCTTGGCTTTCTGAACAGCATTTTCTTCGCGGCTTATTGTTATTTAAAACCTTCATAACTTCCGGCTGAACGTTTTCAGGCCACTCGTATCTGGAAATCGTTAATTAAAATTAATTAATGATAATTCTTTTTGTGTTGCATTCAGTGTTATTTGGTGTCAATGAACTTGTTGTGTTTTTGTTTGTAATTTTTTAATTGTAACAAAGGTATTTTTTGTAATAACGTCTTAGTAGAACGATCGGTTTAATTGTATTTTTTTAATAAGCTCAAATGCAATCTGAAATGAAAAATTACATAACTTAATTTTTACTCCAGGGTTGCTTTTACAATGGTTAGATAAAAGTTACCTGGGGAATAATTATGATGCCGTCGCGTCAGAATGTTTGTATAAGACAGTGACAGCAACACTTTTATTCCTCAGATAACATTTATCTGACTATTGAAAGATCAGCACTAAGTAAAATTTATTTTTTTCGACGGACATGGACTGGGCAAATCACATAATGGTAAGAATTGGCGCCGCTAAGAATATCATTCAGCGCTAGAGGAGCTACAAATGCGAGGGTTATTAAGAAATTGAGGATAAGTGAAGAAAAGATTTGGGCCTCCGGCAACCACATACTCCCTCCTCACTTCCCACCTCATGAGTATATTTTTGTTAAAAACTTATTATCACTTTTATTTTTCGAATGGGTCGGCTCGACCTACACCCCAGCCTCACAGAAAACCGGTGTGAAATTTTAATAACCACAGCGTTGTGTTTCGCCATGTGAGTGAGGTTACCGGAGCCCCAATCTTTCCCTTCCCCCAATCCCTCCTCAATCCCTAAAACTCCAAATCCCTAATCCCTAAAAGGTCGGCAACGCGCTCGTAACTCCTCCGTTGCGGGTGTCCATGGGCGGTACTGATTGTTTACCATCAGGTAATCCGTCTGCTCGTTTGCCGATCTATTACATAAAAAAACTAATAAACTTAATAAAAAAATAAAATGAATGTAGATGAACCCATAGGTATTTCATATCTGAATACAATGAGAAGAAATGCCGAAACAAACTCAGAGGTCAGTTTCTTTAGTAAGTCCAGACAAATATTAAAAATATTAAATATTAAAATATTAATTAATCAAAATATTAAATGATGGAAGATAACCGTGCAAGTTCATTCCGTAGTGGTCTTGTGAGGAAAGAACCACACCAGTCTTAGTAGACCCATTCTGAAGACAGGCGCTCAAGTGTCAGTTTACAACTAGTCCAACTAGATTATGTTGCCGAACGACGAACAATATCAACTAAAAGAACATTAGGGTAGGTCGCTAGAAGGCGAAAACATATCACTGTGTCATGGCGTGTCGTGTCGAGCCTGAAGCCTATCGGTTTAGTACATTCTACTAAGGCTGGAAATACAATCGCGTGTCGTGTCGTGTGCGCTATTATAAGAAGACGTGTGGGAAAGCCATGTTTCGGCACGAATGGGTCGGCTCGTCCGGATTGATACCACGGCCTCACAAAAAACCGGCGTGAAACAACCACTTTTTTTTGTTGGTTTTATCTATAAAAAATACGCATCAAAATCCGTTGCGTAGTTTTAAAGATTTTAGCATACATAAGGATATAGGGACAGAGAAAGCGACTTTATTTTATACTATGTATGTAGTGATGGATCGGCCCCTCACTCATGAAGACCCAGTGGAGAAGTCAATTTAAGTAATGATACATATACATATTCCCCAATCAACAAAAAGAGACATCATTGAATGACCAAAAACTTATTTTTTTTTGAAATAATTGGTCGGCAAACGAGCAGACGGATTACCTGATGGTAAGCAATCAGCGCCGCCATGGACACCCGCAACGGAGGAGTTACGAGTGCGTTCCGACCTTTTAGGGATTAGGGATTTGGAGATTTAGGGATTGAGGAGGGATTGGGGGCGAAGGGATTGAGGAGGGATTGGCGGGGAAGGATTGGGCCTCCGGTAACCTCACTCACACGGCGAAACACAACGCTGTGGTTGTTTCACGCCGGTCTTCTGTGACACCGTGGTATCACTCCGGTCGAGCCGACCCATTCGTGTGGAAGCATGGCTCTCCCACACTTAAAGTACTTATCTAAGTAAAGATCTAGGTTAATCAACTATTAATTACTACGACGGCAGTTAATGAAATTTTAACTTACAAAATCTAGTTTGAACTGCATCTGTTACTATCGAAGTTAAATTAAATGCGTTCATTGTGCTGGCAGTTACCGATAACAGTGACCGCCGCTAACCTTTACACAAAGACTGCGTTTAATAACACACTTGATTGAGAATGTTCTTTTCAATTTGATAACAATTATTCACGTGAGTCTTGGAAAGTCAGACTCTTACTGACTAACAAACCCCCCCGTTCCTTCTCCTGCTTTAGGCCGAGGTCGCGGTGCCTTATTGCGCTTATCCCGCAACCCCGGCTGAACATCAGCCCTATAGGGCCCCGTCTGTGGTGGTCTATTGGCTCTTTGAGGCGCGCGCGGAACGCTACGCGCCGTACACTCGGGTTTGGTTCTGGTCGGGCGGCGAGCTACCCTTACTCGCCGTCCGCTGAACTGCGCTTATGGTGGCCGGAGATCATTTCTCGATCCCCAACGCCCAGAATGTCGTCTAGGCGCGAGGAGAATAGTTCCCTCAACCCGTGTGATGGTCTGAAGGGTATTTTTTTCTAAAGGGAAAAAATTATCCAATCATTTCTCTCGTCTTAAGTCTCGAGTATCAGACTCTTGATGACTAAACTCTTACATTCCGCGGTTGCGGTATATGCGCTAGCAAACCAGCCTCAACCAGAAATTAAGCTGCCTGCTTCTCACACCTAGATGCAGGTTTGAAACCGAGTTTTTCCAGCGATACGAGTAAGCACTTATGACGATTTTTAGCACCATTTAGATAAAGAAAAAACCTCGTTAGGAAACCTGAATACCTTCTAATAGGGCACTAATTAACTGATGAGCAAAGGCCTCTTCTCACACGGAGAAGGTTTGAGCATTAATCACCACGCTTGCTTAAGGTAGATTGGCCATTTCAAACTTATAATTAAGAATTTTTAGTCCACGTTTCCTCACGGTGTTTTCCTTTGCCATATGTAAGTGTCATTAACCATAAAAAGTACCTGTGAAATAGTCACATTGGTACTTGCCAGGTTTCATGCATAAGAAGCAGATGTCTTAATTAAATTTATCTCTATATTCTTAAGTACCTAGCAACACTATCGACCTCGTTAATTTTAAAACAAAACAAAACATAATCCGAATAGAACTGGTTTTTTTTAAAACAATATCTTGGTCGTGCGTAAATTCTTGATAATAAAGACATTTATATTATGATGTAGTTCAACAACAGAGGTTAGGGGGTGTCCCAATTCCAAATTACGTCAGTATAAATGATCTGACGTTTTTATAACAAATAGAGAGATAACATAATTTTTTTTTTTTTTTTTTGTTATGTGATACTGCGAATACGTGCCGACGGATCACCTGTTTCGATCTAGCCTAAAGGATTAGCAAACTGAAGTGGCAGTGGGCAGGTCACATCTGTCGAAGAACCGATGACCGCTGGGGTAAACGTGTTCTAGAGTGGAGACCACGTCTAGGCACACGTAGTGTAGGGCGCCCTCCAGCTAGGTGGACTGACGACATCCGCAGGGTGGCTGGCAGTGGTTGGATGAGAAGAGCTGAACATCGAGCTCAGTGGCGTGCAATTGGTGAGGCCTATGTCTAGCACTGCCCCTGATAGTTGAAAAGACGTATCTAACAAAAAGTAAAAACGGAGAAAAAAATGTTTTAATGAATGAAACAAGAAATTGTTTGCTGTGTTCGTGTGAATTAAAATATTTAGGTATTAAAAGTTGAAAATAAAGCCCATTAAAAAGACCTTTAACATGGTTTAATAATAATATGAATTTATTAAATTATTATAATAAAAATATTAGAAAAACCTTTTCATCTTAGCATAAAAAATTAGGAAAAATATCACATACTTAATTGAATAGACGTAAATGGCTAGATGCGTCCTTTAATTTTCAAACGCCTTTGCCTGTACTTTTCTTCTAAGTATTTATATTATTTATCTAGTATATATTTTTAACAAAAATGGGCGCTTATGGTCATTTCCGCCTTTTTTCTTAAGAATAAATAACTTCATAGATGTCCCTTGACTAAGATAAAATGTTTAAATAATAATTTAATAATTCTTTTATTTATGGTTTAAATGTTAATAAACTCGTAGTCATCATAATAAACTATTATTATGATAACTACGAGTTTATTAATATAATATAATAAAAATATTTATTAATGCATTATTATTAAATAAAACGCAATTGATACAATGAAATATTTATTTAAAATGCTTTTGACTAATAACAAAACACAAAATGCTAACCTTGGCATATTCAATTATAATTTAAATTAGAACTGTAAGAATTACACTTGAGCAATGTCACGGTGTTAAGCTTTATCAGTCTTATACAGGTACAGATCCATTATAAATCTCTTATATCTTTATTTAGCACACTACTATAAAAAGTTTTTTGCCAACAACATTATTATAATTAAAGTAAAAAAAAACAATATCAAAAGAAACAAAAACATCACTCTTCATTTATATTTTAACTGGCTCGAAAACTTAAAATAAACACTGAAAACTGATTATGGATTATTTTTAATAACAAAGATAATTGTGTTGTCTTTACAATTGATTGTTAATCATAACTCAATTTTTAATTTATTGGTAACATTATTATGAGCGGGTAACCCCGAATAGGGTAGTAAGTGTCACTACGAGGAATGGCAGCGGGCATCTTGCTGACAGCTGCCAGCCGAAGTGTACACGCTAACCTATTGGCTCAAATTCTCATTCCATCTTATTAATTGTCGGGCACGCTACTATAGCAGCGGTAAGACCCCTCTTTGAGGAGTGGCTTGAGAGATGCCACGGCGTCCTCACCTTCCGCCTGACGCAGGTGCTTACCGGGCACGGCAGCTTCGGTAGGTTCCTGTTTCGGATTCAGCGGGAGGAAACGCCCGAGTGTCGTCATTGTGAGGACCACCTAGAGGATACGGTGGAGCATACGGTAGCGGTATGCCCTGCCTGGGCTGAGCACCGCCGTATCCTCAGGGAAGTGATCGGCGGCGGCGACCTCTCACGCCCGGCCTTAGTCGAGGCCATGGTGCGGAGTGAGAGGAACTGGGACGCCGTCTCCTCCTTTTGTGAAGCAGTCATGCTCGCAAAGAGAGAGGCGGCCCGCGTGAGGGAGCAATCCTCCTCCTCACGCCCCAGCAGCCGCAACTGGCGACACTACGGGCGTCGGGGATCAAGGGACGATCTCCGGCCACCGTAAGCACGGGCCTGCGGTCGGCGAGTAAGGGCAGCTCGCCGCCCGACCAGAACCAGGCCCGAGTGTACGGCGCGTAGCGTTCCGCGCTCGCCTCAAAGAGCCAATAGACCAGCACAGACGGGGCCCCTAAATGGCTGATGTTCAGCCGGGGTTGCGGGGTAAGCGCAATGAGGAACCGCGACCTCGGCACAGAGAAGGAGTAGGAACAGAAGGGTTTTTAGTCAGTAAGAGTCTGACACTCCCTCCCGCCCGACCCTGGGCGGGAGAAGTCATTTGATGATCTTCCCCTCACAAAAAAAAATCTTATTGAATAAAATAGCGAGGAAACCAAATAACAACTCGTCGGTCGTTACAACGCCCAAGATAGAAAGTGACAACCATGACCGCCACGAGGCTCCTTCTGACGCTCTCACATCAGAAGTGGGATTACCTGTAACGACTCAGGAACAGAATACAGGTCAGCACGTTAATATTTCACAAAATAAGGAGATTAAAATATGGAAACTTCGTCTTTTTAAAATGCAGCAACAAAGTATGATATAATTCATTCGTACTATACGGGAACCACGTGCAGCCAGCACGAAAATAACGTCACCTGAGTTTAATCCTGATACTCCAGAGCACGATGCTTGCGCCTGATGCGAAACTGTGGACATATGTTTACAAGAGAAACCTATTTCCAGCAGCGAATTGATAATCACAATGAGCAAGGCACTCAAGGAATTTTTAGCTCGATTTGATTATGTCAAAACTCTAGCTGCGACATTATGCAGGCTTTTCAATGAAAGTCCCAAGGATGGAGAATGCATGTCGTCTTGTGCAAGTCGATTTCTGAGTACATTAATGAATCAGTGGCATACACTATCAACTAAACAGATTGTAATCACTTATATCAACTAAACAGATTAAAATTGAACTACGATTGCAAAGACTGTCATACGCTCTGTAGTTTCTACTCCAGCACTATTTGTACTTTCCGTACTAGTGGAAGCTAAAGCTTTACCTATTAACTAACTCAAAGCGTCGACCTCTTTTCATGTTAGTTTTATCTGTAACAACAGATAATTATGTTAGAATGTACCAAAGCAGTTATAAAGCTCGTTAAATATTTACAAGCAATCATTAAATGCAATTCAAACTAAGAAAGTTACAAAATACACACAATTTAATAGAACTAAATAAAAGTTTAAGAAATGATTTACGTACTCGTAAGTACCTAATAAAAATGTCAATGGATGAAGTAACATTATGTTTATTAGTAGTATTTTAATTTATTATATTTTTACTACACTAAGTACATAATAATGGTGTTTACAGTTAGTAAGACTGATATTATTTTTTATACCAAAACAGAAAATAATAAATATACCTACTTACTTTATACGACGAATTACGCAGCGAAAACTTGCACAGCCGCGATACATCTCTTCAACAACTTACTCGGGCGCAACTGGCAAAGAAACTAGTCAGGCGCCGTACAAAATATACCCCCCCAACACCCCGCGCAAGCTCCGCATTATACACATTTTTTTAAAAAAAGGACGTATATGCACGTTTGCTTCTTTTTTATTAACTAACTGTTGTATAATTTTTTTTAACGTAAGTTATGAAGGCGCTTATGGCAAATACGTCTATGCGAAATCAATTTTACGAAATAAATAGGGCGCAAGTTGTTAGATGTGGTCTTTTTTTCTTATTATGAACTCAATTTTTACATAGCGTGTTAGACGTAAACGCGTATTTGCGGCTTATTAACTTCCTCTTAGAAAAAGGGACAAATATGTGCCTTTTACATTACCGAACTAAGAAAAAAACTTTAGACTAAATGGAATGTATCTACTTGAATGCGACTTTTCAACTAAGTTTCCGATAAATTCGTCTTTTCATCTTCAATCAGATTTAAAAAAAAATACAGAAGCGTCTTATTTCGTTGTGTTAAAACCGCACTGGAGAAAGTTAGCAAAATATTAAAAATACAGGCAGATGCGCCTTTTTTTTCTGATCCCGGCAATGTATTTAACTCAAATCTGGAAAAAATGTTAGATGCGTCTTTTTTACTAACGGGGGCAGAGCAGTGGAGGACAAAAGGGTGATGATGATGATGAAGTGCGTTGCCGACCTTTAGGAGTTTAGGGTATAGGATATTTAAAAATTATGGATGGGTGAGGGATTAGGCGTCCAGTAACCTCACTCATACGGCTAAACACAAAGTTGTGTTTGTTTTACGCCGGTTTTCTACGAAGTCGTAATTGTCGTGCTGGCCCAGGTTCTCCCACATTTTTGTTGTTATGTGTTATATTGTGGCAAACGAGCCGACGAATTACCTGATGGTGAGCAATCAGGGCCGCCCATGGACACTCGCAACTAAAGAGGAATTGCAAGTTTGGGGGTTTTAGGATTAAGGGATTAGGGACAGATCGGTGGAAGGAAAGAATTATGCCTCCGGCAAGCTCATTTTCACGTCAAAATACAACGTTATGGTTTTTTGGGGACATATTATCGTGCCCAAGCATGGCTCTCCCACACTTAAACATTCATTATCTTGAGGTAACTTTTTTTGCGGCGATATTTCCGAAACGAAAAAGACATTTAGACCAAGAAAGGAGCGTAGGTACTTCTTCTCTTCTTCTTAAGAAGATGTACGCTCTATTGATGTTGCACGTGTCCATAGGTGGCGCTGATCACTTACCTTCAAGAGATCCGCCTACTATTTTGCCTTATATTCCATTAAAAAGATAGTCAGTTTTTAGCCATTTTTGTCATAATCTATAGGTAATTACTGTTTATAAAACCAAAAAACCATAATTTTCTTGTTAATCTTTAAATTGTAAGTGAGAATTGTTAGAACGTTTGCTGACCAAAATATTTTTTTATGTGATAAGTCGCCAAACAGGCGTAAGTTATTACCTGATGGTAAGCACTCAACGCCGCCCATGGACAGTCGCAACAACAGAGCAGTTATAGACAGACGCAACAACAGAGCAGTTACGAGTGCGTTGCCGAACTTTTGGAGATTGGGGATTTGGTGATTTAGGGATTGGGGGAGGGGAAGTATTCGGCCTCCGGTAACCTCACTCACACAGCGAAACACAACGCTGTGGGTGTTGCACGTCGGTCTTCTATGAGGCCGTGGTATCACTCCGGTCGAGCCGACCCATTCGTGTCGAAGCATGGCTCTCCCACACTTAAATATATTCGCTTAACATACTTACTGATAGTTATCTTAATATTGATCCTTAGAAGCATTCATAGTTATCAATGTATTGTTTATTGTTATTTATCATTGGATGTCGAAAGATCTTCCAGATCTCATTTATCAAGATTCTAGAAAATACTTGTTGTTATCAACAATTGTAATAGTGATAAGAAACTAGTGACTGCACTCAGCTTCGTTCGTGATCTTTGGTGGGAATTAGTTATTTTAGGGCTAAATTTTTAATAGTCAGATAAATGTTATCTGAGGAATAAAATTGTTGCTGTCACTGTCTTATACAAACATTCTGACGCGACAGCATCATAATTATTCCCAGGTAACTTTTGTGTAACCATTGAAAAATGAGCCATTAAACTATTAATTGTTGAAATTGATTGTTTTTAATCCGAAGCGAACACAATGAAAAATGTATTTTAGAATTAATAAAAAAAAAACTTTCTTTTTTATGATAAAAAATTCTAAAAGAGTGCGGAGGAAAGCTGCTCATGAGGGTAAATGTATTAATTCATTTTTTTGAATGTTTTGGTTTTTGTCAGTAGTAAGTTTTAGAAAAAATATGATTTTTTGTCTATGTTTTGTGATATTCTCGTCTTGTGATTTGTTTTGTCTATGGCGTGTTTTAATATTCATTTTTTTGTTTTTTTTTTGCGAGGCAAGGACACGTGGATGGTCAGTGCTGAAAACCAGCGCTGTTGTATCGTGCCTGCGTGCGCGAGACACATCATTTATGCTGAGCGCTCCCCTTTTTCACGCATGATTGACGCAATTGTAGTGCTTTTCTTTTTTTTATGTTCATTGCTTGTTTTGTCCCTATTTAACTATATTCGTGTGTGTTTGTTTCTTGCGTCATTTGTGTGTGAAATAAATGGTTTTTCTTTCTTTCTTTCTTTCTTTCTTCTATGACTCGGAAAATAGCAACTCTTTCGGTGCCGTGGCTTTGACTGCCACTGAGGTAGTAAAAGAACCGTGCATCCGCATGATCCGAGTGATACCACGGCCTCACAGAAAACCAGCGTGACACAATCACAGCGTTATGTTCCGTGAGGTTACCGAAGGCCCAACCCTACCCCTCCCACCATCCCTCCCCTAGTGAAATACAGTGAAACTTGGTTAAGTGGGACCTGGATAAGTGAGAAACCTCCATAACTGGAACTCATGCTGAGGTCCCAACAATTTGGCACTGAATTACCTCTGTTAGTGGGACGAGGCAAACCTGTATATCTGGGATTTGTTCTTTCGATTTATCATCATAGTTACCTCTATAACTGAGACAGCGAGTAATTTTTATATGCATAAACCTCTGTAACTGAGATAACATTGTTTGTTTACTCATTCTTATTCTACCCACAAATTCCACACGTAATTCCAAGTACGTAAGTACACATTTAGAGCTTCAATTACCTTCAGTTTTAGTTTCGCTTTACTATGATACAGATGTTTATTTGAAAAATGCCAAAACGAAAGCTACAATCGTTATCATTACGTGAAAAACTGAAATTAATATCCGTTTATGAAAGTGGGAAGACACGCGAAAAAGTTTGTGATTATGTATTTTTTTTAAACTTATTTACATACATAACACGTTATTTTATTTAGTGTGATCATTAAATACAATAACGTGTTATGTATCACTGAATAACTGACTGTATACCTGTATAACTGAAATAACCTGTATTCTCACCTCTATTAATGGAACCTAATGGCATATCTGAGAACCTGGAATGGTATATCTGAGACACTGGGTAAGTGGAATACCTCTATAAGTGAAACGACATTGCAGGTCCCTTGATGTCTCACTTAACCAGGTTTCACTGTACTAAGATAAGGGATCCAAGTAAATATTATTGCAGTTTCGTCATTCTGTTTGTGATAACTTCTGACGGATGATAAATACACATGTTTTGAAAACTACAAATTACTTATCTACATGACATAGTCGCCATTCTAATAATAATTTCGTATGACGCATTTTCTCATTTAAAAATAAAAGCTTCGAGGCTTCCTAGCCTCAGAGACAGACAGTAAAACAAAAACATTTCTTTCGTAACAAAATCTGTTACATTATTATCAGCTGGATTACGTGCTTAGTTGAACTAAATCCACTGCTGGACTAGGAGATTCGCAATAAAGGAAATGTTTTCCAGCCGGGATTACAGATCAAATGCAATAATAAAAGCCAACTGGCTGCCACGCACCGTGTCGCGTCTTCGATCGCGAACAACTCGGTCTGGGTGTGATGTGTTTGTGAATTTGTATGTTTGTTAACCCACTCACGACGCAGGAGTAACTCCTAGTGTAGGGCAACGTAAAAATAAAAGTAAAAATATGCCACGGCCGCAGTCTTTTTTTTGAGTTCTCTCGCCTAGGGTGAAGCGAGAGCGAGGGTCAGACTTACTGACTTAAAACCACCTCGTTACTTGCTTAAACCTATGGCTTAGAGCAGGAGAAAGAAGAAGAAAAGGAGAAGAAAGAAGCGTGGTACCTCATTGCGCTTGCCCCACAACCCCGGCTAAACATCAGCCCTATAGGGCCCCGTCTGTGGTGGTCTATTGGCTCTTTGAGGCGCGCGCGGAACGCTATGCGCCGTAAACTCGGGTCTGGTTCTGGTTTGTGCTATCACGCAGATCGAGCCAACTTATAATACCGAAATATGGCTCTCCCACACCAATAAATTTTAAATATTAAAGATTTTAACTTTTATTTAGATAAGTTTTATTCGAAAGATAACTAACTTAGGGCCGATTTTTCAATAGTCAGATAAATGTTATCTGTGGAATAAAATTGTTGCTGTCACTGTCTTATACAAACATTCTGACGCGACAGCATCATAATTATTCCCCATGTAACTTTTATCTAACCATTGAAAAATCAGCCCTAAGAAAAACAAATTATTAATATGACATGACGCACATACGTACAGATTGCGAACTAAGAATTATTTTACGTAAACTTAATGTAAGTAAATAATAATGTTTTAATTGACGCAAATAAATATTGAAATCCGATAATATTTTCTTTTGTATATAAGTAGTTTAATTTGTATTTAATAGATTTCGTTGATAACCAAAATATATCTATTTATCTTGATCTTTATATCTTAGAAGCAAAGGTTGCTTTTGTCGGTACGATTTTTAAAGAAGATCAGAAGTTTCAGGGTCTTAATCCAGACTAATACGAAAGTAACTATGTCTGTCTGTCTTTTCTTCACGCCTGAACTACTGAACAGATTCTTGTGAAATTTGGTACAGACATAGTTTGGAACTCGAGTAAGGACATAGGATAGTTTTTATACCAAAAATCTGCAAGAAGTCACGTGTGTAAAAGTGACAACGCTGACGTGAAAATTTGTGTATAAGGGTAGATATTTTATCGATACCAATATTAAAGATTTGAAGAGTTTGTTTCGACGCGCGTATCTCCGGAACTACTGGCTCGAGTTGGATGATTCTTTATGAATTCGATAGTGTATTTATCGAGGAACAAATTAAGCTATATAAAAACATTATTCTACGACTAATTGAAGAAGGAAAGCAGTTCTTGTTTTCTTACCTTACTTCCTCCAAACTCCCACTAAGGAGTTTCATAAAGCAATGAGAGTCAGCATGATCGTGGATGGCTGACGCATGTCCTGGTCCCCAGCACAGGATCATGATGTTAAAGGCTCCATTTCCAGCGTCTACCAGGTTTCTTGTGTACCTGTAAGAGGCACGGGAGATTTATAAATGCGTGGTGATAACGTGGCTTGAAAATATCCTGGTTTCTTGGGCGGTTAAGAAGATTCTGATACATGAGGGTGCGGGTCCTAAACCTGGCTAGTACCAATGTGACTTTTTCTGTTGCATATTACTTTCGACCCACCCCGCCTTCGCACAGGTTTAATGCTGATACTAAATTTCTTTATTATTTAATGGATGTTATTATAGATATAAACTTTCCTCTTTAATCACTTTATCCATAAAAAACACATCAAAATCAGTTGAGTAGTTTTAAAGATTTAAGCATATATAGAGATATAGGGACAGAGAGAGCGACTATGTTTTATACTATGCGGTTCTAGGATACGGTAAACGAAAATATTGTCAGGACACTTTGGAAACTAATAGATATGAAATCGCCAATCAGAATTGTAAGGACTGGACATCTACAATATAATTATGAGCTGCTGTTTACATGTAAACACTAGCTCATGACGATACCTAAGTACGTGTGTCGCCTGGACAGTCACCGCTACCATCAGTTGACTGGACATCTACACTACATGAGCTGCTGTTTACATGTGAACCTTTTTAAATTAGCTCATGACGATACCTAAGTACGCATGTCGCCTGGACAGTCACCGCTACCATCAGTTGACTGGACATCTACACTACATGAGCTGCTGTTTACATGTGAACATTAGCTCATGACGATACCTAAGTACATGTGTCGCCTGGACAGTCACCGCTACCATCAGTTGAATGGACATCTACACTACATGAACTGCTGTTTACATGTGAACATTAGCTCATGACGATACCTAAGTACGCGTGTCGCCTGGACAGTCACCGCTACCATCAGTTGACTGGACATCTACACTACATGAGCTGCTGTTTACATGTAACCATTAGCTCATGACGATACCTAAGTACGTGTGTCGCCTGGACAGTCACCGCTACCATCAGCTGACTGGACGTCTACACTACATGAGCTGCTGTTTACATGTGAACATTAGCTCATGACGATACCTAAGTACGTGTGTCGCCTGGACGGTCACCGCTACCATCAGTTGACTGGACATCTACACTACATGAGCTGCTGTTTACATGTGAACATTAGCTCATGACGATACCTAAGTACGTGTGTCGCCTGGACGGTCACCGCTACCATCAGTTGACTGGACATCTACACTACATGAGCTGCTGTTTACATGTGAACATTAGCTCATGACGATACCTAAGTACGTGTGTCGCCTGGATAGTCACCGCTACCATCAGTTGACTGGACATCTACACTACATGAGCTGCTGTTTACATGTGAACGTTAGCTCATGACGATACCTAAGTACGTGTGTCGCCTGGATAGTCACCGCTACCATCAGTTGACTGGACCTTTACACTATATGAGTTCAAAAAATACAATTATTTTTTGGCGTTATCTTTTATTGAAGTAGTTAATTATATTGTAAATATGTGTTTTAATTTATGTCTTGTAATATGAAAGCTTCGTTGTTGACTGTTGATACTTCAACGGATCGTTTTCCACCTGAACAGTGATAAGAAAGAATAAACATTAACTTGGTTGCTAACCGAAGAAATAACTTTTTTAACCTTGGGAAAGACTATTTTCGCTGTGTAGAAATGGCAAAGGAAGATGGATTCGTTTGACTCCATCCCTGCTGTCACCACAGATATATAACTACCTACTACATAAATGTGAAAGAGCAAAGCTTCGGCACGAATGGGTCGGCTCGACCGGAGCGATACCACAGCCTCACAGAACACCGGAGTGAAACAACCACAGCGTTGTGTTTTGCCGTTTGAGCGAGGTTATCGGAAGCCTCAATCTATAATTCCCTAATCCCCAAAAGGTCAGCAACGCACTCGTAACTAACACTGGCAAACTAGCTGACGGTTTACCTGATGGTAAGCAATCTACGACGCCTGCAACTACAGAGGAGTTACGAGTGCGTTGCCGACCGTTTGAGGATTAGAGATTTAGTGATCGGGAAGGGCCTCCGATAACTTCACTCACATGGCAAAACACAATGCTGTGGTTGTTTCAGAGGCCTTTGTATCTCTCCGGTCGAGTCGAAACACCACATCATCAGCCTATAAGTGTCCACTGCTGAGCAAAGGCCTCTTCTCACACGGAGAAGGTTTTGAGCATTAATCAACACGCTTGCTCAATGCGGGTTGGCGATTTCAAACTTATATTCAGAAATTATAAGTCCAGGTTTCCTCACGATGTTTACCTTCACCGTATGTCAGTGGCGTCTAAATAATCATAGAAAGTACATATAACTCGGAAAAAGTCACATGCAGAAGGGTGTGGGTTCGAAACTTTTGAGAAGCGGGCTCCTTAACCTCCGGAACACCACGACCCGACTATTTGGCTATTTCAGATTGGCTATTTCCAACTTATACTCAAATTATAAGTCCAGGTTTCCTCAGTGGTGTCTAAATTTGAAAGTAGGTACTTACATATAATTCGGAATAAGTCACATTGGTACTTGGTCATCAATGATAAACTATCTTAACCAGGGCTCCCCCGCCAAGAAAAGATAAACATTCCTATCATAATAAGTCTATAAAAAACACTATCCTCCCCCCCCCCCCCTCCCTCCATTGACTTTGTTTTCATTATAAACAACGGAAAATTAGGTAGCTATGCCCCTGATAAGCTATCAGGCGGCTGCGAAATATCTAGAACATGATTCATTGACTTATTCTGCCCTGATGGATGAGAGGTCATTTGAGCTATTTTTACATTGAACATAGCAAAGAATTCCTCTTGTGGTGGCTCAGAGGTTAAGGAACCCGCTTCTCATGCATGAGGGTTTGGGTTCGAAACCTGGCAAGTACCTATGTGACTTTTTCCGAGTTATATGGAGTTTCTTTGATTATGTAGACACCACTGACATACGATGAAGGTAAAACATCGTGAGGAAACCTTGACTTATAATTTTTAATTATAAGTTTGAAATCGTCAACCCCTATTGAGCAGGCGTGGTGATTAATGCTCTCAACCTTCTCCGTGCGAGAAAAGGGCCTTTGCTCAGCAGTGGGCACTTACGGGCTGATGATGATGATGATGATGAAAGAATTTCTCAAACACAAGGACAAAAGGGTTTGAAGCCTTCTCAATGTATAGTTTAGTGACTTATTAATTAAGCTTTTCTTTTTTGTGATAGGAAATTCAGCAAATGACTTCTCCCGCCCAGGGTTAGGGAGGGTGTGTCAGACTCTTACTGCCTAAAAACACCCCTGTTCCTTCTCCTGCTCTGGGCCGAGGCCGCGGTGACTCATTGCGCTTACCCGGCTGACTCATTAATTAAGCTATCGCTGACTTAATGGTAGATCCCCTGTACAAGCTCTAAGCGGTTCCCCTTCAGTTTTATCATCTATGAAGTGGAATTCTCTGCCGGAGTCTGTGTTCCCCGAAGGGCACAACCTAATTAAGTGTCTTCAAGGCCCGAGTAAATAGGTTGCTTATCGGTAAACGTGTTTCCTCGTAGGTCGCATCATAGCTTACCAACAGACGAGGGCAACGTACATCCATTAATAGAAAAAAATAAGGGATCCCAGGTTCGATTCTTGGATCGGAAAAAAGTGTTCTTGGTTTTTGGCAGATAGAATTTGGACAGAATATGACGTAGGCATAACTGTTACCATGCGAGCGAGTCCAACGTATGGCCTAGTTTTCTTTTTAATTTTTAAGTCAATAGTCAAACACATGTGAAAAAATATAGAAAAATCAATATCTAATTTTTTCGTTTACTTACCTAAAACGGTCAAATTTAGCGAATTTGCTCCAATCTTTAGGATCAGATTTATATCCGGCCATCAATTTCTGAACATCCTGTACATTGACGTGGTCGTGTGAGAACACCCTATGTAGCTCCTCAATTAACTTCTCCAATCCAGTAATTTCGCTATAACAAAAAAGGTTATCGATTAATCGGCCGCCGAATCGATTGTTTTTATTCGATACTAATCGATAAGTATCGATTGTGACTTGATTGCATCAATGTGACCCCTTTATTTGATAAATTATTGAGATCACTTTTTGTATTATTATAATTATTTTATCACAAAGAAATGTTTAAATAAATATACATACGTAGATATCGACATATTGTCGACATTTTTGACTGTAGCAAGTACCAAATTGTCTTTTATTAAATTTTTTAACCATCGCCTCAGCTAACGGTTTTTCCATTAGTGGATCACACAAAGAGTGGTTCCATGCAGGAATAGTGCAGCCAGGCACAAAAAAGTTACACCCTGGGTGTCTTCAAGGCCCTAGTGAATAGATTGTTTATAGGTAGACGGGCTCCATCGTAGACATCGGTTTGTTATAAACGGACTTTGTAAAGCATACAATGATGACTAAGCTGAAAACCCCACCGCTTCCATATTGTTACCAATATTATAAAAGGGCATTTTCCATATGTGCTAATTAGTCAGTCATAGCCATATCGCAGTACATATCGTACATTCCGTGTCGAGAGTTCAGTTGTTGTGTAACCAGTGAGTCTTAGTGTAACCTTTCTTAATTAAATATCCTTTTAGCAGTAACGAGTGCTAAAAGGACCACGGGCCATCCTAACAGGTCGCATCATCGCTTGCCACCAGACATGATATAGGTCAAATGCCTACCCAAAACGGGGGATAATCAACAAATGACTACTTCGCCCTAGGTGCGGCGAGAGGGAGTGTCAGACTCTTACTGACTAAAAACCATCCCGTTCCTTTCGTTCCTTCTTCTACTCCAGCCCTGTGCATATGTCCATTATTGCGACTGATCCGCAACCAACCTACTTTTTTTTTTCAGCTGAGAAAAACGCCTTTCGCATACACACACCGCCCGGGGTAACGGTGCGGTTATGTGGGGCTTGCACCCACTAAAAACTCAGCTTTCATGCCGTCTTCTGCCTTTTGGGAGAAGCCACGAGGACCAAAAACGACTTCCGTCACCTCTCGGCAGTGGCTGGTCACCTCCATCTATTGGCGATCCATCTCCTCGCCGTCCCATCTCGATTCCCCGTTATTACCCACTGGCTGTTGATAGGGCGGCATCTGGGTGGTATAATGCTTCTAACGCCTACCCATCCTCCGGTGACGAATCGAGTCTGCAAGAGCAGCTGCCTCTCAGACCCGCTCCACCGCCTCTTTCTGCGACATTCGCAACCAAGCTACTACGCTAACTTCTGCTATCCCTACTTAAACCTGAAGGTACTTACACATCAATCTTCAACGGCTTCTCGATAGGCAGTACTTCCATGTCGGCGCACTGTGATACCCTCACCTTACAATTGGCGTTCTCCACATCCATGATTGCAAACTGAAACAAAAATAAAGTCAAAGTCAAAATCAAATATGTCAAGGATAAGTGTAATAAGTTATGCAGGCTACGGTCTAGAACATACGGTGCGTAGCGTTCCGCGCGCGCCTCAAAGAGCCAATAGACCACCACAGACGGGGCCCTATAGGGCTGATGTTCTGCCGGGTTTGCGGGAAAGCGCAATGAGGCACCGCGACCTCGGCCCAGAGCCGGAGAAGGAACAAGGGGGTTTTTAGTCAGTAAGAGTCTGGTACGCCCACCAGCCTGGCCCTGGGCGGAAGCAGTCATTTGATGATTTTCCCCTCACAAAAAAAAACGGTCTAGAACAGCAGTAACGGGGAGGTTTTTTACTTAGTAAGAACCTGACACTCCATTTCTCTTTTTGTTGAGATCGGTCAGTAAACGAGCAGACGGATTATCTGATGGTAAGCTATTGGCGCCGGCCATGGACAGCCACAACAACAAAGGAGTAACGAGTGAGCTACCGGAATTTTAAGGTATAGGGTTCCGGATATTTAAGGATTGGAAAGGGATGGGGAGAGGAGAAGGGATAATGGCCTCCGGTAATCTCACTCACACGACGAAACAACGCTGTAGGTGTTTCACTGTGAGACCTGTCGAACCGGCCCATTAGTGCCGAAGCATGGCTCTCCCTTGCCCTGATCTGAGCGAAAGAAAACATTTGATGATTTTCCTCTTACAGAAAATACCATTATAAGCATTCTTGAACGTCAAACAAAATTCCAAGCAGGCTTCGGTTTTTTATTGAGCTTACCCGGCAACTCCGACTGTAATTATGCAGCCTTAGTTGCCTCAAACTTAGTTTTTGGGCTTAAAGTGTGGGGGAGCCATACTTCGGCACGAATGGGTCGGCTCGACCGGAGTGATACCACGGCCTCACAGAAAACTGGCTTGAAACAACCACAGGGTTGTGTTTCGCCGTGTGAGTGAGGTTACCGGAGGCCCAATCTTTCCCCACTCCCAATCTCTTCTCAATCCCTAAATCTCCAAATCCCTAATCCCTAAAATGTCGGCAACGCACTCGTAACTCCTACGTTGCGGGTGTCCATGGGCGGCGCTGATTACTTACCATCAGGTAATCCGTCAGCTCGTTTGCCGATCTATTACATAAAAAAAGGAGACCGGCCGCAAGAGTAAGCTTGGTTTTATTTACTGCCCAAGATTGTTACGTTTATATAAATATAGTAGTAACTAAAGCGACATTTTTCCTTAAGTATTAGGTAATTACAAGACTTTACATGTAATCATAATATAATCTGAAAATTAAATATTTGCGCAAATGTATGCTGTTATCAATATAAAGGTAGGTATATGATTTGTATTACCAAGTCGCGTAGCGTCGCATCGTGTTGTCAACTGATTTAGTAAAATTATAATAAGTATTTTACGCAAATGTAGACAATTGTACATCTCTCTATATATGTGAGAATTTGATTTTTAATTTGGTCCATTTGTATTATTTATGCTAAAACATGTTTTGTAGGATTTAATTTTGACCTTTTATGATGTAAATAATTTTATTAAGAATTTTGTTTAATTTGTATTGTTCTTTGACATTTTTATTAACTTAATATTTGGTAAGATAAAATACTCTATTATGTCAAAAAATGTTATTAATTTGTCACTAGTTTATTAAATTGATACTTTGCATACCTACCGTGAGGTGAAATGTATTGAGACCATATAAAATTGTCGATCCTTTTTTTGTAAACATACCTACATTTTTGCAAATAAATTATTTCTATTTCTATTTCTTTATGGGCGATGCAAAGATTATCCGCACGCCTCTAGCGGCGAAATTAAGAAACTGTCTAAGAACGACAATTTGCTTGTTTATTTATTTAAGTTATGTTAGATTATTCAATTGGATCACGATTATATAGTATACGGAAACCTGTTGCTCATAAAAGCAGAAATGCGAAATATTGTTGCGTTCCTTAGTGTAGAACTTACGGAGTAGGTTTTCATTTATTCCCAAACGCCAAAATTATGATGAAAAAAAATGGAAGACTGCTTTAAGAATAGGCAAGCCAATTTCACCATGAATGAGAGTTTGTTCTCGTCATTTTCAAGCGTTAAATTTTTTTCCAAATAGAAAGTATAAATATGTTTTAATTATTCTATTTTACATCAATTATATTTATATGTATTTGACTGACTATTGATAAATACTTACTGACTTAGGGCTGATTTTTCAATGGTTAGATAAAAGTTACCTATGGAATAATTACGATGCTGTCGCGTCGGAATGTTTGTATAAGACAGTGACAGCAACAATTTTATTCCTCAAATAACATTTATCTGACAATTGAAAAATTTGCCCTTAAACAGCAAAGTGCCACTTAAATCAGATTTTTATTTGTAATGTATTTTTACCTGACGTTGATTGTTAGGAAAACTGTCAAAGTGTCGTTCTTAGACAGCTTCACAATTTTGACACTAGAGGCGCTAGTTAACATCTTTGCATCGCAAATATCGATTGATAACCACTTGTTTACTAGCCGGACGAAGTCTTTTTATTTTGAGGGAGGGGAGGTCATCAAATCAGACCTCCAGCCTAAGGTAGGAGCAAAAGGGGTCAGTCAGATCAGATAGTCAGGCCAAATTGATTGATCTATTTATCATTACTTTTTGCCATTTTAAACCAGCCATCTATAAGTAAGTGCGGTTCTGTGGACAGCAAGCAGTGGTACTTCGCCACACGACCAGAACCATCCCCCAAGCGAATGCAACATCGCGTTCCGTATGTGCCTCAAAGAACTAACTGAACATTTCAAAGTCAAAAGTCAAAGTCAAAATCATTTATTCCAACTAAACCATAAATAGGTACTTTTGAAACGTCAAAATAGAAAAGTAGTCTGTCAGTCTGTTCGTCAGTGAAGCTAGGTGCTCGTTCCAAATTGTAGATTCGAATGGAGAAGAACGAACAAGAAACTCCATCGTTACTTTTTTATGAATGAACATTACAGTTGAAGCCCAACGGGGTGAATGTTCAGCCGGGGTTGTAGGAGCAAGTTCGATAATCTTCCACGGCCTCGGGCCGGAGCAGGAGAAGCGTTATAATAGTCAGTAAGAGTCTAGGACTCCCTCTCACCGTTCTTACAAAGACGTTTTTTCTTTTGTTATTATTATTTTTTAAACCATTTCATTTTTACAAAAAAAAAAGAAGAAAATAAAATAATACTAAAATCTAAACTAAATGATACAGCATTTAGTTTAGATTTTAGTATTATTTTATTTTCTACTTTTTTTTTTGTTTTATGTGTGTGCGCTTGCGCGGAAATAAATGTTTTTCTTTCTTCTTTCAGTTTGAATTGACGCGTTCTAAGAGCAGGCACGCAATCAGCGCCGCTCATGCTGCGCTCATGGGCACAACAGAGAAGTAATGAGTGCGTTGCCGACTTTTTGAGGATTTAGGGATTAGGAAGGGATTGGGGGAGGGTAAGGATTGCATTTCCGGTAACCTTACTCATACGGCTAAACAAAACGCTGTGATTGTTTCACGCCGGTTTTCTGTGTTGTCACTCCGGATGACACGGTTTGTGCCGAAGCATGGCCCTCCCATTATTTTAGGTGCCATTATCAAGTCAAAATCGTTTTTGAAGTAAGAAACCATTCAAAAACAATTCAAAACTTAGTTAGTTACAAGTAGACTTAGTTAACACAAGACAGAATTAATGACCAAGTATCGAGGCATTAAAGGAAAATTATCATAAATATTTGTTTAGTAACTGAACTTAGGTATCTGCGAGCCTAAGGCCGGTGTTAGGAATGCGCGCAAAAGGTCAACTTCTTGCCTATCTTTATGTAAACACTTCCTGAATAACTTCGCATCAGTAATTCCATTCGGAAACCGTAAACAGTATAACTAAAAAAGGATTTCTTCCAACGCTACTTGCTGTATTAAAATCGACAGTAGAATATAGCAATAAAACATATTTTAAATAAATTATTTAAAAAGAATAAAAAACGAGTAAGAGAGCCTTGCTTCGGCACGGCCTTATAGAAAACAGGCGCGAAAGAACCACAGCGTTGTGTTTCGCCGTGTGAGTGAGGTTACCGGATGCCTAATCGTTCCCCTCCCCCAATCCTAAAATCTCCTAATCCCTAATCCCCAAAGGATCGGCGACGCACTTGGAACTCCTTTGTTGTTGCGGGTGTCCATGGGCGGAAATTTGCTTACCATCTGGTAAACCTACCTATGCCGACTCATTAGCGGCTACACAGATTCTGATAATTATTTTTGCTATGTTTCCTAAAAACAAGACTATTATGTTTTTCTAGCAACCAAAAAAATCCGGTGCTCGGTCGAAGATTTGGCGAGTCTCCTGCCATTTTTAAGTGTAAAAATTATATTTTTTCGGCAGATGCCACAGTCCTTCCATAGTCGCCATCATACAAGTCCATAGCAACCCACACCCATAGTCTTATCCCTTGTTTCCATTATCCGCAATAATCCTACACTAACCGGGTCCTTGGGTGCATTTCCATAGTGCATACAAGGATAATCGCCAGTTTTTATCCAATTTCATTTAAATTAACACGTTAAACGCCATGGGGGTCACTGGTGGATTTGCTTCAACAGTTTTCTGTCGGCAGTCAAAGGCTTAAAGTTGTCTATAGGGTCTCTGCGGGTTCGCTTTGCCCTCTCGTACGCCTCCCTAATGACCGGGACCCAAGTGGTCCCGTGATTGGTAAAAAATACTTAATTAAAATATAACTTATACATAATATAGTTAAACCTTTGAGAGCCAGATTAATTAAGAAATTAATAGCGTTCATTTAAATTTATCGAATTACAACTTCTCTCTGGCGTCTAAAACATTTTTTTGGATTTCCACAAATATTTAAAGAACAGTGTTGACTTATAAACAATATTTTTTTTGTATTTCATGATAACTACATAGTATAAAACAAAGTCGCTTTCTCTGTCCCTATATCCGTATGTATGCTTAAATCTTTAAAACTACGCACCGGATTTTGATGCGGTTTTTATTAAATAGATACGAGTTGACTGCGCGGTTGATGCGGTGGCTGAGCTACTGGCTGCCGTGTAACGTCTCGCGGGTTCGATTCCCGCGCAGAACAACACTTTGTGTGACCCACAAATTGTTGTTCCGGGTCTGGGTGTCATGTGCATGTGAAATTGTATTGTGACGGAAAAGTGGTTCAAGCTCTTTGACATCATGACGTCAATGGATGGTTGTCAAACGTTGCCTAGAGATTGTAAATTTCGTCGTGAATTATCAACACGAGTTGGTGTAATCAGTAAGGCGTGTGGATTACACCACAGAGACCCCGAGTTCGAGTCCCGCCGTAAACATGAAGTTTTTTAGTTGATGGAAGTTTTGTCGAACTTTCTGGAATTATTTGTGTGACAGAAATGAAAAATTAAAGAGCGAGAAGGAGAATAAATAAAAATGAATAACGAAATTATTGGAAGGTTCTGGAGGCATGACGATTAAAAAGAATAACGAAATTGAATGTTCCAGAACCTGACCGGGGGTATATAAGCGGAACTGCGGCTCACCGCTGGCAGTTGAGTTCTAAGTCTAAAGCGATTCGGAAGAAAAGGAAGAGGTGAGAAAGAAGAAAAGTGAGTGAAATAGTGAAGTGCAGTCAGTTAAGTGAGTTAAGTCAGCGTGAACGGCAAAGTTGTGTCAGTCGGCCGGACTCTGCTGGAGAGGAACGCCGATAACTTAACTCCGTGGACGCTGTAACTTAAGTGCAATAGAAAGTCTGAAAACCGGTATTAGTGTTTCATTTCATCCAATCCCGTAACCCAAGCCCGCATAGTCAGGAACGTGACGTCAGGCACGTAACATTTGGTGTCAGAAGTGGGATTGGAGAAAAATGCCGCTAGTGCCGCAGGACGTAAGAGGAGTGAGTACCCGTTCAATGTCAGAAGCGCAGCGTGTGAGGGAAGAGGGTGCTGCAGCTCAAACCAGCGATGCAGAAGCCAAGCCTGTGCAGGTGGATCTTCTGCTACAGCTGCAGCAAATGATGGCAGAGCAAGCGCGCTGTCGGGCAGAACAGCTGCGGGAGCTGAAAGAAGAGCAAGCGCGCCGCCAAGAAGAGCAAGCGCGCCGCCAAGAGGAGCAAGCACGCTGTCAGGCAGAACAGCTACGGGAGCAAGCACACTGTCAGGCGGAGCAGCTACGGGAGCTGAAAGAGATGCATAAGGATTTCACGAAGGGACTGCAAAAGGCTGTCGAACGGGTACAGGAAGTGGAGGAAGGGTTAGACAAGTTGGAACATCGCGTCATGGCCATAGAGGAGAGAGTGGAAGAAGAGATCTCCAAAATCAAGCAGGAAATGACAAGCCCAAGCCCTTTGAAGAGCCGAAGCCGTCTTGCAGCCGTTTTTGACGCCCCAAATGCGGCCTCAAGCGCAACGAAAGGGCTCAAGATTCCCCATTACGACGGAACAACATCCTGGACCGCGTTCAAGCTACAGTTCGAAACACTTATGGAGGCTTATGGTTGGACTCAGAAGGAAGCACAGTCAGCCCTCACCCTGGCCCTCCGTGATCAAGCGCTCTCAGTGCTGGAAGCTATCGGCGCAAGTGGGGATCTCAGCTTTAGTGCCCTCCTCGACGCACTTGAAGCACGTTTTGGAGACAGCCACCTCGACCACGTGTACAGAGCGCAATTAAAAGAGCGTACTCAGCGTGCTAATGAGAGCCTACAGCAATGGTCCGTGGAAATCGAGAAACTTGTGCGTCGAGCTTTCCGGTCGACTCCGTCAATGATTGAAGGCACGCTTCTCCAAGCGTTCATTGACGGTATTCGGGACCCCGAAGTACGAGCTGCTGTTCATCTGGGCCATCACAAGAACATGAAAGAAGCTCTGGCCCATGCATTGGAAGTGGAAGCCGTGCGTGGCAACTCCCGTACCTTACGTCTGCGGGAAATGACGACAACGGAGCAGGTACCTCCACGCCGTCGGAACTTCATGTGCTATGGATGTGGAGAGCGTGGGCACATACGGAGCGACTGCCCGAAGAAGATGAACCGCCAGGACGCGGCGGTCTCAACTTCTGACCAGCAGGTAAACTTAAATCCAGCCAGGGCTGCGGGGTGGGCGTTGGCTGGTAATGGAACAACCCCAACAATCTACATCAAGCAAACCAACGATGGAAATACTCTGGTGATAGACGGTCAAATAAACGGGAAAAACAGTCATCTAACATTAGATACTGGAGCTTCAAGGACGGTGATAAATGTTCGGCTGCTCGGGCAAAACATCAGGAAACACCTTAAACCAATTGTTGGCCTACAAATGAAATCAGCTACCGGCCATTGCATACCGATAAGTGGAAAACTGCATGTAACAATCAAAATTGGGGAACGTGTTTATCGACATGAGGTTATTGTAGCCAAAATTCTGGATGACTGCATCCTGGGACTTGACTTCCTGCAAGGGCACCAGTGTAACATCGACTTAAAATCTGGAGTGTTACTGTGTGGTACTGAGGAAATTCCGATGAAGGGTGGAACCCTAGGAAAAGTTTGCTGTTTAAGAAGAACTGTTCTTGCACCAAAATCACAGACTCTCGTACCAATCGCATTACCTAGGAGGAGGGAAGGAAGTTTACCTCGAAGGTGCGCTGTGATTGATAAATCGGAACACGTAAACTCATGGCTACCGGCAAGAACTGTCGTGGGGTCATCTGATGTCAACCGCATTCCGGTATTCAACTTCAGTGATTCAAAAATTACGATTGAAGAAGGAGAGCCTGTGGGCGTATTGGAAGAAGTGGCCTGGATAAGAAAATGCTCGGAGAATCTTGTGAAGAAGGACAGTACGGGAATAGACTTTGTAACGAAAATCTTAGACGAAAACAAAAGTCTGACAAAAGTGGAGACTATGAAAGCTAGAAATTTACTTCTTCGATTCTCTGATGTGTTTTCAAGAAGCGATGGTGATATTGGACGAACTGGTTTGGTGAAGCATAAAATAAACACAGGTGATACAATGCCAATTCGTCAAAGGCCCAGATGTATACCATTCGCTCGTGAGAAAGAGGTTGAAGAAATGATTGACGATATGAGGAAAAATGACGTGATAGAGCCCTCTTCTAGCCCTTGGTGTTCACCTGTCGTGCTTGTCAAGAAGAAAGATGGTTCAACGAGGTTTTGCGTAGACTATCGACGATTGAATGATGTAACCAAGAAGGATAGCTACCCGTTACCAAGAATCGATGACACACTTGACACACTGAGTGGCATGAAATGGTTTTCAACGCTCGATCTGAAAAGCGGCTATTGGCAGGTGGATTTGGATCCCAAGGACAAGGAAAAGACCGCATTCTCAACTGGGAAGGGACTCTGGCAATTTAAGGTGATGCCATTTGGATTATGCAATGCACCGGCAACCTTTGAGCGTTTGATGGAACAGGTGCTGGCGGGACTGCTCGGCGAAACCTGCCTAGTTTACCTCGATGACATCATCATTGTTGGACGGGATTTTGACGATCATCTAAGAAAATTGGAAAAGGTACTCGACAAGCTGCGTGGAGCAAATTTAAAGTTGAGTCCAAAGAAATGCTCTTTCTTCAAGCGCGAAGTGAATTATCTAGGACATGTTATTTCTGAGAGAGGAATTGAGACTGATCCAGCCAAGACTGTCGCTGTTAAGGAATGGCCAACACCTAAAGACAAAACGCAAGTTCGGGCATTTCTTGGATTGTGCTCGTATTATCGGCGGTTTGTGAAAGGATTCTCGGACATTGCCAAGCCTTTGCATCGATTGACAGAGGAGAAACGTGCCTTTATCTGGGACGAGGACTGTGAGCAAGCCTTTCGAAAACTAAAAGAACGGCTTTGTAACACACCAATTCTCGGATACCCCAGCGCGAAAGGAATATTCGTAGTTGATACGGATGCCAGCAATATTGGAATAGGAGGTGTCCTTTCACAACGCGATGGTGAGCAGGAGAAGGTTATTGCTTACTTCAGCAAGTCACTATCTAAGCCGGAGAGGAATTATTGCGTGACCAGGAGGGAATTGCTGGCCGTAGTCAAAACTCTGCACCATTTCAAGAAGTATTTACTGGGACGGAAATTTTTGATCAGAACTGATCACGCTGCTTTGAAATGGCTGCTTCAGTTTAAGGATCCCGAAGGCCAAGTAGCCAGATGGTTGGAACAACTTCAGGAATTTGACTTTGAAATCGAACATCGCGGCGGAAGAATTCATGGCAACGCAGATGCATTATCGAGACGCCCATGCGTGGAAGATTGCAAGCATTGTGCCAAGAAGGAAACTGCTTTTCTTAAGGTGATAAGGACTGATACTGTTGACGAGGCATGGGGAGATGATGCGATGAAATTAGAACAGGAAAGAGATGCAGATATTAAACCAATACTGGAGTGGCTACGAAGTGGTAACAAGCCAAGTTGGAGTGACGTCGCCCAATATAGCGCGGTAACGAAAGGTTTATGGGCACAGTGGAAAAGCCTTACGCTGCATAACGGACTTCTGTGCAGGAAATGGGAATCAACAAACGGCAAGGACGAGCATTTGCAATTGGTGGTGCCTCGTTCAAAAATAAGGGATGTATTAAAAGCGTTCCATGATGGATCTTCTGGAGGACATTTGGGAATTAGGAGGACTTTGGTGAAGATCAAGGAGAGGTTTTATTGGTTGCATTGCAAATATGACGTCGAAGATTGGTGCCGGAAATGCACTAGTTGTGCAGCTGTCAAGGGTCCACAAACAAGAAGCAGAGGGGCGATGAAAATCTACAATGTTGGTATGCCTTGGGAGAGAATAGCCTTAGACATCGCTGGACCATTTCCAATCACTGATTCGGGCAATCGCTACGTTTTAGTGGTTATGGATTATTTTACGAAATGGCCGGAGGTCTTTGCCATACCGAATCAAGAGGCAGTAACTGTAGCCACGAAGTTGGTAAACGAGGTATTCACCCGATTCGGAGTGCCCTTGGAGATGCACAGTGATCAAGGACGGAATTTTGAATCCCAAGTTTTTCAGGAAACTTGTAAACTTTTGGGAATCCATAAGACTCGCACGACCCCTTATCATCCACAGTCAGATGGAATGGTCGAACGCTTCAACCAAACATTGGAGCGACACTTAGCAAAGGTGGTTGACAGCCATCAGAGAGATTGGGACACTTACATACCTCTCTTCTTGCTTGCCTATCGGACTGCTGTACATGAAAGTACCGCAAAGACGCCTGCATTTGCAAATTTTGGAAGGGAATTGAGATTACCGGCAGATCTTGTATCGGGCTGTCCACCTGGCGACACTCGCACCGAGTTTAGCGATTACATAAACGAGTTAAGGGCAAAAATGTTGGACATTTATGAGCAGATCAGGGAGGCCGGTCTTCAAGCTAGTGATCGCGCAAAGACGCGCTATGATCGACGAGCCAATTCTGTTGGGTTTGAAGAGGGGTCATTGGTCTGGCTTCATAATCCAGTCAGAAGGAAAGGAAAATCTCCGAAGCTGCAACCGAGTTGGGAAGGTCCTTATGAGATAGTCACGAAGATCAATGACATTACTTACAGAATTCGGAAGACTTCAAGGAGCCCTTTGAAAGTTGTCCATATAGACAGGTTGGCGAGATATTACGGCAGCAACGATGCTCGAGACGAGCAAATCTAAGAGGGGGGCAGTGTGACGGAAAAGTGGTTCAAGCTCTTTGACATCATGACGTCAATGGATGGTTGTCAAACGTTGCCTAGAGATTGTAAATTTCGTCGTGAATTATCAACACGAGTTGGTGTAATCAGTAAGGCGTGTGGATTACACCACAGAGACCCCGAGTTCGAGTCCCGCCGTAAACATGAAGTTTTTTAGTTGATGGAAGTTTTGTCGAACTTTCTGGAATTATTTGTGTGACAGAAATGAAAAATTAAAGAGCGAGAAGGAGAATAAATAAAAATGAATAACGAAATTATTGGAAGGTTCTGGAGGCATGACGATTAAAAAGAATAACGAAATTGAATGTTCCAGAACCTGACCGGGGGTATATAAGCGGAACTGCGGCTCACCGCTGGCAGTTGAGTTCTAAGTCTAAAGCGATTCGGAAGAAAAGGAAGAGGTGAGAAAGAAGAAAAGTGAGTGAAATAGTGAAGTGCAGTCAGTTAAGTGAGTTAAGTCAGCGTGAACGGCAAAGTTGTGTCAGTCGGCCGGACTCTGCTGGAGAGGAACGCCGATAACTTAACTCCGTGGACGCTGTAACTTAAGTGCAATAGAAAGTCTGAAAACCGGTATTAGTGTTTCATTTCATCCAATCCCGTAACCCAAGCCCGCATAGTCAGGAACGTGACGTCAGGCACGTAACAGTATGTTTGTAACCGCACCCACGACACAGGAGAAAATCCTAGTGGGAAGAATCGTTTTTTAAAGAATGAAAATAAAAGTTATTGAAGAGGAAGGTTTATATGTATAATAACATCCATTAAATAGTAAAGAAATTTATAAAAATATAACAATGTCTACATACTAACAAAATTAGTTGCAAACAGTTTTTTACATCACCCGGTGAACGAACCCGTGCAATCCTGTTCGACAATCCTGTTTTGTTACGACAAAACCAGTGGGGTGAGTATTATTTAATAGCTAGTGTTTTGTTCGTGGCTTTGTTCACATCAATCTCTTATATTGTTATAAATTATTTATGACAGTTTGTGAGAATGTATGTTACCCTTTTTCGCAAAAACTACTGAACGGATATGAATGAAATTTGGCACGGAGGTATATTATAGTCTGGAATAACAAATAGGCTAGGCCAGTACTTATTATACTTCTGTATATGAAATGTATCCTTATAAATGTGAGAGAGCTATACTTCGGCACGAATTGGAGTGATACCACGGCTTCATAAAAAAACCGGCGTGAAACAACTGCAGCGCTGTGTTTTGCCATGTGAGTGGGACTGCGGGAGCGAAATTCGTCTTCCCTTCCCCTAAGTCCTAAATCTACCAAACCCTAATGCCTACAAGGCCGACAACACTTTCGTAACTCCTCTGATGATGCGGGTTTATGTGCGGTGCCGATTGCTTACTATCAGGTAAACTGAATTTGTTTTAAATTTGTTTTCCGTCACCAATCATAATACACATCAAGTGTGGGAGAGCCAAGCTTCGGAACGAATGGGTCGGCTCGACCGGAGTGATACCACGGCCTCACAGAATACCAACGAGAAACAACTTACAGCGTTGTGTTTCGCCGTGTGACCGTGGTTACCGGAGGCCCAATCCCTCTCCCTCCCCTATCCCGTCCCGATCCTTATATACCAAACCCCTATCTCCAAAAGGCCGGCAACGCACTCGTAACTCCTTTGGTGTTGTGGGTGTTCATGGGCGGCGCCGATTGCTTACCATCAGGTAATCCGTCTACTCGTTTGCCGACTTATACTTTAAAAAAAATTACTGCTGAGCTAAGGCGTCTTTTCCGCCTTGAGCAAGCTTGCAGCTCAGCAGTGGGCACTTACAGGCTGACGATGTGATCCATACTTACAAACTTCAGCGTTTATATGTAGGTAATATTGGTGTGATATGATTTATAATTTTACTGATATACTTACATAGTACAAAGTAACAGTATGTAAGTATATGTCAGTCCCAGTTGGGTGTCATAAAAGCATTCATATAAATGTATAATATATAGATAAAAATAACACAATTATCTTTCAATTCAAATTGTAGAGGGTAGATAACGTTCCGCGCGTCTCAAAGAGCCAATAGACCTCAACAGACGGGGCCCTATAGGGCTGATGTTCAGCCGGGGTTGCGGGGTAAGCGCAATGAGGCACCGTGACCTCGGCCCAGAGCAGGAGAAGGAACACGGGGGTTTTTAGTCAGTTAGAGTCTGACACTCTCTCGCCTTAACCTGGCGGGAGCGGTAATTTGATGATTTTCCCCTTACAATAAAATAAAATTGCAATGGGCACCGCACACTAGAATAGTTGCTTACTAAGGATTTGAAGTCTGGGAAAATCGGCAACGAAAAGCATACTGGGTCTCTGAAAACTATCGGAGACTCAAATCTACCCCATTTAACCCTATTTCCATTGCGCCTCCCAAATCCCTTACCCCAAAAGATCGACAACGCACTTGCGATTCCTCTGGTGTATTGGTAATACTAGCGACGGTCTACCTGATGGTAAGCAATCTACGCTGCTTATGGACACAGTAAAAACGGATGACTTACAAGAGCGTTGCCGACCTTTTGGGAATTTGGAGATTTAGGATTGGGGGAGGGCAAGGATTGGCATCCGGTAACCTCACTCACACGGCGAAACACAACGCTGTGGTTGTTTCACGCCGGTTTTCTGTCAGGCCGTGGTATCGCTCCGGTCGAGCCGACTCATTCGTGCCGAAGTATAGTTCTCCTACGCTCTCGATATCAAAAGATAGAAACGAGATGAAAATTCTCGAACACTCAGCTACAGATTGCGTTTCCGTGAATGTTATACGGCTATGCAGGTCGTTAAGCAGAAATCCATTACATAAATATAATTATTATGATTTATAATCGAAATAATGTACTTAAAGAACAAAGGAATCTTTGTGTTCTTAACTTTATCATACATTCGATTTTTAAACATTCAAATTTTTTTGAGTTGGAGAAGTTATATTGTCAATGACAGTTATTATAAAATTTAAAATAATACCCATTACAGTTTTACGCACAACAAACCACACAAGTAATAAAAAAAATAACAGAAATATATTTCACTAAAAAAAAAAATCAACAACCAACCTTTTTACACTTTTCCTCTCGATGAAAAAATAAATACACTACTATATTATATTTTTTTTTACACGCAGCTTCCAAATTCGAAATATTGCTACGAGCGTCAACTATAACGCGGTACCGATGACAACTAAAACGAAAATGAAACACCGAACACTTTTATCGACGAAAAATTTTTATCAAATTTTAATTACCGACCACTTTATAACAATATGATAAGAAACACAACACAAAAAACTCGTTTTTACTTAAACTAGAAAGTTTGGTTTGGACTGTGATGTGTAAACAATGGTTTTAGCGGGTTAGAATCGCGACGTCTGTATGTTACTGCGATCTGGCGCGCAATGTACCCAGTTATACTGTGTAGTTATATTATAGGCACGCGAAAGTTAAACTTAAGGCGATCTACTACGAAGTACGAATACGTTTGCAAGAATCAGGGAATTCTTGTTAAGAATTATTTTTGGTAACACCTAGCTTCACTGACGAACAGACTGACAGACTACTATTCTATTTTGACGTTTCAAAAGTACCTATTTATGGTTTTAGTTGGAATAAATGATTTTGATTTGATTTGATGTTGTTTATAGGTGAGAAATCTGCTATTTGATTTTTTCCAAGTTATATGTACTTTCTAAGTTTATTTACATAATACTGAAGAAACGGTGAAGGAAAACATCGTTAGGAAACCTGGTCTCATATTTTCTTTCGGCCTGGTATGAAAGAGAGTGGTGATTAATGCTCAAACCTTCGCCGTATGAGAAGGAAGAATTCGTAAATTCTCAGGTGTTATGAGTTTATGGGCGGAGCTGATTGCTTACCGTCAGGTAATCCGCCTGTTCTTATAAAAAACTATCACCAAATTCCGCTTCTCTGCTGGCGTTCTTTCAACCATCATAAATTGGCTGATCGATTGGCAATCCATCAATATAATGCTTCTTTGTCTGGCTGGACATAGGCTACTTTTTATCAACACACCGCTCGCTGCTCGCTGACTGCACGGTTGGTGCGGTGGCTGGACAACTGGCTGCCGTGCAACTTGTCGCGGGTTCGATTCCCGCACGGAACAACTCTTTGTGTGATCCACAAACTGTTGTGCCGGGTCTGGGTGTCATGTGTATGTGAAATTGTATGTTTGTAACCGCACCCACGGCTCAGGAGAAAATCGTAATGTGGGGCAACGTTTTTTTTTTAAAAAAAAAAATACCACGCAAACTAAGCCGCGGGCAAAAGCTAGTATACTATAATTGTTTATTTATTCCATTAACTCTAAGCATACTAAGGTGTCAGAAATATATCTACGTGCAGAAATATGTTATCAATATTTTTTATTATGTACATAATATTATACATAATATAATATATGATTAATCATTAAATCGGCCTCCCGCGTCGCCATACTGATTATAATCTTATCACTCTAAATGTACATAAGAAGTATATAAAAGTGTTATGTATGTACTCTCGCCGATAATGAACATTATTTTCTAATTACGTATTCATAAAGAAAAACGGTAAATCGAATTTATGGCCTCTTAATGAATATTTTTTATAAGGGGAAAAATCATCGAGTTTTGGGGGAGGCGTGGGAGAGTGTCAGACTCTTACTGACTCGAGAGATGATCTCCGGTCACCGTAAGCGCGGGTCTGCGGACGACAAGTAAGGGTAGCTCGCCGCCCGACCAGAATCAGATACGAGCGTAAGGCGCGTAGCTTTCCGCGCGCCTTATGACAACCTCAGACGAGGCCCTATAGAGCTGATGTTCAGCCGGGGTTAAGCGCAATGAGTCACCGCGGCCTCAGCACAGAGCAGAAGAAGGAACGGGGGAGTTTTTAGTCAGTAAGAGTCTGACGCTCTCTCTTGCCTAACCCTGGGCGGGAGAATTTATTTGATGATTTTCCCCTGATAAAAAAAAGACTCTTACTGACTAAACACCACCCCGTTCCTTCTTCTGCTCTGTGCTGAGGCCGTGGTATCACTCCGGTCGAGCCAGCCCACTCATGCCGAAGCAAGGCTTGCCCATACTTACTTGCAAATATATATGATTGTATTTTCTTGTTAAAACATTATTGTTATATTCGAATAACTTGGCCTTATCAAGTAAGAATAAAGTAGCGTCTTTCTGATCACAATGGCATACTTGAGTAGAGATGTGCCGAGAGTGTAGGCCGAATATTGTACGTAAGCTAAATATTTAGCCGAATATTATAATGATTGACGAATATCAAAAATTGTTTGTGATTTTCTCATATAGTTGATATATAGGTATATTTGTAAAAATATTTTTTTTTTAAGTTACTACTATTCTTTGCAATGATCATTTTGATTGTTTTTGGTTTTGTCTTTGACTTTGACATAAACTTACATGAAAGAGAACTTTAACGATATTCTGTATAGATAAAAAACTAAAGTTCCAAAAAAACTAAGTTCTTTTACCATTCTACCTATTCAAAATAATGATTTTATATGTGTAAAAAATATAGGCCGAATACTCACAAAGGCCGAAAGGACGACGAATATTACCAAAGGCCGATATTCCAACACTAGTTGTCCATTACAATGTAATAGTTCTTTCACCTCTCTATAGCAATTATCAATATATAACTATAAATAACAGCGTATCAATTTACCCTAACCTGTCAAAAATATGCAATAAGATTTCAACCTTAACTTTCCAGTTATAAAATCGATAATTGAGTAAATAAAATTGACTGTCGAGTGTATTTGGATGTGCTGTCTACATATACACAAGTGTTAAGCAAATAAATTGAACATTTCTTTGTGATTTATTTATTTATTTTTCTTATAGATTACTTGACTTGTATTAAAATACAAGTTTTTTTTCATTCTTGCAGTAGTATTTTATTTTCAATAAAGTATTGCAATTTAAAACTTTATGTATAAAGTAATAGAGACGATTTTGTGGTGATAATGACGTATAAACTTATGTCATTTTGTAATTGTAACCTAGATACAAGTAACCGCTCGTGTCTTCACCCGTGTTGTTGATAAAAAGTAGCCTATTTGTTAATTCAGGGTATCATCTATCTATATGTACTAAATTTAATAAAAAAAATATACATTTTTTTTATTAGACTTATAGAAATGTATAGCTTTTTTATGGAATAAGTCGGCGAACGACCAGACCGATTACCTGATGGTAAGCAATCAGCGCCGCCCATAGACACCCGAAACACCAAAGGAGTTACGAGTGCGAGAGAGGATTGGGAAGGGACATGGGAGAGGGAGGGATAAATATATTTTTTTAAACGTTGCCCCACACAAGGATTTTGTCCTGTGTCGTGGGTGCGTTTACAAACATACAATTCCACATACACATCACACCCAGAACCGGAACAACAATTTGTAGATCACACAAAGCGTTGTTCCGTGCGGTAATCGAACCCGCGACACGTTGCGCGGAAGCCAGTTGCCCAGCCACCGCGCCAACCGTGCAGTCAATTTTTACTGCATGAGTGGGTAATCGCCATTCCTATTAAGATTGTGTAAGTAGGCCCAGTGTCGTGGTGGCCCGGAGGTTAAGGAGCCCGCTTCTCATGTATGAGGGTGTGGGGTCAAAACCTGGCAAGTACCAATGTGACTTTTTCCGAGTTATATGTACTTTCTATGATTATTTAGACACCACTGACATACGGTGAAGGAAAACACCGTGAGGAAACCTGGACTTATAATTTCTAATTATAAGTTTGAAATCGCCAACCCGCATTGAGCAAGCGTGGTGATTAATGCTCTAACCTTCTCCGTATGAGAAGAGGCCTTTGCTCAGCAGTGGGCATTTATAGGCTGATGATGATGATGATGATAATAGTAGGCCCAGAAGGGAAATAACACAAACAAAAAAAAACCTAACATTTTCAAACGTACAAACTAAATGATAAACTTGTTAAAAAAAACATTATCTTGACGATTAACCATTGAAAAATAATAAAGTTTAAAAACAATATTTTTCAATACATATAGGTAGATAAAGATTCGTCGAACTACATATGTCATATTATTCGTTTTATGACGTCATAGAGATGAATTGTTTGTCTTATGTATAAAGCGGCAAAATATCAAAATATGACGTCATAAATATTACATCACACGAGTGAAGTTGGCACTTTAAACAACATGGATAGAAAACATCAACGTACAACGCGCTTAGCGTTCCGCGCGCGCCTCAAAGAGCCAATAGACCACCACAGACGGGGCCCTACAGGGCTGATGTTCAGCCGGGGTTGCGAGGTAAGCACAATGAGGCACCGCGGCCTCGGCCCAGCGCAGGAGAAGGAACAGGGGGGTTTTTAATCAGTAAGAGTTTGACTCTTACTCTCACCTCTCCTTGGGCTAGAGAAGTAATTTGAGGGTTTCCTGCCATCGTAAAAAAGGCATTATCGCCTTGTCTGTCTTCAACAACCATAGCGTTGTGTTTCCCTGTGTGACTGAGGTTACTGGAGACCCAATCCTTCCCTTCCACCAATCGCTCCCCAATCTCAAAGTCTCCAACGCACTCGTAACTCCGCCTTTTTTGCGGAAATATATGGGCAGTGCTAATTGCTTTCCATCAGGTAGCACGTCGGCTCGTTTGCTAACCTATCACATAAAAAATTTACATCGCCTCATGTATCAAGAAGCATCAGCCGTGGTAGCAAATGCGCTATAATATACTGAAGCCTCGGCCTAAAGCAAGTGAAAAAAACAGGGGGGTTTTTAGTTAGTAAGAGTCTGACACTCTCTCGCCTGACCAATAGCGGGAACAAGTACATTTTAGAGCAGACGGATTACCTGATGGTAAGCAATCAGCGCCGCCCATGAACACCCACAACGCTAAAGGAGTTACGAGTGCGTTGCAGGCCTTTTAAGGATAAGGGTTGCAGTTTTTTAAGGATTGAGAAGGGATGGGCCCCCCCATCCCTTCTCAATCCTTCCGGTAACCTCACTCACACTGCGAAACACATTACGCTGTGGTTGTTTCACGCCGGTTTTCTGTGAGGCCGTGGTATCACTCCGGTCGAGCCGACCCATTCGTGCCGATGCTTGGCTTTCCCACACTTAAACACACACATTTGATGATCTTCCTCTTATTTTTTTTTTATTAAGTTGCTTGTCTTTATAAGATAATGCCAATATGGTCATTGAAAATAAGCTCCTCTTTTTAATAGTCTTCTATACGAGAGCTGATTTCTGCTATATCTTCGAAGGCAGTCTTGTCTACTTCAACTCTGCCTCCATCAAGTGTGAAAAGTTAAGTGTGGGAGAGCCAAGCTTCGGCACGAACGGGTCGGCTCAACCGGAGTCATACCACGGCCTCACAGAATACCAGCGTGAAACAACCCACAGCGTTGGTTTTCGCCGTGTGAGTGAGGTTACCGGAGGCCCAATCTCTCCCCTTTCCCTATCCCTTTCCGATCGTAATATCCGCAACCCCTATCCCCAAAAGGCCCGCAACGCACTCGTCATACCCTTGGTGTTGGGGCTTACCATCAGGTAATCCGTCTGCTCGTTTGAAGACTTATACCATAAAAAAAATCAGTAATCGGAGTCCTTCGGATTGACGATATCTTTTTGGAGAGGATTCGAGCAATTTTGTCAATTTCCCTATTAGTTAATGTCATATCACCTTCCCTATCTTCTACAGCTTCTTCTTTACTTAAGTCGAGACTTTTATTCAAAAACTAGCTTCTGTCCGTGGCTTCTCACCGTGGTATGCTGATAAAAAGTAGCCTATGTCCTATTCCGGGGTGTTACCTACGCGTGTGCCAAATTTCGTCCCGATCCGTCCAGTCGTTTTGGAGTGATTGAGTAACAAACATACAAACATCCAAACATTGTAACTTTCGTATTTATAGTTCTTTTTTTTGTTTTTTAAAAACGTTGCCCCACACTAGGATTTCGGATTTTCTCCTATGTCACACTATGTAGAAACATACACATGACACCCAGACCCGGAACCACAATTTGTGGGTCACACAAAAAGTTGTTCCGTGCGGTAATCGAATCCGCGACACGTTGCACGGCAGCCAGTTGGCCAGCCACCGCACCAACCGTGCAGTCAACGGTTAAAAAGGAATATTAAGATATTTAGCTAGCTTTGACAATTAATAAAATGGTGGTCAATGAAAGAATGTTCTAGAATATTAGTCTCCGTTACCTACGTAGCCCAGTTTAGTGTACTTACGAAGAAGACGCGATTGTTTCCTTACGATATGTTTACTGTTTACAAAAACAATCGTTTTCCAGCTAACATTGTGCGAATTTCTCTTTTTTCATGTTGAAAAACTCTTGTAGGTATTATCTTTTTCTTTTTCATTAATATGCTTAACTTGCTTCTTCTTTTATAAAAGAAACGTGTTCCAGGATTGTAAAAATATCATCGAAGCGACAGCACGATTAAATTAAGCAAATCAAAATCCAAACTAATATTATAAATTCGAAAGTAACCCTGTCTCTCTGTCTGTCATTTCATCACGCCTAAACTACTTAACCAATATCTGTGACTTTTGGTACAGAAATAGTTTGGATATCGAAAAAGGACATAGGAGAGCATTTATACCAAAAATCTACTGGAAAGTCACTATATACTACGCGAACGAAGTCGTAGGCAAAAGCTAGGCAAGTATAATTTTAGTCAAGGAACATTGTAGCTATGAGTGAAAGAATTTTGAGAACCCGACCGGCGGTTCCAAAGATTTTACTAAATTTTACCTCTTTATGGAATAATATTAGTATAGACTAGCGGTGCGCTGTTTCTTCGTGTCCGATTGGTGCCAGTCATTTGTTTTTTAAAATTGGAAGTTATGCTGCCTTTTGTTTCTTTGACTTTCTTAAATGCTCTTTTACCAAAACCTTTTCAGATCAACACTTTATTTTTTGACGAAGGGGAAAATGATCTATACTCGGAATTTCAATTAGGTTCCAGATTTGACAATTTCAGTGTTGCAACGTTCTGACAAGTACTAAATAGTGACGTTGCGAAATTATTCGATCTAAGGAAATGGAATATTTCCGAATCGATTCCTCTCGTTTATAAATTTACTCTCGTAAACTAAGTTTATCAGGAAACTAAATATTTCTGTACCGATAATTTAGGTTTGATGATTAATCAACGATCTGATACATTTCTTTTATAATTGTGTGTGAAATTAATTAAAAATGTGATCTATTATGGTAATCATTTATTTTTTAAATTGTCGCCGTCATCGCTATCGCTATCGCTGTTACTTTCTGCAACATTTATACATATCTAGGTTACTCATTTTTTCCTCTTCTTTGACAACATGGGATACGCATTTAGACCATTCGGTAGCCGTAATATTTTGAATGCATTCCTGAAACTGATTCACTGATTGTTTATCGATTTTTGTGTTCATCACTACACTGTTATATGTGGTATCATTATTTCACAAAATGACAGTAGGTCATGTCAAATCAGGAATCGAATTAAAATCCTGACTAAGTATAATGTCTTCTTTCACCTAAGTAATGGCGAGAGGTACTGCCAGGCTCTTAACAACAAAGAAACCGTCACATCTTCAGTGTTACACTGTTTTCATGGTTGTCTCCACCGTAGATCCTGGCTTACAGGAGTTGAAGACGTTTTGGGAGGTTATCCCAAAAACAATCTAGGTATTTACCTCTATGAAAAAAAGTGAAATGAAATTGAAATAATCTCTGGTAGCAACCGAAATTAAGATAAAGTATAACTTGTTTTTTTATTATTAAGATAAAATGAACTTTATATGTTTGTTTGTTAAACAGAAAAATTAATGTTTGCACAGCTGATGTAAAAAGTAAATAATTACTATCAAAGTCAAATTATTTATTTCAATCAAACCATATCTTAAGCAAATATAAGTGTGGGAGAGCTATGCTTCGGCACGAATGAGTCGCTTCAAACAAAACTATTTTCTTTTGTTATGGAATAGGAGGCAAACGGGCAACCAGCTTGATGGAGCTATAAAAAAAAGATGGAGCTACAAAAGGTCAAGGTGTAAAGCTTCCCTCTTTATGGTAGGCCTCAGATCACCTGATGGTAAGTGATCAGCGCCGCCCTACACTGCAGCACCAGAGGAGTCCCAGGCACCTTGGCAGATTTTTAAGAAATACTCCTTCTTTAAAGTTTGATGGTCGTATCGGTTCGAAAGATCAAAAGATCATTCCAAAGTTTCGCGTGAATCGCGCAGTTGTTGATTGCCAACCATCTATGTAATGGGGATGAAAATGTTTCCGCATAGAATGATGGCAAAAAGATGCGACTAGGATCAAACCGAACAATTTCTCAGGACACTCTTAGCAAGACTACACCCAAGCTATACCACGGCCTGACAGAAAGCCGGCGTGATACAACCACAGCGTTGTGTTTGGGCGTGTGAGTGAGGTTACCGGAGGCCCTACCTTTCCCCTGCCTCAATCCCTAAATCCCCAAAATCCTAATCCCTAAAAAGTCGGCAACGCACTCGTAACTCTTTCGTTGTTGAGCGTACGAGCCAATAGACCACCACAGACGGGGCGGGTTGCGGGGTAAGCGCAATGAGGCAACGCGACCTCGGCCCAGAGCAGGAGAAGGAACAGGGAGGTTTTTAGTCAGTATGAGTCCGACACTCCCTCCCTGGGCGGGAGAAGTGATTTGATGATTTTCCCCTCACAAAAAAAAAAACTCTTTCGTTGCTGCGTGTGTTCATGGGCGGCGCTGAATGCTTACCATCAGGTTATCCGTTTGCTCGTTTAAAGTTGAATGGAGGAGTTACGAGTGCCGACCTTTTGGGGATTCAGAGACTGGAAAGGGGGAAGGATTAAGCCTCAAAACACATCACTTATACTTACTAAACACTTTCCCGTTCCTTTTTTCTAAACTATTCTGAAGTCTCCTTTACTTCGTTCGACCATTACATAAACAATTGACTTATCAAAACTTAGGAATTTACAATAATAGAAAAACACTTACATATCAGTTATTTTCTATGATAAATAAAGCAACTACTTAGGTATTGCCAAACTTTATCTTTTAAGTAACAACTCACAATAATTCACATTATAACAATCTCTATTGATATAATTTTGTTATTGTACGAAGATGCGTAGTTATGCGAATTTTGTGTTGTTTGATAAGAATTTACTGAGTACACCAATACAAATACGGATATAATAACTTGTAGATACTTAGAAACGCGTCATTCCAAACTAATATTATAAATGTGAAAATAACTCTGTTTTTTTTTTATGTAATAGGTCGGCAAACGAGCAGACGGATTACCTGATGGTAAGCAATCAGCGCCGCCCATGGACACTCGCAACGGAGGAGTTACGAGTGCGTTGCCGACCTTTTAGGGATTAGGGATTTGGAGATTTAGGGATTGAGGAGGGATTGGGGAAGGGGAAGGATTGGGCCTCCGGTAACCTCACTCACACGGCGAAACACAACGCAGTGGTTATTTCACGCCGGTTTTCTGTGAGGCCGTGGTATCACTCCGGTCGAGCCGACCCATTCGTGCCGAAGCATGGCTCTCCCACACTCTCTGTCTGTCTGTCTTTTCTTTACGCCTAAACTACTGAACCGATTTCTGCGAAATTTGGTATAGACATAGTTTGGAACTCGAGAAAGGACATGGGATAGTTATTATACTAAAAATCTGCTGGAAATTATTATTTCACGCGAACGGCGTCACAGGCCAAGGGTAGTTTATAGATATTATATTTGGAAAACAAACAGATACAATATTAGATATATAAACTTCAACAATTATATAATAAATAGTACATGACCCAAATCAGTTTCTACATAATTAATATATACCTACAATTTAAAATATTGCGAATGCATCCGGAGAGATGGGCACTATTGTCACACAGTGTACACAGAACCAGACCCGAGTGTATGGTGCGTAGCGTTCCGCGCGCGCCTCAAAGAGCCAATAGACCACCACAGACAGGGCCCTATAGGGCTGATGTTCAGCCGGGGTTGCGGGGTAAGCGCAATGAGGCACCGTGACCTCGGCCCAGAGTAGGAGAAGGAACGGGGGGGTTTTTAGTCAGTAAGAGTCTGACTCTCTCTCCCCCTTCACAAAAAAAAGATGGACGGGCGGGGTAGGTGACGGAAATTTGCGATTAACATTGCTTAAATTAAATTAATACAGCATTATCGTTCGTTAAGTAAGGTTACTGGAAGCCCAATTCTTACTCCTTCCATCCTCAATCGGCCTCACAGAAAACCGGCGTGAAACAACCACAGCGTTGTGTTTCGCCGTGTGAGTGAGGTTACCGGAGGCCCAATCCTTCCCCTTCCCGGACCCTTCCCCAATCCCTAAATCTCCAAATCCCTAATCCCTAAAAGGTCGGCAACGCACTCGTAACTCCTCCGTTGCGGGTGTCCATGGGCGGCGTTGGTTGCTTACCATCAGGTAATCCGCCTTCTCGTTTGCCGACTTATAACATTAAAAAAAAATCCCTCTATCCCCAATTCTCTTACCCCCAAAAGGCCAGTAACACACTTGTAATTCTTCTTTTTCTCGCACATTATATTTTTTTTTAACATTTTCTGGACTTCTGAGTTTGTTTCGGCATTTCTTCTCAGAATAGTCAGATAGGAAATGCCCGCTTTTATAAAAATACCCTTTTTGCATTAGGTATGGTTACTTTATTTTTAACTTGCAATAAACTAGTGCTTAACTGCGATCCCACCTGATGGTAAGCAGTGATGCAATCGTTGATGGTAAGGCGCACTAGTTTATTAAGAGCCTATTCACTCTAGCCTTGAAGACGCCTAAATTGTATTCGGACGGAAAGGCTGCAGCCGGCAAACTGTTCCAATCCCTCGATGTACGCGGTATAATTAATGACAAGCCAAAACGCTTATTCCGGGCCGCAGGTGTCTCAACAACGTAAGGGTGGATATTCGCCGTATGTCCGAAGGTGAAATTGGGATGAAGGTTACATTATTTTTCAATGTTGCCAGTGTCCATGGGCGGCGCTGATTGCTTACCGTCATCGTCAGTTAATCAGTCAGCTCATTTTCAGCCATTTCTTTAGAAAGTGTGTATATAGAATACATTCTTTATAACGAAGCCGTCATTATCTTTTGCAACCATCGGCTGTCTGTAAAAACACGTGAGCATCGACCTTTCCAAACACGTGGATTGATATCATTTGCGCATCAGATTGTGACAGGAAGGCGCATACCTAATTCGTTTTTGAGTAATATTATAATTTTATGATTAACCAGCTCCTCTCGCGCGGTTTCAATCGCTGCTCGGCTCCATTTAATCCTAGCGTAATGTTTTATAGCCTATAGCACACAAGAACATTGTAGCTATCTATCAGTGAAAGAGTTTTGGCAATCCGACCAGCGGTTCCAAAGATTACACCCTACATAGAAACTTTGAAACAAACAAATTTTACCTCTATATAATACTAGCTCTTACCCGTGGCGTCGCTCCCGTCATTTGACTACCTACCCTACTCTACCTACCCTACTCTACTTACCCTACCTACCCTACTTTACCTACCCTACTCTAAATAACCTACTCTACCTAACCTACTCTACCTACCCTACTCTACCTACCCTACTCTTCCTACCCTACTGTACCTACCCTACTCTACCTACCCTAGTCTACCTACCCTAGTCTACCTACCCTAGTCTACCTACCTTACTCTACCTACCCTGCTCTACCTACCCTTCTCTACCTACCCTACTCTACCTACCCTACTCTACTCAACCTTCTCTACCTACTTTATCCTATCCTATGTCCTTCTCCTAGCTCTAAACTACTTCCCTGCCAATTTTCAGCTAAATCGGTTCAGCCGTTCTTGAGTTATAAGTGGTGTAACTAACACGACTTTCTTTTATATATATAGATAGTATAGATAATTGAATGGATCTGCTCGACCAGTTTGATACCTCTTGCTTGTGACTTTACCTATATTCATGGCCTGATTGCATATAATGCACATCTTTTCATTCATAGCTTCTACTACGTATTATTGATTGGTTCATCAATTTAACTTTTGTTGATATTATGCGCCACAAATACACTTTAACACCAAATAAATAAAAAGTATACCACTTAAAGTGTTCTCACATAAACAAACCAACTAAATAATGTATCAAAGAATCTTTATGTGACACTGATTTAAAAAGAGTAACCATGGAGTTTCTTGCTCGTTCTTCTCCATCGGAATCTACACTTTGGAACGAGGAATTAGCTTCACTAACAGGACTGACCGACAGACTGACACTTTATATCTTTAAAATTTTAATTGTCGTTCAAAAGTGTCTGTATGGGTCTAATTGAAATAAAAGATTTTGACTTTTGACTTTATAAAAATTAAACCTTACTACGAAAAAAAACGACACTGAAAAAGTATAAAACAAGACATCCAGAATACTGAAAATAGTCACACGTTATCAATGTGCTACGGTAGGTAGGTATTTTTTTATTATATTTATTTGTGTTAAAACAGATTTGATCCAGTTACATTAACACAGATATAATAAAAGAAAAGAAAAAACGAAATACAAAAAGATGAACTTAAAACAAACAATTAAACAAACAAAAACAAATAGGAACTAGTCATTCAGACTTTCACAAAAACTCAAACATATACCTCTAATATTATTAAATTTATCTACAAATACATCACAGTCGGGATAGAACGAAAGAAAGAAAGAAAGAAAAATAATTTATTTGGCATGAACAATAAGAAAAAAAATATTGCAAAGATATATACAATAATAAGAAATAATTATAATACAACAATAAAAAAAGTACCAAAAAAATAACAAACTAATACAACAATGTTGAGATTAGGAACTAAAATATTTCTTAAAATATAAAATAATATTTAAAAAAAAAGTGCTAAGGGTAGGCCTCCACGAGACTATTGAGGGCGGACAGCGCTCTGGGAATAGGGAATGATGCACGGGCTACGGTACGGCATGCAGGCACGGCTAGATATAATAATATAATAAGGTATAATAATATGAAACGTGAGATCTCCATAGTTTAGAGAACAGTAGGTAGTTAATATTTTAACATTTTTATCAACTATTGACAGTGTTATAAACGGTCCATCAATTTTGTCTGCCAGTATAGCTAGTATACTGTTGGGACTGTCCCTCAGTCGCCGCATCATGGATGCACATCGCTTGCGTATAATGCCATAGAAGTCATCTATTCTAGACGCGCTACACTATTAAGCCAGTCCCAACAGAATCCTAAGCCAATATTATATAATAACTAGCGGCCCGCCCCCGCTTCGCAGGGGTCCAACTATCTCGCAATTAAAGGGTCACTTTTTCCCGATTTTCTAATATTTTCTTTGATGAGAATCTTCTTCTGATAATACTGAGGTCAAATCTTCCCATCAATCCCCAAATCCTCCATAATTAAAGCGTTGTGTTTCCATGGCCCAATGCCAATTCCGTTAGGCAGTCGTATCCCTCCGGTCGAGCCGACCCATTCGTGCCGAAGCATGGCTTCCACACTTAAAACGTTAAAAATATATTTCAAAAATTACTAGTAAGTAAATAGTTCAAGAAATAATGTTTTACTTTATATATATATTTCATATATTTATTTATAAAGCATAATGATCACTCTCATCATAATATTTACAAAATAACACTGCACGTGAACCTCGCAGTCTTTCGTCATTTTGAACTCTGACAGACATATAACAAACATGTTTTAAATACATACTGAGTATGTCTACTTATATATCTACATGTGACTTACTTGACTTAAGTTCCTATGTCCCCTAGGTGGGGCAGAGGGCTCCCATAGTATTTTTCCATTGGGACCTATCTTGGGCTATGTGCTTAATTTCGGACCAGGACAGTCCTATCCTCTTTATTTCCGCCGCCACTGTGCGCCGCCACGTTTGCTTAGGACGGCCAACTTTTCGCCTGCCTTGTGGTGTCCACTCTAGAGCTTGTCTCGGTATGTGTGTGGGACCTCTCCTGAGAGTGTGCCCTATCCATGACCACTTTTGGTGTCTAATTTGCTTGTTTATTGGCATTTCCCGGCACGTCTCCCACAAGCGTTCGTTCGAGATCTTCTCTGGCCAGAAAATGCCAAGTATTTGCCGAAGGGAGCGGTTGACGAAGACCTGGATTGATTGAGTGATATCCTTTGTTATCTTCCACGTTTCGCACCCATAGAGTAAGACGGACTTGACGTTGGAACCTATATGTAGGTACTTATAACAGGGCAATATCCCTAATACACCAACCAGGGTTGCATGTGTAAGTAAATAATGAACCGCAGCCAAGGTCTCGAGCAGAAGAAGGAACGGGGTGGAGTTAAGTCAGTAAGAGTTTTATTTTTATGTAATAAGTCGGCAAACGAGCTGATGGATTACCTAATGGTAAGCAATCAGCGCCGCCCATGGGCACCCGCAACTGAGGAGTTACGAGTGCGTTGCTGACCTTTTAGGGATTAGGATTTTGGAGATTTAGGGATTGGGGAGGGATTAGGGGAAGGTGAAGGGTGGGGCCTCCGGTAACCCAATCACACGGTGAATCACAACTCTTTGGTTATTTCACGTCGGTTTTCTGTGATGCCGTGGTATCACTCCGGTTGAGCCGACCCATTCGTGCTGAAGCATGGCTCTCCTACCCACACTTAAACAGTCTGACAGATTCGCTCTACCCAGGGTGGAAGTATGTCTATCAAAATTAAATTTCAAATTGATCTTTATCTAGATCTACACTAGTATTATAAGGAGGTAATCTTTGTAAGTTTGTATGTAGGGAGTAATCTTTGGAACCGCTGGTCGGATTGCCAAAATTATTTAAGCACAATTAGGTACTGCGGCCTCGGCCCAGAGCAATAGATTTAGTCAGTAAGAGTCTGACACTCCCTCCCGCTCCACCTTGGGTGGGAAAAGACATATGACGATTTTCCTTTAACCAAAAACAAACCATATCTATCTATATAGAGAGGTAAAATTTGTTAAACATCGTTGGAGTCGCGGGGAACCAATGAATGCAGGTGGCGAGTTGTCGTTCGACGTGGATGACCAAAGCAGTGGACGTCTTCGTTTTTGCGTGAAAACATAACAAACATACATCTAGATATTTTTACTAAAGTTTACATTTATAATCCAAACTATTCCAAATTCCAAACTAATATTATAAATGCGAAAGTAACCTTGTCTGTCTGTCTGTCTTTTCTTCACGCCTAAACTACTGAACCGATTTGTGCGAAATTTGGTACAGACATATTTTGGAACTCGAGAAAGGATGTAGGATAGTTTTTATATAAAAAATCTGCAGGTTACTACTTCACGCGAACCAAGTCGCGGACAAAAGCTAGTATTATAATAAGACTAGCTACTCTCGCGCGGTTGCACCCGCTACTCGGCTCTATTTGATCGTGGCGCGATGTTTTATAGCCTAAAGCACTCAGGAACATTTTAGCTATCTATCAGTGAAAGAATTTTGACAATCCGACCAGCGGTTCTAAAGGTTACCCCCTACATACAAACTTACAAATTTTACCTCTTTATAATATTAGCATATATAATAGGACAAGTTACTATAGTGCGGTTTTACCCGCTTCTCGACTCCATTTGTTTGTAGCGCGATGTTTTATAGCCTATGGCGCTCAGGAACATTGTAGCTATCTATTAGTGAAAGAATTTTGGCAATCCGACCAGCGGTTTCAAAGGTTACCCCCTACATACAAACTTACTAACTGACAATAACAAACACAATAAAAAAAGAATTAGCAAAATTGGTCCAGGCGTTGTTGAGTTATGCGCTTACCAACACATTTTGCGATCCATTTTTATATATAAGATTATATAGGTTTAGATTTATACAGATAGGTACAAAGTTAGATAGGTACCTACTTAATGTAGAATGAATATATTGCATTAATGTTGTTGTAAATGCAACGAGTTATACACACATACATAGTCCTTAGATCAACCTGTTGTGGTAGGTCTGTCAAACCGGTTACAACATACCTCGTAACTGTTAGAAACATCAAGGTAAGGATCTTGTAACTGCCGTGTTTTTCTCATACATATTTACCTTTTGAACGTTTTGCGTAAAGCTCTGTTTGTATTAAGATTTTAAATAAGTATAACAATTAGTTATTTTGAAAAATACTAATGCACGATCATATTATAAATAAGCTTATTGTTTTTATAATAACTATCGTGAGACATACTAAATTAAGTTACCCGCGATTTTTTGTTAAGCTTATAAATTGTGTGATAATAAAATTAATTATTTTTTATTTTTATGAGAATAAATCGCTAAATGCGTTCTCATCATCAGCCTATAAGTGCCCACTGCTAAACAAAGGCCTCTTCTCACATAGAGAAGGTTTGAGCATTAATCACAAATATAAACTTAGAAAGTACCTACACAACTCGGAAAAGGTCACATTGCTAGATTCCAAGTTTCATATCCCCTCTACATGCATGCGAGTCTGGGAGGGGCGAGAGGGACCCTTAGAGGAACCTGGGCCCAGAGCGGAGCGGGAACGGGGTTTATTTAGTCATTAAGGTTCTGACACTTGGGCGGGAGAAGCAGACGAATTGGGCCTCACAAAAAAAAATTTTGCGCTAGTAGTACTACTACTCACAGCGGATTCAGATTCGAAGTTTAAAATAAAGTCTTACAAAACCACACTGCAGGTCGTAGTTGCAAGCTGACTGCCGGGGTTGCGGGTTAAGCGCAATGAGTCACCGCGGTCTCGGCCCAAAGCAGGAGAAGGAACGGGGGGTTTTTAGTCAGTAAGAGTCTGTGAGTCTGACACTCTCTCGCCCGGCCCTGGGCGGGAGAAGTCATATGATGATTTTCTGACAAAAAAAAGGTCGCAAGCTGACTGAGGCCATCTGCTTCCAAGGTATTTAAATATATATATTTTTTTCCTGATGGTAAGCAATCAGCGCCGCCCATGGACACTCGCAACGGAGGAGTTACGAGTGCGTTGCCGACCTTTTAGGGATTAGGGATTTGGAGATTTAGGGATTTAGGAGGGACTGGGGGAGGGGAAGGTTTGGGCAACCGGTAACCTCACTCACACGGCGAAACACAACGCTGTGGTTGTTTCACGCCGGTTTTCTGTGAGGCCGTGGTATCATTCCGGTCGAGCCGACCCATTCGTGCCGAAGCATGGCTTTCCCACACTTAAATTTACTTTTCCTTCGTTTTTCCCGTTAACACTCGCGTAATTATAATCTGTAAACATGAAACGCGAAAGTTTAAAAGACCTACATATAATCCCTATAATCATGACGCATTCTTACGATGTCAATCAACATGTTTGCGCAAATCTGATACTTAGTAATATCGACGCAAAACAACATTCCTAACACTAGACATATGTATAATATCCTCTATATTAAGAAAACCTCCGATTTAATGACGTAGTTACATAACTCTTAAGCAACGACTAATCCTAAAAAGGAGAATTCCGAAGAAAATATGGCTCCTGAGGAAACATTTCATCATTACAATTTTCTATTTCTATTTAGCTATAGGTAGGTAAGTTGACGTGGGCGCCTTAACTTTTAACTAAAGAAATATCATGGATGGATGGATAGGGCACACGCTCCGAAGGGGTCCTGACCACATACCCAAGCAAGCCTTGGATTGGAATCCCCAAGGGAAAAGAAAGCGTGGCCGTCCACGGCAAACCTGGCGTCGCACCGTACTGGCAGAAGCGACGAGCATCGGTATGACGTGGAGTGAGGTGAAGCGTGAAGCTCAACACAGATCGCGATGGAGAACTTCAGTGGACGCCCTCTGCCCCATCTAGGGGACACAGGATATTAAGTCAAGTAAGTCAAAGAAATATCCATCTAGGGCCTTCAAGTGGGTAAAACTCCTGTTAACAGGATTCTGAGTAGTCGGCTGGCTTTCAAGCAGTAAGTTCGAGAGCTTCCTTTGAAGAGGTTGGAGGAATCATCCTGATCAAGACTATATGTATGTATACATGTATCTATACAAATATTATAAAGAGGTAAAATTTGTAAGTTTGTATGTAGGGGATAATCTTTGGAACCACTGGTCGGATTGCCAAAATTCTTTCACTGATATATAGCTACAATGTTTCTGAGTGCTATAGGCTATAAAACATCACGCTAAGATCCTCAGGAGCTCAGCAGCGGGTGAAACCGCGCGAAAATAGCTAGTATACTTAATATGTTTTTGTAAGTTAACGGTATAGCCACAACAGGTATGTAAATCTAACTTGGACATGACATTCCTTTATAAAATACTAAGAAATAAACTTGATAGTCCATCGCTACTAAGTTCTTTCGGTTTTCGTGTTCCACGCCGCTTACCTAGGCGCGCTCAGCTTGGCATGGGATTGTTGCACCAGCCACCAGCTAGAACAAATATTAAACAATTCTCTGCCGTGTCTCGACTTGCAAAAACTTACAACAGTCTCAGTGATGAAGTGGATATCTTCAGTGATACATTACCTGTATTTAAAAAAATTGTGTTGGGGATTTTTGGGAGGACAGAATTCCAATAAACTTTGTTTAAATAAAAAAATTTTTTTGTTTTATATATAAGTACTTATTTTATTTTATTTTAATTTAGAATCGTATTTTTGCAATTTCTATCTTATTACTCTTCCTACTATTTTAAATTATATTCTTCTTTATTAATTATTTTTTGTGTCACTACGAAATATTTTGTGCATGTTGTGACACCTTAAAATGCTGTACATTTAATTTTATTATAGTGTATTTAATGTTTAGATGTAAGAAATAATGTAGCAGCTACTGATATAAATAAATAAACTTGCTTCTGCCACTGGATTGTCTCTGCATCACCCTAAGGTAGAATGGAAGAGAATGAAGTCCCAAATAAGCTCACAGCACATCAACAGCCTATAAGTGCCCACAGCTGAACAAAGGCCTACGGCGAAGATTTGAGCATTAATCACCACGCTTTCTGAAGGCGGTGGCGATTTCAAACTTATAATTAGAAATCATAAGTCCAGGTTTCCTCACGATGTTTACCTTCAACGTATGTCAGTGGTGTCTAAATAATCATGATAGGAAGTACATATAACTCAGAAAAAGTCACATTAGTACATGCCAGGTTTCGAAAACGCGCCTTCATGCATGAGAAGCGGGCGCCTTAACCTCCGGGCTACCACGACATGGGTAAAACCGGACGGATGTAACTAGTAGATAATCTGATAAAATTAAAATAACATTAATAATTAATGGAAAGGAAATATTCCATATTGATTGTCACTTATCTCGATAAAATATCTATACTTGATTTTATAAAGAGGTAAAATATGTAAGTTTGTACGTAGGGGGTAATCTTTGGAATCTCTTATTTATGTGATAGTTCGGCAAACGGGCAGACGGTTTACCTGATGGTAAGCAATCAGCGCAGTCCAGGAACAACATTATATTTACGCGGGTATTAACGCGGAAAATTATAATTTGAATACCTTGGTAGGCTTGACGTTTCGACCCGGTTGCACAGGTCGTGGTCACAAGCAGACTGAAGACGCGATGTCACAGCTCCCTGCATTCGGGTGATGAATCTTCATCTACCCCCTTATTTTCATTTTCTACCATATTAGGCCGTCTACACACTACGCTGATTATATCCACAGATGTGTTAACCGACTTTGAAGGAAAGCGAGGTTGTGTTTTTGTTGTTTTGCAGTCCAAGAACAACCGCAAACACAGACCAGTTACGAGTGCGTTGCCGACCTATTGGGGATTGAAGATTTTTAGGCTTAGGGATTGGGGAGGGGCTGAGGGAGGGGAAGAATTGTGCCTCCGGTAACTCACTCACACGGCGAAACACAACGCTGTGGTTTACTCACGCCGGATTCACGATCAGCGCAGATCAACTGTTTTCTATTGTTTGACATATCCCGGCAGACAAAAAATATTATACAAGAAATATTCTATAATAGTGTAATAATATAAATAACAAGAAAGAAAAGTAATCGGGCCCCATCATGTCAGTTTTCTGTGAGGCTACTTTCGCATTTATAGTACCTATTAGTTTAGATCTCTGTGCCAATTTTCTTTTACGTGATTGGTCGTTGGCGTACGAGCAACCTCTGGCGACGCTAATTGCTTATCATATCATATCCCTGATGGTAAGCAAACAGCATCGCCTATAGACACCCGCAACGACGGAGGACTTACGAGTGCGTTGTCGACCTTTTGGGGATTAGGGATTTGGAGATTTTGGGAAAGGGCACGGATTGGGGAAGAGGAAGGATTGGGCCTCCGGTAACCTCACTCACACGATAAAACACAACTCTTTGGTTATTTGACGCCGGTTTTCTGTGAGGCCGTGGTATCACTCCGGTTGAGCCGACCCATTCGTGCCGAAGCATGACTCTCCCACACTTATCTCCACAAAGAAAAGACCCGAGGCACGAGGATAATATTTTTTCAACAAATGTGCGGTTGAAAAGCGTCATAATATAAATTTATTATCATAATTCATAACGTCATAACGTCATATAAATTTATTGTGAATTAGCTACTTGACATGTTTGTTTTATTGTTGACTAGCTCTTACCCGCGGCGTCGCTCCCGTCATTTGACTACCTACCCTACTCTACATACCCTACTCTACCTACACTACTCTACCTACCCTACTCTACCTGCCCTATTCTACCTAACATACTCTACCTACCCTACTCTACATACCCTACTTTACCTAACCTACTTTACCTACTCTATCCTTCTATGTCCTTCTCCTGGCTCTAAACTACCTCCCTGCCAATTTTCAGCTAAATCGGTTCAGCCGTTCTTGAGTTATAAGTGGAGTAACTAACACGACTTTCTTTTATATATATATAGATTTCTAGATTTACATAACATATGTAGTTTTATATATAAGTGTGGGAGAGCAATGCTTCGGCACGAATGGGTCGGCTCGACCGGAGTGATACTACGGCCTCACAGAAAACCGGCGTGAAACAACCACAGCGTTGTGTTTTGCCGTGTGAGTGAGGTTACCGGAGGCCCAATCTTTCCCCTCCCTCAATCCCTCCTCAATCCCTAAATCTCCAAATCCCTAATCCCTAAAAGGTCGGCAACGCACTTGTAAGTCCTCCGTTGCGGGTGTCCATGGGCGGCGCTGATTGCTTACCATCAGGTAATCCGTCTGCTCGTTTGCCGACCTATTACATTAAAAAAACAAAAAAAATATATATCTTTATAATATTCTACCATATAGCCCAAAAAAGCAGGTGCAGCTGGATGAGAATAGCAGAAGACAGACGGCACTGGTTGTCCCTGGAGAAGACCTTCACAATGTAGACAGGGTTCTAGCAGAGAAAAAAAAAACTCTTAACTGTTTTTATTTTATGCATACTATTTTCGTTTTTCCTAAACAATTGTACATTTATTGTGTGTAGCAAGAAATAAAAGGCTTTTTTTTATTTTATTTTATTTATTTATAGCCCAATAGTCCTGCATTATTGGATAGCCAACAAATATATAATAGATTAAAATCGTTTAAGAAGCATCTACGAGTCATATTCGACCCGTCATGTGCCATCCAAAACAAATAAATCAATTATACTTATACCATGTCTACTAGTCCATAGCAAGCCTTACCCATAACCTTATTAATTAAAAAAACCAATCAATTCAAAACCTTAAAGAACCCTGTAAGAAATTGTTATACTGATCCTAGGTTTAGAGTAACGACTGCACGACTGTCGAGGGTTCGATTCCCGCACGGAACCACTCTTTGTGTGATCCACAAATTGTTGTTCCGGGTCTGGGTGTGATGTGTATGTCAAATTGTATGTGTATGTTTGTAAACACGCCCACGATATAGGAGAAAATCCAAGTGTATGCCAACGGTTTTCTTTAAAAAAGGATATATTACTGTGGTTGGTTGGTCACTAAAATAAAAACATTTTCAATTTTTACCACATTTCACAATAGTCCTGCATCAACCTGTGATTGTCCTTGGGTGGTGATTACAGGCCGATGTGCCATCACATTTAAATTAAAATTGTTCAACGGACCTCTGCGAGTTGGCTCCGGCCCCTCGTACGCCTTCCAAAGGTCCGGGATCCTGTGGTCCCTTGAAAGGAAAAGAACAAATCAATTTAAAAAGAAATTGTCAGTCACATCACTTATCATCAGCCTATAAGTGCCCACTGCTGAGCAAAGGGCTCTTCTCACACGGAGAAGTGAAGGCATGGTGATTAATTTTCAACATTACCTAGAGACTGATTATTGATTATATTTAAGACATGGACTTATAAATTCTAATTATAAGAATGAAATCGCCAATCCGCTTTGAGCAAGCGCGACGATTAATGCTCAAACCTTCTCCGTATGAGAAGAGGCCTTTGCTCAGCAGTGGGCACTTATTGGCTGACGATGATATGATGCCATAATGTTGTACATAAAAATAATTGGAGTGTTAGACAAAGGATTAATTATGGACATCGTCGTACACAGCAAAGTGAACTTTTAAAATACAACTTTTTTTAGGAGAGAAGTCTTTTTGTGAGGGGTTTTATCATCAAATGACTTCTCCTGCCCAGGATGGAGCCGGAGGGTGCTTTTTTTATTGGGACAAGCCCGACGCAACCTCCTAAACCACTGCAACTCCTGTAAGCCAGGATCTACAGTAGATACAATCATGAAAACACCGGAACACTGAAGTCCGACGACCTTGCAACGAAATAAATCAGAAGATATTATTTGAGGAGACGAAAAAACTAAATATATAGTTTCCACTTCCCGCAATTTAGGTAATGCTGGAGACAGAATGACTTAAGCCTTAAAGGAACTGGGAGAAGCCCAGCCACCAATCACTATGGTTTTTTTTTTATGGTTATAGTAATGGGACCTATGTCTGAGCTATCTGTGAGCGAGAGGGTGTGTCAGACTCTTACTGACCCCCTGCTGGTCTATGCTGAAGCCGCGGTGCCTTATTGCGCTTACCCCGCAACCCTGGCTGAACATCAGCTCTTAGGGCCCCGTCTGTGGTGGTCTATTGCCTCATTGAGGCGCGCGCGGACCGCTACGCGCCGTACGCTTTGAGAGAAGATAAAGGAACTTCTTGTTTAGAAAAAGTTTTTTTTTTTTAATCCAGTAAACACAATAATAGCTCTATACTACTAGAAAGTTCTCAAAACATTATAAAAATTGTATCCTCGTAGCGAAGCGAAAGCCAATATACTTATAAAAAAAAACAAAACGAAATCGGTTACCTACACTTTCAAATAATTTAAAGAAAAAACTACGGATGAAAAACGTCACTTTTTACAAACAAATTCATATGCACATACGACTTTTTGTAACTAAACATTATTCCGACGAAAAAGTGGTATACCATTTTCGAGACCGGATTAAAATAGTCGGAGGACGAAAACGCCATATCCTTCACCAAAACCCCTATACACATAAGACCTTTTGTCATTTTGTTAAAATCGCGCAAAAGTAGTATACCATATTTTGTTAAGAGTTTGTAAAACGTCGTATGTACATTGATAATGTATGGGACTTAAGTCGTTTTGTAGTTGGAAGGCTTAGTTTTTGTAATTGAAATTCACAAGGCAATTCCTTAATATAGGTGAACGGTTCAATTCGTACGTTCTGTGAATAGCTAAAATATAGCTTTTAAAGTAGATGTAATTAACATAATGTTAAAAAAATGTGTACCGTGAATTTATCACCACTGACATAGTGATACCACGACGTAAGTGTGGGAGCGCCATGCTTCAGCACGAATGGGTCGGCTCGACCGGAGTAATACCACGGCCTCACAGAAAATTGGCGTGAAACAACCACAGTATTGTTTCGTCCTGTGAATGAGGTTACAGGAGGCAAAATATTCCTCTCCCCCAATCCTTAAATCTCGACAACGTCGGCAACGCAACTATGTTGTTGCGGGTGTCCATGGGCGGCGCTGATTGCTTACCATCAGGTAATCCGTCTGCTCGTTTGCAGACGTATCACATAAAAAACCGTTAACTCTTCAAGTGGCTAGGCTAAGGCTGGGCTGCTGCTCCTGCACGCTGCTGTGCAACGTGTCGAATTCCCATACGAAACAACACATTGTGTGAAGTTGTACTTGGGGTTTACTTATTGGACGGCAACGCACTCTTATCTACTCCGTTGATGCGGGTCTCCATGGGCGGCGATGATTGCTTACCATCAGGTAATCCGTCTGTCGTTTGTAGTATGTCGTAAAAAATCTCAGTCATTAAATACAAATCTAGATAGTTATAATCACTATTGCATCTACTATTATATTATATTATATTATATTATATTATATTATATTATATTATATTATATTATATTATATTATATTATATTATATTATATTATATTATATTATATTATATTATATTATATTATATTATATTATATTATATTATATTATATTATATTATATTATATTATATTATATTATATTATAATATTATAATAATATAATAATATTATAAAGTTGTAGAGTGTGTTCATTTGAACGCGCTTATCTCCGAAACTGCTGGTTCGAATTGAACAATTATTTTTGTGTTTGTTACTCCATTTATCGAGGAAAGCAATCCAAACTAATATTATATTCGGGGGTCGGCGTCGGGGATCTAGAGATGATCTCCGGCCACCGTAAGCGCGGGTCTGCGGACGGCGCGTAAGGGTAGCTCGCCGCCCAACCAGAACCAGGTCCGAGCGTACGGCACGTAGCGTTCCGCGCGCGCCTCAAAGACCCAATAGACCACCACAGACGGGGCCCTATAGGGCTGATGTTCAACCGGTGTTGCGGGGCAAGCGCAATGAGTCACCGCGACCTCGGCCCAGAGCAGGAGAAGGAACAGGGAGGTTTTTAGTCCATTTATCGAGGAAAGCTATCCAAACTAATTTTATAAAAACAAAAGTAACTTTGTCTGTCTGTCTTTTCTTCACACCTAAATTACTAAACGGATTTCTGTGAAATTTGGTACAGACATAGTTTGGAACTCGAGAAAGGACATAGGATAGTTTTTACACCAGAAATCCGCAGGAAGTGACTATTCCACGCGAACGGAGTCGCGGGCAAAAGCTAGTAGACTATAAAACATCACACTACGATATGTGGGAGCTGAGCAGCAGGTGAGACCGCGGGACAGTAGCTAGTGTGGCAATAATATTCCGAGTCACTGATTAAGTATAGATGACCTGTGAACCATGGCATCCAGTAGCTTGACAACGAATGTACCAAATAGGTTTTAAGTAGATATACAGCTTTGTACTGGTTCATTCCTGGGTTAATCCTACTAATATTATTAATGTGGTAGTTTGTTACAATGTAAGTATGGATGAAAGAAAGAATAAAACAATATTTAACTAAAAAAAACCGACTTCAAAAAGTAAACTAAAAAGCAAAAAATTAACACACACGTTTTCATTTAGTTAAATAGAAAATAATATTTAATAACTACCTATTTTATTATCTTGAAGTCGGTGCCAAGTAAAACAATAATAGTGTAAAGATATTACCTACATACCTCTTGCTAGTTTTATGATTAGTAGGTACCGATCAATATATTTTTCTAATACTGTTGTTGTTTGGTATGTAGCATTTACTTGGCACCGACTTCAAAATTATAAAATAGTTAGGAGTATAGGATAGGAGATATCGGCGAACAAACACAAAAAAAACACAATAAGAAGGTTTAAAAAGACAGAAAATAAAAAACAAAATTAAGCAGAGTGCCTAATGATAGTTAAACAGATTTTGACTTTCACTCAGGGTTATCAAACATGTCATAAGAGACCGGCCGCCGTCTCCTTCTTCTGTGAAGCAGTTATGCTCGCAAAGGAGGAGGCGGAGCGCGTGAGGGAACTATCTTCCTCGCGCCCCAGCCGCCGCAGTAGGCGACATTCCGGGCGTCGGGGATTTATAGATGATCTCCGGTCACCGTAAGCGCGGGTCTGCGGACGGCGAGTAAGGGTAGCTCGCCGCCCGACCAGAACCAGACCCGAGCGTACGGCGCGTAGCGTTCCGCGCGCGCCTCAAAGAGCCAATAGACCACCACAGACGGGGCCCTATAGGGCTGATGTTCAACCGGTGTTGCGGGGCAAGCGCAATGAGTCACCGCGGCCTCGGCCCAGAGCAGGAGAAGGAACGGGGGTTTTTAGTCAGTACGAGTCTGACACTCCCTCCCGCCCGGCCCTGGGCGGGAGAAGTCATTTGATGATTTTCCCCTCACAAAAAAAAGAACTCCACAAAGCACCAATCCGATACTGTATCAGAAAATTTTCCACTTCCCTGCCTATCAATTAAAACTTGAGACAGGAAATTCCGGAAAAACAATTAGGTAATTATATTGAATTATTATCTTGAACAATACCTAGATAGGTACATTAATGTGAAATTATATATTACCGATTATGTTTTTGATCAAACCGCGCTTTTAGCCTGATCATTATGATAGATTGATACAATAATTACCAAGCGATGCGTCTGAAATATAGACAACGACCTTTAATTTTGATTAAATAATTATATTTTTTATCACTCATATCCTTTTATATATAAGAAACTAGCTATTGCACGGTTTTACCTGCAGCTCGACTCCTATTGATCGTAGCGTGATGTTTTATAGCCTATTGTAGCTATCTATCAGTGTAATAATTTTGGCAATCTGACCAGCGGTTCCAAAGATTACCCTGCACATACTAAACTTAAAAAAATTAACGTTTTTTTTTTGTTATAAGTTTATGGGTTTTTGGGTAGGAAACGAGCCAACGGAAAACCTGATGGTAAGCAATCAGCGCCGCCCGTGGACACCTGTACCACCAGAGGAGCTACTAGTGCATTACCGACCTTTTGGGGATAAAGGGTTCGGAGGTTTTGGAATTAGGCAAGGATTGGGCCTCCGGTAACTTCACTCACATGGCGAAACACAACGCTGTGGTTGTTTCACGCCGGTCTTCTGTGAGGCCGTGGTATCACTCCGATCAACCAGACCCATTCATGCTGAAGCAGGGCAGGCATCCGCTTACCACGAAAATCGTAATTTTACCATCTACTATAACCTATTCTATTCCGAAAAGAAGTCTTAAAGTTTTGACTGATTAGGATCAAGCCGTAATCGTATAAGTATAAAATTATCAATTATTCATTAATAGGCAATCTATCAATGTTAGAAAGACGTCAATTATATGACGAATGACCAATAATCACATCTTTATGAGAATCTAAGATTTTTATCTTCTTTATGGACATGTTATTAAAAGGGTTCTAGACTATCGGCTTAGTCTGGTGATTGGAAATTGATTTCTACATTGAAGAAAATTACTACATACTATATTGAATTATGACGTCATTGTATTTTTGCGTGATATATTTTATAAAAATTAGCTTTAAAAATTATAAATTTAAAATTTAAAAAACCCCCGACATTAAATATAATATTCTTTTAAAAAGTAATAATTAATAGAAAACGTGGCATTGGGGGACCGATCCAAACATTTTATTATCAACTAGGTACATATTTTTATTTCGTCGGGGGTCTAATTTATTTTTTTATTTTATACTTTTTATGGGTATTTTATATCATTTTCTCTTGAGTAAGAAGTAAGTCATCAACATTCCCTCAATCCCTTTCAGTGCGCTTTCATTTGAGACCCCACTCGAGTATATTTGCAGACCTTCGGTTACCCTTCCCCACTTACCCCCCCCCCCTCCCATAACTTCTGAACGGCCCAACCGATTTTCGTCAAACATGTTCAAGAACACTCGCACGTAAGTCTTAATGTATTAAAATTTAGTAATTGAAATCGCTTCCCCCTTCAGGCTCCAGGATGCCACAGACAGACAGACAGACAGACAAGTCAAACTTATAACACCCCTCTTTTTCAAAAGTTCAGTGTATCTATCTATACTAATTTATTTTACACCTAGGAAACTACTCAATCGCACTATTGTACCACGACCTTGAGTAGGAGAAGGAACGGGTGGGTTATTAGCCAATAAAAGTCTGATACACCCTCTCGCCTCACCCAAGAGAAGACATTTGATGATTTTCTCCCACGAAACAAAAATAGTTCAGCCCTTTCCTTTTTTCGAAAAGGACCTTTTTGAGCTAGAGAGGGTGGGATTTGGCACCCAAAGGTTGGGTTACAGAGAAAAAATGGACAAGAGTCACTTCAGAGCAGCCTTTTTTGTATCATAAGTCGGCAAACGAGCAAGCGGACGGATTACCTGATGGTAAGCAATCAGCGCCGCCCATGGACACTCGTAATACTAAAGGAGTTACTATTTTTTTTTTATGTAATGGTCGGCAAACGAGCAGACGGATTACCTGATGGTAAGCAATCAACGCCGCCCATGGACACCCGCAACGGAGGAGTTACGAGTGCGTTGCCGACCTTTTAGGGATTAGGGATATGGAAATTTAAGGATTGAGGAGGTATTGGGGGCGGGGAAGGATTGGGCCTCCGGTAACCTCACTCACACGGCGAAACACAACGCTGTGGTTGTTTCACGCCGGTCTTCTGTGAGGCCGTGGTATCACTCCGGTGCCAAAGCATGGCTCTCCCACACTTAAAGTTGCGTTAAGTTAAGTGCGTTGCCTCTCGGATTAAGGTTCAGGTGGAAGGATGGGCTTCCAGTAACCTCACTCACGCTGAAACACAATATGGCTCTGTCACAATTAAATTAAAACTTGGGAACAAAACATCGGAAGTGCGTGAGTAAGGTAGCTTAGTCAGAAACCAGAAGTGTCTTTGGATTAATCTTCGGTTATCATACATTGTCCTAGTTGACAGTATACTCGAGTGGTTTGTCAGTAGCACATTTAGGATATAGGTTTATGTAAGTTTCTCGGTAAAATGATCAAATGCTTATAGTGGTTAGGTAATCTACAGGGTGTAAAAAGACACTTAACGAAGCCGTTAACTACGCATACTGCAGTTCTAAGTGTTCTAACTAAGTAGCTTTACGCTAAAATTATCACTGGGAAACACCTTTTATTTTTAGATATCAAAAAATAATTATTTTAACTAAAATTCGCGGGTTACTCACGTGTAAATGATGAGAAAAGCTCTACTAGTTTCGAACCACAGTAGGCTGCGCGACGTCGCCGCGTCCGCGCACGCTGCTCATGAGGAAGAACCCCTCTGTGGTTCGAAACTAGTAGAGCTTTTCTCATCATTTACACGTGAGTAACCCGCGAATTTTAGTTAATTTAGTATGTCTCACGATAGTTATTATATAAAATAATTATTTTATTGCGCGCAATGTAAAGCAAACGGGCTTCGTGTCATTGTGTGCCTAGGTTCACAACTTAGCATGAAAACGCTGAGATAAGTACGTAGGTCGACGTTTTACTTCGCAACAACAAAACAATTCTGTAAAATAAAAATCCTACTGAGATGCACGATGTTTTTTGTGCGGGTCTGCATTTATTTATTACGTACATTACTGTTCGTCTTCGAATACGTAATTTATTTAGAAAATCGAAAATTCAGGTAATGTTTGTTTGGAAAAAAGTTTTGTAATAATACTTAGAAATCGATTGCGCAAAAAATAATAATTTAAAAATGCATCCTTGACCTTCAATATCTCGAGAACCAGTGGAGTCCCAGCTGTGGTCTTAAAGAAAAAAATTATCCAAATAATGGGTAGAATACGTGGCTTTCGACTTCGTTAAGTGTCTTTTTACACCCGGTATATCAATGCTAAATCTCATTAATATAAATGTGGTAGTCATGTAAAATAAGCTATTAACCATTGCAATACTACAGACTGGAGAATGATGAAAGAAACAATAACTAAATACAAGTTTTCTTTTTGTGAGGGGAAAATCATCAAATGACTTCTCCCGCCCAGGGTCAGGCAGGAGGGAGTGTCAGACTCTTACTGACTAAAAACACCCCCGTGCCTTCTCCTGCTCTGGGCCTACGTGGCGGTGCCTCATTGCGCTTACCCCGCAACCCCGGCTAAACATCAGCCCTAAAGGGCTCCGTCTGTGGTGGTCTATTGGCTCTTTGAAGCGCGCGCGGAACGCTGCGGCTACGCTACGCTTGGATCTGGTTCTGGTCGGGCGGCGAGTTATCCTTACTCGCCGTCCGCAGACCCGCGCTTACGGTAGCCGGAGATCGTCTCTTGATCCCCGACGCCCGGAGTGTCGCCTGCTGCCGCGGCTGGGGCGTGAGGAGGAGAATTAACTCCCTCATGGGCTCCGCCTCCTTACTAATACCCCTTACCAGTGAGTGACTGGCTAAAATTCACATTGCTTGATTTTGAACCCTAACGGTGGATGCTACGGGCTGCTCATGGCCTCTTTCCCGCTAGATGGCGTTGAAGTCAGTATGTTCGGTTTTATTTTATTTTGGGTACGTTTCATCAATAAGAAACTCTCCTTAAACCTCCGGGCCACCATGACACATCATAGCAATATACGCCTCCATTTCATATTTCAACCTTATCTGAATACATTACACAGATAAGTATACTTTGATGAGCGTCTTGTCTTGATAATTATAAGAAGGTTGAATGTTTATAATAAAAAGTCAATAAATACTTACCTTGACGACTGAGCTAATATTTATCATACTTTTATTTTTTAATGATAATAGATTATAATGATAATGATATTGATATTATGATGACATTATTGCGGAGTTTGATATAAGTAGGTACGTTGCGATTATAATTATACGTGTGTGCGACACGCCTCTTTTCTTTGTTGATGCTTACTTTGTTTGCCCCTTTTTTAAAGCCCAGTAATGATGACTGACTAGTTCTAAGGATAAAACAGTGGTTTCTGTTTTTCCTTAATCGACGCGACTGATTAAATTTGATTTGCTTAACAAAATTATATTCTTTCTTTTTTGTAAATCATCATTTTAGAGTGAAATATAATTAGGTAATTAATGATGATACCTACATTTGAACTAAACGTTATGGTAATAAAAAAAAGTAATAAATACAATTAGTGTTTTGGGGTAGAAAAAAAAGCCAAATGATTGTATGCTCAAAGCCTGAAATTTTATAATAAGGTATGCAAATGAGTTGGATAAGTAAATTAAATAATTAAGGCCCACTGATTTGTTTAATAAAAAAAATATGAAAGTCCTAACTAAATTAGTTATGTTCTTCTATTTTGAAATAATCCATATTGTATAATTTAAAATAAATAATGAATCCCAACTTATTTATTTTCTACTCTCTTACTATGAATGTATCCGAACGAATTAAACGTCAACTACATAGTGATGTGAACGATCGAAAAAGTATGTCTATATTATCGATATCATTAATCGATTTAATCAAATCCTCTTTCAATCAAGTGTCACGTGTTAACAATTTAAAATAATTCAACCGTATTACTTGAATTTAGTTATATAAAACTATTTATACCTATATTATTTATACGTATCAGTATAAATAGTATTATCTAGTGAGTGATATATGTAACGTTATTTTATAATTAATCCACAAATAAAAGTATATCAATATATATTAGTTTAACATGCCAAAGCCATAACACACAATGCTAATTCATATATTATTTACCTATAGATTTTAATAATTATTGTATTGAATAGTTCGGAAATTCTTACAGGTAGATGCGTCTACTGAAACGAACCCCCAAAATTAAATTACCTACTTGGCTTAGACCCGTGGTTTCATTTCAATTGCCGACATTCTCATAATGTCGAGAAAAACGAAAGTTTACTGTAAATAATAATAAAAAGAATCGATTCTCGTTGTGCTCGATTAGATAATTGATAATACGATAACCGATTTGTAGGTACCGCTAACTACCACAACACTAAAATTGCGTTGACTTGACATTTTAGTTGTCACCTCATTGATCACGGTGAACTGAGCCCAATCTCGAGTTTGTAAACAAAACATATAAGAAATAGGTAGCAAAAATTAACAAATCAACTCAATCAAAAAGTGGAAAATACAAATTTAGTTACTATTATAAATGTTATAAGTGTCTGACATATTTATTTACTCGTTTATAGTGTAAAACTTAAGTTTTTAATAATCAAAATGTCTGATGTCGAAGTTGAAGTTCCTTCTACGTTTAAGAAAAGAAATCTCAAAAACAGAGGCGGTAGGAAACGTAAAACATCTAGTTCTGAAGGTAAAGTATATGTTGAAGTGCGTTAAATTGGAATTAATAGAGTAAAACATTGCGAACTCAATTGTTAATTTTGAGGTTATGTTTGTGATTATTTGACTAAATAAAAATAGGTTGTATGAGGATTTTAATAGTAACTGTGACTGTTTTTGATGTTGTTATTATATAGATTTTAACTAACTTAAGCATATCAGTGTTTTTTATTCTATCTTATATAAGAAACCATCTTTTTATGAAATGTATTATTTGCAACTGGACCATATTTTGAAAGATGGTTTAAACAACGCCATGTCCTGCGCTAGCGAAGGATTAGCCATGCCATAGCTATGGATGTATGTATATATGTTTTTAGAACCTATCTGTGTTTGATTCAAACGTTGAAACTTCAAGAGGGTCCACTATTACTCCTCATTCTTTTCTTTATTTATTTTTAGTACACATATTATAAACATTTCAAACATAGCAGTCAGTAATAGAAAGACTTTTTAGGTTTTTTTGTTTTTACTTGCAATAAACTAGTGCTTGACTGCGATCCCATCTGATGGTAAGCAGTGATGCAATCGTTATAATAACCACCTATTTATGACTTCTTGTACATTAATTTTTTGTAAAAACTTAATAATCCTTTACGAATTCCAGAGAAAAACAGTTCAGACTCGGATGAGCAGACCGTTGTGCTGCCTACGAAGCGTCCACAGAAGAGTAATCCAAACATACAGAGTACTGGAGGTGCCAAGAAGTCTAAGCCAGAGATAGCTGATGATGCAAGTGATAACAGTGATGAAGATAAGGCTAGTAATTGTGATTGTTTTTTGTTTAAAATACATATTATTATTTAAAACTTTAAGTGTGGAAGAACTATGCAATGGACCGGCTTGCCCGGAGTAATACCACAGCGTAAACGAAAACCTGTGTTAAATACACACAGCCTTGTATTTTACCTTGTGAATGAGGTTATCGTAGGCCCAGTTCTCCACAGAATGGGGGTGGCATCCTCTATTCTCAACCTAACAACGCACAAGAGGCTGGCAACGCACTTGTAGTAACTTTGTATTTCTATGCCCATTAGGTAATCTGGCTGCTTGTTAGTCAACCTATGATACAAAAAAAATATTATAATGTATCGCAAAATGTGTTGGTAAGCGCATAACTCAATAATGCTGGGACAAATTTTGCCATTCTTTTTCTTTTGGTATGTTTATATTGGTTCTTATGAAAGATAAATTTTTACCATATCACTGTATTGTATTTTCATGTTTATTATTAATATTTACATATATTTATTAAAATTACTCTAAAATTACATTTTTAAATATAACTATAAAATAAAATAAAATAATATTTGAAAATATTATTATAAAAGTAGGAGCCAGCCGGCAGCGGGAGCAAGGTCCAAGCTACCGGCGGTTAGGGCTCCAGAGACAGGAACCTCCTCACAATACGTGCCGTTTCAAGGAGGACTGCCTTTTGTATGAGGCCCTTGATCCATCCGCCTAACGTCAGCCTCTTAAGGTGGTTGTCGAGGCTTTTGGGGACTAACCCATTTGCCGACACAACTATCGGCACAACGATAGCCGAGTCCACACTCCACATGCCAACAACCTCGTGAGCTAAGTCAAGATATTTCAATTGTTTATCTTTCTCAGCTTTCACGAGGTTCTCGTCATGAGGAATGGCAACATCGATTATCGTCGTGCGACGCGCTAGTCGGTCTACCACCACTATATCAGGCTTATTGGCTACAATAGTCCTGTCTGTGATGATAGACCGAGCCCAGTACAATGTGATATGGTCTTTTTCGAGAACTGAGTCGGGCACATACTTGTAGTACGCTAATAAATATATTGTTGTCTATACTAAAGTTGCATTTTGCATTCTAAGTTAATCTCCCTGAGGTTGACCGGAGACAATGACAATCAATAGAAAATTAATAATAGTTGTAGATAAAATTGGGAAATACCGACACTCGTCGTTTGCTAGGCAGATTATTAGACACCCGAGCCTAGTAAACAATATATCTATACTTACATATAAACAATCCAATGTTCTAATTCCAGTTAAAACAGCGGACAACACTATCGGTACAACAGCAGCGGGAAAATGCGACGGCAACTTATGAACTGGATACTGAACATGACCGGGATGCCCAGGCTATCTTCGAGAAGGCGCAGAAAATTAATGAAGAACTCCAGGGACAGGCCGATGATAAGGTATGTTTATGCGTTTCTACAGTGATTTCGTCTACAGTAGGAAAATGTTAAAAGTGTATATATTTTTTTTTTGTGAGGTGAAAGTCATCAAAATGAATGAGGGAGTGTCAGACTCTTACTGACTAAAAACCCCCCTGTTCCTTCTCCTGCTCTGGGCCGAGGTCGCCTCATTGCGCTTACCCCGCAACCCCGGCTGAACATCAGCCCTTTAGGGCCCTGTCTGTGGTGGTCTATTGGCTCTTTGAGGCGCGCGCAGACCGCGTGTATATAAATGTGTATTAGCGCAGCATATACAGTACGGCCGCCAGTATCTTGGCAAGTCTGAACTCTGAAGTTAGCCGTTTGTCTGCGCAATGAATCTTTTAGGAACAAAATTGTGTACTGCGCAGCTAATCGGCTAACTTCAGACTCGCCAAGATAAGTTGACGGTATTGTAATCTACTAGATTTTGCCCGCGACTTACACATATTTTTCACGCACGCCACGCACTTTTAGCAAGTTATTTAATGATTTTTCCCACCTCTTACCTACACTTAAATCCATAATCGTTTCAGGTTTACCGTGGTATGAACAATTACGCTCAATATTACAAGAAGCGTGATACAGCGGCCGGCAACGCGAGCTCAGGGCTTGTGAGAAAAGGGCCCATCAGAGCCCCTGCTAATCTAAGAGCTACTGTCAGGTAAGACTTTGTTTTTTTTATTGGTTAGGTCGGCAAACGAGCAGACGGATTACCTGATGGTAAGCAATCAGCGCCGCCCATGGACACCCGGAACAACAATAGAGTTACGAGAGCGTTGCCGACCTTTTGGGGATTGGGGGAGAGGACGGATTTGGCTTCCGGTAACCTCACTCACACGGCGAAACACAACGCTGTTGAGCTTATACTAGCTACTCCCGCGCGGTTGTGGTTTCACCCGTCGCTCGGCTCCATTTAATTCTATTGTGATGTTTTATAGCCTATAGCACTCAGGAACATTGTAGCTATCTATCAGTGAAAGAATTTTGGAAATCCGACCAGCGGTTCCAAAGATTACCCACTTCATACAAACTTACAAATTTTACCTCTTTATAATAATATTATAGTATAGACTAGATTTTGTCCGCGACTTTGTTGCGTGCAGTAGTGACTTCCTCCAGATTTTTGATTCTCTTTTTTCTTCTTTCTCCTTCTAAGAAGAGGTCTTTGCTCAGCAGTGGACACTTATAGGCTTATTGTGAATGATATGTAACTGTGATATTTATTTAATTTCAGATGGGACTACCAACCGGATATTTGTAAAGATTACAAGGAGACCGGCTTCTGTGGTTTTGGAGGTAAGTTCATTTTCAACACTGGCCTGCATTTGCCGCTATCACGCCTGGTGGTAAACGATGATGCGACCTATGATGGAGCACGTCTACCCATAAGCAACCTATTCACTCGGGCCTTGAAGACACCCAGGTTATATACCCTTCGGGGAACACAGACTCTTGAATTCCAATCCTTAGCTTTTCTGATGATGAAAATTTTAGAAGGATCCGTCTCTCGTCTAACAATTTTCCAATATTATTTTGATAGATCTGTAACCTTTAGAGATTTTCTAGTTGGCCATATCAATATATTTTTTTATGTAAAAGGACATACGGGTTGCCTGATGGTAAGCAATCAGCGCCGCCCATAGACAGCCTAAACAACGAAAGAATTACGAGTGCGTTGCCGATCTCTTAGGGATTAGGATTTTGGGGATTTAGGTATAGGGGGAGGGGCAGGATTGGGGCTCCAGTAACCTCACTTACACGGTGAAATAACGCTGTGGTTGTTTCACGCCGGTTTTCTGTGAGGCCGTGGTATCACTCCGGTCGAGACGACCCATTCGTGCCGAAGCTTAGCTCTCCTACCCTTATCAGTGACTAGCTACTGTCCCGCAGTATCACTTCTGCTCAGCTCCTATAGATCATAGCATGATGTTTTATAGCCAAGAGCCTCACTGACTAACAAACACAAAAAATATTATTCAATTTCAACCAGTAGTTTCAAACAAGAGAACTCTTTAGCTTTATAATATTAGTTGATTTTGATTCTGACTAAGCAATCGTGGTGGTTTTTTGCTCATCCTTATGGGAAGAGGCCTTTGCTCAGCAGTAGACATGTATAGGCTGATGATGATAATGTCTATATATTTTCAGACTCCTGCAAGTTCCTCCACGACCGATCAGACTATAAACATGGATGGCAGTTGGAACGGGAGGAGACGGAGGGCGGAGGGCCGGCTGGAGACTCCGATTATGAAGTGGACAGTGATGATGAACTGCCTTTTCGATGCTTCATATGTAGGAACAGCTTCACTGATCCTGTTGTCACTAAGTAAGTTTTAATATCATCACTAGCTTTGGCCCGCGATTCCGTTCGCGTGAAATAATGACTTCCTGCAGATTCTTGGTATAAAAACTATCCTATATCCTTTCACGAGTTCCAAACTATGTCTGTACAAAATATCACAGATATAGGTACAGTAGTTTAGGCGTGAAGAAAAGACAGACAGACAGAGTTACTTGCGCATTTATAATATTAGTACAGAAGATTGGTAGGAATACCATGAGTAGGTACATCTTAGGTGGCGTTCATAATAATATGATCAGAATACTGAAAGGTCACACGTTGTCAAAATGCTACGGTAGGTAGGTAAGTATCCGGTATACTTACTTGTAAAAAGACACTTAACGAAGCCGAAAGCCACGTATTCTACCCATTATTTGGATTATTTTCTTTAAGACCATAGCTGGGACTCCACGGGTTCTCGAGATATTGAAGGTCAAAGATGAAGAAGAATTTTTAAATTATTATTTTTTGCGCAATCGAATTCTAAGTATTATTTCAAAACTTTTATCCAAACAAACATTACCTAAATTTTCGATTTTTCTAAATAAATTACGAATTTGAAGTTACGAACAGTAATGTACGTAATAAATAAATGCAGACCCGCACAAAAAACATCGTGCATCTCAGTAGGATTTTTATTTTACAGAATTGTTTTGTTGTTGCGAAGTAAAACGTCGACCTACGTACTTATCACAGCGTTTTCATGCTAAGCTGTGAACCTACTGTGTTTGCTTTACATTGCGCGCAATATTTTTTTTTTTTTTGATACCTTAAAATAAAAGTCGCTTCCCAGTGATAATTTTAGCGTAAAGCTACTTAGTTAGAACTGCAGTATGCGTAGTTAACGGCTTCGTTAAGTGTCTTTTTACACCCTGTATGTAACGTGTGACTACCCTCCTTTTGCTTTGTCGTAGTCGGGTAAAAAACTATGAAGTGATTGATATATTTGCTACTTTCTGTAGCATGCCCGGTGATAAATAAATTATTTTTCTTTCTTTCTTTCAGATGTAAACACTATTTCTGTGAAAAATGTGCCCTAGAAAACTACAAGAAGACAACTCGGTGTTTCATATGCAATGCGCAAACTAGTGGCGTCTTCAACCCAGCTAAGGAGTTGGAGGCTAAGCTGACAAGGAAACAGAGTGATGATGAAGATAATGATGATGATGATGACGATGATGATGATGATTGATCAATAAAGATGATTAAAATAATATTGTGTTTATTTTTCTGTACCTAGTTGCTTCTATGACAGTAAAATAGGGTCAAGAAATGTTTAAGTGTGGGAGAGTCATACTTCGGCACGAATGGGTCGGCTCGACCGGAGTGATACCACAGCCTCACAGAAAAACGGCGTGAAATAACCAAAGATTTGTGTTTCGCCGTGTGAGTGAGGTTACCGGAGACCCAATCCTTCCCCTGCCCTAATCCCCAAAAGGTCGACAACGCACTCGTAACTCCTCCGTCGTTGCGGCTGTCCATGGGCGGCGCTGATTGCTTTCCATCAGGTAATCCGTTTGCTCGTTTGCCGACCTATCACATAAAAAAATAAATATTTCTTGTACATGAACTAAATAGTGAGTGTCTGTTTTTGAATAGAAACTATCGTTATTCTTTTTAGTACATTTTGTATGTATCATCATCATATCAGCCACAGGACGTCCACTGCTGAACATAGTCCTTCCCCATTGACTTCCAGATAGGCCGGTTGGAAGCGACCTGCATCCAGCGGCTTCCTGCGACCTTAATCAGGTCGTCTGTCCACCTTGCGGGTGGACGTCCTACGCTGCGCTTGCCGGTACGTGGCCTCCACTCGAGAACCTTTCTGCCCCAGCGGCCGTCGGTTCTACGCGCTATGTGCCCTGCCCATATATGTATGTATATCGTGATACATTTAAAATAACGGCTTACTAACATGAATTAACTGCGAAAAGCTCTACTACTTTCAAGTCACAGCGGGGCTTTAGAAGAAAAAAAGCATAGAGTTGGGTCTGTCGATATTCGGGAACTTTTGTTTTATTTAACCGCGAAATAATGTCAGGTAATTACATAATTTTATAATGACCAACCTTTTTCTTATCCTGAATGGGGATGGTGATTAATTATTCCCAAATCACCACTCGGTTAAGTTACATGTTCATTAACTATTATATCGTAGGTATACGGGGATAATGAAATAATCAGCGAAAAATTAACAAGTCTGATAGCCAGATTTTTACACGGGCATGTAGAAAAAACTAGAGTATGCAGTCAATTTCCTTTTAATCGATTTGTTCGGTCATTATTTATAATTTGTAATAAAATATCGATTTGCAATCGGTAGCCATTTTTGTATACCTACTCAACTATATTGTAATGCCGGCCGCTGGCGGGGAAATACATTCGCAATGGGTAAGTTTTTTTTGTGTATTTAGACGATAATTTTTATCAACAATGTCAGCGTATAGTTCAATAATCGTCGACAGAGAATATTTTGACAGAATTTGCTATAATCCCCATACCTGGCACTCCTGGCAGACGGGTTGGGGATCGTAGCTACATCACCAGTATCTTAGCAATCGAGCCAACTTAGTAATGTACCGAATAATTTGTATGAGTAACTGATTTAAAAGAGTAGGTTAACCATGGAGTTTCTTGCTCATTCTTCTCTAAATCTACACTTTGGAACGAGCAAATAGCTTCACTAAGAGGACTGAACGACAGACCGACACTTTTTATCTTTGACGTTCAAAAGTACCTACCTGTGAAGGTCTTATTGATTTTGACTCTGACTTTGTCAGCACTAAAGTGCCTACGGCTAAGCAAATGCCTCTTCTCACACTGAGAAGATTAATTGAGCCACCACGCTTGCTCAAGGCGTATTGGCGATTTCAAACTTAATTTTAGAAATTGCAATTCCAGGTTTCCTCACGATGTTTTCCTTCACCGTATGGCAGTGGTGTCAAATAAGCCACATTAGTACTAGCCAGGTTTCGAACCCGAACCCTCCTGCTCGAGAAGCGGGTTCCTGTAGTCTAGGTTTAAACCACTGAGTAAGGTTTTGTATTCTGAATCTTAATACATTAAATGGTGGAGAAATTTAGTATTAGCAATGCACGTGTGGTACCCACTCGTAAGCCATAGCGGATCGCAGTACTAAAACAAATCGAATATGATTGTCAACAATCAGCAGCAGTTTATTACTTATTCTTAGAAAAAAATGTATGGTACATAACTATCTCTAAAATTATTATTATTAAGTAGAAACTCTTTCTAATTTCTATAGGTACCTACTATTTTCCTATTTGAAATGCATCATATACCTACCTCCTTATTACAAAACAAGATTCAACTTTCGTCTCGATTTAAAAGGTAGGTGACCTTTGTTGCCTCGCCTTAACCTTCTTTGTGTGAGAAGAGGCCTTTGCTCAGCAGTGGGGACTAAATCACTGATAATGATGATGAAGTGTTTAACCATGCTTCATGGTGGATATCACATCCAAACGCACGAAACATATAACCAAGATATAACCAAGATGTCTTCAAGGCCCGAGTGAATAGGTCGCTTATGGGTAGGCGTGCTCCATCGTAGGTCGCATCACCGCTTACCACCAGGCGTGGTAGGGTTTGTGACGTAGCAGTCAACCATTAGTTCATTCGAATATAAACTGTATCTCTGGAGAGTAGGAGGTATTAATAAACGGTACGTGTGACCATTAACATCTTGTTTGATTTGTCTAAATCCCGTCCTTACATGGCGACCCTGCCATTTAAGGTTCGGTGTCGATTTCCGGACTCTGTAGATCGCGTAGTAAAACAATGGTACAAATAATTATATTGCGTTACTGTACGGACAAAGTGGATTTGGTGCATAAAACTAGCAATGGGAAAATCGCCGAGTAGAGAAGAAATTGTAATCGCGTAAAACAGCTGATGTGGCCCTACTGCATAAAAATCAATCGATAACTAACTTAATACTGGGGGTGATATTGATTATCCTCCTTTTACAAAATCCTAATAAGTACAGGGCTTGAAAAAAAGATGATGTAACCAAATAACTTGAATAAGAGTATTTTTTTTATTTTTTGGTGTCGTGTGGGAAAATCCTCATGGAGACCCACCGCCCTTTTGGTAAGGGCGAAGGGTACTGTCAGACTCTTACTGACTAAAAACCAACTCGAAGCATTCGTCGCAACCCCCCGACGGGTATTGGCCCGCCAGATGGTAAGGCGGGCCCCGTCACCCACTGCGGCCGTCACCCCGACCGCAGGACTCCACTATGAGGCGCGCGCGGAACACGGCGCCGCCGCCTCGAGGCCTGCTGCTGGTCGGACGACTAGACGCCCCGAGTCTGTCGTCCGCAGGCCGCGCCCTACGGTGGCCGCAGGTCGGCCACTCTACGACGTCTAGTGCGTCGGCTGCGGGAGGGAAAAGAGGAGACAGCCTCTCTCTCCCTTTCCGCCGCCTCCTTTGCGAGCATCACGGCCTCGCAAAAGATAGCGACGGCACTACACCCTGACTCGCTCCCGACCATAGTAGACACTACAGCCGGAAGCGAGAGATTGAATAAGAGTATTTTGCCTCACTAACGCATTGGATTAGTCTGTAATGTTAGTGTTAAGGATGATAAATAAATAAATAAATAAATAAAAATCTTTCTTACATTTTCAGATATCCGGCTGATATTTCTGCTTCTCTATTCAAGAAATGTCCTAGCTTTGGAAGTGTCTGGAACTCCTCTAAATCCATGTGCTCACCCCGAATTTAATGCCGTTCCCCACGAGAAATACTGCCATTCATATTATTACTGTAAAGACGGCTTAGTATTAGTGGGACGATGCGAAAAAGACTATGTCTTCGATAATAATACATTTGTAAGTATTAAGAGAATGTTTTTAACGAACTTACTAGGTATCGTAAGATATCATCATCATCATCAGCCTATTAGTGCCCACTGCTGAGCAAAGGGTTCTTCTCACACGGAGAAGGTTAGGGCATTAATCACCACGCTTGCTCAATGCAGGTTGGTGATTTCAAACTTATAATTAGAAATTATAATTCCAGGTTTCCTCACGATGTTTACCTTCACCGTATGTCAGTGGTGTCTAAATAATCATAGAAAGTACATATAACTCAGAAAAAGTCACATTGGTACTTGCCAGGTTTCGAATCCGCACCCTCATGCATGAGAAGCGGGCGCCTTAACCTCCGGGCCACCACGACTTTGACATCGTAAGATCTAAATATGTTGACCTTGACGTTAACTTCTTTTTCGTATCTTTGCCTAAACATTACACTGTTCTCACATATCAGAACCGACTAAATGATGTAACAAAGAAATGTGTTGCAAAACTGATTGAAAAAAAGTAACCATGGAGTTTCTTGCTCGTTCTTCTCTATAGGAATCTACACTTTGGAACGAGCAAATAGCTTGACTAGAGGACAGACAGACAGACTGACACGCATAAAGTTAAGCCACTTGAAATATATTTTTTCTTTTGTTTTGCTTGACGGTCAAAAGTGCCTACTGTGGTCTATTTGAAATATTTTTTTTATGTCATAGGACGGCAAACGAGCAGACGGATTACCTGATGGTAAGCAATCAACGCCGCCCATGGACACAAACAAAGAAGGAGTTACGAGTGCGTTGCCGACCTTTTAGGGATTGGGATTTTGGGGATTTAGGGATTGGGGTAGGGAAAGTATTGGGCCTCCGGTAACCTCACTCACATGGCGAAACACAACGTTGTGGTTGTTTCACACCGGTTTTCTGTGAGGCCGTGGTATCACTCCGGTCGAGCCGACCCATTCGTGCCGAAGCATGGCTCTCCCACACAAATGATTGCGACTTTGACTTTGAAATATTTATATAAAGATAAGTTGTGTACGTCAGCGTTACAGCTTGCGAGGCAAGCGATAACGTAAGGCGGCCTCGGTCTAGATTAGAGAAGGCACGAGGTGGTTTTTAATCAGTGCGAGACTGACTCTCCCTCTCAACTCATTCTGCTTGAGAAGGAGTGTCAGACTTTACAATACTTTTACCAAATCGTCAAAAGAAGCGGTTATTTTCAATGAATTTTTAATTTAAGAAATAGCAATTTGTTACGTTTTTATTTATAAGTCTTTTGTTGAATTATCAAAAGAAAAATCTCGGCATAAGGTGATCCTTTTTTAGCCGCTTATATTTTGACTGCACGGTTGGTGCGGTGACTGGGCAACTGGCTGCCGTGCAATGTGTCGTGGGTTCGATTCCCGCCCGGAACAACTCTTTGTGTGATCTACAAATTGTTGTTCCGTGTCTGGGTGTGATGCGTATGTGAAATTGTATGTTTGTAACCGCACTCACGACACAGGACAAAATCCTAATGTGGAGCAACGATTTATAAAAGAAAAAAATCTAATTCAGCGCAAATACCACTACAATTTTTTTCTAGGCGTGTCTACCTCAACAATTGGCAAACTGTCAAGAATCAACTGGTGGTGGTAGTGGTGCTGCCATAATGCCATTGACTTCTACTGTATTCGACACCATACCACCTTGTGGAACTGAAGATATGTGGGCCAGACCTGACATACGGGACTGCAGCAGTTCCTACATGTGTATTTATGGGGAAGTCATGAAATTGCGATGTCCTGAAGGCACTGAATACAGTCAAAGGAAAGAGGTAAGAGGAGGGGTATTTTTATACGATAGGACGAGCTTATGGATTACCTGATGGTAAGCAATCGGCGACGCCCATGAAGATCTGCAACTGTAGTGGAGTTACGAGTGCGTTGCCGGCCGTATTTTAGAGATAAGGGTCTCGCAAATTGAGGGGTTAGGGGAGGTAACCTCACTCACATGGCGAAACACAACGCTATGGTTGTTTCATGCCGGTTTTCTCTAAGGCCGTGGCACTCGGTCGAGCCGGCCCATTCGTACCGAAGCATGGCTCTCCACACTTAGAATTGGGTCGTTTTCTAGGCCAAAAATAAATTAAAACGACGTTTCAATACAATAAAATATTGAAAAATAAATGTTAAGAAATAAGTAAACTATTTGACACATAAATACTTTGATTGTCATAACTCAGTTTTTCATACAAATTTGTTCTGTATTCTGAGCAAATTTCATAGAAAAGTATCGTTTTTAACATTTGGATAAAAGTATTGAATTTGACAAGTTGGAAACTACCGTATTATGAAACAATTACAAAAATTAAACTCAATGTCTAGCATATCTTCAACTTCTCTCTTTCCATTACAGTCATGTGTGCCTGTAGGAGAATCTGGTTGGGTAGCGACACCACCTCCTTTGCCAAAATGCGGACCAGACGATGAGTGGTCCGTTGGCGATGACACAGATTGCACGTTCTTGTACGAGTGCGTTCGAGGACAGGTGGCCAGAGCACAGTGCCCCAAAGGGTATTATTACGACGATGTTGAAGTAAGTCCTTACAAAAAAAAAACTAAGCTTTGTAGCTGTCAAGCCCATGTTGCGAGAGCAGAAGTAGAAGGAACGGGGTTCATTTTAGTCTGTAAGAGACGTGACACTCACTCTCGCTCCATGAACTTCTGCCCAGCAGAAGTAGTTGTTTGGTCCTCTGAGAAGTTCTCCAGGAACATTACTCACAAGGCGTAACTTAATAGGTTTATTGGAAGCCGGTTTTATGTGAACAGTGGTCAAGCCGGCCCATTCGTAAGCATAGCTCACCCACACGTTTATTATATTAATAGCCTATGATCACATTTTAACTAAGTAAATATATATAAGATTATTTAATTTTAATCCTAGCAATATATTTTTAGATTTGCATACCACGGGAAAGATCCACCTGCAAAGAAAAACATAATTTCAAAACGACTACTAGGCAAGAAACAACAGCATCCACTATCACACTGACACCTTCTACCAGAGCAGATACAACTCCTGCCACCACTTCAGAGACAACACCTATCGCCACTTCAGAGACAATACCTTTCACCACTTCAGAGACAACTCCTTCCGCTAGCTCAGAGACAACACCTTCAACCAGCACAGAGACAACCCCTACCAATACTTCTGAGACCACACCTGACACCACTTCAGAGACAACTTCTTCCACAAGCTCGGAGACAACCTTTTCCACAAGCTCAGTCACAACACCTTCAACCAGCACAGAGACAACCTCTACCACCACTTCAGAGACAACACCAGTCACCACTTCAGAGACAACAACTGTCACCAGCGAAGAGAGAAAATTTTCCACCAGATCAGATACAACTCCTACCACGACCTCAGATACAACAGCTAACAGCAGCTCAGACAGAACACGTCGTGCAACCAATTCAGAAGCATCAGCATCAACCACAATAGAAACTTCACCTTCAGATAGAGCATCCACGAACACGAAGACAACACGCGCTTCCAGTACAGAAATAACCAGTAGACATTATCCATTATCAACACCAAAATCGAGAAGAGATGAGGAAGATAAACGCTCTCAAGCAACACGAGTTACACCACCAATAATAAATCCAATACCTCCATGCACACATATCGACGCCTGGCTAAGACCCCACGCGCCAGATTGCAACCGATTTCTGCTTTGCCTTTTTGGGAAACTGACTAGCGAGACGTGCTCGCCGACTTTTCACTTTAGTCCAGTTACTTTGGTGAGTTATTGTTTTTTACAAGTCAATGTTAAATCATTTATTTCAAATAGATCTCTATAGGCACTTTTGAATGTCAAACATAAAATAAATATCGATATGTTCCACTATGTGTGTCAGTCTGTCCTCTAGAGAAGCTAAGAGAGCTACTCATGCCTCAGGACGTGGGTTCGGAACCTGGCGACAAAGTACCGAAGTGACTTTTCCGAGTTCTATGTACTTTCTATGATTATTAAGACACCACTGACATATGGTGAACGAAAACATCGTGAAGAAACTAGGACTTATAATTTCTAATTATAAGTTTGAGATCACCAATCCACCTTGAGCAAACCTTTTCCATGTGAGAAGTGGCCTTTGCTCAGCAGTGGCTATTTGAAGGCTGATGATGATGAAGTTTAGATGTTTTGATGAGGCAAACAATCAGACGTATGTAGTTAGCACCATATCGAAAAACCTCAGTAAATCAGGCCTACTTGCAAACATCCGTACGTTTTTTTTATATAAACGTTGCCCCACATTATTATTTTCTCCTGTGTCGTGGGTGCTGTTACAAACATACATTTTTACATAATATACACCACACCCAGATCCGGAACTACAATTTGTGGATCTCAGAGTTGTTCCGTGCGGGAACCGAATCCGCGACACGTTGCACGGCAGCCAGTTGCCCAGCCACCGCACCAACCGTGCAGTCAAAAGTTTCAAATAACTCAAATAGTCCTACACATGCTGTGATTTCTGTACCTGATCATTGAACTCAAAACTTTTTTTTTTTTAATGTAATATGTCGGCAAGCGAGCAGACGGATTACCTGATGGTAAGCAATCAGCGCCGCCCATGGACACCCGCAACGGAGGAGTTACAAGTGCGTTGCCGACCTTTTAGGGATTAGGGATTTGGAGATTTAGGGATTGAGGGAGGCTAAGGATTGGGCCTCCGGTAACCTCACTCACACTGCGAAACAAAACGCTGTGGTTGTTTCACGCCGGTTTTATGTGAGGCCGTGGTATCACTCCGGTCGAGCCGACCCATTCGTGCCGAAGCATGGCTCTCCCACACTTGAACTAACTCTACCATTAAGCTTCAATTTATCCAGTAAATTACTAAATGTACGATTCCAAGCATTTACAAAGTTCACTCGTATACATAAGTATACATATCTTTTCAGCAATGTCTACCGGCAGCTGAAGCGAAATGTGAATACGTTCTGCCTACTACTAGTATACCTATCACCAGTACAGAGACAACACCCACCACCAGTTCAGCAACAACACCATCTACCAGCACAGAGACAAAACCTGTTACCAGTACAGAGACAACCCCGGCAGCCACCAGTACAGAGACAACCCCAGCGGCCACCAGCTCAGAGACAACCCCGGCAGCCACCAGTACAGGGACTACGCCTTCTACCAGCTCTGAGACAACCCCGCTAGCCACCAGTACAGAGACAACGCCTTCCACCAGCTCAGAAACAACACCATCCACCATAATAGAGACAACCCCGGTGGCCACAAGTACAGAGATAACCCCAGTGGCCACCAGTACAGGGACAACGCCTTCCGGCAGCTCAGAGACAACATCATCCGCCAGAACAAAGACAACCCCAGCGGCCATCAGTTCAGAGACAACCCCGGCAGCCACCAGTACAGAGACAACGCCTTCTACCAGCTCAGAGACAACCCCGGCGGTCACCAGTACAGAGACAACCTCGGCAGCCACCAGTACAGAGACAACGCCTTCTACCAGCTCAGAGACAACACCATCCGCAAGAACAAAGACAACCCCGGCAGAAACAAGTACAGAGACAAGCCCGGCGGCCACCAGTACAGAGACAACGCCTCCCACCAGGTCAGAGACAACCCCGGCGGCCACCAGAACAGAGACAACCTCGGCAGCCACCAGTACAGAGATAACGCCGGCAGCCACCAGTACAGCGACAACGCCTTCAACCAGCTCAGAGACAACAACTTCTACCAGCTCAGAGACAACCACGGCGGCCACCAGTACAGAGACAACGCCTTCCGCCAGCTCAGAGACTACACCTGCCACCAGCTCAAAGACAACACCTTCTACAGAGTCAACATCACAGGCTAGTTCAGAAACAACGCCTTCAACAAGCTCAGAGACAACACCTTCTACCAGCTCAGACACAACCCCTGCAGCCACCAGTACAGAGACAACCACCCCTGCAGCCACCAGTACAGAGACAACCCCGGCAGCCACCAGTACAGAGACAACTCCGGCAGCCACCAGTTCAGAGACAACCACCCCTGCAGCCACCAGTACAGAGACAACCCCGGCAGCCACCAGTACAGAGACAACTCCGGCAGCCACCAGTTCAGAGACAACCACCCCTGCAGCCACCAGTACAGAGACAACTCCGGCAGCCACCAGTACAGAGACAACTCCGGCAGCCACCAGTACAGAGACAACTCCGGCAGTCACCAGTACAGAGACAACTCCGGCAGCCACCAGTACAGAGACAACCGCCCCTGCAGCCACCAGTACAGAGACAACCCCGGCAGCCACCAGTACAGAGACAACTCCGGCAGCCACCAGTTCAGAGACAACCACCCCTGCAGCCACCAGTACAGAGACAACTCAGGCAGCCACCAGTACAGAGACAACGCCGGCAGCCACCAGTACAGAGACAACCCCGGCAGCCACAAGTACAGAGACAACTCCGGCAGCCACCAGTACAGAGACAACTCCGGCAGCCACCAGTACAGAGACAACTCCGGCAGCCACCAGTACAGAGACAACTCCGGCAGCCACCAGTACAGAGACAACTCCGGCAGCCACCAGTACAGAGACAACTCCGGCAGCCACCAGTACAGAGACAACTCCGGCAGCCACCAGTACAGAGACAACTCCGGCAGCCACCAGTACAGAGACAACCACCCCTGCAGCCACCAGTACAGAGACAACTCCGGCAGCCACCAGTACAGAGACAACCCCGGCAGCCACCAGTACAGAGACAACTCCGGCAGCCACCAGTACAGAGACAACTCCGGCAGCCACCAGTACAGAGACAACCACCCCTGCAGCCACCAGTACAGAGACAACTCCGGCAGCCACCAGTACAGAGACAACCCCGGCAGCCACCAGTACAGAGACAACTCCGGCAGCCACCAGTACAGAGACAACTCCGGCAGCCACCAGTACAGAGACAACTCCGGCAGCCACCAGTACAGAGACAACCACCCCTGCAGCCACCAGTACAGAGACAACTCCGGCAGCCACCAGTACAGAGACAACTCCGGCAGCCACCAGTACAGAGACAACCACCCCTGCAGCCACCAGTACAGAGACAACCCCGGCAGCCACCAGTACAGAGACAACCACCCCTGCAGCCACCAGTACAGAGACAACCACCCCTGCAGCCACCAGTACAGAGACAACCCCGGCAGCCACCAGTACAGAGACAACCACCCCTGCAGCCACCAGTACAGAGACAACCACCCCTGCAGCCACCAGTACAGAGACAACCCCGGCAGCCACCAGTACAGAGACAACTCCGGCAGCCACCAGTTCAGAGACAACCACCCCTGCAGCCACCAGTACAGAGACAACTCCGGCAGCCACCAGTACAGAGACAACCACCCCTGCAGCCACCAGTACAGAGACAACCCCGGCAGCCACCAGTACAGAGACAACCACCCCTGCAGCCACCAGTACAGAGACCACCACCCCTGCAGCCACCAGTACAGAGACCACCACCCCTGCAGCCACCAGTACAGAGACAACCCCGGCAGCCACCAGTACAGAGACAACCACCCCTGCAGCCACCAGTACAGAGACCACCACCCCTGCAGCCACCAGTACAGAGACAACCCCGGCAGCCACCAGTACAGAGACAACTCCGGCAGCCACCAGTTCAGAGACAACCACCCCTGCAGCCACCAGTACAGAGACAACTCCGGCAGCCACCAGTACAGAGACAACTCCGGCAGCCACCAGTACAGAGACAACTCCGGCAGTCACCAGTACAGAGACAACTCCGGCAGCCACCAGTACAGAGACAACCGCCCCTGCAGCCACCAGTACAGAGACAACCCCGGCAGCCACCAGTACAGAGACAACTCCGGCAGCCACCAGTTCAGAGACAACCACCCCTGCAGCCACCAGTACAGAGACAACTCAGGCAGCCACCAGTACAGAGACAACGCCGGCAGCCACCAGTACAGAGACAACCCCGGCAGCCACAAGTACAGAGACAACTCCGGCAGCCACCAGTACAGAGACAACTCCGGCAGCCACCAGTACAGAGACAACTCCGGCAGCCACCAGTACAGAGACAACTCCGGCAGCCACCAGTACAGAGACAACTCCGGCAGCCACCAGTACAGAGACAACTCCGGCAGCCACCAGTACAGAGACAACTCCGGCAGCCACCAGTACAGAGACAACTCCGGCAGCCACCAGTACAGAGACAACCACCCCTGCAGCCACCAGTACAGAGACAACTCCGGCAGCCACCAGTACAGAGACAACCCCGGCAGCCACCAGTACAGAGACAACTCCGGCAGCCACCAGTACAGAGACAACTCCGGCAGCCACCAGTACAGAGACAACCACCCCTGCAGCCACCAGTACAGAGACAACTCCGGCAGCCACCAGTACAGAGACAACCCCGGCAGCCACCAGTACAGAGACAACTCCGGCAGCCACCAGTACAGAGACAACTCCGGCAGCCACCAGTACAGAGACAACTCCGGCAGCCACCAGTACAGAGACAACCACCCCTGCAGCCACCAGTACAGAGACAACTCCGGCAGCCACCAGTACAGAGACAACCCCGGCAGCCACCAGTACAGAGACAACTCCGGCAGCCACCAGTACAGAGACAACTCCGGCAGCCACCAGTACAGAGACAACCACCCCTGCAGCCACCAGTACAGAGACAACTCCGGCAGCCACCAGTACAGAGACAACCCCGGCAGCCACCAGTACAGAGACAACTCCGGCAGCCACCAGTACAGAGACAACTCCGGCAGCCACCAGTACAGAGACAACCACCCCTGCAGCCACCAGTACAGAGACAACTCCGGCAGCCACCAGTACAGAGACAACCCCGGCAGCCACCAGTACAGAGACAACTCCGGCAGCCACCAGTACAGAGACAACTCCGGCAGCCACCAGTACAGAGACAACTCCGGCAGCCACCAGTACAGAGACAACTCCGGCAGCCACCAGTACAGAGACAACTCCGGCAGCCACCAGTACAGAGACAACTCCGGCAGCCACCAGTACAGAGACAACCACCCCTGCAGCCACCAGTACAGAGACAACTCCGGCAGCCACCAGTACAGAGACAACCCCGGCAGCCACCAGTACAGAGACAACTCCGGCAGCCACCAGTACAGAGACAACTCCGGCAGCCACCAGTACAGAGACAACCACCCCTGCAGCCACCAGTACAGAGACAACTCCGGCAGCCACCAGTACAGAGACAACCCCGGCAGCCACCAGTACAGAGACAACTCCGGCAGCCACCAGTACAGAGACAACTCCGGCAGCCACCAGTACAGAGACAACTCCGGCAGCCACCAGTACAGAGACAACCACCCCTGCAGCCACCAGTACAGAGACAACTCCGGCAGCCACCAGTACAGAGACAACTCCGGCAGCCACCAGTACAGAGACATCTCCGGCAGCCACCAGTACAGAGACAACTCCGGCAGCCACCAGTACAGAGACAACTCCGGCAGCCACCAGTACAGAGACAACTCCGGCAGCCACCAGTACAGAGACAACTCCGGCAGCCACCAGTACAGAGACAACTCCGGCAGCCACCAGTACAGAGACAACCCCGGCAGCCACCAGTACAGAGACAACTCCGGCAGCCACCAGTACAGAGACAACCCAGACTGCCACCAGTGCAGAGACAACGCCTTTCCCCAGCCCAGAGACAACACCTTCTACCAGCTCAGAGACCACGCCTATCACTAACTCAGACACCACACCAGCCACCAGCTCAGAGACAACCCCGGTGGACACCAGTGCAGAGACAACGCCTTTAACCAGCCCAGAGACAACACCTTCTACCAGCTCAGAGACCACGCCTATCACTAACTCAGACACCACACCAGCCACCAGCTCAGAGACAACCCCGGTGGACACCAGTGCAGAGACAACGCCTTTAACCAGCCCAGAGACAACACCTTCTACCAGCTCAGAGACAACCCCGGTGGCCGTAAGTACAGAGAGAACGCCTTCAACTAGCTCAGAAAGCACAGCCGCAACCAGAACAGAGGCGACGCCTTCTACCAGCTCAGAGACAAAACCTTCCACCACCTCAGGGACAACACCATCTGCTAGAACTAAAACAACTCCGTCGGCCACAAGTGCAGAGACAACGCCTTCAACCAGTTCAGAGACCATACCTTCTACCAGCTTAGAGACTACACCTTCTACTAGCTCAGACACGACGCCTATCACTAGCTCAGACACCACAGCTGCCATCAGCTCTGCGACAACATCTTTAACCATCTCAGACACAACCCCGCCGGCCACCAGTACAGAAACAACCTCGGCAGCCACCAGTACAGAGACAACCCCGGCAGCCACCAGTGCAGAAACAACCCCGGCAGCCACCAGTACAGAGACAACCCCGGCAGCCACCAGTGCAGAGACAACCCCGGCAGCCACCAGTACAGAAACAACTCCGGCAGCCACCAGTACAGAAACAACCCCGGCAGCCACCAGTACAGAGACAACCCCGGCAGCCACCAGTACAGAAACAACTCCGGCAGCCACCAGTACAGAGACAACCCCGGCAGCCACCAGTACAGAAACAACCCCGGCAGCCACCAGTACAGAGACAACCCCGGCAGCCACCAGTGCAGAAACAACCCCGGCAGCCACCAGTACAGAGACAACCCCGGCAGCCACCAGTGCAGAGACAACCCCGGCAGCCACCAGTACAGAAACAACTCCGGCAGCCACCAGTACAGAAACAACCCCGGCAGCCACCAGTACAGAGACAACCCCGGCAGCCACCAGTACAGAAACAACTCCGGCAGCCACCAGTACAGAGACAACCCCGGCAGCCACCAGTACAGAAACAACCCCGGCAGCCACCAGTACAGAGACAACCCCGGCAGCCACCAGTACAGAGACAACCCCGGCAGCCACCAGTACAGAGACAACCCCGGCGGCCACCAGTACAGAGACAACCCCGGCAGCCACCAGTACAGGGACAAGGCCTTCAACCAGATCAGAGACAACACCTTCTATCAGCTCAGAGACAACACCTTCCGCCAGCACAGAGACAACACCTTCTACCAGCACAGAGACAACAACTTCTACCAGCACAGACACAACACCTTCTACCAGCACAGAGACAACAACTTCTATGAGCGCAGAGACAACACCTTCTACCAGCACAGAGACGACACCTTCTACCAGCGCAGAGACAACACCTTCATCCAGCTCAGAGACAACACCTTCTACCAGCACGGACAAAACCCCGGCAGCCACAAGAACAGAGACAACGCCTTCTACCAGCACAGAGACAACACCTTCTACCAGCACAGCCACAACACCTTCTACCGGCACAGCCACAACACCTTCTCTCAGCTCAGAGACAACACCTTCTACCAGCACAGAGACAACACCTTCTACCAGCACAGAGACAACACCTTCTACCAGCTCAGAGACAACACCTTCTCTCAGCTCAGAGACAACACCTTCTATCAGCTCAGAGACAACACCGTCTACGAGCACAAAGATCACAGCTGCCACCAGTACAAACACAACGCCTTCAACCAGCTCAGAGACAACACCTTCTACCAGCTCAGAGACAACCTCGGCGTCCACCAGTACAGAGATAACGCCCGCAGCCACCAGTGCAGAGACAACGCCTTCAACCAGCTCAGAGACAACACCTTCTACCAGCTCAGAGACAACACCTTCTACCAGCACAAAGACAACACCTTCTACCAGCTCAGAGACAACACCTTCTACCAGCACAGACACAACACCTTCTACCGGCACAGACACAACACCTTCTACCAGCACAGACACAACACCTTCTACCAGCACAAAGACAACATCTTCTATCAGCGCAGAGACAACACCTTCTACCAGTTCAGAGACAACACCTTCTACCAGCACAGACACAACACCTTCTACCGGCACAGACACAACACCTTCTACCAGCACAGACACAACACCTTCTACCAGCACAGACACAACACCTTCTACCGGCACAGACACAACACCTTCTACCAGCACAGAGACAACACCTTCTACCAGCACAGAGACAACACCTTCTACCAGCACAGCCACAACACCTTCTACCAGCACAGAGACAACACCTTCTACCAGCACAGCCACAACACCTTCTACCAGCACAGAGACAACACCTTCTACCAGCACAGAGACAACACCTTCTACCAGCTCAAAAACAACACCTTCTACCAGCACAGCCAGAACACCTTCTACAAGCACAGAGACAACACCTTCTATCAGCTCAGAGACAACGCCAGCAGCCACAAGTACAGAGACAACCACCCCTGCAGCCACCAGTACAGACGCAACCCGGGCGGCCACCAGTACAGGGACAACGACCGAACAATCCAGGCCGTTTTGTTCGTACAGAGACTTGTGGCTCAGACCCCAATATTCATATAGTAACCGCTTCTTACTTTGTTTGTTCGGGAAATTGACGAGTCAGCTATGCCCTTTGGATTACCAATTCAATCCAGTTGTTTTGGTAAATATTGTGATTTATACTTCTGTTTTTAACACCAACCCTTGTCTTTTTCTTATTTCTTTTGTGTGCGCCGAAATTTTGCTTAACATAATTATTTGTGAAGACACAAAACCCCCAACTATAAATGTAAAACTAGCTTTTCTTCTCAACTTCTTTCGCGTGGAATAGGGTCTTCTAGCAGATTTTTTGGTTTAAAAACTACCCTATGTCCATATATGGGTTCAGTAGTTTAGGCGTGAAGAAAAGAGTCTTTTCTTCAGACAGAGTTACTTTCGCATTAATAATATTATTATTCGTTTGAATTTGGATTAAATCCAGTCAACTGCTCCTTAAACAATTTTCTGTGTAATTCACAATCACATCATTCTGTATATTTTTACAGCTTTGCGAGCCTCCATCTGATGCGAGACGTAACATTGAAACGACAACTTTAACAACTACCACCATAGTAAAGACGACACTAATCACCACTCCAGAGATGACGTCTATCACCACTTCAGAGACAACACCAATCACCACTTCAGAGACAACACCAATCACCACTTCAGAGACAGCACCTGTTCATCTACCTGAATGTAGTTTTAGAGACATGTGGTTTGTTCCTGACCCGTACGATTGTGAATTCTTCCACTTGTGTTTGTTCGGTGAGATATTGTATGACCAATGCCCTGAAGGTACAGAAGCTAGTCCAGATACATTTGTAAGTATTGAGGAGTTGATAATTCCATTTTCACTACTTTTTACACTATGATTGAATAGTTACTATCATGAGACATACCATTATATTAAAAATAACGACTCACTCACGGAAATTAAATAAGATATGCCGAGCCGATTTTAAGTGCGGAGAGCCATGCTTCAACACGTATGGGTTGGATCGACCGCTGTGATACCACGACCTTACAGAAAACCGGCGTGAAACAAACACAACGTTGTATTTCTCTGTGTGGGTGAGGTTACTGGAAGCCCAATCCGTTTCCTCCCCCAATACCAACATCTCCAAACCCCCAATCCCCAAAAGTTCAACAACGCACTCGTAATTCCTCCAATTTTGCGGGTGTCCATGGGTGGCGCTGATTGCTTACCATCAGGTAATGCGTCTTTTAGTTTGTCCGTCTATCAAATAAAAATAATCCGTCGTCACAGACCCAGCGTGTTAATATTTCCATCATTTGTTTGATAACTAATATTGACCTGACCCATTTTATTTTCCACTATTTAATAGATGTCATTATACATACAAACCTTCGTCTTCAATCACTCTTATCCATAAAAAATCCACATCAAAATCCGTCTCGTAGTTTTGCGCACAGGGACAGAGAAAGCGACTTTGTTTTATACTATGCAGTGATGATATCATTTTTTACAGGCATGTCTACCAAAAGAATTGGCTGGATGTAGCAATGAGAGCAAATCTATTCAAAATACTACGGCTTCAAGTGTCATAGGTCCCGTCCCGTATTGCGCTAGATATGACATATGGATAGAGTCTGATGGGAATGACTGCGGAAAGTACTATATTTGCACATTTGGACATCTATCCCATGAAAAATGTCCGGCAGACTTCAGATTTAGTGCTTCGGAAAGAGTTAGTATAATTTTTGCATCTTAAGACATACTGTATATGTAAGAGCCCACTGTTGAGCAAAAGGCCTTTTCTCACTTGACGAAGATTTTATCATTAATCACCACACTAACTCAAGACGCAATAATAATAGAGATTTGAAACGTATAATTAAAACTCAAAAATCGTGCCTTTGGTTTTTTACCTAGCAACCTTACATCTAGCATTCTGTAATTTGTAAAAGTCATATTGGTACTTACTTTCACAGTTTCGTACCCGCACCCCATGCATGAGAAGTGGGCTCCTTACAGTATCATCATCATCATCAGCCTATAAGTGCCCACTGCTGAGCAAAGGCCTTTTCTCACACGGAGAAGGCTAGAGCATTAATCAACACGCTCGCTCATTGCGGATTGGCAATTTCAAACCTATAATTAGTGGTGGTGGTGGTGGTGGTGTCTAAATAATCATAAAAACTACATATAATTCGGAACACGTCACATTGGTACTTGCCAGGTTTTGGACCTACACCCTCGTGCATGAGAAGCGGGCTCCTTAACCTCCGGGCCACCACCACAATGTACCTTTAACCTTATAACCTTACAGTATACTGAATCTAAATAAATTAAATGTGACCAGAAACTGGTGAAACAGCCCTTGCCTTTTGTTTCGCCGTATGAGTGAGGAGTTACCAGAGGCCCAACCGTCCCTCGTATACCTAGTGGGTAGACTTAAATGCCTAATATCTAAAGCCGGCAATTCACTTACAGCCTCTGGTTAAGTGGATGTTAATAGGCACATACAGAGCCGATTGCTTACCATCAGGCTATCTGTCTGCTAGTCTGCATAAGAAACTCTTTAGAGAAACCACATGAAACCATAACAAAAGGTAATTTAAATAAAAATTATTTTCAGGCGTGCTTACCTAAATCACAAGTAGACTGCTCCCAAGAAAACAAGCCTAAATCGAAAGGCTGGAGGGACGCAATCTGTGCGGACTTCACGAATCTTCCTCTGGTCTTCTTAGAAGACCCAAAAGACTGCAGAAGATACTACATTTGTTCTCTAGGAAAATCTACGTTGATGGATTGCCCCGACAATTTCTCATTTAGTGTTGAGAAACAAGTGAGTAAATTTTTTCTACCATTTTCTTTACACCGAATAGAAACGTTCTGTGCATTCCAAGTTTTGCAGTATCATAAAACTGTCAGTAAACAAAGTGGCAAAAATGGGATGATTGATGTTGCAAAATTAATATTTACCACGTATAAGTTGTATTATTTTAATAGCCGTTTAGGTAAATATGCCTATTAAAATAACACCAATTCACATACACCGAATCCCACAACAACTATTTGTGAATCACAAAAAGAGTTGTTCCGTGTCCGTGGAATCGAACCCGCACCGCTGTGTCTCAAATTGTTGAAACTTTACCAATGCAGCGCTAGCAAAAACTGATAATGTGTGTTCTCATATTAACAACCTGTTTTTTGAGGGGGAGGGAGGGGGGAGTTAATCATAAAATAGCTTCTCTCACTCATGTTGAGGCGAGAGAGAGTCTTAGACTCTTACTGACTAAAAACCATCTCGTTCCTTCTCCTGATAGAAACGCAACCCCGGCTAAACATTGACCTCGTTGGGCCCTATCTGAGGTGTGCTAATAACTCTTTGAGGCCCAGGCTGAACGCTATGCGCCGCACGCTCGGGTTTGATTCTGGTCGGGCGAAAAGCTACCGTCTCGAGCTCGCCGTCCGCAGATCACTAACCGGAGATCGTTGACAGTACCTAACAACCTTAATTTCTCTTTTCAGATATGCCTGCCATCAAACCAAGTGCTATGCAAGTCACTGTGTCCATCAGATGCCACCCAATTAGTGGCAGACCCTCAAAATGAGAATCATTATATCATCTGCTACAAGGGATCTCCACTACCACAGCAGTGTCCTCATAAATATGTTTTTGATACCGAACTCTTGGTAAGTCGAAGTAAAAACAACGGCAGGTCTTACACCACCTACAGACACCTACACTTGTCTTGTCAGTCGATTTCCAACTTTATGTATTTTGGTTATTTAGTCAAAAGTTCAATGAAATAATTGACAGGTCGGAGTAGGTTGTCCTGCTGGCGTCTGTTTTTTGATTTCTGGTTTGATGATAGGCTGAGTTAGCCGAGTGATTGTGTGGCTGTCGAGAGTATCAGGTTTATAATATTTTCTCTATCTGAAAAACTGTGTTTTTTCGCAAATGATATTTCTTACTAAAACTGTTTAGTCTTTAAAAACAATACATAAGTCAGACGGCACATGAAGCTAACCATCAAGCTATATTAGGTGACTGTCCTAATGTTTTAGCGTCACTGAGAAAGATAAGTGGATTTACATCACTCTTACTTAACCACAGAATTCATTCTGTTGATTTTTGAGGAGTTCTAAATAATAAATGCCATTCGAATACGAAGATATGCGGTTGCATAAAAAAAACAAAGTCAAATTAAGAACTTTCCTCTTTCCTGAAATCAATGTCAATGGTGATCTTCATCAGAGATTCAACGAATCGATTTAAGAAAGAAGTTCGTTTTCAATATGTCTGATGTTTTTTTGAGGGGTCAACAATTGGCTTTTCCCCTTGGCGGGGCAAGATGGAGTATCAGACTCTTACTGACTTAGGACCACCTCGTTCCTTCTCCAGTTCCAGGACAGGGCCTAGCAGCTGGACATAGCAGTAGTGACCACCTACAGTTTACTAAAATGTAAAATTTTTGTTTCAGACGTGCAGGCTTAAAGCAGAAACAGGAGGCGTAGACTTCAAATTATTAAGATATTTAATTAACTATATTATAAGTTAGCACTATCGCGTCGTCATTGTCAATAGAGACTTCAGATACAAGACAACTGCTGAAAAGAGCCCCCTTAAAGATTTCCAGATCTGATGGAGGAAAGTGACCTAAAGACCTAATGTTCCCGGCAAATGTGTCAATTTCCTTCTCATATAATATTAATAATTTTCAATTCTTCTATGAGAGTTCTCTTCTTCTCCCTAATAAAGAATGGAGATGGTAAATAATAGAAAGATCAAAGTCAAAGACTATCACTTTTGTCAATTAGACCATTAGGTGCAGGCACTTTTGATCGTCAAACAAAGATACATTATAATAAAAATGGTCAGTCCTCTAGTGAAGCTATTTGCTCGTTCTATAATGTAGAACCCAATAGAGAAGAATGAGCTAGAAATGAACATGCGTACTCTTTTTAAATCAGTTTCACAATCTGTGAGTATTTATTATACATTCAAATCTTCCTCTTCAATCATTAAATCTTTTAAAATAAAACCTAAACAAAATCCGTTGTGTAGTTTTAAAGATTTAAGCCTACATAAGGATATAGAGCCAGAGAAAGCAACTTTTTTTATATGTACTATGTAGTGATTTCGTTGATCAAAAATTACAATCGTTTGCGTCAGATAGCACAAATAATTTAAATTCTTTAAAAATAAAATAGTTTGAAAAAATAATTATGACAATCTCATTTATTTTACGATCTTAGTTCTTTTAAATTTTTTTTTAAACAATTTAATTTTTAAAGAACATATTTATTTGTGCTATATGACGCTAAGAAACCTGACGTCACAAAATCGACGAGGTCTAGAAAAAAACATTCTTAAAGGACTGTCAATTTTGTCAGTTCGAAAAAAGCCACTTGAAGCATATTATTCTGAAGTTATGCGCTTGTGATATTGTTAATTAATAGTCGTAAAATAAATGTACCCATTTCTATTAATAAATCAAATATATATTTTGATACACAATAAGTCATTTTATTTCTTGGAATCAAAGAGGCGTGAAATCTAGCTAAGTTCAGTTTATTCGGCTGGTGGTCAGGCCGAATGTCCGGTATCTGGTATCTGGCCAAACAACTATTCGTTGCATCTCTAATATTAACAATTTTAATAGGTACTAAATTAAGTATAGTATATAAGTAAATTAAGTGTAACTATAGTATGTATACTGTAAAAATAAAAAAAAAATAAAAAAAAATATTGATACGCTCACTTCTTAATTTTAAGTCTGTAACTATACTATAATATATATTATAATCGTTACATCATAATATTATCATCAACTATCTCAATCAAGATCTAAATTAAATTAATTAAAACTGGATTTTATCAGCTATATATCTGATAACTCTATGATAAATGAATCAATTTTATTCAATTCGATAATGTTTTCTCATCAATTTTGATCTCATCACTAGCCTCTTCTCATATGGAGAAGATTTGAGCACATAAATATGGAGTTAGTTTTAGATTTTTTGTCAGTCTGATACTTTGTCTCATCTCGCAATAGCAGAAATTACAGGATACGCTTTATAAAAAAAGAAAATACGTGATACCAATCTTCTTACAAAGCTACTTTCGAGATTCCTTTACTCCTATCATAAAGGAGACATGAATTTTTAAATACGTACTTTTTGATGACAAATTGAGCTGAAACAGACTTTCCAGGCCCAATTGCTCGAATTCGGAGGCGGAGCGCGTAAGGGAACTATCCTCCTCACGTCCCAGCCGCTGCGGTAGGCGACATTCCGGGCGTCGACGATCGAGAGACGATCTCCAGCCACCGTAAGCGCGGGCCTGCGGACGGAGTAAGGGTTGCTCGCCGCCCGACCAGATCCAGTCCCGAGCGTACGGCGCGTAGCGTTCCGCGCATGCCTCAAAGAGCTACCACCACAGACGGGGCCCTATAGGGCTGTTGTTCAGCCAGGGTTGCGGGGTAAGCGCAATGAGGCACCACGACCTCGACCCAGAGCAGGAGAAGGAACAGGGGGGTTTTTAGTCAGTAAGAGTCTGACACTATGGGCGGGAGAAGTCATTTGATGATTTTCCCCTCACAAAAAAAACCTAAGACCTCGTGATTCGTGGGATTAATGACTAAACGAACAATATAGAATAAAGATAAGATACTGTAATATTATCTTCTGAAACTATTAATTAAGATTAGAAATCTTTCTGACAAGAGTATTGATGTACAATTTATTAGTGTCCGGTTAAGAAGGTTGATGAGACTGTTAAAATCGTTTGTAGGAGAAAGGTTTTCATACCGTTACAATCTTCCAAGACCACTTCAACTCCAGCAGTGTGATTCTGTAAGACTTCATTCTAAACTTCGAATCTGAATCCGCCGTGAGTTGTAGTACACTAGCGCTACACTTGCGAGTTGAACTAAATTGACAGCATCATTTTGAAAGATAAAGTATGAAATGACGTTAAAAGTGACATTCTAAAATTTAATTTACCCGTCACTTCGACGCTCACTTCGCACTCGACCACGATTCAAAATCAAACAAATTTTATAGAATCGACATGCTGTAGTAGATAGCCTTGATCTGCAGTAGACACAACCATGCAAATACCTAAACACTGTAGTCGGGCATGTTCCAGGGACATGACGTCAGTCAGTCAGTTTAAGTGTGGGAGAGCAATGCTTCGGCACGAATGGGTCGGCTCGACCGGAATGATACCACGGCCTCACAGTAAACCGGCGTGAAACAAAGTAGATAGCCTTGATCTGCAGTAGGCACAACCATGCAAATACCTAAACACTGTAGTCGGGCATGTTCCAGGGACATGACGTCAGTCAGTCAGTTTAAGTGTGGGAGAGCAATGCTTCGGCACGAATGGGTCGGCTCGACCGGAATGATACCACGGCCTCACAGTAAACCGGCGTGAAACAAAGTAGATAGCCTTGATCTGCAGTAGACACAACCATGCAAATACCTAAACACTGTAGTCGGGCATGTTCCAGGGACATGACGTCAGTCAGTCAGTTTAAGTGTGGGAGAGCAATGCTTCGGCACGAATGGGTCGGCTCGACCGGAATGATACCACGGCCTCACAGTAAACCGGCGTGAAACAAAGTAGATAGCCTTGATCTGCAGTAGGCACAACCATGCAAATACCTAAACACTGTAGTCGGGCATATTCCAGGGGCATGAAGTCATTCAGTCAGTCAGTTTAAGTGTGGGAGAGCCATGCTTCGGCACGAATGGGTCGGCTCAACCGGAATGATACCACGGCCTCACAGAATACCGGCGTGAAACAACCCACAGCGTTGTGTTTCGCCGTGTGAGTGAGGTTACCGGAGGCCCAATCCCTCCCCTTCCCCTATCCCTTCCCAATCCTTATATCCGCAACCCCCATCCCTAAAAGGCCGGCAACGCACTCATAACTCCTTTGGTGTTGCGGGTGTCCATGGGCGGCACCGATTGCTTACCATCAGGTAATCCGTCTGCTCGTTTGCCGACTTATACCTCAAAAAAAAGTCAAATCAGAAGTAATTATTCGAAAAACGAAAGGTTGTATCTAGCGTAGATCGTGGATTACAGGAGTTGCAGCGGTTTTGAGAGAGTCTGGTAAGCTTATCTCATTAGCAAAAATGCTATTAACGAATACCGAAGGCCCATGGTCCCTCTCAAAATTGAAACGAATCGAATTATAAGTATTTTTTTGCTCAATATGACTGATGGCAAAAAACATCGAATGGCACCTCCCACCCTAGTTGAGACATGAGGGAGTGCCAAACTGTAACTGGATAAAAACCACTTGGTTTCTTCTTCTGATCTGAGCCTTTACATGCCTCGCTTGAGATCTAGTCAGGTTAAATCAACTGGAACCACGGCTTAAAGTAATTGCTTATTGTATTCGCATGGTTACATATTAATTTATAAAGTAATGCATTTTAAATGGTCGTAAACCTGATCAAATGGCCGTTGTGATTTTGAGAAAACAATAGCCGGTGGTTTCATACGCCAAATATAGTATACTAGCTCTCACGCGGTATCACCCGCTGCTCGGCTTCATTTGATGGTAGCGTGATGTTTTATAGCCTACAGCACTCAGGAGCATTGTAGCTATCTATCAGTGAAAGAATTTTGGCAATCTGACCAGTGGATCCAAGGATTATCCCCTACATACAAACATAATATAAACTTACATATTTTACCTGTTTATAATATTAGTATAGATATGTATTAAAAAAAGGATTGGTGAATTTGTAAAACGTACTATATTTTTTTCAAAAAGAGTAACGATGGAGTTGTTTGCTCGTTCTTCTTCATTCAAAACTACAATTTGGAACGAGCACCTTCACTGACGAACAAACTAACAGACTTATGCCCGGTTTCTGAAAGGCTTGTCAACGCTAAAATTAACTAATCTCTTGTCAAATCTCTTGTCAAGTCATCTGATTGGTTGTTGATAATTCAGTCAACCAATCAGATGACTTGACAAGTGATTAAATTTATTTTAACATTGATCGGCCTTTCGGAAACCGGGTGTAATTCTATTTTGACGTTTCAAAAGCACCTATTTATGGTTTAGTTGGAATAAATATAGATTTTAAATTTAATTTTGACTTATTACTGTTTATTTTACTGTCTTAGTTTTTTGAGCTAAGTTTTTAAATGGAATATTAAGTTATAACCGAAAAGTATATAAGCTACTATTTATGCATTTTTTTATTTTTATTTAAAACTAAATTAATGAAAAGTAAATAATTCTTGGTATCCTCAGTATAGTAAGAAGTATAACAAAACTTCTCTGTTAAGCATCTGCGTCAGGTTGAAGGTGAGGATTCCGTGGAGTCTCTCTAACCGCTAATCGAGGGGTTTTACCGCGAGCCTTAAAAAAATATATTTTCTCTGACGTAATAATTAATAAGCTATGATAGTTTTCGAACCCTAAGAAATATATTCGAAACAATAGCTTTAAGTAACAATGACTGTGACTGATGATTTCAAATCAATTCGTCTCCAACTAATTACTTATAGTTTTAATATAGAAAATATATATTTTATTCGTTTAGGAATATTGGTGGATAGCAATCGGCTTTACCATGTTCGCTTCCAAATTCAGTAAGTATTATATTTTTATATATACTACTATCATCACCCGGAATACCTATTAAAATCTTCGCAAAATATTATCTACTAGCTACTCTCGCGCTGTTTCATAGTGATGTTTTATAGCCTACAGCACTCAGGAACATTGTAGCTATCTATCAGTGAAAGAATTTTGGCAATCCGTCCAGCGGTTCCATAGATTACCCCCTACATACAAACTTACAAACTTACAAATTTTACCTCTTTATAATATTAGTATAGACAATGAACTAGTTTCCAACTTTTAGTATGGGAGAGCTATACTTCGGCACGTATGGGTCAGCTCGTCCGGAGTGATACCACTGTCTCAGAGAATACCGGCGTGAAACAACCACACTGTTGTGGTTCGCCGTGTCAATAAAGTTACCGGAGGGCCAATCCTTATTCCCAATTCACCAATCCTTAAATCTTCGAAACCCTTCTAGTGTTGCAGGTGTCCATGGGTAGCGCCAATTTCCTTTGACGTTTTATAATATTTATAGAACTCTCATACGTAAAAGCCCTCATTCCTTTTGTTTAAAGAGTAACGACAGATTTTCTTACTCTTTCTTCTCCATTCGATTCTACAATTTGGAACGAGCACTGACTTCACTGACGAACAGACTGACAGACTACTATTCTATTTTGACGTTCCAAAGTACCTATTTATGGTTTAGTTGGAATAAATGACTTTGACTCTGTAGGGACACGTGTAAGTATGTATGCAGAGTGCAAGGCAAGCGAAAACGTGTGTGAGCGTGAAGTATGCGAGGCACGGACAGTTACTGCGCACTGGTCCGAGTGAACGGTTCTGTCTGGGGGTTGACGCGAAATATATCCGGTATCCTAACACCGTGTTTCACTCAACCCCCTGCGCCCCACGACCAGAAGAGGCAGTGCTCAATTAGGGATCCATCTAAATAAGATCTCTAAAACTCTGACTTTGACTTGACAGCAATGAAATGTTAAGAGCTCTTAATGACCAGCAGTGTGATTCTGTTAGACTTCATTCTAAACTTCGAATCTGAATCCGCCGTGAGTAGTAGTACACTAGCGCTACACTTGCGAGTTGAACTAAATTGACAGCATCATTTTGATAGATAAAGTATGAGATGACGTTAAAAGTGGCATTCTAAAATTTAATTTCTCCGTCACTTCGACGCTTACTTCGCACTCGAACACGATTCAAAATCAAACAAATTTTATAGAATCGACTTTAAAAGACAATGATGTAATGATGTAATATTTAATCATGTTGTTTCTACACAAATGATAATCTACTAAATGTTGGTTGGTTTGTTTCAGCTTTGTTCATACTACTCTTACAATGGGTACCATCTCTGCTGATGCCTCTACTTCAAGAAGATGCATCCATTCTTGACAATATACCGGTAATTATTTATATTTCTTTTTTAAGGCCAATATTTGTTTTAATTTTCTAAAGGGCAGGTATTTTTCCGCTATCACGCCTGATGGTAAGTGATTATGAGATCTGCAACGGAGTACGTCTATCCATAAGCAACCTATTCACTTGGGCCTTGAAGACACCAAGGTTACGCGCTTTGGAGAACATAGACTCCGATAAAGAATTATATTAAAAGTTTCTTTTATTATATTTCTATAAAGGACCGTGAGCCAATTAACAATTTTAGTATACTAAGTTTAGTATGCGGAGATAAAGTGGATAGAAAAGTCACACTGGTGTCAGGTTTCGAACCAGCGTCCGTGATAAGCGGGTGCCATAACCAGCCGCCACGACGACATACTTAAGCATTTGACTGCTGACAAAAACTGTTGAAGGTTAAACCTCCGCTAGCGTCGGACACCATTGTCCAACATGGCGTTCTAAGTGTAGAACACAATAAAATTGATACTGAAAGAATAAAATTTTCAGGTATCTACATCCAAAAATTCTTCTGAAATAGTACTAAATGATATAGATCAAGATACGATACAAGACATTGCTGTTAAAGAAGGCGAAAATTTAATTAAAATTAGTTTCAAAGAAATGGTAATCAACAATCATGAATGATATTATTTTTTTCGTCGAAGGAGTCGAAGTCATCTTGTGCGTGGATCTGTTCTAGCTTATATTTGCTTGCAATCAATAAGTCTTCCAATTAAAGACTACATAGAAACCTAGTTACAATTGGAATTCATCTTCATAATTTTGGCTAAAAACTGCCCACCTTGATTCTCCTTAGTTTTTTCCACCTAAGAAAATCGGCAAAATTAAAAATCACCGCTTTATGGTAGATATCCCACCCACACGTACGTTTTTTCATCACAGCCGCTAAGAAGTGGAATTCTTTTCCGGGGACTGAGTTGTCCAAATGGTCTTATCTGGGTGTCTTCTAGGTCCGAAATAAAGAGTTGCTTATGGGTAAGCGTGGTCCATCGTAAGTCTCATCATCGCTTACTCCAAGGTGACATAGAGGGCAAACGGGGCATGGCAAATAAAAAAAAATCTTTCAATCATCTCTAGTGACTATTCTGATACTTAACCAAAAGCAGATATGAAAACTAATGCAACCTTTATTTTACAGACAATAGACCCAGATGTTGCCAAAATCGATGAAAATGTACCAACGAAAGTGGAGAAGTCAAGAGTAGGTAATGCAAAGGTGACTCCGTCAGATATAAATGATAGAATTTTAACCGAAGTTAATGCTGCAATCGAAGCCATAACAGAAGTCAATAATAAAGAAGATGATAAAAATACCAAATCCAAACTGAAAACCCCAAATGGTACTGTTGTTAGTCACGATATTAAAAACAAAGATCAAGATTCGAATGATCAAACTACAACTACTTTAGGGCCACTGTAGTCGGAATAAGGATTCTCTAAAAGTAAAAAGAATGATATAAAAATAAAAAATCATACTTAAAGCGATAAAAAACTATCTGAACAGTTATTTTGATTATTGACTCTGCAAATATATGCTTATATTATGTTTTATAACTAAATTATTCAATTAATAATGAATCTATTAAAGTATTTTTGTTTTAAAAAATATTATCTACTAGCTACTCTCGCGCTGTTTCATAGTGATGTTTTATAGCCTACAGCACTCAGGAACATTGTAGCTATCTATCAGTGAAAGAATTTTGGCAATCCGACCAGCGGTCCCAAAGATTTCCCCCTACAAACAAACTTACTTATAAGTGTGGGAGAGCCATGCTTCAGCACGAATGGGTCGGCTCGACCGGAGTGATACCACGACCTCACAGAAAACCGGCGTGAAACAACCACAGCGTTGTGTTTCGCCGTGTGAGTGAGGTTACCGGAGGCCCAATCCTTCCCTTTCCTGGACCCTTCCCCAATCCCTAAATCTCCAAATCCCTAATCCCTAAAAGGTCGTCAACGCACTCGTAACTCCTCCGTTGCGGGTGTCCATGGGCGGCGTTGATTGCTTACCATCAGGTAATCCGTCTGCTCGTTTGCCGACTTATTACATTAAAAAAAAAACTTACAAATTTTACCTCTTTATATTATTAGTATAGACTAATCTTCCAGCGGTGGCATCACCCGGAATGCCTTCTAAAATCTTCGCAAAATATAGCAATGGACTAGTTTCCAACTTTTAGTATGGGAGAGCTATACTTCGGCACGTATTGATCAGCTCGTCCGGAGTGATACCACTGTCTCTGAGAATACCGGCGTGAAAAAACCACACTGTTGTGGTTCGCCGTGTCAATAAAGTTACCGGAGGGCCAATTCTTATTCCCAATTCACCAATCCTTAAATCTTCGAAACCCTTCTACTGTTGCAGGTGTTCATGGGTAGCGCCAATTTCCTTTGACGTTTTATAATATTTATAGAACTCTCATACGTAAAAGCCCTCATTCCTTTTGTTTAAAGAGTAACGACAGATTTTCTTACTCTTTCTTCTCCATTCGATTCTACAATTTGGAACGAGCACTGACTTCACTGACGAACAGACTGACAGACTACTATTCTATTTTGACGTTCCAAAGTACCTATTTATGGTTTAGTTGGAATAAATGACTTTGACTCTGTAGGGACACGTGTAAGTATGTATGCAGAGTGCAAGGCAAGCGAAAACGTGTGTGAGCGTGAAGTATGCGAGGCACGGACAGTTACTGCGCACTGGTCCGAGTGAACGGTTCTGTCTGGGGGTTGACGCGAAATATATCCGGTATCCTAACACCGTGTTTCACTCAACCCCCTGCGCCCCACGACCAGAAGAGGCAGTGCTCAATTAGGGATCCATCTAAATAAGATCTCTAAAACTCTGACTTTGACTTGACAGCAATGAAATGTTAAGAGCTCTTAATGACCAGCAGTGTGATTCTGTTAGACTTCATTCTAAACTTCGAATCTGAATCCGCCGTGAGTAGTAGTACACTAGCGCTACACTTGCGAGTTGAACTAAATTGACAGCATCATTTTGATAGATAAAGTATGAGATGACGTTAAAAGTGGCATTCTAAAATTTAATTTCTCCGTCACTTCGACGCTTACTTCGCACTCGAACACGATTCAAAATCAAACAAATTTTATAGAATCGACTTTAAAAGACAATGATGTAATGATGTAATATTTAATCATGTTGTTTCTACACAAATGATAATCTACTAAATGTTGGTTGGTTTGTTTCAGCTTTGTTCATACTACTCTTACAATGGGTACCATCTCTGCTGATGCCTCTACTTCAAGAAGATGCATCCATTCTTGACAATATACCGGTAATTATTTATATTTCTTTTTTAAGGCCAATATTTGTTTTAATTTTCTAAAGGGCAGGTATTTTTCCGCTATCACGCCTGATGGTAAGTGATTATGAGATCTGCAACGGAGTACGTCTATCCATAAGCAACCTATTTACTCGGGCCTTGAAGACCCCCAGTTTACACGCTTCGGGGAACATAGACTCCAATAAAGAATTATATTAAAAGTTTCTTTAATGTATAGTATTATATTTCTATAAAGGACCGTGAGCCAATTAACAATTTTAGTATACTAAGTTTAGTATGCGGAGATAAAGTGGATAGAAAAGTCACACTGGTGTCAGGTTTCGAACCAGCGTCCGTGATAAGCGGGTGCCATAACCAGCCGCCACGACGACATACTTAAGCATTTGACTGCTGACAAAAACTGTTGAAGGTTAAACCTCCGCTAGCGTCGGACACCATTGTCCAACATGGCGTTCTAAGTGTAGAACACAATAAAATTGATACTGAAAGAATAAAATTTTCAGGTATCTACATCCAAAAATTCTTCTGAAATAGTACTAAATGATATAGATCAAGATACGATACAAGACATTGCTGTTAAAGAAGGCGAAAATTTAATTAAAATTAGTTTCAAAGAAATGGTAATCAACAATCATGAATGATATTATTTTTTTCGTCGAAGGAGTCGAAGTCATCTTGTGCGTGGATCTGTTCTAGCTTATATTTGCTTGCAATCAATAAGTCTTCCAATTAAAGACTACATAGAAACCTAGTTACAATTGGAATTCATCTTCATAATTTTGGCTAAAAACTGCCCACCTTGATTCTCCTTAGTTTTTTCCACCTAAGAAAATCGGCAAAATTAAAAATCACCGCTTTATGGTAGATATCCCACCCACACGTACGTTTTTTTCATCACAGCCGCTAAGAAGTGGAATTCTTTTCCGGGGACTGAGTTGTCCAAATGGTCTTATCTGGGTGTCTTCTAGGTCCGAAATAAAGAGTTGCTTATGGGTAAGCGTGGTCCATCGTAAGTCTCATCATCGCTTACTCCAAGGTGACATAGAGGGCAAACGGGGCATGGCAAATAAAAAAAAATCTTTCAATCATCTCTAGTGACTATTCTGATACTTAACCAAAAGCAGATATGAAAACTAATGCAACCTTTATTTTACAGACAATAGACCCAGATGTTGCCAAAATCGATGAAAATGTACCAACGAAAGTGGAGAAGTCAAGAGTAGGTAATGCAAAGGTGACTCCGTCAGATATAAATGATAGAATTTTAACCGAAGTTAATGCTGCAATCGAAGCCATAACAGAAGTCAATAATAAAGAAGATGATAAAAATACCAAATCCAAACTGAAAACCCCAAATGGTACTGTTGTTAGTCACGATATTAAAAACAAAGATCAAGATTCGAATGATCAAACTACAACTACTTTAGGGCCACTGTAGTCGGAATAAGGATTCTCTAAAAGTAAAAAGAATGATATAAAAATAAAAAATCATACTTAAAGCGATAAAAAACTATCTGAACAGTTATTTTGATTATTGACTCTGCAAATATATGCTTATATTATGTTTTATAACTAAATTATTCAATTAATAATGAATCTATTAAAGTATTTTTGTTTTATTTTAAATAAGTAAAGCAAATTAGGCTACAGTAGACTTTAATTATGAAAAACAATGTTTTATTTATGTTGAGAGTGTAGTAAAAAATAATGCTAAAAGAAAACGCTAATGTTGATTTTCCAAAATAATTTTTGTTACTTAATTCAGCAATTATTAAAAATGTACTGACTAACGCCGATCCTGTGAATTACTCAGCAACGAATACTAACTGTGAGACATAATTTTACGATTTAGAAATATCAGAACCGAAAACAGTTGGTACTTTAAAAAACAATTCCAATTTCCCTTCAAAAGTTAATAAAAAATAAAAATCACAATCCTAAATTCCCATTATGAATACAATCGATGACTTTGACTTTGATGAAAACGATAATTTAAATGTTACAGATAATGACACTCCAGTAAATATAAATGATGATTCGGAGTTTCCAAAAGCAGGATTACCTGTTTTTAGATCTTTGATACCACTGACACAGCTAAGACAACAACTACCAATATCTTTAATATTACCAAAAAATTATCAAATGATACCACGAGAAAATTTGGCTACAGACAACTCACCGATCGACGGTCTATTTGGTAACGCATTTAATTTCATCAGAAGATTAAAAAGAGACAGTGAACAGATAGAAAAGAAAAATTGTAGCTTAATTAACAATGATGAAAATTGTAAACCAAAAACTATGAAAAAGATAAAAATTGATTTGAGTTCTGAATCAGCTAAGAAGGCTTTTGAAGATATTTTTAATATTAATAAAGTAGGCCATAGTCACGAAGAAACATCGTCAACGGAACTGAGTTGTCCTCTAACAGTTTTTCTCAAAGTAATGTATGAAGATATTTCCAAACAATTAACTTCGGACGGATCTGTTATTCCGAAAAACGTTGCTGCGATTTTGAACTCTATATCTAAAGGGGACAATGATTCTTTACGTCTGTTTAATAAAGAATTGTCTGAGGTACCTTTTCCTACAAAATTCAAAGTGCAATTAGAAAATGGTGACGAAAAGAATTTTTTGAAAGAGTTATCTGATTATGTTGATACTACGCTCTGTTCTTTAACTAAATAAAGTGAGATTAATTGGCAAAATAAAGCGATAAAGCACAGAACTATTAATTTATTTTCCTCTCAAACTATTAACTTTCTAGGAAACAAATCTAGGAAAAACATAAAAATACATCCTATCTTCTTACGTCTTCCATCTTATTTCTACCTTCATTTATTCCCCTTCACTCTTCATCGTTCCTAGTAGCTTATACAATTCGGCCGACGTATCTTGGCGAGTCTGAAGTTAGTCTGTGCAATGGATCTTTTAGGAGCAAAATTGTGTACTGCGCAGCAACGTCGGCCGCACTGTACATTCCTACCTGCTCATTCATGCGTTCCCTTTCACTCAATATTCACTCCAAAGTAATTTGTTTTAGAATAAAGCTCATATTATTTACATAAACAAGCTTTTCTTTAACGTTGGCCCACATTAGGATTTCCTCCTGTGTTGTGGGCGCTAACCTAGAGCTAATATACAGAGTGGGTAGATATAGCGAACCAGAAATGGGTGAATTAAAACGTGATTGAGAGCCATGCTTCGGCACAAATGGATCGGGTTGATTGGAGTGATACCACGGCATCACCGGGAAACCGACGTGAAACAACCACAACATAGTGTTTCACCGTGTGAGTGAGGTTACTGGAGGCCCAATTTCTAAGAACAACGCACTCGGAACTTCTCTGTTGTTGAGTTTCCATGGGCGGCGCTAACATAAAAGACCTGTTTTTGAGACACAGGCATCTTCGAAACAGAAAAACACTTTTAAAACATGAAACTTTTTATTTACAACTTTATCGCACCTTTCAATTTTTAGTTAAAGTTATATAATCACAATAATAATACCTAAATAATAAATAATAATACTTATCCTACATCAATAAGAAAGAAGGGCACGATCTATTATTTTCAAATACAATGTATAATTATATTAATGATAATAAATAATTATATAATTAAAACATAATTCTTGTAAAAATATATTTGAAAATAAATCAGATTCTTTTATTTTTTGTAAATTTAAGTTGTTTTTACAATAAAAAAAAATTGATTATTGATGTGAAATGAATCGAGAAATCTTGGGTCTTATGACCACGTCGAAAGATAATTGACCTAACACAAAAAATATGTGTATTATTGACATAAAAATAAGATACAAAAAAATTACAAAAAATGTTGAGATGGGTTTGTTTAAAGACATAATGAAAACGTGGTCAGCCCTACTAAAAGATTAATAAAATCCAGCTACATAAATATATTTTATACTGTCTCTAATTAAAGCTAAATTATTATCACAAGAAACAGAGATACATCCTCCATCTCTATCTTTTAGCAGACTTCTCACTCCATCGTCACAAAATAATCAATTTTAAAAACAACATTATTTTAAAAGTTGTAGATCTTAAAGTTTCATTACTAAGCATAATAATATTATGTATATACAAACTCATTTACTGAGTAATTCATTCTTTATGTATAGAGTCTTTTTTATATAAATTTGTCAAGTGGTACTTTTAGTGCCATTTCATAAAACAACTCTGTATGAGATAAAACTCATTTAGAAAGTGATAAATCGTGTTTATATTATTATTTCTTTTGTATTACTCAGTAAATGAAATAGTGCCAAAGTCATTTTGTTCAGTAATCATAGCGTCGATTGATTAGTTTTGTCGAAATCGAGTCAGGTGAATTTCTGAAGCTCAGTTTTGAATTAATTTCATTTTGTTGTATGTGCAACCTCCTTCAGCGATGGGGACACAATTCTGAAAGGAATAAAAATAAAGTAGGTATAATATTGGCATTATATAGACAACAAAATGAGGACAAAAAATATTTTAACTGAAGCTGATTTTAAAATGGAACTAAGAATAAATTGGGTGTCACATTACTAGAAATATAAATATTCCTACAGATACTAGGAAGCCTTAAGAAATATCCAATTCATCAGGAGAAAATCTGAACTTATAATTTCTAATTAAGTATATATTTCAAATCGTAAATCCGACTTGAGCAAGTGTGTGCAAGAGATTAATGCTCAAATCTTCTCCGTGTAAGAAGAGGCGTTTGCTCAGCAGTCAGCACTTATAGGTGATGACGAAATCTTTGCAAACTTTCTCATTTGTATTGTTCGTAAGAAGCAGTAATTACCTGCGTAGCGTGATCGAATTCGTATCCTACAGAACAGTACATCTTCACACCATATCCTGAGATGCATTTGTAGTACGCTGTACATGTGCTAGGGTCTGCCAAAATGTGACCTTCGTCATCAGGGCATGTGAAGGTTGCTGTGGTCTTCCACTGGTCTATACTGGATTTTTGTAAAATGGCAGCGGATTTCGCTTGCGTCTTTTGAACATGCGTACACCTTCCTTCAACTATTGTCACGCACATCTGTAATAAAATGTAATTGTTGTCTATAGTAATATAATTAAGAGGTGGAATCGATAAATTGCCAAGATGTTTCTGAGTGCTATAAAACACGCTACGATCTATAGCAGCCAAGCAGCGAGTAAAACCGCGCGAGGGTAGCTAGTCACCAATATTGCCAATAGTTCGACATCTTTTTTCCCCTTACAATGTAATGTAATGATGTAAATGGTAATTCTCTAGAGTTATTACTCTAGAGAATATGAATTGTCACTTTTTGGAAAGCTATTTTATCAGGTGGTTTCAAAATTTCCGGGACTAAGTCCGGATTTAGGTTAAAACATAGACGTTTAGCATTTTGTAATCATTGAAACTACTGAAACTGTAATCGTTCAAAATTCTCTCACACATATGTAAATACGTTGCAAGTGAAAAAATATTAAAGTTGCGCAAAAGGCTTCTGCGAGTTGGTTTTCGCCCCTCGTACGCCTTCCAAGGGTCCGAGACCCTTTTGCCTCGTGGATGGAAACAACACATAATAATAATAAAATTCATTGTTTTAAAACGGTTATCAATTTTTAGTCACACCTTTAACGAACGGCAAAATTCGATCATTTCTTGGCAATTCCCCTAACACTTGTCACCGGTGATCTTTGAATGTAACTAGTTCATAAAGATTTTAGCATATCACATGTTGTAATGTTACATACCCTGGTTTCAGGATCAAATTCCAATCCCTCGCTGCAAGTGAAGAGTAGAGCGTTGCCACCTGAGCAGAAGTAGAAAGCGTCGCATCTGTCTGGGTGAGGTACGTTGCCGAACTCGCCTGTAGCACAGATGGGAGCCTCAGTGGTAGTGGTGTCGGCTACCGTGGTTGTATCAGCTCCAGGAGTGGTACTGGTTATTTCTTCTGTGGTAGTTTCAGCTCCAGGATTTGTTGTTCTACTCTGCGTACATCCTCCTTCAGCAATTGGCACGCAAGCCTAGAATTAATATGTTTTCTTAGTTTCAAAAAGAAAACCTCTTTAAGATCTTTGGTAAAAATGGGCATACATAGAAAACCTAAATTAATTAAAGAAATAACCTCGGACTCTCTTTGAATCAAATACAAAATAAAATACATACCCTGGCTTCAGGATCAAACTCAAGTCCGGGGCTGCAAGTGAAAGGAATAGCATTGCCAGCGGAGCAGAAGTAGAAAGCGTCGCATCTCTCTGGGTGAGGTACGTTGCCGAACTCGCCTGGAGGACAGATAGGAGCCTCTGTGGTAGTGGTGTCCGCTACCGTGGTAGTTTCAGCTCCAGGAGTTGTAGTGCTTATTCCTTCTGTGGTTGTTTCAGCTCCAGGAGTTGTAGTGGTTATTCCTTCTGTGGTAGTTTCAGCTCCAGGAGTGGTAGTGCTTATTCCTTCTGTGGTAGTGTCAGTTCCAGGAGTAGTAGTGGTTATTCCTTCTGTGGTAGTTTCAGCTCCAGGAGTAGTAGTGGTGTCTGCTAACGTGGTAGTGTCAGCTCCAGAAGTTGTAGTGGTTATTCCTTCTGTGGTTGTTTCAGCTCCAGGAGTTGTAGTGGTTATTCCTTCTGTGGTAGTTTCAGCTCCAGGAGTTGTAGTGGTTATTCCTTCTGTGGTAGTTTCAGCATCAGGTGTTGTTGTTTTACTCAGCGTACATCCTCCCTCAGCGATTAGCACGCATGCCTAAAAATCACATTATATTTAGTTAAAAAAATTTAAAAATACGCTTCGCCAATAGTGAAGAAAGATTAGACATCTAATTTCTCATGTAAGGACTAATTAGGAAAAAGTCTAAATACATACCCGGGATTTAGGATCAAATTCCAATCCCTCACTGCAAGTGAACAGTAAAGCGTTGCCGCCAGAGCAGAAGTAGAAAGCGTCGCATCTGTCTGGGTGAGGTACGTTGCCGAATTCGCCTGGAGGACAGATAGGAGCCTCCGTGGTGGTGGTGTCCACTATCGTGGTTATTTCAGGTCCAGGAGTTGTAGTGGTTATTCCTTCTGTGGTAGTTTCAGCTCCAGGAGTTGTAGTGGTTATTCCTGCTGTGGTAGTTTCAGCCCTAGGAGTTGTAGTGGTTATTCCTTCTGTGGTTGTTTCAGCTCCAGGAGTAGTAGTGGTTATTCCTTCTGTGGTTGTTTCAGCTCCAGGAGTTGTAGTGGTTATTCCTTCTGTGGTTGTTTCAGCTCCAGGAGTTGTAGTGGTTATTCCTTCTGTGGTAGTTTCAGCTCCAGGAGTAGTAGTGGTTATTCCTTCTGTGGTTGTTTCAGCTCCAGGAGTTGTAGTGGTTATTCCTTCTGTGGTTGTTTCAGCTCCAGGAGTTGTAGTGGTTATTCCTTCTGTGGTAGTTTCAGCTCCAGGAGTTGTAGTGGTTATTCCTTCTGTGGTAGTTTCAGCTCCAGGAGTTGTAGTGGTTATTCCTTCTGTGGTAGTGTCAGTTCCAGGAGTTGTAGTGGTTATTCCTTCTGTGGTTGTTTCAGCTCCAAGAGTTGTAGTGGTTATTCCTTCTGTGGTAGTTTCAGCTCCAGGAGTGGTAGTGCTTATTCCTTCTGTGGTAGTGTCAGTTCCAGGAGTAGTAGTGGTTATTCCTTCTGTGGTTGTTTCAGCTTCAGGAGTTGTAGTGGTTATTCCTTCTGTGGTAGTTTCAGCTCCAGAAGTTGTAGTGGTTATTCCTTCTGTGGTAGTTTCAGCTCCAGGAGTTGTAGTGGTTATTCCTGCTGTGGTAGATTCAGCTCCAGGAGTTGTGGTGGTTACTCCTGCTGTGGTAGTTTCAGCCCCAGGAGTTGTAGTGGTTATTCCTTCTGTGGTAGTTTCAGCATCAGGTGTTGTTGTTTTACTCAGCGTACATCCTCCCTCAGCGATTGGCACGCATGCCTAAAAAAACACATTATATTTAGTTCAAAAATTTAAAAAATACGCTTCGCCAATAGTGAAGAAAGATAAGACATCTAATTTCTCATGTGAGGACTAATTAGGAAAAAGTCTAAATACATACCCGGGATTTAGGATCAAATTCCAATCCCTCACTGCAAGTGAATAGTAAAGCGTTGCCGCCAGAGCAGAAGTAGAAAGCGTCGCATCTGTCTGGGTGAGGTACGTTTCCGAACTCGCCTGGAGGACAGATAGGAGCCTCCGTGGTGGTGGTGTCCACTATCGTGGTTATTTCAGCTCCAGGAGTTGTAGCGGTAAATCCTTCTGTGGTAGTTTCAGCTCCAGGAGTTGTAGAGGTTATACCTTCCGTGGTAGTTTCAGCTCCAGGGGTGGTAGTGCTCATTCCTTCTGTGGTAGTGTCAGTTCCAGGAGTAGTAGTGGTTATTCCTTCTGTGGTTGTTTCAGCTTCAGGAGTTGTAGTGGTTATTCCTTCTGTGGTAGTTTCAGCTCCAGGAGTTGTAGTGGTTATTCCTTCTGATGTAGTTTCAGCTCCAGGAGTTGTAGTGGTTATTCCTGCTGTGGTAGATTCAGCTCCAGGAGTTGTAGTGGTTACTCCTGCTGTGGTAGTTTCAGCTCCAGGAGTTGTAGAGGTTATTCCTGCTGTTGTAGTTTCAGCTTCAGGCGTTGTATTTGGTGTTCCTTCTGTAGTAGTTTCCGCTCTAGTAGTTGTAGTGGTGTCTGCTAACGTGGTAGTGTCAGCCCCAGGAGTTGTAGTGGTTATTCCTTCTGTAGTAGTTTCAGCTCTAGGAGTTGTGGCGGTTATATCTTCTGTGGTAGTTTCAGCTCCGGGAGTGCTACTGGTTATTCCTTCTGTGGTAGTTTCAGCTTGAGGTGTTGTAGTAGTTATTCCTTCTGTAGTAGTTTCAGCCCCAGGAGTTGTAGTGGTTATTCCTTCTGTGGTAGTTTCAGCTTCAGGTGTTGTTGTTTTACTCAGCGTACATCCTCCTTCAGCAATTGGCACGCACGCCTAAAAAAACACAATATTTTTAGTTTCAAAGTTTTAAAATACACATAGCCATGAGTGAAGAGATATAAGATATTTAATATCTGATACGAGGCACTTATTAGGAAAAAAACTAAATACACACCCTGGATTCAGGATCAAACTCAAGTCCTTGGCTGCAAGTGAACAGTAAAGCGTTGCCGCCAGAGCAGAAGTAGAAAGCGTCGCATCTGTCTGGGTGAGGTACGTTGCCGAACTCGCCTGGAGGACAGATAGGAGCCTCTGTGGTAGTTGTGTCCGCTACCGTGGTTGAGCCACCTCCAGGAGTTGTAGAGGTTATTCCTTCTGTGGTTGTTTCAGCTTCAAGAGTTGTAGTGGTTATCCCTTCTGTGGTAGATTCAGCTCCAGGAGTTGTAGCGGTTATGTCTTCTGTGGTAGATGCAGCTCCAGGAGTTGTAGCGGTTATTCTTTCTGTGGTAGTTTCAGCTCCAGGAGTGGTAGTGCTTATTGCTTCTGTGGTAGTGTCAGTTCCAGGAGTTGTAGTGGTTATTCCTTCTGTGGTAGTTTCAGCTCCAGGAGTTGTAGTGGTTATTCCTTCTGTAGTAGTTTCAGCTCCAGAAGTTGTAGTAGTTATTCCTTCTGTGGTAGTTTCAGCTCCTGGAGGTGTAGTGGTTATTCCTTCTGTAGTAGTTTCAGCTCCAGGAGTTGTAGTAGTTATTCCTTCTGTTGTAGTTTCAGCTCCAGGAGTTGTAGTGGATATTCCTCCTGTGGTAGTTTCAGCTTCAGGAGTTGTTGTTTTACTCAGCGTACATCCTCCCTCAGCAATCGGCACGCACGCCTAAAAAAACAGAATATTTTTAGTTTCAAAGTTTTAAATTACACATAGCCATGAGTGAAGAGATATAAGATATCTAATATTTAGTACGAGGCGCTTATTAGGAAAAAAACTAAATACACACCCTGGTTTCAGGATCAAACTCAAGTCCTTGGCTGCAAGTGAACAGTAAAGCGTTGCCGCCAGAGCAGAAGTAGAAAGCGTCGCATCTGTCTGGGTGAGGTACGTTGCCGAATTCGCCTGGAAGACAGATGGGAGCCTCCGTGGTAGTGGTTGGACGCACTGTGGTGGAATCAGGAGTAGCAGTTATTGGTGCATCTGTATTCGTAATATCCCAGTTGTCTGGACTAGGTGTAGTTGTTATATCCCCCACTCCATCATCGATCGTCGTAGACAGTGTGGTAGATGTCACTTCATGTTCAGTAGTAATACTATCATCAGGTAGGATGTCATCTGGATCCCTTTCTGTTGTTGTGTCAGGCTGTTCAGAACTTGCAATAGTTGTTGTATCTACAGCTGGGGTCGTTTGAGAACCGAGCGTGCAACCACCTTCAGCAATGATGACACATTCCTAAAAAATTAATTGTATTAATTTACAAACTTCCAAAATGCCTTATTGAAATAAATTTGATGTCAGATGTTTTTTTTTTGTACTTCTACTTATAATTTCTTTTGAAGTCTACTTACTCTCACTTCAGGGTTGAACTCAAAACCTTCACTACAGAAGAGCTGGATAGCCTGGCCTCCTGTGCACATGTAGAATGAGTTGCACAGTTCTGGGTGTGGTATGTTACCATACTGGCCTTCTGCGCACAATGGCGCCTCAGTAATCGGAGCAGCTTCTGTTGTAGTGGTGGATTTTAGCGTGCAGCCTCCCTCGGCGATCAATACGCAGCCCTTAAAAAACATATATTTTTCGTTATATAATTGGAAAAATATACAAAGAGCAATAAATCTATTATTTTACTTTGAAAAATATTTCAGATTTCATGTTAGTAACGAGAATTCTAAATGTTTCAATAATTAGACAATATCATATTGACTCACCTTTGTCTCAGGATCGTATTCGTATCCGTCAACACAGAAGAGCTGCATAGGTTTATCTCCATTGCAAACAAAGAATGAGTCGCACAGCTCTGGATGCGCTACAGTTCCGAAAACTCCTAAACAAATCGATTCGTTCAATGCTGGGGTTGAGCTTGTCAAGATTCCAGGAGTTGTGCCAGAATTATTGTCTTCATTGGTTGTTGGTGCCTCAGTAATGTCACCAGGTGTTGTGGTAGAACCCAGAGTACATCCACCTTCAGCTATAATCACGCATGTCTGGAAAAATATGAAAATAATAATTATAAAAACACTCATTTATTTTAATTTTTTCTGTAATTTGTTCAGTCATTTGTATTTTGTTTGGTTGGTTTTGACTGAAAACTGCATTGAGTTTGGTCAAAAAAAGAGCTTACCTGTGCGTTAGGATCAAATTCAAGTCCATCAGCGCAAGTGAAAGGTATAGCTTGTCCGTTCACACATAAGAAGTATGAATTGCAGCTTTCTGGATTGGCAACATTGCCGAAGACACCTTCAGGACACGGGTCTTTGTCTGCCGCTACCGTGGTAGTTGACAAAGCTGGCGTAGTGTCATCATCATTGGGCGTACTTTCAGATCCTAATGAGTTATCGGGTGTAGTCATTCCAGGTTCGGTTGTAGTTTCCCCATCTTGCGTGGTTGAAGATGATGTGGAGTCTGAGTAACCATCAGTAGTAGACGGGGTTTGAGTAGATGTAGTAATCCCATCTGGAGTCGTTACTTCATCACTCACAGTGGTAGACCCAGGACTGGTGGTTCCGTCTGGGGTCGTTACTTCATCACTCACAGTGGTAGACCCAGGAGTGGTGGTTCCGTCTGGAGTCGTTACTTCATCACTCACAGTTGTAGACCCAGGAGTGGTGGTTTCGTCTGGAGTCGTTACTTCATCACTCACAGTTGTAGACCCAGGAGTGGTGGTTCCGTCTGGAGTCGTTACTTCATCACTCACAGTGGTAGACCCAGGAGTGGTGGTTCCGTCCGGGGTTGTTAGTTCATCACTCACAGTGGTAGACCCAGGAGTGGTGGTTCCATCTGGAGTCGTTACTTCATCACTCACAGTGGTAGACACAGGAGTGGTGGTTCCGTCTGGAGTCGTTACTTCATCACTCACAGTGGTAGACTCAGGAGTGGTGGTTCCGTCCGGGGTTGTTACTTCATCACTCACAGTGGTAGACCCAGGAGTGGTGGTTTCATCTGGAGTCGTTACTTCATCACTCACAGTGGTAGACACAGGAGTGGTGATTCCGTCTGGAGTCGTTACTTCATCACTCACAGTGGTAGACCCAGGAGTGGTGGTTCCGTCCGGGGTTGTTACTTCATCACTCACAGTGGTAGACCCAGGAGTGGTGGTTCCGTCTGGAGTCGTTACTTCATCACTCACAGTTGTAGACCCAGGAGTGGTGGTTCCGTCTGGGGTCGTTACTTCATCACTTACAGTGGTAGACCCAGGAGTGGTGGTTCCGTCTGGGGTTGTTACTTCATCACTCACAGTGGTAGACCCAAGAGTGGTGATTCCATCTGTGGTCGTCCCTTCGTCATTAACAGTGGTAGAACCAGGAGTGGTCGTTTCCTCACTACTGTTAGGAGTTGAGCCGGTTACTCCGTTGCTATCCGTCGTCGTCTGCATAGTAGTAGTCGATGGGAAGCCGTCCGGTGTAGTGACTGGTCCTGTGGTAGAACCCGAGCCGAGGGTACAACCACCTTCGGCTATCACCACGCATGCCTACGGATAGAGAACATTAAATCGCATTAATTTTTGATTTATACAAAAAATTGAGAATTTTCATATTGATATGTTCATACTACGTACGACTTGGATTTAACAAATTAATTTACTTGTTATTTTTATTTTTTTGGCAAACTTAAGTTCCCTAGATAGAGAGTTTACGCAATTAATAAAATCTATTTATTTAATCGCGTTATTAAAATGTTTCTCAGTACTGATATCATCATCAACATTTTCATCAACAGCCTATAAGTGCCCACTGCTGAACAAAGGTCTCTTCTCACACGGAGAACATTACACGGTTTGAGCATTAATCACCACGCTTGCTCGGGTGCGGGTTGGTGATTTCAAACCTATAATTAGAAATTATAAGTCCAGGTTTCCTCACGATGTTTTCCTTAACCGTAATACTAATACTGGTATTAAAAAAATAAATTTAAATACAATATAAAATCCTAAGCAATGGTTCTTTTAAACTATAGTCGCACTTATTATAACGTATGTATATAATACATATTTAAAAAGGCATTAAGAAGTGTTATTTTATGTATTAATTATATTTTACCTTTACTTCAGGATCGAACTCAAAGCCTTCGCTACAGAACAGTTGTATTGCGTGTCCACCTGTGCACAGGTAGAATGAGTTGCACAGTTCTGGATGAGGAACATTGCCCCAAGTGCCCGGGGGACAGTTGGGGTCCACTGTGGTTGTTGTTTGCGTGACAGTAGTCGGTGCTAGAGTTGTAGTTTGGCTCATTGTGCAGCCTCCTTCGGCGATGAGAACGCAAGTCTGAAAAAAATGACATAGATATATATCGTTTTTGCAAGGCACTAAAACCAAGTGAAACAGTAATACATTGTTTACCCAGAATAAGAACGTTAGTTCATCAAAGACCTTTAGACACGTCTTCCTATCAATAATCTGATGTGATTGAGGATTTTTATAAAAATTAATAACTGAATTAGTAATTACCAATTTCTCCAAAAAACAAAAAAAAAAAAATAAGAAAACAACTGACATAATTTGCACAAAGCGAAAGTACGCAAAATCAACTTACACCAACGTTGGGGTCGAACTCGAATCCGTCACTACAGAACAGTTGAATCGCTTGTCCCGCTGCGCACATGTAAAATGAGTTGCACAGAGTTGGATGAGGCACATTGCCCCACACTCCTATAGGACATATTTCAGGCGCTGCCGTGGTTGTTATAGAAATGTCAGTGGTACCGATAGGTGTAGTGGAGATTTCGGTGGTAGATATTGTTGAGTCTGTGCTTGAACCCAAAGTACAACCGCCAGGTGCAATGGCAACACAGTTCTGAAAAATAAAAATTAGAGGTGTTAAGTGCTTCGGCACGAATGGGTCGGCTCGACCAGAGTGACACCACGGCTTTAGATAAAACTGGCGTGAAACAATTACAGCGTTGTATGAGTGAGGTAACCGGAAGCCCATTCCTTCCGCTCTCTCAATCCCTAAATTTAAAAATCACTAATCCTAAAAGGTCGGCAACACACTCGTAACTCCTCTGTTGATGCAGGTGTCTATGGGTGGCGCGCTGGCTTACCATCAGGTAATCTGCATGTTCATTTGCCGTCCTATTACATAAAAAGTATGCATTAACGGAAAACTGTAATAATTTTTAGATAATGTGCCAATTACGCTATTTTTTACTAAAGAAAAAGTATGTTTCTGTACAAACTGAATCCTTATAAAAACAAGTCATAAAAAATACACAATAACACAATGAAGTACGATAGAGCCATAGTTTAACATAAACGGTTCGACCGATGTTGTACACAGCGTTGTACTTCGCCAATCCTAGAGGCCGAATCCCTCTTCCCCACCCCCAATCCAAAATCCCAATCCCCAAAAGGCGCCGATTGCTTACCAATAGGTAAGTGATCCAATCACATAAAAAATTACAAAGAAAACAACCAATTAATTAGTAGTAAATCGAATAATCTTACCCCGACCGAGGCGTCGAATTCGTATCCACTTGCGCAATACAATTTAACTGCAACTCCGCTAACGCACAAATAGAAAGCATTGCATTCTTCTGGATGGGGAACATTTCCGTATACATCCGGAGGACAAGGATTGTACTCATCTTCCACTGTTGTCGAAGTTTCCGTTGTTGTCTGATCTACAACAGTTGTTGATGTCGGCTGTCCCGTTGTTGTTGGTCCCTGTGAAGAAATATGTTGTTGGTATGTGCTGGAATGTGTTTTTTCAGAATGTTGATAGAAAGTTCACTATTATAAAAAGGTAAAATTTGTAAGTTTGTATGTAGGAGTAATCTTTGGAACCACTTGACGGACTCCCAACATTTTTTCACTTATTGATAGCTACAATGTTCCCGAATGCTAGAGGCTAAAAAACATCACGTCACAATCAAATTTAGCCGAGCAGCGAGTAAAGGCAGGCGGGAGTAACTCATTGTTTTGTAAGGATAAAACTAACCATTTTAGTTATTTCTTTGAAAGCAGACTTCTACTAATATAGTGGTGTTGATATTGATAATTTTTTGATAGTTTGTATGGTGGTTCCTAGACGAGTATTGCCCATGTAAGACGTGTTTACCTGTGTCTCGTCAGTTGTTGAAGGTAAATATGTCGTTGTTGGTGCGTTTGTAGTTGTTGATGCATCAGTTGAAGGTACTAATGTAGTTGTTGGTGCGTCAGTTGACGGAACATATGTCGTTGTGGGTGCGTCAGTTGACGGAACAAATGTCGTTGTCGGTGCATTTGTAGTTGTTGAGGCGTCAGTTGACGGAACATATGTGGTTGTGGATGCGTCAGTTGACGGTACATACGTAGTCGTTGGTGCACTTGTAGTTGTTGGTGCATTAGTCGTTGGAACATATGTTGTTGTTGGTGCATCAGTTGATGGAACATATGTCGTTGTTGGTGCAGTTGTAGTTGTGGGTGCATCAGTTGACGGTACTAATGTAGTTGGAGCGTCAGTTGACGGAACATATGTCGTTGTTGGTGCATCAGTTGACGGAACATACGTGGTTGTTGGTGCATCAGTTGTTGGAACAAACGTGGTTGTTGGTGCAGTTGTAGTTGTGGGTGCATCAGTTGACGGTACTAATGTAGTTGGAGCGTCAGTTGATGGTCCATATGTCGTTGTTGGTGCATCAGTTGATGGAACATACGTTGTTGTTGGTGCAGTTGTAGTTGTGGGTGCATCAGTTGACGGTACTAATGTAGTTGGAGCGTCAGTTGACGGAACATATGTCGTTGTTGGTGCATCAGTTGACGGAACATACGTGGTTGTTGGTGCAGTTGTAGTTGTGGGTGCATCAGTTGATGGTTCATATGTCGTTGTTGGTGCATCAGTTGATGGAACATATGTCGTTGTTGGTGCGTCAGTTGATGGTTCATATGTCGTTGTTGGTGCATCAGTTGATGGAACATATGTCGTTGTTGGTGCATCAGTTGATGGTACATATGTCGTTGTTGGTGCATCAGTTGACGGAACATATGTCGTTGTTGGTGCATTTGTAGTTGTTGGTGCGTCAGTTGAAGGGAAATATGTAGTTGTTGGTGAATCAGTTGGTGGAACATACGTTGTTGTTGGTGCAGTTGTAGTAGTGGGTGCATCAGTTGACGGTACTAATGTAGTTGGAGCGTCAGTTGATGGTTCATATGTCGTTGTTGGTGCATCAGTTGACGGAACATACGTGGTTGTTGGAGTAGTTGTAGTTGTGGGTGCATCAGTTGACGGTACTAATGTAGTTGGAGCGTCAGTTGATGGTTCATATGTCGTTGTTGGTGCATCAGTTGACGGAACATTTGTAGTTGTTGACGCGTCAGTTGATGGAACATATGTCGTTGTTGGTGCGTCAGTTGATGGAACATATGTCGTTGTTGGTGCATCAGTTGATGGAACATATGTCGTTGTTGGTGCATCAGTTGTTGGAACATATGTTGTTGTTGGTGTAGTTGTAGTTGTGGGTGCATCAGTTGACGGAACATATGTAGTTGTTGACGCGTCAGTTGATGGAACATATGTCGTTGTTGGTGCGTCAGTTGATGGAACATATGTCGTTGTTGGTGCATCAGTTGATGGACCATATGTCGTTGTTGGTGCATCAGTTGTTGGAACATACGTGGTTGTTGGTGCAGTTGTAGTTGTGGGTGCATCAGTTGACGGTACTAATGTAGTTGGAGCATCAGTTGATGGTTCATATGTCGTAGTTGGTGCATCAGTTGACGGAACATATGTCGTTGTGGGTGCGTCAGTTGACGGTACTAATGTAGTTGGAGCGTCAGTTGATGGTTCGTATGTCGTTGTTGGTGCATCAGTTGTTGGTGCATTTGTAGTTGTTGGTGCATCAGTTGACGGAACATATGTCGTTGTTGGTGTAGTTGTAGTTGTTGGTGCATCAGTTGTTGGAACATACGTGGTTGTTGGTGCAGTTGTAGTTGTGGGTGCATCAGTTGACGGTACTAATGTAGTTGGAGCGTCAGTTGATGGTTCGTACGTCGTTGTTGGTGCATCAGTTGACGGAACATACGTAGTTGTTGGTGCAGTTGTAGTTGTGGGTGCGTCAGTTGACGGTACTAATGTAGTTGGAGCGTCAGTTGATGGTTCATATGTCGTTGTTGGTGCATCAGTTGTTGGAACATATGTTGTTGTTGGTGCATCAGTCGACGGAACATATGTCGTTGTTGGTGCATCAGTTGATGGAACATACGTGGTTGTTGGTGCATCAGTTGACGGAACATATGTCGTTGTTGGTGCATCAGTTGTTGGAACATACGTGGTTGTTGGTGCAGTTGTAGTTGTGGGTGCATCAGTTGACGGTACTAATGTAGTTGGAGCATCAGTTGATGGTTCATATGTCGTTGTTGGTGCATCAGTTGACGGAACATACGTGGTTGTTGGTGCATCAGTTGATGGTTCATATGTAGTTTCTGGTGCATTTGTAGATGTTGGTGTGTCAGTTGACGGTACTAATGTAGTTGGAGCGTCAGTTGATGGTTCATATGTCGTTGTTGGTGCATTTGTAGTTGTTGGTGCATCAGTTGACGGAACATATGTCGTTGTTGGTGCATCAGTTGACGGAACATACGTGGTTGTTGGTGAATCAGTTGATGGAACATATGTCGTTGTTGGTGCAGTTGTAGTTGTGGGTGCATCAGTTGACGGTACTAATGTAGTTGGAGCGTCAGTTGATGGAACATATGTTGTTGTTGGTGCATCAGTTGATGGAACATATGTCGTTGTTGGTGCATCAGTTGACGGAACATATGTCGTTGTTGGTGCATCAGTTGATGGAACATATGTCGTTGTTGAAGCAGTTGTAGTTGTGGGTGCATCAGTTGTCGGTACTAATGTTGTTGGTGCATCAGTTGATGGAACATATGTCGTTGTTGGTGCAGTTGTAGTTGTGGGTGCATCAGTTGACGGTACTAATGTAGTTGGAGCGTCAGTTGATGGTTCATATGTCGTTGTTGGTGCATCAGTTGACGGAACATACGTGGTTGTTGGTGCAGTTGTAGTTGTGGGTGCGTCAGTTGACGGTACTAATGTAGTTGGAGCGTCAGTTGATGGTTCGTATGTCGTTGTTGGTGCATCAGTTGTTGGAACATATGTTGTTGTTGGTGCATCAGTTGACGGAACATATGTCGTTGTTGGTGCATCAGTTGATGGAACATACGTGGTTGTTGGTGCATCAGTTGACGGAACATATGTCGTTGTTGGTGCATCAGTTGTTGGAACATACGTGGTTGTTGGTGCAGTTGTAGTTGTGGGTGCATCAGTTGACGGTACTAATGTAGTTGGAGCGTCAGTTGATGGTTCATATGTCGTTGTTGGTGCATCAGTTGACGGAACATACGTGGTTGTTGGTGCATCAGTTGATGGTTCATATGTCGTTGTTGGTGCATCAGTTGTTGGAACATACGTGGTTGTTGGTGCAGTTGTAGTTGTGGGTGCATCAGTTGACGGTACTAATGTAGTTGGAGCGTCAGTTGATGGTTCATATGTCGTTGTTGGTGCATCAGTTGACGGAACATACGTGGTTGTTGGTGCATCAGTTGATGGTTCATATGTCGTTGTTGGTGCATCAGTTGACGGAACATACGTGGTTGTTGGTGTAGTTGTAGTTGTGGGTGCATCAGTTGACGGTACTAATGTAGTTGGAGCGTCAGTCGATGGTTCGTATGTCGTTGTTGGTGCATCAGTTGACGGAACATATGTCGTTGTTGGTGCGTCAGTTGATGGAACATATGTCGTTGTTGGTGCATCAGTTGATGGTTCATATGTCGTTGTTGGTGCATCAGTTGACGGAACATATGTAGTTGTTGACGCGGCAGTTGATGGAACATATGTCGTTGTTGGTGCGTCAGTTGATGGAACATATGTCGTTGTTGGTGCATCAGTTGATGGAACATATGTCGTTGTTGGTGCATCAGTTGTTGGAACATATGTTGTTGTTGGTGCATCAGTTGACGGAACATATGTCGTTGTTGGTGCAGTTGTAGTTGTGGGTGCGTCAGTTGACGGTACTAATGTAGTTGGAGCGTTAGTTGATGGTTCAAATGTCGTTGTTGGTGCATCAGTTGACGGAACATATGTCGTTGTTGGTGCATCAGTTGATGGACCATATGTCGTTGTTGGTGCATCAGTTGTTGGAACATACGTGGTTGTTGGTGCAGTTGTAGTTGTGGGTGCATCAGTTGACGGTACTAATGTAGTTGGAGCATCAGTTGATGGTTCATATGTCGTAGTTGGTGCATCAGTTGACGGAACATATGTCGTTGTGGGTGCGTCAGTTGACGGTACTAATGTAGTTGGAGCGTCAGTTGATGGTTCGTATGTCGTTGTTGGTGCATCAGTTGTTGGTGCATTTGTAGTTGTTGGTGCATCAGTTGACGGAACATATGTCGTTGTTGGTGCAGTTGTAGTTGTTGGTGCATCAGTTGTTGGAACATACGTGGTTGTTGGTGCAGTTGTAGTTGTGGGTGCATCAGTTGACGGTACTAATGTAGTTGGAGCGTCAGTTGATGGTTCGTACGTCGTTGTTGGTGCATCAGTTGACGGAACATACGTAGTTGTTGGTGCAGTTGTAGTTGTGGGTGCGTCAGTTGACGGTACTAATGTAGTTGGAGCGTCAGTTGATGGTTCATATGTCGTTGTTGGTGCATCAGTTGTTGGAACATATGTTGTTGTTGGTGCATCAGTCGACGGAACATATGTCGTTGTTGGTGCATCAGTTGATGGAACATACGTGGTTGTTGGTGCATCAGTTGACGGAACATATGTCGTTGTTGGTGCATCAGTTGTTGGAACATACGTGGTTGTTGGTGCAGTTGTAGTTGTGGGTGCATCAGTTGACGGTACTAATGTAGTTGGAGCGTCAGTTGATGGTTCATATGTCGTTGTTGGTGCATCAGTTGACGGAACATACGTGGTTGTTGGTGCATCAGTTGATGGTTCATATGTAGTTTCTGGTGCATTTGTAGATGTTGGTGTGTCAGTTGACGGTACTAATGTAGTTGGAGCGTCAGTTGATGGTTCATATGTCGTTGTTGGTGCATTTGTAGTTGTTGGTGCATCAGTTGACGGAACATATGTCGTTGTTGGTGCATCAGTTGACGGAACATACGTGGTTGTTGGTGAATCAGTTGATGGAACATATGTCGTTGTTGGTGCAGTTGTAGTTGTGGGTGCATCAGTTGACGGTACTAATGTAGTTGGAGCGTCAGTTGATGGAACATATGTCGTTGTTGGTGCATCAGTTGACGGAACATATGTCGTTGTTGGTGCATCAGTTGATGGAACATATGTCGTTGTTGAAGCAGTTGTAGTTGTGGGTGCATCAGTTGTCGGTACTAATGTAGTTGGAGCGTCAGTTGATGGAACATATGTTGTTGTTGGTGCATCAGTTGATGGAACATATGTCGTTGTTGGTGCAGTTGTAGTTGTGGGTGCATCAGTTGACGGTACTAATGTAGTTGGAGCGTCAGTTGATGGTTCATATGTCGTTGTTGGTGCATCAGTTGACGGAACATACGGGGTTGTTGGTGCAGTTGTAGTTGTGGGTGCGTCAGTTGACGGTACTAATGTAGTTGGAGCGTCAGTTGATGGTTCGTATGTCGTTGTTGGTGCATCAGTTGTTGGAACATATGTCGTTGTTGGTGCATCAGTTGACGGAACATACGTGGTTGTTGGTGTAGTTGTAGTTGTGGGTGCATCAGTTGACGGAACATATGTAGTTGTTGACGCGTCAGTTGATGGAACATATGTCGTTGTTGGTGCGTCAGTTGATGGAACATATGTCGTTGTTGGTGCATCAGTTGATGGACCATATGTCGTTGTTGGTGCATCAGTTGTTGGAACATACGTGGTTGTTGGTGCGGTTGTAGTTGTGGGTGCATCAGTTGACGGTACTAATGTAGTTGGAGCGTCAGTTGATGGTTCATATGTCGTAGTTGGTGCATCAGTTGACGGAACATACGTGGTTGTTGGTGCATCAGTTGATGGTTCATATGTCGTTGTTGGTGCATCAGTTGACGGAACATACGTGGTTGTTGGTGTAGTTGTAGTTGTGGGTGCATCAGTTGACGGAACATATGTAGTTGTTGACGCGTCAGTTGATGGAACATATGTCGTTGTTGGTGCAGTTGTAGTTGTGGGTGCGTCAGTTGACGGTACTAATGTAGTTGGAGCGTTAGTTGATGGTTCAAATGTCGTTGTTGGTGCATCAGTTGACGGAACATATGTCGTTGTTGGTGCATCAGTTGACGGAACATACGTGGTTGTTGGTGTAGTTGTAGGTGTGGGTGCATCAGTTGACGGGACATATGTAGTTGTTGACGCGTCAGTTGATGGAACATATGTCGTTGTTGGTGCGTCAGTTGATGGAACATATGTCGTTGTTGGTGCATCAGTTGATGGACCATATGTCGTTGTTGGTGCATCAGTTGTTGGAACATACGTGGTTGTTGGTGCGGTTGTAGTTGTGGGTGCATCAGTTGACGGTACTAATGTAGTTGGAGCATCAGTTGATGGTTCATATGTCGTAGTTGGTGCATCAGTTGACGGAACATATGTCGTTGTGGGTGCATCAGTTGATGGTTCATATGTCGTTGTTGGTGCATCAGTTGACGGAACATACGTGGTTGTTGGTGCATCAGTTGATGGTTCATATGTCGTTGTTGGTGCATCAGTTGATGGAACATACGTGGTTGTTGGTGCATCAGTTGATGGTTCATATGTCGTTGTTGGTGCATCAGTTGACGGAACATACGTGGTTGTTGGTGTAGTTGTAGTTGTGGGTGCATCAGTTGACGGTACTAATGTAGTTGGAGCGTCAGTTGATGGAACATATGTCGTTGTTGGTGCATCAGTTGATGGTTCATATGTCGTAGTTGGTGCATCAGTTGACGGAACATATGTCGTTGTGGGTGCATCAGTTGATGGTTCATATGTCGTTGTTGGTGCATCAGTTGATGGAACATACGTGGTTGTTGGTGCATCAGTTGATGGTTCATATGTCGTTGTTGGTGCGTCAGTTGATGGAACATATGTCGTTGTTGGTGCATCAGTTGATGGTTCATATGTCGTTGTTGGTGCATCAGTTGACGGAACATATGTAGTTGTTGACGCGTCAGTTGATGGAACATATGTCGTTGTTGGTGCGTCAGTTGATGGAACATATGTCGTTGTTGGTGCATCAGTTGATGGAACATATGTCGTTGTTGGTGCATCAGTTGTTGGAACATATGTTGTTGTTGGTGCATCAGTTGACGGAACATATGTCGTTGTTGGTGCAGTTGTAGTTGTGGGTGCGTCAGTTGACGGTACTAATGTAGTTGGAGCGTTAGTTGATGGTTCAAATGTCGTTGTTGGTGCATCAGTTGACGGAACATATGTCGTTGTTGGTGCATCAGTTGACGGAACATACGTGGTTGTTGGTGTAGTTGTAGTTGTGGGTGCATCAGTTGACGGTACTAATGTAGTTGGAGCATCAGTTGATGGACCATATGTCGTTGTTGGTGCATCAGTTGTTGGAACATATGTCGTTGTTGGTGCATCAGTTGATGGACCATATGTCGTTGTTGGTGCATCAGTTGTTGGAACATATGTAGTTGTTGACGCGTCAGTTGATGGAACATATGTCGTTGTTGGTGCATCAGTAGTTGGAACATACGTGGTTGTTGGTGCAGTTGTAGTTGTGGGTGCATCAGTTGACGGAACATACGTGGTTGTTGGTGCATCAGTTGTTGGAACATACGTGGTTGTTGGTGCAGTTGTAGTTGTGGGTGCATCAGTTGACGGAACATATGTAGTTGTTGACGCGTCAGTTGATGGAACATATGTCGTTGTTGGTGCATCAGTTGACGGAACATATGTTGTTGTTGACGCGTCAGTTGATGGAACATATGTCGTTGTTGGAGCGTCAGTTGATGGTTCGTACGTCGTTGTTGGTGCATCAGTTGTAGGAACATATGTCGTTGTTGGTGCATCAGTTGTTGGAACATATGTCGTTGTTGGTGCATTTGTAGTTGTTGGTGCATTAGTCGTTGGAACATATGTTGTTGTTGGTGCATCAGTTGTTGGAACATACGTGGTTGTTGGTGCAGTTGTAGTTGTGGGTGCATCAGTTGACGGTACTAATGTAGTTGGAGCGTCAGTTGATGGTTCGTACGTCGTTGTTGGTGCATCAGTTGTTGGAACATACGTCGTTGTTGGTGCATTTGTAGTTGTTGGTGCATTAGTCGTTGGAACATATGTTGTTGTTGGTGCATCAGTTGATGGAACATATGTCGTTGTTGGTGCAGTTGTAGTTGTGGGTGCATCAGTTGACGGTACTAATGTAGTTGGAGCGTCAGTTGACGGAACATATGTCGTTGTTGGTGCATCAGTTGACGGAACATACGTGGTTGTTGGTGCATCAGTTGTTGGAACATACGTGGTTGTTGGTGCAGTTGTAGTTGTGGGTGCATCAGTTGACGGTACTAATGTAGTTGGAGCATCAGTTGATGGTTCGTATGTCGTTGTTGGTGCATCAGTTGTTGGAACATATGTTGTTGTTGGTGCATCAGTTGACGGAACATATGTCGTTGTTGGTGCAGTTGTAGTTGTGGGTGCGTCAGTTGACGGTACTAATGTAGTTGGAGCGTCAGTTGATGGTTCGTATGTCGTTGTTGGTGCATCAGTTGTTGGAACATATGTCGTTGTTGGTGCATTTGTAGTTGTTGGTGCATCAGTTGACGGAACATATGTCGTTGTTGGTGCGTCAGTTGATGGAACATACGTGGTTGTTGGTGCATCAGTTGACGGAACATACGTGGTTGTTGGTGTAGTTGTAGTTGTGGGTGCATCAGTTGACGGTACTAATGTAGTTGGAGCGTCAGTTGATGGTTCATATGTCGTTGTTGGTGCATCAGTTGACGGAACATATGTCGTTGTTGGTGCATCAGTTGACGGAACATACGTGGTTGTTGGTGCAGTTGTAGTTGTGGGTGCGTCAGTTGACGGTACTAATGTAGTTGGAGCGTCAGTTGGTGGTTCATATGTCGTTGTTGGTGCATCAGTTGACGGAACATACGTGGTTGTTGGTGCAGTTGTAGTTGTGGGTGCGTCAGTTGACGGTACTAATGTAGTTGGAGCGTCAGTTGATGGTTCATATGTCGTTGTTGGTGCATCAGTTGACGGAACATATGTCGTTGTTGGTGCAGTTGTAGTTGTGGGTGCGTCAGTTGACGGTACTAATGTAGTTGGAGCGTCAGTTGGTGGTTCATATGTCGTTGTTGGTGCATCAGTTGACGGAACATATGTCGTTGTTGGTGCATCAGTTGTTGGAACATACGTGGTTGTTGGTGCAGTTGTAGTTGTGGGTGCGTCAGTTGACGGTACTAATGTAGTTGGAGCGTCAGTTGATGGTTCGTATGTCGTTGTCGGTGCATCTGTTGTTGGAACATATGTTGTTGTTGGTGCATCAGTTGACGGAACATACGTGGTTGTTGGTGCATCAGTTGTTGGAACATACGTCGTTGTTGGTGCATCAGTTGACGGAACATATGTCGTTGTTGGTGCATCAGTTGTTGGAACATACGTTGTTGTTGGTGCAGTTGTAGTTGTTGGTGCGTCAGTTGATGGTTCATATGTCGTTGTTGGTGCATCAGTTGATGGAACATATGTCGTTGTTGGTGCATCAGTTGATGGAACATATGTCGTTGTTGGTGCGTCAGTTGATGGAACATATGTCGTTGTTGGTGCATCAGTTGACGGAACATATGTCGTTGTTGGTGCATCAGTTGTTGGAACATACGTGGTTGTTGGTGCATCAGTTGACGGTACTAATGTAGTTGGAGCGTCGGTAGATGGTTCGTATGTCGTTGTTGGTGCGTCAGTTGATGGAACATATGTCGTTGTTGGTGCATCAGTTGACGGAACATATGTCGTTGTTGGTGCATTTGTAGTGTTTGGATCAATTGTTGAAGGTGTGTGTGCGGTTGTTGGTGTTTCTGTTGATGGATCCCATGTTATGGGATCAAGTGTTGTAGGCTCTTGTGTTTCTGTAGATACCTGTGTTGTTGAGGTTGTCTCAGTGGGTCCTTCAGTTGTTGTTGTGGGTGCGTCAGTAACGGTTACAGTGGGCCCGTCAGTTGTTGTTGAGGGGGTCTCTGTAGGTCCTTCAGTTGTTGTTGAGGGGGTCTCTGTAGGTCCTTCAGTTGTTGTTGAGGGTGTATCTGTAGGGCCTTCAGTTGTTGTTGTAGATGCATCAGTAACGGTAACAGTGGGGCCATCAGTTGTTGTTGAGGGGGTCTCTGAAGGACCTTCAGTTGTTGTTGAGGGGATATCTGTAGGGCCTTCCGTCGTTGTTGTGGGTGCATCAGTTACTGTTACTGTGGTCCCGTCTGTTGTTGTTGATGGGATCTCTGTAGGTCCTTCAGTTGTTGTTGTGGGTGTATCAGTAACGGTTACAGTGGGCCCGTCAGTTGTTGTTGAGGGGGTCTCTGTAGGTTTTCCAGTTGTTGTTGAAGGGGTATCTGTGGGACCTTCAGTTGTTGGTGATGGGGTCTCTGTAGGTCCTTCAGTTGTTGTTGACGTGGTCTCTATGGGCCCTTCAGTTGTTGTTGTGGGTGCATCAGTAACGGTTACAGTGGGCCCGTCAGTTGTTGTTGAGGGGGTCTCTGTAGGTCCTTCAGTTATTGTTGACGTGGTCTCTATGGGCCCTTCAGTTGTTGTTGTGGGTGCATCAGTAACGGTAACAGTGGGCCCGTCAGTTGTTGTTGAGGGGGTCTCTGTAGGGCCTTCAGTTGTTATTGTAGGTGTATCAGGTACTGTCATTGTGGGCCCGTCAGTTGTTGTTGAGGGAGTCTCTGTAGGTCCTTCAGTTGTTGTTGAGGTGGTATCTGTAGGGGCGTCAGTTGTTGTAGTGGGTTCATCAGGTACTGTTATTGTGGGCCCGTCAGTTGTTGTTGAGGGGATCTCTGTCGGTCCTTCAGTTGTTGTTGTGGGGGTCTCTGTAGGTCCTTCAGTTGTTGTTGACGTGGTCTCTATGGGCCCTTCAGTTGTTATTGTGGGTGCATCAGTAACGGTTACAGTGGGCCCGTCAGTTGTTGTTGAGGGGGTCTCTGTCGGTTCTTCAGTTGTAGTTGATGGGATCTCTGTAGTTCCTTCAGTTGTTGTTGTGGGTCCATCAGTAACGGTTACAGTGGGGCCGTCAGTTGTTGTTGAGGGGGTCTCTGTCGGTTCTTCAGTTGTAGTTGATGGGGTCTCTGTAGTTCCTTCAGTTGTTGTTGTGGGTGTATCAGTTACGGTTACAGTGGGCCCGTCAGTTGTTGAGGGGGTCTCTGTAGGTCCTTCAGTTGTTGTTGACGTGGTTTCTATGGGTCCTTCAGTTGTTATTGTGGGTGCATCTGTAACGGTTACAGTAGGCCCGTCAGTTGTTGTTGAGGCGGTCTCTGTAGGTCCTTCAGTTGCTGTTGAAGGGGTATCTGTGGGACCTTCAGTTGTTGGTGGTGGGGTCTCTGTAGGTCCTTCGGTTGTTGTTGTGGGTGCATCAGTAACGGTTACAGTGGGCCCGTCAGTGGATGTAGAAGGAGTGTATGTGGTTGTACTTGGCTCATCGGTAATTGTGATTGGTACCTCCGTAGTAGTAGTTGTTGTTGAAGTGGTTGTCGTTGTCGTCACGTTGCATTGCACCATGAACGGCCAACTGCAGTACTGAAAAAAAAATTTTTTTCGTGTATAATTTTTTTTTTTCGTATATATTTCACTTTACTTTCACTGGATACTCTCACTTGTAAAAAAATACGTCTTGAATATTTTTACGATACTGAGATGACATGGGGTCGAACCCAAAAAAATTTCCATGGTAATGGCGAACGATACAAGGTACTATTTGGGTAGAAATATAACAGTAGGGATGACAGAACTGATGGCGCTATGGGGGCGCTATGGGGGCGCTATGGGGGTATCACCACCCTCGTGTTACCAGTTTTCTTTTTTTACGTAACTCCTCCGTCGTGTCGGGCATGGGCGGCGCTGATTGCTTACCATCAGGTAATTAATTTTCTCGGTTGCCGACCTATCACATGAAAAAATTAAGTCGTAGCAGAATATCAGTCGTTATATTTCCATAATGTAGGTTTGTCTGTTCTTATTCCGTGACTAACAATAAAACATCAAATAACTGCATAGTTATATGTTTTTGTTTCATTTAAGCTATAAAGTCTTGTAAGGCTGGCATTTTCTGTGTGAAATGGTGAAAAAGTCAAAAGCTACAGGTAAAGTCAAGAAAAAAAAAAGATTCTTCAGTGGTCTTCTGAGAAGAGACCGTAGTCATTTGTTCAGACGCTAGAAATAAATATAGGTAAGAGGCAAAAGATAAGTACAATTATTGTAGTCATAACACGTGGGTAATTTTATAACTACCCAAGGTCTGTCTTATAGTTAGCAGGATAACTAGTTTTGTTTAAAATTATTGCAAATTGCATTTTTTAAGATTAGTTAAGGAGTTTTTCTCGTATTTCTCTCTACACATTATCCATAATATACCAGTTGGCTTAACAGATGTTCAATTCAACTTTGACGTGTCAAAAATGCCCGTACAAGGATAAATTCAAATAAATACTTATGAAGAATATTTAGCTAATATAAAACTGTTTTACAAAATATAAATTTAGCCTACCTGCAATTGGAAATCAAACCATGTGCCGGGCGCGCAATCCATTTCGACTTTCTGGCCGTGGACACAACTATAGAATTTCGCACAATCCGACTCATGTGGTAATAAAAGATCTACTGAGAAATCCGCTGGACAGCCGTTGGGCAGGAATTCAGGCGTTTCTGTTGTTGTTGTTGGTGCAGTTACTGTGGTTGGGTCGTCTGGCGTTGAAGGTGGCTCTTGAGTAATTGTTATGGGAGCGTCCGTTTCTGTAACAGTGGGCCCCGCAGGTGATGTTGTGGGACCGTCAGGTTCTGTGACAGTGGGCCCCTGAGTTATTGTAATCGGAGTGTCCGTTTCTGTAACAGTGGGCCCCGCAGGTGATGTTGTGGGACCGTCAGGTTCTGTGACAGTGGGCTCGTTAGGTGATGTTGTGGGAGCGTCAGGTTCTGTAACAGTGGGCCCCACAGTTGTTGTTGTGGGAGCATCCGGTTCTGTGACAGTGGGCTCGTTAGGTGTTGTTGTGGGAGCGTCAGGTTCTGTAACAGTGGGCCCCGCAGTTGTTGTTGTGGGAGCATCCGGTTCTGTGACAGTGGGCTCGTCAGGTGTTGTTGTGGGAGCATCCGGTTCTGTGACAGTGGGCCCCGCAGTTGTTGTTGTGGGAGCATCCGGTTCTGTGACAGTGGGCCCCGCAGTTGTTGTTATGGGAGCGATTGTCTCTGTAACTGTAGGCTCGTCAGGAGACGTTGAAGGCGTATTTGGATCTTCAGTAACCGTTATTGTTGTTGGAGTCGTTGTTGTTGTTGTTGTTGATGTTGTGCTAGTTACGTTACACTGCACCATGAACGGCCAACTACAGTACTGCAAAATGGAAAAATAAAGGATTTTTATTTACTGTTTTTTTGTCTATTTACATTATTATTATTTTTTGTGTTTTAATTGATTTCTTTTGTATCGTTTTGTTGAAATAAACTAGGTAAAAAACTGAGCTTTGTGATGACTTAAGGAAATGTTTGACTAATACGAGTAGATCAGAACTATTACCCATTAGTAGATCCCCTTTTTGACACGAGAAAATCATCAAATGACATCAATCGCAACCTCAAATTATTTTAATAGAATACGAATATAATAAACTTAAAATTAACAACATGTTGTATTTATTTACGCGGGTATTAACGCAGTAAATTATTATTTGAATACCTTACTGCCTTGACGTTTCGACCCGGTTGCACAGGTCGAGATAAAACACGACCTGTGCAACCGGGTATATCCGCGTATATTTATATATACGAATATAATTATTTTGCTTACTTGTAATTGGAAGTCGAACCAAGTTCCAGGCGCACAGTCCATTTCAACTTTTTGACCGTGGACGCAACTGTAGAATTTTGCGCAGTCAGATTCATGTGGTAATAAATGGTCGACTGTGAAGTCTGCTGGGCAGCCGTTGGGAAGGAATCCAGGCGATTCTGTAGTTGTTGTTGTGGTTGTTGGTCCCACAGTAACTGTTATTGGGTCGTCTGGTGTTGTTTGATCTTCAGGTGTTGTTGGGGCTGCAGTTGATGTAGTGGTTGTAGATCCCAGAGTGCAGTTCACCAAGTATATGTGATCGCATCCCTAGAAAAAAAAATACTTAAGATTTAATAACTTTATACCATACTAGCTAATCTCGCGCGGTTTCACCCGCTGCTCGGCTCCATTTAATTGCAGCGTGATGTTTTATAGCCTATAGCACTCAGGAACATTGTAGCTATCTATCAATGAAAGAATTTTGGCAATCCGACCAGCGGTTCCAAAGATTACCCCCTACATACAAACTTACAAACATAGGAACTTACAAATTTTACTTCTTTATAATATTAATATAGATTTATTGATGTTAGTTTATGTTAGGTAGTTATGCTTAATATATTTGAGATAATCATAAGATTTGATATACAAAGCCGATCTTTTTAGTATTCTGAAAAAAATATTTTATACCATCATCGTCATCATTATCAGTATACATGGCATATATAATTATATAGTATAGACTTCCACTGCTAAGATTAGGCCTACACCAATTAATTTCAGATTGGGCTTTAAAAACAACTCTGTTCTTATTATAACTTTCGTGAGACATTCTAAATTATTTATTATGTAGTCTTATTATTGTTTATTATGAGTAGCAACGCGACAGTCGCCGAGTCACGCGTTGCGGAATGCTGCTCATGAATATGGGCCTCTAGCATGGCTTGTTGCGTGAGTAAGCCGAAAACATAATAAATAACTCTGTTCTTAGCTCCTTATTTACTTTGAATATAAAGTATAAATATAAGTATCTATCTCATATGTCTCATATTCAATTAAGTGTGGTTGATTGCTTCTTACACTTACCATTTGAGTGTAGAAAATGAAATAAATAAATCGATAAATCAATTAATTTTGAGGCCAACTATTGGCTAGCCTGGTGGAAAATGCCTAAGGCATCAAGTTTTAATAAAATAAATAAATCGATCTTTTTCTTTATTTACCTGCAAATCGTAATCGAACCACGTTCCTGGCGCGCAAGGCATCAAAATTTTCTCTCCATTGCTGCAACTGTAGTACTTAGAACAATCCGTTTCGTGAGGTAGCAAGTAATTTATACTGAAGTCCACTGGACATCCATTTGGCAAGAGATCCGTGGGCTTCTGTGATGTTGTTGACGAAGGTGTTGTTGTTGTTGATGTTGTTGTTGATGAAGTTGTTGCTCCTGGGTGACATGTTGCCACTTGTGCTATTACACATCCCTGGAAAATTTGTTTGAATTAGTTTTGTGATACATTTTTAATATTCATAGTGACACATTCTCATGTATTAGGATTAACTCATTCGTTCGAAGCCGGAGAGTCTGGAATTGTTCCCAGTCCCCTTGCTGTTATTAATCGGCTGCCTGGCAGCGGTTTTCATACAAAATTTCAAGGCAAAAATTATGGTAAGTACTGAACCTATTTAAACGAAATCTGGTTTTCATATTAAGTCTTACTTAAGGTCATTTCTATCTAAAAGTGTAATGTATATATATAATAACTCATTTACTTGAAGTTTATAATCGAACAACGTTCCCGGAGCGCATGGTTGTTCAATTTTCTGTCCATTGCTGCAAGAGTAGAACCTTCCACAGTCTGTCTCGTGGGGCAACAGGTAATGGATGCTGAAGTCAACTGGACAACCGTTGGGCAACACCTCTATGGGTGGCGAAGGTGGCCGAGTTGTTGTTGTTGTTGATGATGTTGTTGTTGATGATGTTGATGGACTTGATGGACGATTTCGACAATCGACTGCAAACGGCCAATTGCACACCTGCGATAATGAAATAAGAATTAATTATTTTCGGTTTTTTTTTTATCTTCCAAAGCTAAATGCTAAGGTTGTCGCGAGCCCAGAGTTTAATGCCCCCGGGTCATGCTTAAGAGTTTTTCGAGTTATATGTACTTTATATGTTTATTTAGATCGTAACAAAAACTGGACATATAATTATTAATGAAGTATAAGTAAGTTTGTTATCGCCAATCCTGCTTGAGCAAGGGTGGTGATTAATTTTCAAACGTTCTCCGTGTAATAAGTGTATGGGCTGCTAAAGGGTCTATGTAGGTATGTTATTTGTTTTAAAATTTGCTGTGAAATAGTGCGGTAAACAATTCTACTCAGATAACTTATTTTAGTAAGATCAGCTCCACTCAGGGACACCCAAAATGTCAAAGAAGTCTGATGTGCTGTGCCGATGTTTTGCTAGTTAGTGATTTTAGGTGTAGGGGGTTAGGGATTGGTGTGGGATTGGGTATTGGCGTTGGGATTGGGCATGAGGTAACCTTCACTCACACGGCGAAACACAACGCTGTGGTTATTTCACGTTGATTTTCTGTGAGGCCGTGGTGTTGCTCCGGTCGTGCCGACCCATTCGTGCCGAAACATGACTCTCCCTTACATTATATGTTTTTTTTTATGGTATAAGTTGGCAAACGAGCGGACGGATTACCTGATGGTAAGCAATCGGCGCCGCCCATGGACACCCGCAACACCAAAGAAGTTACGAGTGCGTTGCCGGCCTTTTGGGGATAGGGGTTGCGAATATAAGGATCGGGAAGGGATACGGGAAGAGGAGGAATTGGGCCTCCGGTAACCTCACTCACACGGCAAAACACAACGCTGTGGGTTGTTTCACGTCGGTATTCTGGGAGGCCGTGGTATGACTCCGGTCGACCCGACCCATTCGATATGTTTGTGCAAAGTAACTTAGTAATAAAATGAATAATATTGGTGACTTACTTGTAAATTGACGTCGAAGAGTGTGCCGGGCGCGCATTTCATTTCAATTTTGTTGCCATTACTACAACTGTAGTACTTTGAGCAGTCTGTTTCATGTGGCAGGAGAAGGTGGACATGGAAGTCTGATGGGCAGCCATTGGGCAAGTACTGGGCTGATGACGCAGCTATCAACGTCAAAAATATGATAGCTTTGTACATATCTGTGGAACAATACAGAATTATATTGGTTAAACCGCATCAAATGATGTTAGATTCGCCATTATTTAGTTTAGAAATAAATCAGTAGGTAACAATTGTTAGGAGGCGTCCATAAATTACGTGAGGTGGTTTTTAATTTTTCTGCCATTCCCTCCCCCCCCCCCTGGTGAGATGTCGTGAGATTTTATTCAATCCCGTCCCCCATCCCCGAGGCTAATGTGAGGTTTTTCAAAATGTGAGTTTCTTACGTAAGCGCGTTGGATTGTTATTGTAAAAAGAAAAAAAAAATTTGCATCGTCCTTTTATTAGTAAATGTTCTTAACCGTACTACGATTACGCTTAAGATTAAATCTTAAACATGTACAATCTGGATTAAATAGACCAAAATAGTATATATATATTTTTTTTGTTTCCGAGACCCTATACCGCTCCCCTCTCTCCAAGATTTGACTCGACCCCCTCCCCCCCCCCCCCTTTAGACACCTCACGAAATTTATGGACGCTCCCTTATGGTGGCTCATATTGAGGTTATAATCGACGCTCGTTCCTCAGGCATGGGTGCGAGCAATGATATTATAAGTAAAAAGGTGTAGATAGGTTACAAGCGCTCAGCAAGTGATACACTAAAATGTGGCTAACTAGCCACACTTTTTCATATTTGTCTCTTTTTCACTCGCGATTATTGAATCATGCCATCCCACTTTAACGTGTATCATACGATTTATTCATGTTTGCATCAGTGTGCCGCTTTTGAAAATCGAACGTTGTTTATGTAACCTATCTATACCATTTTACTTATAATATCATTAGGTACGAGGATAAGAAACATAGGTATCTACACATTTTAGTTTCTTTTTATGTCAAAACCTACTGTTATCCATTTCAAAATAATATTATAAATGCGTTAGTAACTCTGTCTGTCTGTCTGTCTTTTCTTCACGCCTAAACTACTGAACCGATTTCTGTGAAATTTGGTAAAGACATAGTTTGGAAATCGAGAAAGAATATAGGATAGTTCTTGTACCAAAAATCTACAATAAGTCACTATTCCACGTGAACGGAGTCGCGGGCAAAAGCTAGTATTTTGTATAGTTTTTACTTTTATTAACTTTGTAAATAAATAGGTAGGTAGGAAGGTAAGATTAAAGACGGTGTCTTGATAATTATTAACATTTTCTTTATGTAATAGGTCGGCAAACGAGCAGACGGATTACCTGATGGTAAGATCAGCGCCGCCCATGGACACCCGCAACGGAGGAGTTACGAGTGCGTTGCCGACCTTTTAGGGATTAGGGATTGAGGAGGGATTGGGGGTGGGGAAGAATTGGGCTACCGGTAACCTCACTCACACGGCGAAACACAATGCTGTGGTTGTTTCACGCCGGTTTTCTGTGAGGCCGTGTTATCACTTCGGTCGAGCCGACCCATTCGTGCCGAAGCATGGCTCTCCCACACTTATTATCAAATGTTTTTTTCAGTAAAATCAGAATTTTCATATTTATCAATAAATTATTGCTATTTAAAATATTTTATTCAAAGCTATTTTACGTTAGTTGGTAGTTCTACTAGCCATAATCATTATTTTATTTGTATAGGGCTCCGTCTGTGGTGGTCTATTCGCTCTTTGAGGCGCGGAACGCTACGCGCCATACGCTTGTTAAATATCGTCAATCAGAGCCGAAGTTTAGTCATAAAATTATCTTCATTTAAAATCTTCATTGTCACGGTTTTATTGCGTGAATTTCACAATAATTAATAAATTACAAATTTATAAAACTGATAATCTTTATATTAAATCATAGGTATCGCATACAACTAGGTAATTGAATATATCAATAAAAATATGTCAATTTTTCAATATAATTAAATTTTTATGGATAAGGAACTATTATAATACTAGGCCCGCCCCCGCTTCGCACGGGTCTTACTATCCTAACAACAAAAGGGCCAGTTTTTCCCAATTTTCCCCTCTACTTTACTAATATTTTCTTTGATAAGACCCTTTTCCTGACCACAATAAATCCAACAAAAAAAGAATAAACAAAATTGGTCCAGGTGTTGTTGAGTTATACGCTTACCAACACATATATAGATAAAAATACCAGCTCTTGCCCGCGACTTTGTTCGCGTGGAATTATTACTTCCTGCGGATTTTTAGTTTAAAAACTAACCTATGTCTTTTCTCGAGTTCCAAACTATGTCTGTACCAAATTTCACACAAATAGGTTCAGTAGTTTAGGTGTGAAGAAAAAACAGACAGAGTTACTTTCGCATTTATAATATTAGTTTGGATTAAAATATTTATGTTTAATAATTAGAATAACAAATATTTGAATGCAAGTAGTAGATACTAAGTGAGTTAAGTAACTTAAGTAAAATGTAATATACATATAAAAATGGAATGCTGTTCGTTAGTTTCAATTAGGTAATCTCGAAAACTACTGATCAGATTTGGCTCATTTTGGTCTTGAAATATTTGTAAAAGTTCAGGGAATATTTAAAAGGTCAGACAATATTAGTTTATTTTGGCAGAAACAAGTAAACTATAAATATTTTTTTAAGAGAGGTTAAGAAGCCCTCTTCTCATTCATGAGAGTGTAGGTTCGAAACCTGGCAAGTACCAATGTGACTTTTTTCCGAGTTATATATATGTACTTTCTAAGATTATTTAGACACCACTGACATACGGTGAAGGTAAACATCGTGAGGAAACCTGGACTTATAATTCGTAATTATAAGTTTGAAATCGCCAACCCGCATTGAGCAAGCGTGGTGATTAATGCTCTAACCTTCTCTGTATGAGAAGAGGCCTTTGCTCAGTAGTGGGCACTTATAGGCTGATGATGATGGTGTAAATGAATTAATTTAAGTGAAAAAATGGACATATAATTTCTAATTATAAGTTTTTTTTTTTTTTACTTGCAATAAACCAGTACTTGACTGATCCCACCTGATGTTAAGCAGTGATGTAATCGTTGATGGTAAGGCGCACTAGTTTATTAAGAGCCTATTCACTCTAGTTCTAGTTTGAAATTGTCAGTATACATTATGTGAGCGCTATGTTTGAAACGATAAAGGATTTCATATGATGAGAAATTAATGCCATCGTTTGTTCTTTTTTTTTAAATAACTTGTTATCTGCCTTGTTCTCACATATAAGGGTACAATAATATATACTAAATAAAGTATTAGTAAAATTGTAAAACAATTAAGTACTATCTTTTAAAAAAGAGTAACGATGGAGTTTATTGCTCGTTCTTTTCCATTAAAATCTACGATTTGGAATGAGCACATATCTTCACTGACGAACAGAACAAACTATTATTCTATTTTGACGTTTCAAAAGTACATATTTATGGTTTAGTTGGAATAAATGATTTTGACTATGACTTTGAAATTGTAGTGATTAATGTTCAATCCTTATTCATGCTAGAAGAGATTTTTGTTTAGCCGTAGGCACTTAGGTACAGCCTGTAGATAAGCAACTATATTTTGCTTAGTAATAGAGTAGTTTTATATCTATATCTGTTACTAAGGTAAACTACCATTATTGATAGAAAATAATAGGTACTACACTTTATGAACTAAAGTCTAAGAACTTATTTGAGAAAATAATAATAATAATATACACACACGGGATTCGACCAGCAATCTACAGTACAAATCACTTACTAAACCCACATTATTATTAATTCAAAATAATCTGTAAAGAATTATTATTTTATCAAAATAATAATCATAACACTATTTCCGCTTTACATTTTAAAAACTACATATTAATAAATAAAAATATTATATTGTATTTAAAAATGGAACTGACAAATAAATTGTAGGTAATTCGAAAATATTAATTTTGAATTAATTAGCATAACGGAATCGTCTTGTTTCGTTTTATTATCAGCAATGTTTTAATTATAATGCAATTGTTTAATTTTACGGAGTTATCAACTAAAGAAAATAATGATACCTTAAACGTCACATTATATTTTGCTTTTACCCAAATGACGGTAACTTTTTATTATTGTGGTTAGGTATGGTTCAAATTATATTGTTTGTATTTATTTAAGGCTATATTTTCATGAACGAAAAAAAAACACTAAATATATTTAGCAAAGTAACATAAAAAAGACACTTATATTTATTAATAGTACCTAATCATTTATAAATAATATTAATAAAACAAAAACTTAAAGTTAACTAACCGAATTATTTGTAAACAAAAATAAATAATTGAATATTAAAAATGTATAACTGTTATTAACTATTAACTAATAATAATAAAACACCACGACTCACCTTAAACTATAATTCTCAGATCACAAATAAATAAACAAATTAGTATTATTATTTTTCCAAAATAATAATAGGTAACATCACTTCGCCACTAAGGGCTGCACTTTATCGAAAATATTTTTTTATTCCCCGCACTCTCGTTTACCGATGTTTATTTACCCGTTTATGTAAATCAATTAAATTTAATTGGCACGTATCGGTGATTATATCAGCCGCTTATATTACTATCACAAAATCAAAACGCGTCACCGGAAAAATATCTACAATTTTTTTTACATGAACGCTAAAACACTTTAGGCTGATTAGAAACTCACGGTTCCTGTTACAACTGATACGTTTGATAAAAATAAATATATTAATTTACTTTTACTATTTTACAAATATTTTTTGAGTTTTTTTTGTGTAATAATGAGAATCTTTTAGTATTATTACCGCAATTTATACTAATAGTACACTATTAAATAAATTAACTAAACTAATGTCAACACACGTCGTTTCTCGCGCTTTATCACAAAGGAATTAAACTGAATAATAATTTCGATTTCCAAATCCTTATATTATCAAATTATATCAACTGTAATCTATATCTTGGGTTAATTTCATCAAAATCGACGCAACAATTTTAAAGGAAAACGCAATAAAACTATCCTATAGTCAAGACGATGCTGAGATATTTCGAAAACGAATACATTTTACTAAAAAAAAATCTTTAAAAGGTGAATTTGGAAGATAATAATTTTAAATTCATAGAAAATGACGCTTAACGATGATGGTGATGACGTCAGAAGTTGAAGTCATCAATCATGATGATGACCAATCATAAACATCAAGTCTGTCATTGGTCAGTTCCGTTTCAATTTTCAATTTGATTGGTTGTGTAATTTTAGACAGGTTTGGTTACCGCCTAAACAACTTATAGATATATACCTTTCCTAATATTATTTTATGGTAATTTTTTTCCATATATATTTTCAATGACGTCACAAAATTTATTAATATTATTCAAAATGTAGGTAATGTAGGTACTGATGTACCCAACTGTTATTACAAACGCGAAAGTCTGTATGAGTGTATGTTTCTTACTCATTCACGTAAAAACTACTGAACGGATCTGTATGAAATTTTGCACAGAGATAGATTATAGTCTGGAGTAACACTTTATCCTGCCACTGCGGGCAAATTCGCTGGTAGAAACTAGTGCAAATATCTAATTCATAATACGTTTGTACCTTAGTGTGGGAGAGTCATGCTTCGGCACGAATGGGTCGGCTCGACCGGAGTGATACCACGGCCTCACAGAAAACCGGCGTGAAATAACCACAGCGTTGTGTTTCGCCGTGTGTGTGAGGTTACCGGAGCGGAGGGCCCGTGGGCCAATCCAATCCCAATCTCCAAATCCCTAATCCCTAAAAGGTCGGCAACGCACTTCTCCGTTGCGAGTGTCCATGGGCGGCGCTGATTGCTTACCATCAGGGAATCCGTCTGCTCGTTTGCCGACCTATTATATACATAAAAAAAGTAACAAAAACTAATCAAACCTTTTCATTGGTTTCATTTCAAAGGATAGTAAAATGATCGTCGTCTGTCGTAAAATGATAGTCCTAAAACTACCAGGCCAGATGATATAGCAGCATCATCTTAAATCTCAGGCAACCTAACTGTAATCCTCAAAATCGTTGACAATCGAGAACATAACGAGAAATGCCTTAAAAAGGTATTTAATTAAGCATTATATTTTTATTATAACCTTTGTGAGACATTCTTAATTAATTATTATGTTTTCGGCTTACTCGCGCCTTTGCCATGCTAGAGGCCCATATTCATGGCGGCGACTGCCGCGGAATGCTGCTCATGAATATGGGCCTCTAGCATGGCTTGGAACTAGTCGAGTATCTCTTCAAATTATTACGTGAGTAAGCTGAAAACATAATAAATAATTTAATCATTATTTTTTCCATGGAGGTTACAGGAGGCCCGTTCTTCCCCTCTCACCATCCCTTTCGCAATCTTTCTCTTTCAATAAATTAAATATCCGAAACCCTTATCCCCACAAGGCCGACAACGCACTCGTAACTCCTTTGGTGTAGCTGGTATTCATGGGCGGCTGATTGCTTACCATCAGGTAATACGTCTGCTTGTTTGCCAGCCTACCCCATAAAAAAACTGACATCGCCAATCGGCCTGCCAAGCGTGGGCATTTTAACCTAATGGCACTTAAAGTACAAATATTATATGTGGCACTCACATTCTTGATCAGTCTAATATCAATGGGAAACAAACAGACAAATTGTTCAAGTTCATATTAATATTCGAAGATATTTATTGAATGTCCTTAAAATTAACAAATACGCATATAATTACATATGATGTCAATCTCATTTCAATCAATGAGATTATTTCGGAAGTTGAAAAATGTATTAATTGTCGATATTTTTTTTGTATTTAAGTACACCGGATATTTCTTATCAATATTTAGGTAATTGTCTCTGTAACCCGGGTTCGAAACCTGGCATGTACCAATGTGACTTCTTCCGAGTTATATGTACTTTCTAATGTCCGGTTCCTATAATTGAGAAACGATCCGTTTTAGTTACGAATAGTAGTTTTATATACGACTCGTAAGCTAAAACCGTTCCTATAATAAACGTCTCGTCGTGCAACTTACTGACGGTTTGCAACTAACGGATGTCGGTAAGCGAATTGTATGGAGATCTATGGTGTCTGTGGTTTTCCTATAAATATTTTAACCGTCAGTAGACGGTCAAGATAACTATTCGTAATATCATTTGGTCGTAATGCGTATACAACGACGATTCGTTAAATATAGGAACCGGGCATAAGTTTATTAAGACACCATTGCTTTACGGTGAAGGTAAACATCGTGAGGAAACCTGGACTTCTATTTTCCAATTATAAGTTTGAAGTCGCTAATCCGCCTTGAGCAAGCGTAATGGTTAATGCTCAAACTTTCTCCGTCTGAGAAAAGGCCTTTGCTCAGCAGTGGGCTCTTATTTATATATTATGATAAGTTAGCTCACAGCTTATGTATACAAAGTAGTTAGAAGTATTCGTTATAGGTAATAGACCGTTTACATTACCCAGTTACGAGTTAACCAACCTTTTTTTTTATTATGTAAACTATCGGCAAACGAGCAGACGGATTACCTGATGGTAAGCAATCAACGCCGCCCATGGACACTCGCAACGGAGTAGTTACGAGTGCGTTGTCGACCTTTTAGGGATTAGGAGATTTAGGGATTGAGGAGAGATTGGGGGAGGGGAAGGATTGGGCCTCCGGCAATCTCACTCACACAGCGAAACAACAACGCTGTGGTTATTTCACTCCAGTTTTCTGTGAGGCCGTGGTATCACTCCGGTCGAGCCGACACATTCGTGCCGAAGCATGGCTCTCCCATCTATACATTCTTAAAATTACGCATGTCAACGACATAGCCTTGACGAATTTTGCCAATTATTTTTTTGTTGCATTTGTTACTGTCAGGACCAAGTTGTAAGGAAGAAAATTTTGGAAAAGTGGAGGGGTAAATAGTCTTTAGCGAGGTTCTTAGACACCCGTGCCAAGCAAGGACAGACCAATATTCTACATAAGTATATATACATATATAAAAGAAAGTCGTGTTAGTTACCCCACTTATAACTCAAGAACGGCTGAACCGATTTAGCTGAAAATTGGCAGGTAGGTAGTTTAGAGCCAGGATAGAGTAGGTAATTTAGGGTAGGCAGAATAGGGTAGGTTGAGTAGGGTAGGTAGAGTAGGGTAGGTAGAGTAGGGTAGGGTAGGTGGAGTAGGGTAGATAGAGTAGGGTAGATGGAGTAGGGTAGGTAGAATAGGGTAGATAGAGTAGGGTAGGTAGAGTAGGGTAGGTTGGGTAGGGTAGGGTAGGGTAGGTAGAGTAGGGTAGGGTAGGGTAGGGTAGGGTAGGTAGAGTAGGGTAGATAGAGTAGGGTAGGTAGAGTAGGGTAGGTAGAGTAGGGTAGGGTAGGTAGAGGAGGGTATGGTAGGGTAGGGTAGGTAGAGTAGGGTAGATAGAGTAGGGTAGGTAGAGTAGGGTAGGTAGAGTAGGGTAGGGTAGGTAGAGTAGGGCAGGTAGAGTAGGGTAGGTAAAGAAGGGTAGGTAAAGAAGGGTAGGTCGAATGACGGGTGCGACGCCACGAATAAGAGCTAGTTTACAATAAACTCCTAAAGACAATCTTAAGAATAATATTATCAAACAATAGTTTATTTAATACAAATACAATAGGTATCTAATATTTTCCTTTTATCGGATTAATACGTGTGTATTTAATAATTTCTAACGAATTCATAGCTTTATTGATAATAAAAATCAGATTCATTTTTGTTGGTTTTTCCTAAGCTGTGTATTTTGTAACATACGGATGTTACCGGAGGCCCAATCCTTCCCCTCCCCCAATCCCTAAATCTCCAAATCCCAAATCCCTTAAAGGTCGGCAACGCACTCGTAAATCTTCCGTTGCGAGTGTCCATGGGCGGCGCTGATTGCTTACCATCAGGTAATCCGTCTGCTCGTCTGCCAACCTATGACATAAAATAAAAATAAAATAAAAAAATAAGGTCTTCTCAGAGAGCGTACAGCCAGGGTTGCGTGTCAACGTAAGTTCGAGTCTGGGACAAGCCCGCCGCAACCTCCCAAAACCGCTGCAACTCCTGTAAGCCAGGATCTACAGTAGATACAACCATGAAAACACCGGAACACTGAAGTCCAGCGCGTCCCAGGGACATGAATGACTGTCTTGGATCCCGCAACGAAATATTATTTGAGGAGAAGAAAAATAAGTGCGAGTCTGAGGATGGCTAGCAAAGGTAGCTCACCGCCCGACCAGAACCAAACTCGAGCGTACGGCGCGTAGCGTTCCGCGCGCGCCTCAAAGACCCAATAGACCACCACAGACAGGACCCTACAGGGCTGATGTTCAGCCGGGGTTGCGGGGTAAGCACTATAAGGTACCGCGGCCTCAGCCTAAAACAGGAGAAAGAACAGATAGTTGATTTTTTTATGTAATTGATCGTCAAACGGGCAGACGGATTACCTGATGGTAAGCGATCAGCGCCGCCCATGGATACTCGCAACGGTGGAGTAATAAGTGCTTTGCCGACCTTTTGGGATTAGGGATTTGGAGATTTAGGGGTTGAGGAGGGATTGGGGGAGGGGAAGGATTGGGCCTCCGATAACCTCACTCACACGGCGAAACACAACGCAGTGGTTATTTCACGCTGGTTTTCTGTGAAGCCTTGGTATCACTCCGGTCGAGCCGACCCATTCGTGCCGAAGCATGGCTCTCCCACACTTATGATGTAGTCAATAAGAGTCTGAACAAGAGCCAAATTCTATTAATATTAAAAACTCCAAAGTTTGTATAGATGGGATAGATGTTTGTTACACATTTACGTAAAAACTACTTATTGGATTCGAATGAAATTTGGCATAGAGAAAGTCTACAATAACATAAAGGCTATATTATTTTCACCTCAATACTAAAGGAAGCCACTGAGGCTGATATTATTTTTATAGAAAACAGTCAAATCTCAAAATCGTTTATTTCATTTACACCATCAATTAATTATTGCTACTTTGGAACATTAAACAAAGTAACAACCGGTTTCCGAAAGGCCGATCAATGTTTAAATCAATTTAATCTCTTGTCAAGTCATCTGATTGGTTGACTGAATTATCAACAACCAATCATATGACTTGACAAGAGATTTAACAGGAGATTAGTTAATTTTAGCGTTGAAAAGCCTTTCAGAAACCGGGTGTAAGTGTCTTAAATTATTTAAAAATGTTAGCATGTCGGCCAGTCTTCTTAGTGAAGCTATTAGCTCGAACAAAATACAAATATAATTATAAGTTCGTGCAGGCAAAACCACAGGCAGACACGAGGTTCGTAAACAAACGAAATAGGTCCTATGTTCATTGACGAAAATAGTATTTTTTTTTCTAAGAATCGTGCTAATAATATATACGTAGGCATCTTTGAGATAGTCTTGTCTAGAGATTGTCAATCCATTAATGAAAATCTATTTGTTTTTTTTTTATCAAAATTAAATATTTGGAAGGTTATAGCAGGTTGATAATTGTTTCGTTTGATAGATTTCTATTAAGTACTAGAAGCTAACCTTCTATTCTTATAAATTTTGCGTTTTTGATGCTATTTAGTAAGTTTAAGTGTGGGAGAGCCAAGCTTCGGCACGAATAGGTTGGCTCGACCAGAGTGATACCACCGCCTCACAGAAAACCGACGTGAAACAACCACGGCGTTGTGTTTCGCCGTGTGAGTGAGGTTACCGGAGGCCCAATTCTTCCCATGCACCGATCCCTCCCAATCCCTAAATCTCCAAAACCCTAATCCCTAAAAGGTTGCCAACGCACTCGTAACTCCTCCGTTGTATATGTCCATGGGCGGCGCTGATTGCTTACCATGAGGTAACTCATCGGCTCGGTTGCCGACCTATTAGATAAAAAAAAGTAAAATATATTGGACACACTTCATTATTCTTGCTTGTATGCTTCTTATACATGAGTCGCGGGTTCGAGACCTGGCCAGTCAACCAGTGTGACTATAATAGCTACTAGCTCCATTGCTTGAACTAGCTTTTTTGTGAGGATAAAATCATCAAATGAAACTTCGCTCGTCGAGATAGGGGCAAGAGGGAGTGTCAGACTCTTACTGACTTAAAACTCTAGTTCCTTCTCCTGCTTTAGGCCAAGACCGTGGTACCTCATTGCGCTTACCCTGCAACCCCGGCTGAACATCAGCCCTATAGGGCCCCGTCTGTGGTGATCTATTGGCTCTTTAGCCGCGCGCGGAACGCTACGCGCCGTACGCTCGGGTCTGGTTCTGGTCGGGCCCATGCTTGAACTAACTTAGTACGTAAATGTGTAACATAACGAATCGAATGCTAAATTATTAATTTCAGTATACTTAAAACCACTCAACCTACATAGCAATCATTAGGTTAAACAAATGAATAAAGGAAATATGTGTACAATAATATTAACTCAAGATATTGAGCTCTGGAGTGGCCGTAAGTGGGTTGGATTCCGCTTATTTTAAAAGATAGTGGACAAGTCAAGTGGTGCTTTTATGTAGAGCAACGTCAAAAGTATTGAAACAATTTCTGAACACTACATAGCTAATGGTTTTCAACAAAGTAACTGCACGGTTTACGCGGTAGCTGAGCAGTTGCCCATGCCCGCACGGAACAACTCTTTGTGTGATCCACAAATTGTTGTTCCGGGTCTGGGTGTGATGTGTATGTTTATAAAGGCACTTACGACGCGGGAGAAAATCTTAGTGTAAGACAACGTTTCGTATAATAATAATTATATTAGTCTACAAACATTTACTTCTTGACTAAGACCATGTATCAACGCTCTCTCATAGACCTGGTCCTTTAAAACTGCGATTTTCATGACTCCAAGAAGATCAAGTGTGGGAGAACCATCTTCGGCATGAATAGGTCTACGAAGTGATACCACGGCCTCACAGAAAACCGGCGTGAAACAACCACAGCGTTGTTTCGCTGTGTGAGTGAAGTTGCCGGAGGCCACATCCTGATCCTGATCCCCAAAAATTCGGTCAACGCACTCGTAACGTCTCCGATGTTGCAGGCCAGCTTACCATGGGGTAATCAGATTGACCATTTTGCCGTCCGATCACAATATTAAAAAAATCCTCCATTATTTTTGTACGAAATGTTGTCCGCTTTTGGACGGAAAATCATTAAATAATCGTCCCAACTTTGGTGAGGCGAGAGGGAGTGGACTCTTACTGACCAAAAATCTATGCGTTCCATTTTTTGTTCTGCAGTGTGATTCTGTAAGACTTCATTCTAAACTTCGAATCTGAATCCGCTGTGAGTAGTAGTACACTAGCGCTACACTAGCGAGTTGAACTAAATTGACAGCATCATTTTGATAGATAAATAAAGTATGAGATGACGTTAAAAGTGGCATTCTAAAATTTAATTTTCCCGTCACTTCGACGCTCACTTCGCACTCGAACACGATTCAAATTCAAACAAATTTTATAGAATCGACGTGCTGGAGGCAAAGCTTGAGTTTGAGGATGCAAACGCGGCTTAGTTTGAATCAGAAGAAGGTTTTTTTTGTGAGGGGAAAATCATCAAATGACTTCTCCCGCCCAGAGCCGGGCGAGAGGGAGTGTCAGACTCTTACTGACTAAAACCCTCCTGTTCCTTCTGCTGCTCTGGGCCGAGGTCGTGGTGCCTCATTGCGCTTACCCCGCAGCCCCGGCTGGAATCAGAAGAAGGTACGGGGTGGTTTTACGACCAAAACGTTATTTTCCGACCTCAAAAAAATTCTCTAATTCAGTGCGGTCAGATCTTATTGCGCCTTATCCGCAACCTTGGCTAGACAGACTGTGATGGGTCGCTTTCATAGTGGCTTTATAAAGCCTGTTCGCATTGAATCTCTAACCAGTCTACCAAAGGTGCAGAAGTAGCTAGCTCTTTTATGTGTGCTCTTAGTTCCAGTAGTGGATTAAAACAGGATCATGATAAGAATGGTCCTACTAATACAATTAACGTGAAGGTATGTAAGTATGCATGGATGTTCGTTAATTTTTCGCGCAAGAACTACTGCACGTCGATTCTATAAAATTTGTTTGATTCTGAATCTAGTTCGAGTGCGAAGTGAGCGTCGAAGTGACGGGGTAATTAAATTTTAGAATGCCACTTTTAACGTCATTTCATACTTTATCTTTCAGAATGTTGCTGTCAATTTAGTTCAACTCGCAAGTGTAGCGCTAGTGTACTACTACTCACAGCGGATTCAGATTCGAAGTTTAAAATGAAGTCTTACAGAATCACACCCATGAACGGATCTGAATGAAATTTGACACAGAGATAGATTATAGTCTAGAATGATGCGTAGACTTATTACCGTAGTACTGTCGGCAAGGTTGGTAGAATCTAAAGAAAAATGAACAAGAAATCAAAGTCAGCATTATTTGCAATAACAATAGAATTATTACGAATGTGCAACGAACCTTATTTAGAATGTATTTCTTAGAAAAGAACAGTATCAGATAAATAAAACATAAATTTACGACCAAAAAGATTCTTTGATAAGCATATTATTATACTTGTAATGTAGCATGTTCAACTTTTTTTTATTAATGTAAAAGATAGCATTGATTTTGTTCCTGAAATGAATCGATAAAAACATCGGTAATGACAATGAGAGATAAAATTTAATATTGACATCTAAATTGCATTTCTAAGGTTAATGTTAACAATTTATAGGAAATCAATTTTATTTACGTAATCGAATTATTTATACAAAGTTCATTTATATTATGCTTGCTTTATTTTTTATCAGGGGAAAATCATCCAATGACTTCTCCCGCCCATGGTAAGCCGAGAGAGAGTGTCAGACTCTTACTGACTAAAAACCCCCCCGTTCCTTCTCCTGCTCTGGGCCGGGGTCGCGGTGCCTCATTACGCTTACCCCGCAGCCCCGGCTAAACATTAGCCCTTTAGGGCCCCGACTGTGGTGGTCTATTAGCTCTTTGAGGCGCGCGCGGAATGCTACGCGCCGTACACTCGGGTCCGGTTCTGGTCGGGCGGCGAGCTACCCTTACTCGCCGTCCGCAGACCCGCGCTTACGGTGGCCGGAGATCATCTCTCGATCCCCGACGTCCGGAATGTCGCCTTCTGCGGCGGCTGGGGCGCGAGGAGGATAGTTCCTTCACGCGCTCCGCCTCCTCCTTTGCGAGCATAACTGCTTCGCAGAAGGAGGAGATAGCTTCCCAGTTCCTCTCACGCTGCACCATGGCCTCGATTAAGGCCGGGCGCGAGAGGTCGCCGCCGCCGATCACTTCCCTGATAACACGGCGGTGCTCAGCCCAAGCAGGGCACTCCGCCACCGTATGCTCCACCGTGTCCTCCAGGTGATCCTCACACTGACGACACTCGGGTGTTTCCTCCCGCTGGATCCGAAACAGGAACCTACCGAAGCTGCCGTGCCCGGTAAGTACCTGCGTCAGGCGGAAGGTGAGGACGCCGTGGCGTCTCTCAAGCCACTCCTCAAAGAGGGGTCTTACCGCTGCTATAGTAGCGTGCCCGATTATGCTAGCTACCCGCCCTATTTGCAAGGGTGCAATACTGATACAATATTTCTCCACTATTTAATATATTTTTTTTATAAAAACGTTGCCCCACACTTGGATTTTCTCCAGTCTCGTGCGGGTGCGTTTACAAACATACAAATTCACGTACACATCACACCCAGACCCGGAACAACAATTTGTGGATCACACAAAGCATTGTTCCGTGCGGGAATTGAACCCGCGACACGTTGCACGGCAGCCAATTGCCCAGGATCTGCGTAAACCGTGAAAAAACTATAACTTTCACGGGCCAAACCACACGTATGTATACGTTTAGTATCATAATAGCTTCAAATTTAAATTTAATTATTGCTCTTCCATCTTCAACATAATTGAATTGAGCAGTTTATAGTTAGACAGCGTTGTGTTTCACTATATGAGTGAGATTATCAGAGGTCCAATCTTTCTCCACCTCTCCTCAACCTTCAAATCTCCAAAATCCCTTATCCCCAAGGCAGCAACCACTTACAACTGTTCTGATATTGTAGTTGAACATGATTGCTTACTATCAGGTAATACGTATCGTTTTTATCCGTAGGTATATTGCATTAAATAAATAAGGCTTCATGTGTCTGTTTCGTTGGTACACATTTACTACTAAACTACTAAACAGAATAGGATTGGATGTGCTAAAAAAATCAATTTTGTCATTGGTCGCAATCTTTATCGAACAAGTCTTAACAAGCTTTGATTTTTATACGACAAACAAGTTTGGACTTGTTTACTTGTAGATAGAAAATATTGTGATTTGTGACATTCCACTGACTGTTGCACAGTTGGGAAAAACAAAAGTGTGGGAGAGCCATGCTAGCGCATGAATGGGTCGGCTCGACCGGAGTGATACCACGGCTTCACAGAAAACCGGCGTGAAGCAACGACAGCGTGGTGTTTAGCCGTTTAAGTGAGGTTACCGGAGTCCCAATCTTTCCCCTCCCCCGATCCCTAAATCTCCAAAACCCTAATCTCTAAAAGGTCGGCAACGCACTCGTTACTCCTCCGTTGCGGGTGTCCATGGGCGGCGCTGATTGCTTACCATCAGGTAATCCGTTGGCTCGTTTGCCGACATTATGACATAAAAAATCTCAATAGAATACTAAATCGTTACAAATTATAAAGAGCATAATTTGTTTGTATGTAGAATGTAATATTTGGAACCGCTGCTGGTCTCATTTCCGAAATTTGTACACTGATAGATAGCTACAATGTTCCCGAGTGCTATAGGCTATAAATATACTTGACTTGTGTATTTTACTCGAGCTCTCGCTTTAAACGATGTTGTTTTTAAAATCCCTGGATATATTACTTATACGCGTGTAAAGACATGGGCGGGATAGGCTAGGGCTACCTAATAATTCTCACATATCAGAACCGACTAAATGATGTAACAAAGATATGTATTGTAAAACTGATTGAAAAAGAGTAAGCATGGAGTTTCTTGCTCGTTCTTCTCTATCGGAATCTACACTTTGGAACGAGCAAATAGCTTCAATAGAGGACAGACGGACCGACTGACACGCTTAATGTTAAAGCTCTTAAAATACTTTATTCCTTTTTTGTACTTGACGTTCAAAATTGCTTACTGTGGTCGAAATAAATGATTTTGACTTTGACTTTAATAAATAAAAGAATAAAATCCACGAGGTCAAAAAAAGATCAATGACTAACCAAATCGCTATTTAATTTTAAGTTTGTCTGACTACTGCGTTAAATTCACCGAGAAAAGTAGAAACTAGTTAGTTTTTCATCTCTTCAAATAATATCTACTTGAAAGAAAGAAAGAAAGAAGAAAGAAAAACCATTTATTTTATACACAAATGACGCAAGAAACAAGCACACACGAATATAACTATATAGGGACAAAATAAACTGGTTTATTATATTTCGTTAGTCAAAAAGTCAAAAGTCAAAAATCATTTATTTCAATTAGACCACAGTAGGCACTTTTGAACGTCAAGCAAGCAAAAAAGGAAAAAAGTATATAACAAGAGCTTTAAATTTAAGCGTGTCAGTCTGTCCGTCTGTCCTCTAGTGAAGCTATTTGCTCGTTCCAAAGTGTAGATTCCTATGGAGAAGAACGAGCAAGAAACTCCATGGTTACTCTTTTTTAATCAGTTTTACAATACATTTCTTTGTTACATCATTTAGTCGGTTCTGATATGTGAGAACAATGTAACACTAATGTTCAGGCAAAAAGTACGAAAAAGTTACCCAAGATGGCATGGACGCATCAAAGTTGTTTCGGTGTTTTCATAATTCTATTTAGGTACTGTGGATCTTGGTGCACTGGAATTGCAACGATTTTGGAAAGATGTGTCGAGATTGTCCCAAATAAAAATTAAAAATTACATCGTTTCATAAGGTGCCATAGTCTTTCCATAGTTCCTATCATAACAGCCTATAGCAAACCCCAGCCATAGCCTTACCCCTTGTTTCTATTATCCGCAATAGTCCTACCCTAACCGAAGACTATTTTTGAGTGCATTTTCATAGTGCATACAAGGTCAGTCGCCGGTTCGTGTCCCATTTCGTAACGAAATAAAGTTGTGAAAAGGGCCTCTGCTATTGGCTTTGGCCCCTCGCATGCCTCCTAAATGACCAGGACGCTGTAATCCCGTGATTGGTAAAGACATACAAAAATCGACGGCCTTTTAGAGAATTGAGAATTTGGGAATTCGGGGATTGGAGATGGGGGAAAGAAGACTTGAAGATAAAGCTGTCGGCGTCGCCCATGGATACTCGCAAGACTAGATGAGATACAAGTAACGTTGACGTGTAAAAGTGCCGTTTTATGGCCTATTTGCAAAAATAAATTCATTGTTTCATTGTTTCATTGTTTCATTGTTTCATTGTTTCATTGTTTCATTGTTTCATTGTTTCATTGTTAGGGAAAATCATCAAATTAATTCTCTCGCCCAGGATGAAGCGAGAGGGAGTGTCAGACTCTTACTGACTAAAAAACCCCTCCGTTCCTTCTCCTGCTCTAGGCCGAGGTCGCGGTGCCTCATTGCGCTTACCCCGCAACCCCGGCTGACATGAGCTCTATAGGGCATCGTCTGTGGTGGTCTATTGGCTCTTTGAGATGCGCGCAGAACGCTACGCGCCGAACGCACAGGCATTATCCGTGAGGCTGTGTTATCAAGTCAAGCAGACCCAAGCGTGCCGAAGCACGTCTTTCCCACGTGAAATTTTACATCTCTCAAATCTATCGGTGAATTACAAGTATATGTAATATTGTTATACATATGTATATTATCTAATATCACACTAGGAAGTAAAAGTACGAACTTGAATTTTCACGGTCTCTGATATCAAGGATTTGACCGTACCACAGATAAGACAGTCACAAATAGGTACCAACGCATCGTCACCGATAAGTCCGATAACGGATAGTCAGCGTAATATTTTAATTTTATTTGTCATTGATAGCGATCGTTAGCTTTTTATTTTATCTATTATATTTTAATTGTGTTCTGAGGTTGTTCTTTATCTTTCAGTCTATTTGAATTGATAATAAGTTTTTTTTGACACGTAGAATAAACATCATAAATTTAAAATCTGAAATTTGATTATTGAGTTGGTCATTTTTTAATACAATATCATCATCATCATCAGCCTATAAATGCCCACTGCTGAGCAAAGGCCTCTTCTCATACTGAGAAGGTTAGAGCATTAATCACCACGCTTGCTCAATGCGGGTTGGCGATTTCAAACTTATAATACAATATAATAATACATGTTCGCAGCTTTTAATTTGCCCGCGCTCCGTTCGCATGGAATAGTGACTTTCTGACAGTTACTTTCGCATTTATAATATTAGTATTGATAGTGTAGATTACTATAGACATAATAAGTTAGCCTTACTAAACAAAAATAATAAAAAATTGAAAAGATATGTATAGGTATTAATACTAGCCCTCCTGATAAAAAAAAATTAAATATTGTTATGTCCAACAGGGCCCACAATGCTCTTAAACTAATACTATATGTAAATCCTTATGTCTCTACTACCACCTAAGTTCACATTGTGGAATAAGTAAGTTCATATTGAATGTTGAAATTGTGTAATACTCGAAAATCTTGTGTGTGTAAAGTGTTGGTAATATAAAGTACGCTACAAATACAGAAACTACGTGAGAATAGTCGACGACGGCTTTCGTGACGTGTGCAGCCTTAATTTTCTGTTCTGTGTGTGCAGCGGTGGTTGCAGGCAACTGGGTGGCAAGAGGGAACACCCTTCAAGAGGCGCCTAGCTTTTGGGGAACAAGAATAAGAAGTGTGAAATTTCTACCTCCCTGGTCTCATGGCCACCTTCAGCCAGTTTGTCAGGGTAAAATCATCAAATAACTTCTCCTGCCAAGGGTGAGGCGAGAGGAAGTGTCAGACTCTTACTGACTAACCCCTACCCCCCGTTCCTTCTCTGCTCTTGGCCGAGGCCGAGGTGCGCTTACCCTGCAACCCCGGCTGAACATCAGCCTTATAGGGCCCCGTCTGTGGTGGTCTATTGAACGTTACGCGCCGTACGCTCGGGTCTGGTTCTGGTCGGGCGACTAGGTTACTCGCCGACCACAGACCCGCGCTTACGGTGGCCAGAGATCTGTCGAAGAATTGTACCCATGACCACGACATTTTTTTACAGGTATATTTTTGTACACCTGTTATCATTTCAATCATTGTTTTTGTAATTATAAAAGTTTTATTTAGTTATCGTATTTTTATTGCACAAGGCAATGCGTCACTTGCCTTGGCAATCACAAGTATCATTCAAGTTCAGATTCAAAACAACCTCGCCCTTTGATATAAGTGACATCACAATTTTACGTGGAAAGTCATGCTTCTTCACAAATGGGCTCGCTCAGCCGAAATGATACCAAGGCGTTACAGAAAACCGGCGTGAAATAACCACACTATTGTGTTTCGCCGTGTGAGTGAGGTTACCGGAGACCCAATCCTTTCCCTTCTCCAATCCCTCCCCAGTCCCTAAATCTCCAAATCCCTAATCCCAAAAAGGTTGACAACGAACTCGTAACTCTTCCGTTGTGTCCATGGGCGGCGCTAATTGCTTACCATCTGCTAATGAGTCTGCTCAAAGGCTTTCTAGCGTGGGTAATATTGCAAACTAGCTTTTAGAGGACCTTCTTTATGAACATTCATAGTCTAGTAGTGGACTAGCTTCTCTTGATGATGATCATGATGATGATGATGATGATGCTGAGCATATTTTTTATATGGTACGGCGGCAAGCGAGCTTCTTAATACCAGACGATAACACCCGCAAAACTAGAGGATTTACAAATGAGTTGCTGGCCTTTTAAGGATTTAGGGATTGCGGTTAAAATAGAGGAAGGAGAAAAATTGGGCCACTAGTAAACTCATTCACACGGCGACTCAACGCTGTGGTTGTTTCATGACGGTTTTCTGTGAGGCCGCGGTATCGATCCAGTCGAGACGAACCATTCTACACCACAAATGACGTCTTAAAAACAATGACTCAAGTAAATAATGTTAATTAAATAAATAAATCAGATTTCCCGATAAGATTCTTATCGATAAAACTAAATACATATTAATTTAATTAAAATTTATTATTTATCACATCTCTCTATAAGTACTTTGGTATCGATATATTTATTTAAAAACGAATAATGCGATGTATCGATAGGTAGCCAGTTTGGTACATGGTTTTGCAATTTCGTTGTACCTACACATAGGTACGATTTTATATAAAGATAAGAATAAAAAAAATTGATACCGGAAAAGTGTTTTGGTCGTTTAACATAACTACCTACAAGCTGATTTCTATATGTATGTAAATTTCATAATTTCATGAAATCAGTTTTTCAGTAAAGCGTTTTTTTTTGCGAGAGAGATTCAGACGCTTACTGACAAAAACCCACCCCGTTCCTACTCCTGCTCTAAGCCGAGGCCGCGGTGCCTCATTGCGCTTACCCCGCAACCCCGGCTGAACATCAGCCCTATAGGGCCCCGTCTGTGGTGGTCTATTAGCTCTTTGAGGCGCCCGCGGAAATCAACGCACCGTACGCTCGGGTCTGGTTCTGGTCGGGCGGCGACCTACCCTCGACGTGCCAAACAAACCATCCTGGTTTTCTAAAAAAAAACACGGTTCTAAATTTATTTATTTTTACTTGGTGTAAGCTTACGAAGAATACATCTGATCTAGGTATCCTATCCAGTAGATCTTCGGGGAAAAACAAGCCTGTTGTTAGGTTCCGAAGAGAATTAAAAAAAAAACAAAATATGTACCTATGTACCTAACCAACGATAAAATCTATTAATCCAATTACTTTAAAACAGTCGATGTCGACAGATAAAAAAATATTGAAGAAAAAAAAGAAGTATTTTCCATATCAAATTTTCGATAAAAATCTATCGATTTATATTGATTCTAAGAAGAATTTTATTATATTTGATAAGTTTTACAATAGAGGTGTGATTCGTAATATTTCACTTAAACAAATTATTAAATATAATTGTTTTATTATTTTATTAATTCGTGTAAGTAATTCGAACGGCCTTGCGAGTAATAATTGCGAAGGATACATTTCCAAATGTAGTAATTCTATTAATAAATATAATTATGTAATAATTATATTAGGTAGATATTATTATATTGTTTCATATCTATTAGTTTAAACAATTGTAAAGATTAGAAATTGTAACAAAGTTTGAATGAAAATATAGGTAATATTGTCTTTTGACCATTAAACACTTAATAGTTAGGTCAAGTTCCTCTTCCATCTTCTCCCGCCCAGGGTGGAGCGGAAGGGAGTCAGACTCTTACTGACTAAAAACCCCCGTTCCTTATATTGCTCTGAGCCGCGGCCACAGTGCCTTATTGCGCTTGCCCCACAACAGGTCAAGATAATTGTGATGATCTAAGAAAGCATCAGATTTTTACTGTTTAAAAACGGCCCCCTGCTTTTTCTCCTGATCTGAACCGGAGCCGCTGTACATTAGTGAACTGTTTTTCATCAAACGACTTCTCTATTATGTTTGCGACTTCTCTATTAAGTCAAGTTTTTTTCTCGCGTAATTATTTAACGAGGAACTCGACCAGTTTCAAGCCATGCTAGAGAAACATATTCATAAGCAGCATCCTGCAACACGCGACTACACGCTGCTTCTTCTTCTTCGAGGTCGGGTCTTGCGCCACCGCCTCTTGCGATGCGACGCCATGAACTTCTATGTTTGGCGGCTTGGGAGTTTTCGTTGACGCTGACACGCTGCTACGCAGTAGCGAAAACTGGTCGAGTTCCTCGACAAATAATTACATGAGTAAGCAAACATACATTAATTAAGTATGTCTCACGAAAGTTATAATGAAAATGACTTCGCGCCTCGGGTGGGGTAAGCGGGAATGTCAGACCCCGTTCCTTCTCTTGCTTAAGGTCATCAATTCGCTTGACCTGCACCCTTGATCGAGATTGCAGATTTGAGTATGAGAAGCTTCTACGCAAAAAAATACATAATTTAGGTTTTACTGTTTTAGCCACAAGAGTCTAACACTCTCTCTAACCCATCAGGGGTAGAGGCATTGGTTGATTTTCGAATCTTTTCTTTTTGTGAAATAGGTCTGCAAACGAGCAGACGGATTACCTTATGCCCATGGAGACTCGCAACACCAAAGTAGTTACGTGTTTGTTGCCGGTCTTTTGAAGATTAGGGTTTCGGATTCGGAGGTTAGGGACAGATGGGGGGAGGGATCGGTCCTCCGGTAACGTCGCTCATACGGCGAAACTCAAACCGGTGATGGTTTCTCGCTAGTTTTCTGTGAGGCCATGGTATCATTCTGATTGAGCAGACCCATTCGTGCCGAAGCTTGGCTCTCCCACGCTTAAAGTATCTCTGTGCCAAATTTCAATCAGTTCCGTTCATTGATTTTCAGGTAAAAGACTAACGATTATCCCTGCATACTCAGAAAAAGACGTTTATAATATTAGTAGGATATGGTATATGATATAGATATATGTTTAAAAAAAATATTGTTGAAAAAATGATAGCCTCTCTAAACGCATTAAATAAACACAGATACATATATCAATTCAAAGTTAAAGTCAAAATCATTTATTTCAATTAGACCACAGCAGGCACTTTTGAACGTCAAGCCAAAAAAAAAGAAAAAGTATTTCAAGAGCTTTAACTTTAAGCGTGTCGGTCAGTCCTCTAGTGAAGCTATTTGCTCGTTCCAAAGTGTAGATTCCTATGGAGAAGAACGAGCAAGAAACTCCATGGTTACTCTTTTTCAATCAGTCAAATCAATTAGTAATACATTAAAAATAAAGATACTAATACATTTGTCGGCACTTTTACAAATTAAGAAATGATATTAATATCAGATATGATCAGATACGACCAAGCGCTTATCGCGAAAAGTAAAAAAATAATAATTGTAAAAACATGAATACCGGAGTGCTTATAAAATTGATAATGATCATTAAATTGATGATTAAAATCATCAAAATCGTATATAAATTGATGATGAATGTTTTTTTTTAAACTTTAATATTGTACTTCTCTCACTGGACACCTGAAGGGGGTCGACGCCGTCGAGGTTGACCACGGCGAAGGTGGTGTGACGATCTGATCATGTTCGCGGGGCAAACTTGGCCGGAGATCGCTCTAGACAAAGAAATTTGGAAGAAAAAGGGGAGGCCTTTGCCCAGCAGTGGGACACACGATAGGCTATAAAAAATTGTACTTACTTACTTTTAATTTAGTAAACATAAGTTTTTTTAAGCCCCGTAGTGCCAATTATTTTTATGTCAGGTCGGCAAGCGAGCAAACGGATTGCCTGATGGTAAGCTAACAGCGCCGCCCATGTACACTCGTAGTACTAAAGGATTTACTACAAGTTTATGCTTTGTGGGTTATTAGAGATGTAAGGATAGAGGATTTGAGGATTGAGGATGTAGGAGGAGTGAAGAATTGGGCCTCTGGTAACCTTACTCACACGGCGAAACACAACATAAGTCACTTCATTTCGGTTACCTATGAGGCCGTGGTATCACTCCGGTCGAGCCGACCCATTCGTGCCAAACCATGGTGCTTCCCATCCCCCGATCCCTCCTAATCCCTAAATCTCCAAAACCCTAATCCCTAAAAGGTCGGCAATGCACTCGTTATTCCTGCGTTGCGGGTGTCCATGGGCGACGCTGATTACTTACCACCAGGTAATCCGTCTGCTCGTTCATAAAAAAATCCTACACTCTTACAGTAAAGAACTATAGAGCTGACCGTAGAGCATTAAACAATCCACCACAGACAGGGTCTAACAGAACTGTAGTTCAACCGGGGTTTCATGGCAAACGCAATAAGGCACCGAGGCCTTGGCCTGGAGCAGGAGAAGGAACGGGGGTGTTTATACTTAGTCAGTAAGAGTCTGACACTCCCACCACATCCTGGGTGGGAGCAGTTATTTAATGATTTTCCCTTCCTAAAAAAATAAAGATATTATTATGTTTCATAATTATATTAATCTGAAGCGCTCGAATTGTAGGTACTTACATAAATCCCTTCATAGGACCTCCTTTTTTGTCAGGGAAAAATCATCAAATGACCGCTCCCCCCGGGGAAAGGTGAGAGAGGGTGTCAGACACTTACTAACTAAAAACACCCCCGTTTAACGCTCAACCCGCAACACCGGCTGAACAACAGCCCTATAGGGCCCCGTCTGTGGCGGTCTATTGGCTCTTTGAGGCACGCACGGTTTCATAATTATGTTACTGTGAAGAGCTCGAATTACAGGTTCAGAAATGCCTTCGTAGGACCCTTGACCCCATACAACACTACAACATGGGCCTTATGACATTTATAACTTTCCTGAGAATTATGACTGCACGGTCGGTGCGGTGGCTGGGCAAATGGCTGCCGTGCAACGTGTCGCGGGTTCGATTCCCGCACGGAACAACTCTTTGTGTAACTCAAAAATTGTTGTTCCGGGTGTGGGTGTCATGTGTAAGTGAATTCGTATGTTTGCCCACGACACAGGAGAAAATCCTAGTGCGGGGCAAAGTTTTTTTTTTAACAAAAACTGTGAGAATCTCTTTTAGTTTGAAGCCACAACGAAACTCATATTCATGAGCAGCGTGTGCGTCGCTTTTTCTTCAGTAAGTCTTTATATTCAATCATAGCACTGTTCTATGAAGTATTAAAGTGGAGCTGATGTTTTTTATAAGTTTATTTGGTTATTCGAAGAACTAATATTTCTTTCCTTTCTCTGCTTTTAAATATAGTATAGGTTTCGATTAAAGTAGTATGTCTCACGATAGTAACTTTAACACTCTTGCTAAAAAGAAGAGTTACTTCTTTTTTATGTGTTAGGTCGGCAAATAAGCAGATGGATTACCTGATGGTAAGCAATCAGCGTCGCCTATGGACACCTACAACAACGGAGGAGTAACGTGTGTTGCCGATCTTTTCGGGGTTAAGGATTTGGAGATTTTGGGGTGGGGGATGGAAAAGTGAAGGCTTTCGGTAACCTCATTCACACGGCGAAACACAACGCTTTGTTTATTTCACGGCGGTTTTCTATGAGGCCGTGGTATCACTCCGGTCGGGCCGACCCATTTGTGCCGAAGCATGGCTCTCCCACACAAATAATTTCCTTATAGTCCATTTCTTCTATAGTTCTATACTAATATTATAAAGAGGTAAAATTTGTAAGTTTGTATGTAGATGGTAATCTTTGGAACAGCTGGTCGGATTGCCAAAATTCTTTCACAGATAGATAGCTACAATGTTTCTGAGCGCTATAGGCTATAAAACGCTAGCTTCTAGCTTCTGCTTCTTCGCTAGCCTGCGAATTCGCCCGCGTGGTGTTTTGATAAAAAGCTCAGCCCGATAGGCTTAAAATTGACAAAGTTTCATACAAACTTTCATCCCTTTTTATCCCCTTGGGGGTAAAATTCATCAAAATCCTTTCTTAGCGGATACCTACGTCATAACATCTACCTGCATGCCAAATTTCAGTCCGATCCGTCCAGTGGTTTGGGCTGTGCGTTGATAGATCACTATATCAGTCACCTTTGAGTTTTATATATTTAGATTACGCTACGATCAAATGGCGTTGATCAGCGGGTGTAACCACGCGAGAGTAGCTAGTCGTACATAAAAGTGCATGATGTTATATGTAATCTTTATTTATAAGAATCAATGTAATTCCCCTATCCGATTTATTAATGTTGTAAATAATTTTTAAAGATATGACACTAACATATTATAAAAATAATCTTTATTCGTGTATTATTTTAGATTTGATGTAGGTAACTGTAAAGTGGCTGTGTCATATACATTTATATCTATCTTTTTTTAATGTGGTAGCATGGCAAACGTATTACCTGATGGTAAGCAATCAGCGCCGCCCATCATCATGGACACCCGTAATACGAATGGAGTTTCAAATGCATTGCTGAACTTTTGGAGACCTTATCTCCAAAAGGCTTAGAGATAAGGGAGGGATGGGAAGAGGTATTGGGTCTCCGGTAACCTCACTCTCAATCTGAAAAACAACGTTGTGGTCGGCAAACGAGCAGACGGATTGCCTGGTGGTAAGCAATCGACGTTGCCTGTGGACACCCACCACATTGGAGTAGAAACGAGGGTGTTGCCGACCTTTTGGGGATAAGGGATTTGGAGATTTAGGGATTGGTGACGGGGTTTAGAGATTGGGGAGGGATGGGGAAAAGAGAAGTATTGGGCCTCCAGTAACCTCACTATCAATCTGAAACAACGCTGTGGTTGTTTCACGCCGGTTTTCTGTAAGGCTGTGGAATCACTTTGTGTCTAGTGTCCAATATTTGCCGAAGCTTGGCTCTCCCACATTTCACCTCTGAGTTTCTTATGGCATTTCAGAGTAGTCAGATAGGAAATGACGGCTTCATCTAGTTTTTTCATCGTTTCATTGTATTAATCATGCGATTTTATTTGTTTTAAACTTTAAGCAACAAAAAGTACCAAGGCTGATTTAACAACACGCAACACACACAGACTTGGCGGAGTTTTGCCACTGTTGGGACTTTGTACATACACATGTGTAATGATATATAAACTAAGTCATACATTCCCTAGTCACACATTACCTTCACTACAATTTAGTACACGCTTCCTTTTTTATTTTATTTATATATCTACCCCCATTGCAGCTATTTTCTTTTTTTATTGATTATGTATCTACCTACATTTTTAATGTTTATGGAAAAGCTGGTTTGCATCCTTTGCACGTCATGCACAAAGGTCCAGCTGAAAACCAGCGTCAGGCCCAAGTGGTCTGGCATTTATGCTGAACTGGACCTGTTTGGCGCAGCCGTGAGGCACACAGTTATGTAGTTTTCTTTATTTTTTCTTTAATATTAAATAACCTTTTTGTTACTGTGTCTGTGTGCACATGGTTTGTGTCAATAAACTTTTTTCTTTCTTCTTCTTTCTTTCTTTCTTTCTTTCTTTCTATTTCTATAAAAGAATTTTCGAGTTCTGTCCAAGTTTTCTTTATCAGTAGCTTCACGGTTTCAAGGTTATTCAAGGCAGATTGGCAAAGTTGCAAAGTCAAAGTTATCATCATCAGCCTACAAACGGAGAAGATTTCAGCATTAATCACCACGCTTGCTCAAGGATTGACGATTTTAAACTTATAAGTCTAAGTTTCCTCACGATGTTTACCTTCACCGAATGTCAGTGGTGTCTAAATAATCATAGAAAGTACATATAACTCGAAAAAAGTCACATTGGTATTTTCCAAGTTTCAAACCAGCACCCTCGTCCATGAGAAGTGGGCGAAGTCATAGTCAAAACATTTATTTCAATTAGACCTAGGTACCTACTAGGCCTGCGATGACGTGTTAAAACATGAATCTTCCGGAGGAGAAAAAGGAATGGAGCTATACACCATTTTCAAAGTCAAAGTCAAAATCATTTATTTTAATTAGACCTATACAGGCACTTTTGACCGTCAAACAAAATTTTAAAGATACAAAGTGTCAGTTTGTCGGTCAATCCTCTAAGTGAAGCTATTTGCTCGTTCCAAAGTGTAGATTCCGATGGAGAAGAACGATCAAGAAACTCCATGGTTACTCTTTCTAAATCAGTGTCACATAAAGATTCTTTCATACATTACTTAGTTGGTTTGATTATGTGAGAACAGTGTAACGCTAATATACAGAGAAACATAAAAAGAAAAAACCTTAAGAACAATAGACAGTCCGGAGCTGACCAGTCCCAAGTGACGTGCCCGTTCACGAATATGACACGTACACCAGCATCGCCCAACTCAACCACAATATAGGGAATCGAGCGATCGAGTAACCGTGCCACCACCAATGCGACCTTTGAGTGGGCATGACAAGCTCATTTTATAGCTCCATCCCATCGATCACTAATAAAGAACTTTTTTTGTGAGTTCTTAGTTAGTTCTTTATTAGTGATCGATGCTCCATCCCTTTTACTTGTAGGCCCTCAGGTACTTTTCAGTTCTCTATTACGTTATGACGTCATATAAGACCTGTTGAATTATAAGCACCCTGTACACAAGACAGCAAGTCTTCTATCATAGTACATTATGATAATTGAAGGATACATACGTGAGTGTTTCACTTTGATTACTGTGCAGGTACAGTCGACTACATAAGTGTTAGACCATTGTGCAAAGATGTTCTTGGTTTGGGAAAAAAATGTCTTTTAAAATAATATTAATATTTATACACACATTTAAAATCCAAAATTGACATCTACACCATAGCACAGCAAAATCAGGCAGCCATTTATACGATCACAATTTTTACTAAAGTTTTGGGGAAAATATATGTAAAGTAGTAGAGATAGGGGAGGGGATTTTCCTTTTCCTTGGGGGTCTCGGGGTGGGAGGAACGCAAAATACAGACTCTCACGAGTTGAGTTTTTAGAATTTACACCATCTCTATCTGTTAATAATTATTTATATTTCAATTCATTGATTTTTACAATACACTTAAAACTAGTACCTATGTTACAAGATAATTTTAACTGAATATGAAACTATACATATAATTTCCGAAAAGCCACGCACAAATCTCACCATAAAATCCAAGCACATAAATTAAATAAAACACTAAAATATAGTGTCAATAATCTAACGCCGACTGTACATTATAAAAATAATATTTGACAAAATAAAATCTAATCATTTATCAATTTTATAATCTTTTTTTCTCAGAAACATTCAGTCAGCACGTCTTTGTTTTTGTTACTGTGTTACAAAATGCGATTAAATTACACCAGTATAAATTGACACCTTCAAATGGCGCCACTTGTTCACATTAAATGTCATTTAAACGTCAAATCTCATACATTTTCATTTAGTTCCAATGTCGGCCGCCTGTCAAGTTATACTAGTTTTAGCAATATCTGTAATATTTAAAGTATTGGGCAGTGATTTTAGGTTTTTTGTCAATAATAATCTACTTATAGTGGATAATTTTAATAATGATTAATGCTATTACTGATTTGGTACTAGGCCAGTGATTAAGAAATTAATTTTGAAAATTTCATTTCTATAAATAAATTAGTTTTAAATCGAAGTGTGGCGGTTATACCAATAACATCTCAAGAACGGCTGAACTGATTTTGAAGGGCTTTGATTGGAAGATTTCTTTTTCTATCCTTTCAAGACTTCAAGATCCCTGACCTTCGGAAGACGTACGAGGGGCCGAGGCAAGTTAAACATTTTTTTTCAATTATGGGCCATCAGCCTTCAAGAATCCTTAGATGCACTATGGAAGCACACCCAAGGACAATCACCGGTTGATGCAGGACTATTGTAAAATATTGAAAAAGTTGAGAAGGTTGAGTAGAAGACATGATAACTATGGAAATACTGTAGCCTCTGCCCCTGACCAATATTGATACATAGATAAACAGGCAGGGGGTGACTGGCAAACTCAATTAATGGGCCCCCAAAAACGGCTACTGGCATATAGCGACACCGGGTCAACATACGTTGAGCTGCTTGGAAGGAGAGGAAAAAGGAGAGGCATCCTACAGCTACCAGAGCAATCCCTGATACATCCCTCCCCCGAGGGTTCGTCCTTCAACTCCTATTGGTTTGGAAGATTTGATTATAATGTTCAACGGCTTAATCAAGTAACTTTTTACCGAAACGATTCGACTAGATTCAAGCTTCCACTTTTAACAAAAACAATCTTATTTACAAACCAACAAAATTCAATTTGGTTATCGACTGTACAGCGAGCCGAACCAATCATTAGAACCAACGCTCTAGTCAATTCTCGTCATGAAAAGTCAGTTTTATAATCAGAACTTTGCCTGAGTATATGTGTTTCCCAAAGGGTGAGGTTTTTGGACACAGATCAAAGGAAATTTGTGACAAGCGTTTGAGCCGTATATACACGTATCGGCGCGTTTAAGCAAGAAGTTTGTCAAGTCACGGCAAGCGTGTAAACGTACAATTAAAAATCCGTTTAAATAAATCATTTCAGGTAGATTTTTGGAGAGGAGTGAATCATCTGATAGCACCTCACATTCAGACTCTTTCTGACTACGAACGACCCATCTCCTACTCCATGCTGGTCCTCGGTAACTTATTGCGCTTTGCTCTTAAACCCAACAATGGCCGGGCCCTTTCAGATAATTGGAGTGCCAATATTAGCTGCAAAGCTAGCAGGGTGTGAATACGAAGAGTCTCTAGCTCTTCATACTGAGTAACCAGTTGTCACAGAAACCTACATCAAGCAATGGATGAAAACGGGCTAATAATTTTTTGACGATAGGGGAGTAAACAAGAATCCTTATCACCTGATGTGAAAAAAAACATCACCGGACATTCATTCATCATCAGCCTATAAGTCTCCACTGGTGAGCCTCTTCTCACACGGAGATATTACACCTCTTATGTCTCCTTACATTGCCAGACTAGAGTCAAGCTCAACAGGGTCTTTTTTTCCCGCTGATTTTTCCCAAGCCCATTCCCTTGGCCGTGGTTTCGCTAGATAGTAGATAGGAACAGTGGGAATCTCGATAATCCATTCATGCTCGACACTAATTAGATGATGAAGTTTCAGCATTTACCACCACGCTTGCTCAAGGATTGGCGATTTCCCAAGAAGTCCAGACTTCTTTACGACTTTTTCCTTCAGTGGTATCTTTAATCTTAGAAAGCACACATATAACTTGGAATTTTTCACATTGATATTTGCCATGTTTCATGGAGCCTCAACCTCCGTGATAGGTTCACACATAACCCTACTTATATTAATATAATGTTGATGTATCATATTGTTAAAAATACCAACATACTGTATATAATTATTTTTCCATATATCCATACTGATCGCCCGATTACTCAGTAATTTGATAACTATCAGCGTCATACTGTATGTATACATTTATTATTACGTGACTGAGTTCAAGCTGACGATGTCTTTTATAACGATTGTGAAATTAAAATAGCGGTTTAAAGTCAAAGTCAAAATCAAAATCAGTAAACCAACTAAACCATAAACAGGGTACTTTTGAAATGTCAAAATAGACTATTTGTCCGTTGTGTCTTTAAAAAAAAGAAAACACGGGCGCGTCGTTGATCGCTCATTCCTCAAAGAACCATCAAACCATTTTTTTTTCTTATTTATATTATCTTCTATTATATTATATTAGTATAGGCAAAGAGTATATAACCACTTGGTTATATCGTCATTGAGTATAGGTATATTTCGGAGTGGTTTTCGAAAAGTCAAAAGTCAAAATCATTAGATTTCAATTAGACGCATACAGGCACTTTTGAACGTCAAACAAAATTTTAAAGATATAAAGTGTCAGTATGTCGGTCAGTCCTCTTAGTGAAGCTAATCGCTCGTTCCAAAGTGTAGATTCCGATGGAGAAGAACGAGCAATAAACTCCATGGTTACTCTTTTTAAATCAGTTTCACATAAATATTCTTTGATACATTATTTAGTTGTTAAATTAACGGATCTATAGGAATTTCAATAAAAGGGTTGAAGTTTTTCTTGGCTACAGTTTATATTTGTTTCACACCGACCCCGAGTCGTGTGAACCTTTCTTGATCTATCTTCTATGACATAAACTTTAGCCTGGACTTCTTTACTATTGGCTCTTATTATAGTTTTAAATGGAGTCTTACTGCCATATGAAAAAAATATTTTATTCTGCACGTCGATTCTATAAAATTTGTTTGATTTTGAAACGTTTTCGAGTGCGAAGTGAGCGTCGAAATGACGGGGAAATTAAATTTTAGAATGTCACTTTTAACGTCATTTCATACTTTATCTATCAAAATGTTGCTGTCAATTTAGTTCAACTCGCAAGTGTAGCGCTAGTGTACTACTATTCACAGCGGATTCAGATTCGAAGTTTAGAATGAAGTCTTACAGAATCACACTGCTGTTCTCGAACCTAATTACAACAATTACTTTTTAACTTGCTATTCAATATTAATTCAATTTGCTACTATTAATATTTCTTAACTTACTCCTGCTATTTCACATTTTACTGTCAAATCAAATCAAATCAAATCAAATTCTTTATTTCAAATAGACCAAAAAAGGCACTTTTGAACGTCAAGCAAAAAAGATATCATAAGGTTTAACTTTATGTGTCAGTCTGTCCGTCTGTCCTCTAGTGAAGCTATTTGCTCGTTCCAAAGTGTAGATTCCTATGGAGAAGAACGAGCAAGAAACTCCATGGTTACTCTTTTTCAATCACTTTTTACAATACATTGTTACATAATTTAGATAGCTCCATTATGTGAGAACAGTGTAACACTAGTGTTTAACCAAAGTATCCGAAAAAGAAATAACCCTCAGGGACAGCAACTTTAGACAGTCTTTTTTTTTTTTTTTTTTTTATTGATTATAGGTTCGCGCTTGACTCACCTGATGGAAAGCGACGATGCGGTCGACGATGGAGTCTCGAGTTGACCAGTCCCAATAGGCGGCGTCCGTTCACGAACATGACACGTACACCAGCACCGCCCAACTCAACCATATTATAGGGCACCGAGCGGTCCAGTGCCCGTGCCACCGCCAATGAGACTCCTGAGTGAGCATGACAACTCCCAACTGACACAAGTACCAATATACTATAAGTCTATAAGTCTAACTCAATTATAATAAGTTACAGGGCTCTCACATTTACAAAAATCCAGTTTATCAACAATCAACAACATGGTGAATAATTTAATAATTGAGATCAAAATTCCTCTTAACCTTAACAATTTTTATCCTGTGCAGTCAAACCAGCCACCCTCCAAGCATTTTTATCTTCTATATAATCATTTAGTTTGTAGTATGCTTTCCTACATAATACTTTCTTTATACATAATTTAAATTTACTTTCATTAAGATTTTGTATTTCAGTTGGGATTTTATTATAACATTTAACACATAATCCAATGAACGACTTATGCACTTTTGCTAATCTAAATAAAGGCTGACTTAATCTATTTCTATGTCTAGTAAAATAGTCATGCTTGTCAGATACTTTTACAAATAGCTGTAGGTTTTTCCTAACATACATAATGTTTTCATAAATATATTGACATGGTACGGTCATAATGTTGATCTCCTTAAACTTTTCTCTGAGAGATTCGCGACGACCTAAGTTATAGATAGCTCTGACTGCACGCTTTTGTAAGATAAAGATAGACTCAACGTCGGATGCCTGTCCCCACAACAGAATTCCATACGACATGATGCTGTGAAAGTAGCTAAAGTACACTAGTCGTGCCGTGCCTACGTCGGTTAGCTGACGGATCTTCCAGACAGCATAAGCTGCCGAGCTCAACCGCCCTGCTAGAGATCTAATGTGGGGCCCCCATTGCAGCTTGTCGTCTACAGTAATCCCCAAGAATGTGGTCTCCTTTACAAATTCCAGTTTCTGACCATTTAATAATATATCATCGCATACGTTACTTTTAACATTTGGCAAAATAAATCTAATGCATTTCGTCTTTTTATCATTAAGTACTAAGTTGTTTTTTGTGAACCAATTATGAACTTTCGTTAAGGCATTATTCACTTCGTCATAGTTATTTGATAGTCTATTTAATTTAAAAATCAAGGATGTGTCATCAGCGAATAATACCATATGCGGTTCACTTTGGAATAAATGGGGCAGGTCATTGACATAAACCAAAAATAGGAATGGACCCAATATTGAGCCCTGCGGTACGTCCATAGATACGCTAGCACCCTGGGAGTTTACTCTGTTTACTTGTACTGTAAGAAGTCTTTCTAGAAGGTATGATTTTAATAAATTTAGGGATACCCCCCGAATGCCGTAGTGTTGCAGCTTCAATAATAGCGTTTCGTGCTCAACACAGTCAAAAGCCTTCGAAAGATCGCAAAATATTCCGATGGCATCCTGTGCTTTTTCCCACGATTTGAAAACTTGTTTTATAAGCGATAAGGTAAACTTGCTTAATTCGTACCTGCGCCTAAATCGTACCTCGTCTATATCTCGGGATGGGTAATAGTTACCAGCGCCTCTGATGGCATAAAATGTAAATAATAGTCGGCCAGATTGCCATATGACAAATAAACACCTGTTACGTTGCTCCCGACAAAAATATTGAACTGGTAAGTTTTTTCTCACTTTTTCTCACTTTTTGAGTAATTTTTTTGCATACTTCACAAGAACAGTCTTCCAAGTATACCGTCCATAAGTTGTTTAACTGTTTATCATATATTTATACGTATATTTGTGAATATATTTCACATGGTAAAGCCGGCTTGTTCGTTGACAGTTTTTTTTGCGGCAAATTTGAAATTCATTTGATACTTGTGCCTAATTCGTACTTTCAGCAACTTCTTAAAATGTACGTACTTACGATTTAGGGAAACAATGTTTAATATCACAGTAATTATTAATTACTTACTTGATTTTTTTTAGTTTGTGTTTTTATTTAATAAAACTAAAAAAAAACATTATTTTATGCAGTAATTGTGAAGTATGGGTACATGAGCTATGTGCAAGACGAATTAAAAAAAACTAAATTTTATTACTGCGATGACTTTCAAGATTTGGAAAAGACCATCCGCTGAATTAATAAGAATTAAGTAATCTAGGTACATTAAGATTAAAAAGAGTAGAAGATTATTAAGATTGTGTTTTTAAGACTGTAAAACAATGATAGGATCTCAAAGTACGATTTAAGAATATACTGGTACGATTTAAGATCAATGGTCTTAAATCGTACTTTTTTTAAGTTTTTGAAAATTGTTTATTTCTCAGAAGTTTATAAGTTTTATGTTATTTTTTATCGGAATACTAATAGAACATTAGTTTAATTATAACTACTTAATATAAATAACTGTGTATCATTGTTCATTTTCAAAATTTTCGAGGTTCTCCTTAAGTGGTACGAATTAGGCAAGTTTACCCTACTCCTGCGTCCGTAGTGCAACGTCCCATAGTGAACCCGTATTGTTGGTCATGGAAAATAGAATTCGCGTTAAAGTGACGCAGTATTTGAGTAAGTATCAACTTTTCAAACACTTTACTGAGCACTGGCAAAATAGAGACCGGCCTATAGTTATTGCGTTCTGTGCTATCACCTGATTTAAGTAATGGAACTACTTTACTATGTTTCATTAAATCATATGTCAGTGTCATCGTCTACTATAAGGACGTTCGAGAGAGTGGCGGCCATTGACAATGTAACTCTGATACAGTGAGCTGCCCGACTGTGTACTGTGATGTTAAAGTCAAAGTAACCAAGATCCAAGTCTTTTATTCATAATAATGAAATAGCCTCTTATTTTAAAGAAGTCCAACCAAGTCATAATTCCAATGAAATGGAATACAAAAATAGCAATTCTGATTCTATGGAATTCCAAAGTTTTAACCTGAATTCTGCTATGCACAGCTCAACTTAGGTTTGGATCGGTATTCCCAAACCGATACGACCTTCAAACCTTCAAGACTTCCTTACTTTAAAACTTGCTTACTCCTTCTTAAAAGACCGACAACTCGCCTGTAACTCCTCTGATGCCACTGGTGTCCATGGGCGGCGCCGATCACTTACCATCCGGTGATCCGTCTGCTCGTTTGCCTCCTGTTCCATGAAGAAAAAATTATAGAATCCCAAAGATTTTATCTCAATTTCAATTTAATGAGATTTTACTCGTATTGTAGCGAAATTCTGATTAAAAAGAACTCAATTATTTTATGAATTGCTCTGTTTGTTAGGCGAACGAAAAGTAGGATTGATATTCTATTGTTAGCTTACCTATGGTATGCAGACTGTAATGTAATATCATGTAGGTAAGTATACTATTATGGCGATATTTACCTATTAAAAGACTGATACAAATTTCGAAATTTATTCAAAACTTTTTTATTTTAAGTATAACTTTTGTGAGACATTCTAAATCAATTATTATGTTTTCGGCTTACTCACTTAATAATTTGACGAGATACTCGACTAGTTTCAATCCTAAAAAACATTTTTATGGCATAGCTTTTTAGGAAACAAGGATACCTGATGGTAAGCAATCGGCGCCGCCCATGAACACTCGCAATACCAAAGGAGTAACTACGAGTGCCGTAGCCGACCTCTTGTGTGTTGTTAAGCATTTACGGAGGGGGGGGAGGGGAATAGGAGTGGGCCTCCGGTACCTCACTTACGGGGCAAAACACAACACTGTGGTTGATTCACGTCAGTTTTCTGTGAGGCCGTGGTATCATTTTTATCATGTGATAGGTCGTCAAACGACCAAACGGATTACCTGATGGTAAGCAATCAGCGTCGCCCATGGACTCCCGCAACGACGGAGGAGTTACGAGTGCGTTGTCGACCTTTTAGGGATTAGGGATTTGGAGATTTTGGGAAAGGGAACGGATTGGGGTAGGGGAAAGATTGGGCCTATATTCCGGTCGAGCCGACCCATTTGTGCCAAAGCATGGCTCTCCCACACTTAAATCTCATTTACAAATAAACCTAACCCTGTTTTTATAATAACTATCGTGAGACATACTAAATTAACTAAAAATCGCGGGTTACTCACGTGTATATATTGAGAAAAGCTCTACTAGTTTCGAACCACAGGAGTAGGCTGCGCGACGTCGCGTCGCCGCGTCCGCGCACGCTGCTCATGAGGAAGAACCCCTCTGCTGTGGTTCGAAACTAGTAGAGCTTTTCTCAATATATACACGTGAGTAACCCGCGATTTTTAGTTAATTTTAAAACCTAATCCTGTCTGTTTAGTTATGGTAGTTTAACTTACGCACCGCGTTGCAGCGCGGAGAAATATAAAACATGATATTAATGACTTCCTTATCGTCTCCCACTTGCACGTAAACAAAAGAAAATCATTTTGTAGTTTTCAGACATACATAATGCCTATTGAGAAATGCCTTTTAATTAACTTTTATCACATTATTCTAGTATAAGTACAGTACGAATCACACAACGTTTAAGTTTTTTGTTAGTTACCAACGACTTAATAACCTAATACGCCAACTTTTGCGTCAAAAATAAATTTGGATTCTGACCTTCTCTCCTCATCGCCTCTTAAAGACCCTTGTCCTTACAGCAACATCTGTAATTCACTGGCTGACCACTGCACTCGTATTACAAGCAGCACTAGTCTATACTAGTGTTTATGACAGACTGCTAGATTTATTAGCTTATTGGCAGATACTCACGACTGGTGCGGTTGTTTCTTGTGAGGGGAAAATCATCAAATGACTTCTCCCGCCCATGGCCGGGCGGGAGGGAGTGTCAGACTCTTACTGACTAAAAACCAACTGCAACTGGCTGTCGCGAAACGTGATGCGGATTCCCACACGGAACAACACTTTGTGTGATGCAAAAATTTATTGTAAGGGTCTGGGTGTGATGTGTATGCTTGTAAACGCACCCATGACACAGGAGGAAATCCAAGAGCGGGGCAAATTAAAAAAAAATATCAAACAAAAATTTTTTTCCACGGCACAGTACCACTGCGTATTGAGCGGGGATATCCGGCCACTGCAAGCGCGAGTCTGCAGACAGCAAGCAATGGTAGCTCATCGCACGACCAGAACCAGACTCGAGCTTACGAGGCGTAGCGTTCCGCGACAAAGAGCCAAAAGACCGCCATATAAGGAACCCAATAGGGCCAAAGTTCAGCTGGAGTTGCAGATATATAGATGAGAAATATAAACTATTATATTTCTCCATATTACTATTGCTATAAACCATTGGATCAATTTTCATCCTCAAAAAAAAAGAACCATTGCCTAGCGACTATTAGTGCCTGGATACTCACAGGAGAAAGGAATTCTTTAGGAGATACAATTAAACTTACACGACGGAACCAATCATTGAAGCAACCAGTCCATTCGAAAGTTGGGGTCTCCTAAATTACCGTTTTGTAGGGTTACACAGGTGATAAAAGTCTCTTACCACGCAATTTATTATTTACAAGCTTCTGCCAGCGACTTCGTCCCCACCCCCAATCCCTCCTCAATCCCTAAATCTCCAAATCCCTAATCCCTAAAAGGTCGGCAACGCACTCGTAACTCCTCCGTTGCGAGTGTCCATGGGCGGCGCTGATTGCTTACCATCAGGTAATCCGTCTGCTCGTTTGCCGAGCTATTACATAAAAAAAAATAGTGATTTCTGGTTCTGGCAGATTTTTTGTTTTACCCACATAGTTCTCGATCTCTATATAATTATTTTGTCCGTACGAACGCATAATTTTAAGAATGTTGGTTAGCTCGTAACTGATGGCTAGTGTATATGACCTACTGCCTAACCAATACTTTAAACTACTTTGTATACTTAAGCTGTCAGCTTACCTTATTATAATAAATAAATAAATAAATCTCGTAGGGAAAGGAAATAGCGAAGTCCTCCTTTTGAATTCCCGGGATAAAAACTATCCAACGTTCTTTCCCGAGTTTCAAACCATGTCTGTACAAAATGTTATCAGAGATAGCAGAGACAGACAGATAGACAGAGTTGATTGGAATTAAATAAACCTCAGGGAAGTGATCGGCGGCGGCGACCTCTCACGCCCGGCCTTAGCCGAGGCCATGGTTCGTAACGAGAGGAACTGGGAAGCCGCCTCCTCTTTCTGCGAAGCAGTGATGTAGTAATGCGCATAGGAGGAGGCCGAGCGAGTGAGGGCACAACATAGTTTAAAAAGTAACTTTTGTATTCTTCAAAGGATCCGCATCTCAACAGACTGCTAACAATATATTTGTAATAAGATAGTAATAAATTGATAATATTATGTTGTTATCAGATAAGAAATGACAAGCGTTGCCCGCGGCTTTGCTTGTAATATTTAAAGATTTTACCCTTAACTCACGTAAATGTTTATTTTTATTTTTATTATTTAATTTATTTGGCTCACCAACAATTGAATACACTGATACAATAACATGATACATCCAAGAGACTTATAAGCTGGTGTACCAATTTATTATAGGTAAGCACATCATGCATAAATTATTGATGTTGAGCGTAGCTTCATCATCATCATCATATCAGCCATTACGTCCACTGCTGAACATAGGCCTCCCCCATTGACTTCCAGATAGGCCGGTTGGAAGCGACCTTCATCCAGCGGCTTCCTGCGACCTTAATCAGGTCGTCTGTCCACCTTGCGGGTGGACGTCCAACGCTGCGCTTGCCGGCACGTGACCTCCACTCGAGAACCTTTCTGCCCCAGCAGCCTTTGGTTCTACGCGCTATGTGCCCTGCCCATTGCCACTTCAACTTACTAGTCCGCTGGGCTATGTCGGAAACCTTTGTTCGTTTTCGGACATCCTCGCTTTTTATTTGCGTTCTCGCAAAGAAACTCCGAGCATAGCCCTTGCCATAGCGCGCTGAGCGACCTTGAGCTTCTTAATAAGACCCACAGTAAGAGACCACGTTTCAGTTCCATAAATCAAAAGCACCATTAAGAACATTATATATAAATTACAATTAAAATCAATATTAAATTTAAAAAAAAATGTTTGTTGTAACTCGTCTATTTTCAAACCATGCTAGGGACTCATAGTTAAGAGAAACGGCGTAGTGGCAAATTTTAAGCAGGTAATTGACGATGATAATTATCTAAATAATTTCATATTTCTCACAAGAGTGTCAGTCACGCACTCGTAACTCCTCTGTTGCGGGTGTCCAGAAACCGTCTCCCCTTTTGCCGACCAATCAAAAAAAAAAAAAACAAATTAGACTAACTCCCGTCCTATGAAATACCAAAATTGAATTGAATTGATTGAAATTAAGTGTGGGAGAGCCATGCTTGGGCACGAATGGGTCGGCTCGACCGGAGTGATACCATGGCCTCACAGAAGACCGACGTGAAACAACCACAGCGTTGTGTTGCGCCGTGTGAGTGAGGTTACCGGAGGCCCAGGTTTGGGCCTCCGGTAACCCGCCCCCAATCCCTCCTCAATCCCTAAATCTCCAAATCCCTAATCCCTAAAAGGTCGGCAACGCACTCGTAACTCCTCCGTTGCGGGTGTCCATGGGCGGCGCTGATTGCTTACCACCAGGTAATCCGTCTGCTCGTTTGCCAACCTATTAAATAAAAAAAAAAAGTAAAAGATGAACATCGAGCTCAGTGGCGTACAATTTAACGGGCCTATCTCCAGCAGTAGACGGAATCAGGCTGATGACGATACTGATCAACATCTGTAAAGCCTTTGCCAAGATTTCTCCAGCTTAGTGCATGTGGGATAAGCTCAAAGTAAACCTCATGGTGCAGTGGTAACAACGACTGTTGGGCTTGCCGTCATAGCGTAGCATAGTCAGAGAGACAAGAGTCAAGAGAGAAACCTGTTTCAGATCCAGCGGGAGGAAATGCCCAAGTGTCGTTACTGTGAAGACCAACCGGAAGACATTATGGGGCATATTGTGGCGGTGTGCTTACTCAGCACAGTGTCTTTGGAGAAATGCTCGACAGTTGTGACCTCACGCATCTGGCTGTAGTCGACACCGAGGTGCGAGGAGCGAGACAAACTGGGGTACCGTCCCTTCTTTCTGCTAAGCAATCATGCTTGCAAAGAAGACGGTGAAAAGCATGAGGAAACTATCCTTCTCACGCCCCAACCACTGCAGGCCATATCTCTGGCCATCTTAAGCGCGGGAAGAGTAGTTCACCGTTATCCAGAATTAGAACTACTACCTACTACCCTAACGTACGGAACTACACATAGTACGCTTTCCGCAAGCCCCTCAATGAGCCGAATACCATTAATGTTCAGCCAGGGTTATGAGAGAGAACGGGATAATTTTGACTTTGTAAAGGTCTGACGCTTTCTCTTTCTCTCACTTTCCTTCTCTCTCTCTCTCTCGCCTTACCTAGGACGAGAGATGTCATTTGATGATTTCAAATAACCGTCGAAAGAAAAAAGCCCGTTCCCAAGATTTAATTAAGTGACTCAACAACAAAAACAATTTTATTTTATATACATACGTACACACAAAGAATGATTTTAGACAGAAATACAAAGATAACGATAATATTACAAAAGGTAATTACTCATTGTATTTATTTGTACTATGACTGGGGGAATATTTTAATCACTTTTACACAACAAATGCGGTAAATATGAAACGAATTACTCATTCTATTGCATTTACACGTGTTTTTATATTCTTTATCCTATCATCAATATTATAAAAGCGAAAGTTTTTAAGTACGGGTGGATGTTTGTTACCCTTCATTTTAAAACTACTGAATTGGTTGTCGTTAAATTTGGCGTAGAGATAGATTATAGTCTAGAATTAGCACATTGGTCACTTTTCATCCGATTGACGTGGATGAAGCCACTTGAGGAAGCTAGTCTATAATATGTCAGATTTGTTTTAAATTGATGGGGTAGGTTTCATATTTTTTTATATATGTGAAGCAGCTGTGCAGTTTAGCGCAGGAATCTAAGCTAGATCTGCAGACGGCTACAAATATTATCTTGCTGTCCAAAGTAGGCATGTGGTGCATCACGCCACAAGCGCGTCTAAAAGACCCATCAGACAAAACATGTGGGACTATGTGGACTAGGGAGAAAGGTTGACTGGAGTTATTTTACGAATTGCCTGACGGTAAGCAACCGAGACGCCATCCTTGGACATCCAGAACGATGGATGATTTACGAGCGCGTTGCCAGCCTTCTCCGTATGAAAAGAGGCATTTGCTTAGCAGTGGGCACTTATAGGCTAATGATAGTCGTCTTTTGGGGTAAACCTCAAACTGTAATGAGTTTTGGAGATTTAGCGATATAGGGGAATGGGAGGATTGGGCCTCCAGTAACCTCACTCAGACGGCGAAACATGTAGATGTGGGTTTCTGTGAAGTGGTATGTTGGTAAATAAGGTCAAGTGTGGGTGAGCCATGCTTCGGCACGAATGGGTCGGCTCGACCGGAGTGATACCACGGCCTCACAGAAAACCGGTGTGAAACAACCACAGCGTTGTGTTTCGCCGTGTGAGTAAGGTTACCAAAAGCCCAACCCCTCCCCCTCCCCTATCCCTTCCCAATCCTTAAATAACCTTATCCCCAAAGGGCCGGCAACGCACTCGTAACTCTTCTGTTGTCCATGAGTGGCGCTGATTGCTTACCATCAGGTAATCCGTCTGCTTGTTTGCCGACATTTACATAAAAAAATGGCTTCCACACTTAAAACATATTATAAGTACTGGTAATATGTAAAGAGCGAACATTGGAACAGCTTTAAGGAAAAAAACGGCATTAAAAAATATTTCAATCGTAATTTTAGAAATTGTCAAAAGATTATATGAAACGATAATTTAATTAATATTACAATGAAACATACAACTACTTAGATTTTTATCGGAAGCAATCAATCGAAAATTCAATCTGATCTCTTTGAAAATTTTTGACAAAAAAAAATTGATTGGGATCTTTTTTGTTGTAAAAAAAATTGATAAATTTTGTTGCTTTATGCATATTTCTTTTGATATAACGCAGGCGTGTTATTCGAAATAACTTTATACCTTATTAGATCAAATTATTGATTAATACGTAAAATTTTTATTGCATGTAACATGTACTGTTTGTACAAAATCCATAGAATTTTTACCTTTGATTTTGATTACCTGATGGTAAGCAACCAGCGCCGCCCATGGACATCCTCAACGGAGGAGTAACGAGTCAGTTGCCGACCTTTTAGGGATTAGGGATTTGGAAATGTAGGGATTGGGGGAGGGGAAGGATTAGGCCTCCGGCAAACTCACTCACATGGCGAAACACAACGCTGTGGTTATTTCACGCCGGTTTTCTGTGAGGTCGTGCTATCACTCCGGTCGAGCCGACCCATTCGTGCCGAAGCATTTGGTACTACCTTTATTTGTACTTATGGTAAAACAATAAACATATTGAGTATTGAGTGTTACACATTTAATTTTTAAGCGACTGCTTTATTTTTCATCTGCTGGGAACTCATTGTTCTCTCGTTGCACCATAAGCACGGGTCTGCAGACAGCGAGCAAAGATGGCGTTCCACGCGCTCCTTAAAAAAACTAGTAGCCTACACAGAGAGAGCTTCAAACTCAGACGTGTCTCAAACCATAGTCACTGCTCTCAAGCTATCCAATAATATATGTATAAATATATGATTATTTTTTGTTACTGGTATAACCTAGGAGGTTGATTTTCTACACCAATTTTGTAAAGAGGTAAAATTTGTAAGTTTCTCCTTCTCTGTCGTTTCGCTCTTGGCAGAGCGGTCGTGGTCACGTAGAGGCATCTACATCGGTGGTAGAGGCGGATACAACTCTCCGCACGATCTCCCGCCATCTCTCCCTGTTGGCAGACTGTCTAGTGCAGACAGATACACGCGTTCCTACTGCCGATTTAACCTGGTCAGTCCAACGCATAGGTGATCTTCCGCGTGGTCTTGTAAGTTTGTATGTTTGTAAATTTGTTTGTAGGGGGTAATCTTTGGAACCGCTGGTGAGATTGCCAAAATTCTTTCACTGATAGATAGCTACAATGTTCTTAAGTGCTATAGGCTATAAAACATCGCGCTACGATAAAATGGAGCCGATCAGCGAGTAAAACCGCGCGAGAGTAGCTAGTGTTAAATAGATGTTAAGGTTTTTTCAAGCGTGGATCCAGCCTTCAATAAAGGTTGTGGTCACAGCTACTAGAAAATCGGCTAAGTTCGAGTCGGAGCATGGACATGCTCATTAACAATCATGCAAATCGTTTATGAACTTATGAATTAGATTTCCTTTTTTCTGTGCATCAGGACTTTGGCCACGACTTCTTCTAATTTCTAATAGTCAGTTTCGATCCAAACCTATTTCAATCACAAGTGTATTAAGGTTGTGGGCATGCCCATCGTGCCCACAACGGTGGATCCGCTCGTGGGTTTTTTAAGATAAGTACTCGCCGCTACTCCTATTTTGGCTCTAAGCAACCTGGCGGGAAGAGTATTAAAGTATAATAATTATAATCTAATTTGTAATTTTCCTTCAACAATTGTATATCTATCTAACGATCAATTGAGATAGTAATTCTAATAACATTGATTTGTCAAGGTCGCCCTATTAATTGGTGTTAATATAAAGATTTCCGAATTAGACTCATTTACTTATCTGATAATTGGTAGCCCAAAGGAGGTAAAAAAGCACCCGCTTCTCATGTATGAGAAGTGTGGGTTCAAAACTTGTCAAGTACCCATGTGACTTTTTTTTAAGTCATAGGTTTTTTTTTTTTTTTTTGATGTGATAGGACGGCGAACGAGCCGACGGATTACCTGATGGTAAGCAATCGGCGTCGCCCATGGACACCCGCAACAAATAAGGAGTTACGAGTGCGTCGCCGACCTTTTAAGGTTTGGGATTTTGGGGATTTAGGGATTGGGTAGGGGAAGGAAGGAGAGGTTCTACGGACAGTTGTATACATCAACACGGCGACCCATTGTCGGTGCAGCTCGGGACCCAAGAGCTAAGCTGACACGACACTACACTGAGGATATCCCAGACATCAGCCTGTACGAGATTAGGATGGCTCTCAAGCAGCTTAAAAACAACAAGGCACCGGGCGATGACGGAATCACAACAGAACTTCTGCGAGCGGGTGGGAAACCGATACTTTTAGTCCTCCAAAAGTTATTTAATTCCGTCATACTCGAAGGTAAATAGCACTTAAAAATAACACTTCAAAAAGGGAGATAGCACTTTGTTGAAAAACTACAGACCTATTTCACTTCTGAGTCATGTGTACAAGCTGTTCTCGAGGGTCATCACGAACCGTCTCGAACGCAGGCTCGATGACTTCCAGCCTCCCGAACAAGCCGGGTTCCGGAAAGGCTTTAGCACCATAGACCACATACATACGCTTCGCCAGATTATACAAAAATCAGAGGAGTATAATCAGCCATTGTGTCTAGCGTTTGTGGACTATGAGAAAGCCTTCGATTCGATCGAAACCTGGGCAGTGCTGCAGTCTCTCCAGCGATGCCATGTCGACTGTAGATACGTCGACGTGCTTAGGTGTTTGTACAGAAACGCCACCATGCTCATTCGGCTCCAGGACGACTGCACAAAACCAATCCAATTGCAGAAAGGCGTGAGGCAGGGAGACGTAATTTCTCCGAAACTGTTCACGAACGCATTGGAGGACGTTTTCAAGCTCTTGAACTGGAGTGGCTTTGGCATCAATATCAATGGCGAATATATAACTCACCTGCGCTTCGCCGATGATATAGTCGTTTTGGCAGAGTCGTTGGAGGACCTGAACACCATGCTCATCGACCTTGATGTCGTTTCCCAACAGGTAGGTCTGAAAATGAACATGGACAAGACGAAAATCATGTCTAATGTCCATGTTGCACCTGTACCGGTCATTGTTGGGAACGACATCCTTGAAGTTGTTGACCATTACACATACCTTGGTCAGATCATTCAGCTAGGTAGGTCCAACTTCGAGAAAGAGGTCGCCCGAAGAATCCAACTCGGATGGGCGGCGTTCGGGAAGTTACACGATGTCTTCTCATCGAAAATCCCACAGTGCCTGAAGACCAGGATGTTTAACCAGTGTGTGTTGCCGGTGATGACGTATGGTACTGAGACGTGGTCCTTAACTTCTGGCCTTCTTTCTAAACTCAGCGTCGCTCGGCGCGCGATGGAGCGGGCTATGCTCGGGGTCTCTTTGCGCGACAAAATCCGAAATGTGGAAATTCGCCAAAGAACCAAAGTCACCGACATAGCTCGTAAAATCTGCAGGCTAAAGTGGCAATGGGCAGGCCACGTCGCTCGAAAGACGGACGGTCGATGAGCCCGAAAAGTCCTAGAGTGGCGACCAAGGACCGGAAAACGTAGTGTGGGCAGGCCTCCCACTAGGTGGACCGACGACATCGTCAGAGTCGCGGGGAGCAAATGGATGCAGGTGGCAACTTGTCGTTCGACGTGGAGAGCCAAGGGGGAGGCCTTTGTCCAGCAGTGGACGTCTTCCGGCTGATGATGATGATGATGATAGGGAAAGGATTGGTAATATGTACTTTCTGATTGTATTTAGACATCATTGATAAATGGTGAAGGAAAACAACTTGAGGATACCTTTTTTGTGATGGGAAAATAATTAAAAGACAAAACGAGAGGAAGTTTAAGTGTGGGAGAGCCATGCTTCGGCACGAATGAGTCGGCTCGACCGGAGTGATACCACGGCCTCACAGAAAACCGGCGTGAAATAACCAGAGTTATGTTTCGTCGTGTGAGTGAGGTTACCGAAGGCCCAATCCCTAAATCTCGAAATCCCTAGTCCCCAAAGAGTCGGCAACGCACTCGTAACTCCCTGTTACGGGTGTTCATGGGCGGCGCTAATTGCTTACCATCAGGTAATCCGTATGCTCGTTTGCTTACCTATCGCATAAAAAAAATAAAAAGAATACTCTTACTGACTGAAATCTTCCACGTTCCTTCGGGGTTGCGGGTTAAGCGCAATGAGTCACCGCGGCCTCGGCCCAAAGCAGGAGAAGGACCGGGAGGGCCCCAGAAGTACCAATGTGACTTTCCTTAGATGTTTGTTAAGTACTTTTCAAGTACTGATAAAACTGGGCTGATACATTATAAGTTTGAAATAGCCAATCTACCTTGAGCCAGCCAGTCTTCTAGGAGAAGAAACCTTTGCTCAGCAGTGGGCACATATAAGCTATGATGATGTTATTTCTAGATTTATACCTATAGTACAAAGCGCCTGCTAAACAAATATAACAACTACGCGGACAGACAAAATATTGCATTTATTTATTTATATAGATACTAGCTACTCTCGCGCGGTTTCATCCGCTGCTCGGCTCCATTTAATAGTAGCGTGATGTTTTATAGCCTATAGCACTCAGGAACATTGTAGCTATATCTATCAGTGAAAGAATTTCGGCAATCCGACCAGCGGTTTCAAAGATTACCCCTACATACAAACTTACAAATTTTGCCTCTTTATAATAGATATGTATACTTTATTGCACACATTATCACTAATCTACAAAGAACAGGCTTATTACACACGGGGTGATTTCTTCCAGACAACCTTTGAGTGGAAAGTTAAAGGACTCTGGGAAAGCATTCCTGTCGACAATAGTTTGTTTTTGTATGTGATAGAAAAGCAAGCTGACGGATTACCTGATGGTAAGCAATCAGCGCCGCCTATGGATACTCGCAACAACAGAGAAGTTTTTATTATAACTTTCGTGTGACATTCTAAATTAATTTATTTTGTTTTCGGCTTTCTAGCCATGCTAGAGGCCCATATTCATGAGCAGCATTCCGCAACACGCGACGCGGCGACTAACAGTAGCAACGCGACAGTCGCCGCGTCGCTATGGGCCTCTAGCATGGCTTGAATCTAGTCGAGTATCACGTCAAATTATTACGTAAGTAAGCCGAAAACATAATAATTGACAGAAGAGTTACGAGTGCGTTGCCGATCTTTTCGGGATGAGGGATTTGGAAATTAAGGGATTGGGGGAGAAGAAAAATGGGCCTCCGGTAAACAACGCTCACACGCCGAACATAAAGCTGTGGTTATTTCACGCCGGTTTTCTGTGAGGCCGTGGTATCACTCCGGTCGAGCCGACCCATTCGTGCCGAAGCTTGGCTCTCCAACACTTAATGCATTTCTGTTGACAATAGTTTATTACTATTTATCTATTACGCGTTACTATCAATCTACGTATAATATTGTTATCACCTAAATGCTAGATATGATTAGAAAAAGTAGCTAGAGTTGTAAATATTAGAAAAGATAATATTATTATGTGTTTGATATTAAAATTTTGCATAACAACATAATTGTTATATTTCGATAAATGGATTTTACAGTTGGTAAGCTTAGATACTTTCACAACAAAACTTTTTTAGATAGTATCTAACTATCGTGAGCCATAATAAATTTATTGAAAAAAAAAATATTCCCGTGATTTAATGAGAAAAGCTCGACTAGTTTCAAGTCACAACGGGACTCTTATTCACGAGTAGCGTAAAGGTAGTATGAAAGATCTAGTAGTTTAAATGTAGTTGTTACACGTTTGTATTCAGTGAGGCCGTGGTACAACTCCAGTCGAGCCGACCCATTCGTGCTCAAGCATGGCTCTCCCACTCTTAAACTTAGTCCCAGCAAACAACCTTTGAAAGAGTACACTATGTAGGGTATAGCTAAGATACACACATAGTTATAAAAGGTGGTGTAACGACATCTATCGCACAACAAGAACAACAGCACCAATCACGTGCAAGATTCTACATCGCATTATGAGAGTTTTCAAATTAGCACCGATACCAAAATCCCGACAACAACCGTCGGGCAGTAGCCCACCAGACATAACACCCGTCTGGACGGAGGATTCTCCCTTTTCAATGGAGGATGAGGAACCTTCCACCCTGTTCTCTCATACCTCTAAAATTACATAACAACAATACTTTAAGTGTGGGAGAGCAATGCTTCGGCACTAATGGGTCGGCTCGACCGCAGTGATACCACGGCCTCACAGAAAACCGGCGTGAAATAACCACTGCGTTGGGTTTCGCCGTGTGAGTGAGGTTACCGGGGGCCCAATCCTTCCCCTTCCCCAATCCCTCCTCAATCCCTAAATCTTCAAATCCCTAATCCCTAAAAGGTCGGCAACGCACTCGTAACTCCTCCGTTGCGAGTGTCCATGGGCGGCGCTGATTGCTTACCATCAGGTAATCCGTCCGCTCGTTTGCCGACCTATTACATAAAAAAAAACATTATTTTTTTAAAGTATTCAAATAAATATTACTTTCCACTATTATAATATCTATTGACGCAGATACTAGTTTTAGTCCGCTAACTCGTTTCCTGCCTCGTCTGTTCGTTACCTATAATTTAACATGTGAGGTAACACTGTTCCCCTTTCTTGATTTATAACATAGAAAATAATCTTGGAATTTAATGTTGATGCAACCTTTTAGCAATAAAAAAATCCGGTCAGTAAGATTTCCAAAATAATACGCCAAAATTATTCTTCCTTGGAAACTGCAAAAAACTGCATGGTCACTTTTTTTCAATCAGATTCCCAATGAAAATTTTTGTTATTACATTATTAGGTTAGTTCCATTATATGAGAACAGAGTAATATTTTTTTAAGCCTTGCCTTGATTTTATTATGTGTCGTTGGCACGTTTACAAACATATTCATTATTCACACCAAGACCAGAAACAATAAATTGTGGATCACACAAAGTGTTGTTGCGTTCGGGAATTGAACCCGCAACACGATGAACAGCAGCCACTGCGCCAGCCGTGCAGTCGAATATATTCAATTCGTTCTATAAAACTAAAACAGACAACAAGACACTTCATACTTTTTTTTAAATTCTCACCTTTTCACTGGCAGCTAACAAAACAAAATGCGTTTGTTTTTTTATAACGAAGATGCAACGTCACTCTTGCACTTGGAAATCCAAAAATATTTTATCACAACTGGTGATCACAATTTTGATGATAACTATCACTTTATCACTTTAATATCACACGCCGAATATTAGATAGGTAATGATTCCAGAAATCTTTTCGCAAGTGTAAACTTTTCTAAAACGTCATTTTTCACATTAAAAAATATCGTAGATTCACTAGTACGGCGTAAAATGGACTAATTGGCCGCCTACATCTGATAATGATAGGTACATGTGTATTATGTTATTAATTATTATTTTATATAATTAATCTTTAGTACTTTGACGATACCAACGTCATTTATTAGTTTTTTTCTTGAATTATCTCTGGCAGGTACAGTGTGTTTCTATTTTAATATTCATCATTTGGCGGGAAAAGTGACAGCTGCCATTAATGTCAGCTGTCAGTGCTAAAGATGGGTAGGTACAATTTTTTCTATATCAACTCGTAATATTAAAGAAAGGGAAATTTTAATTGTTTGTTTGTTTGTTTGAACTTGAAACTACACTATACCCAGTTAACATGGGCAATAAACTACGCGAGTGAAACCGGAGGGCACAAATGCTTTGCTTGTTTTCTTTTTTTTTTTAAGAAGTAAGTGCGGGACGAATTGGTCGACTTGGCCAGAGTGATACCACGGCATTGTGATTCGTTGTGTGAGTCAGGTTACCGGAGGCCCAATCCATTCCCTCCCCCAATCCCTAATCTCCCAAAGCCTAATCCCTAAAACATCGGTAAGGCACTTGAAAACACGGAGGATAAAACCGAAATCTGGGATATTTTGCAGTCTATGTTGTCTGTCGACGAGAGAAAGGCTTCGGAAGCTATGAGCACGCAGCATAGACAAACAATATAAAGTTTCCTCTTTTTAAAATCAGACCAACTTCTTAGCGTTGGGGTGAACGACTTTTGAACAGGCAGCCATGTTCACGATTCTAGATTGAAATATTACTGATATTAAATCATCGGATAGGTAGTGTACTTGATAGATTACAAAAACGTAATTAGCTAATTAACCTTAATTAATTTAATAAAATTTCATCTTGTAGTATAATATGTATCTTTGCAAATAATTATTTTATTCATGTAATACACAGCTGTATTAATAAAACGGAACAATTGTCACTCACATACATTTTTTGTATTGTTTCAAAACCGTCTGAAATATCTGAGAGAGTTATTTCAAAGTGCAATTAAGAGTACAACTATTTGTAAAATGTAAGTATCATACCTAAATATTATGTATAAATAATCTTAAAAAACCCCACTTAAACTATCGAACGTCCTATCTCCAAGGTGAGGCGATAGTGAGTTTCAGACTCTTACTGGGTAAAAACTCCAGTTCCTTCTCCTGCTTTAGGCCAAGGCCGCGGTACCTCATTGCGCTTATCCCGCAACTCCGGCTGAACATCAGCTCTATAGGGCCCCGTCTTTGGTGGTCTATTGGCTCTTTGAGGCGGGCGCGGAAATCTCGGGTCTGGTACTGGTCGGGCGGCGAGTTACCCTTACTCGCCGTCCGCAGACCCGCGCTTACGGTAGCCGGAGAACGTCCCTTGATACCTTATTGCACTTGCCCCGTAAACCCGGCTGAATATAGGCCACATGATAAGCGACGAAAACTGTAAAATGAATTATTTAGTATGAATTATTTTTTCTAAGTGTGGGAGAGCCAAGCTCCGGCACGAATGGGTCGGCTCGACCGGAGTGATACCACGGCCTCAAGGAATACCGGCGTGAAATAACCCAGAGTGTTGTGTTTCGCCGTGTTTGCCTTCACCGTATGTGTACATACGGTGAAGGTAAACATCGTGAGGTTACCGGAGGCCCAATCCCTTCCCTTCCCCTATCCCTTCCCTAACCTTATATCCGCAACCCATATCCCCAAAAGGCCGGCAACGCACTCGTAATTCTTTTGGTGTTCCTTGGGTGTCCATGGGCGGCGCCGATTGCTTACCATCAAGTAATCCGTCTGCTCGTTTGCCGACTTATACCATAAAAAAGGGTATCTATGCATGTACACCATGTACAGGCTACTTCGACCGGTGCGATGCCAAGGCTTTACAGAAAACCAGCGTGAAACAACAATTGCATTGTGTTTCACTGTGAACTGAGGTGACCAAAATCACCACCACCACTTGCTTACCATCAGGTTAGACGTATGTTCTTAAATAAGTATTATTATTATTATTATATACTTGAACACACTAGCAGCTTAGAAAGCTGATGCGTGCGTATTAATGGATTTGGAGATTTTGATACCTTTTCAATTTAATACATTCAGAAAGCTAACTAATATTATAAATGCGAAAGTAACTATGTTTGCATGTTTGTTACTCAATCACGCCAAAACGGCCGGACGGTTCTGGATGAAATTTGGCACAGGTATAGGATGCACGTGCGTCGTCGTCGTGGCCCGGAGGTTAAAGCGCCCGCTTTTTATGCATGAAAGTGCGGGTTCGAAACCTGGCAAGTACCAATGTGACTTTTTCCGAGTTATATGTACTTTCTATAATTATTTAGACACTACTGACGGACGTGAAACATGGTGAGGAATCCTAAACTTATAATTTCTAATTATAAGTTTGAAATCGCCAACCCGCATTGAGCAAGCGTGGTGATTAATGCTCAAACCTTCTCCGTGTTAGAAGAGGACTTTTGCTCAGCAGTGGGCACTTAGGCTGATGATGATGATGAGACGCACTCCGGAATAGGACATAGGCTACTTTTTATCAACGAAGCTTCAGCCGGAAGCATATTTATATATATATATATATAGTGTTTATTTATATATATTTAGTAGATTGACGATAACTTTTATAATTCGAACACTCTGTATATGTGAAAGTCATAAATATTTAGGATTATTTATTAATTCTAGACTTAAAAGCTAACGGAGGGTTTTATCATATGACAGCTATAGTTATGTTTATTAATTTCTTTGTAATCTTAATACATAATCAGTCGTGGGGAAATACCTACTTGCCAGCCGTAGGTGAAGGTAGGGTACAATTTTTATTTATTACTGGTAGAAAGAAAATCATAAAAATACATTTATTCACGTGACAAACAAGATTGTATGGTAAAACTGAAAATACAACTACAATAAGAAACACAAAACGGATAAAATGTACAGTCTAGGGTCAAAAATACAATTACACTCGACCAATTTTAAAATGACTAAAATTTCTAGTCTATTTTAGTAGAAGTTCAATAGTTTACAGCCAGTTAATTCAATAATTAGATTCTATGCTATAAATTAAAGCAGTCCTCAACCATTGACTCGAATCTACAAAGATATTTTGGTAATTTTAAAATTGGTAGAGTACAATTGTATTTTCGACCCCTGACTGTACTTACATAGCGGGAAACATGCGTCAAACCTGCGTGACACGGCCCTCGCTCGGCATAATGCTAAGAGCCTATAGGGGACAAAGCGAAAGCCGAGTACTGTAATTTTTTTTTTGTATTTTTTTATTGTGGTATAGGAGGAAATGATGGTAAGCAATCAGCGCCGCCCATGGACACCCGCAACAATAGAGGTGTTACAAGTGCGTTACCGACATTTGGGGATTAGGAATTGAGAGATTTTTGGGGAGGAGAAGGATTGGGCCAACGGAAACTTCATTCACACAGCGAAACACAACGCTGTGGCTGTTTTACACCGGTCTTCTTTGAGGCCGTGTTTGATCATTCCGGGCAAGTCGACCCATTCGTCGTTTCAAGGTTTCCCTAGTTACGGACCTTTAAACAATTAAGTACCTATATCATCTCTGACCTATTTCAAATCCTCCTATTTATAGCTAAAAATTTTCAGTATTAGTTGAACAGAGAAAATATAAGAAGTGACTTTCAATTAATTCGACTTATCCCTAAAATTTCGGCTTCGCACTCGTAACTCCTGTATTTTACGGGCGACCATGACCGGCGCGGATTGCTTACCGTAATCCATCAGCCCGTTTGCCGACCGCACTGTCAGATAAGATCACACAAAAACAACAATAACAGTTAACAACAAAAGAAATGCTAAACAAATTTTGAATAACGAATATACCTAATACATATATTATGTACTGTAGATAACGATTAATATAATCCACTTTTATGACATAATTAACGGAAGCTAATACATTAATTTGTTTCCAGATAAAGTAATAGATTATTGGCTAATACAGATTTTGTTTTTATGTAAAATGTTGTCATGTTATGTTTATAATAAAATTAGCTATTTACAATTGGGTAGTTTCCAATTAATTCGACGTTTCAATAGAATAAAATGATCGATCTGTCGATAAAGTAAATTTTCGATATTCTTTAAGAAATAAGTAAGCTATTTGACGCAAAAATACGATTACTTCTTATCTCAGTTTTTCATACAAATTTCATAGGAAAGTATCGTTTTTGACATTTGGATAAAAGTATTGAATTTGACTAGTTGGAAACTACCGTACTATTTTGCTTCTTTGGAGTGAACATTATTCAATGACAACATCTCTTCACCCTAGGAGGTACGAGAGAGAGTGTCAGACTCTTACTGACTAAAAACTGTCCTAAATCTGCTGCACATTTTAGATGTATCAGGAATTTTGAAAAAGATTCATAGTTAGAAATCATAAGTCCAGAGGGCCTACCATGACGTGTTAAAGTGCTGACACTTCGGGCGATTTTCCGGGCGAGAAAGAAGGAAGGAGCTATACACCTTCTATAGCTTCATCCCTCTATAGCTCCATATCCCTCTTTCTCGCCCGAAAGACTCATGCTTTAAGACGTTATGGTAGGTCTACAGGCTTTTTCACGATGTTTTCCTTCACCGTATGTCAGTGGTGACTAAATAGTCACAGACAGTAATAATAAAAAATCGGAAAAAGTCATATTGGTACTTGCCAGGTTTCGCACCCTCATCACAGGCACGAGAATCGAGCGCCTTATATAATGTTCGGGGCACCAGGACGACATACATAAAATAAATATTAAGGTACTTAGGTACTGTACTCTAAACACTGATGATTGATTTTTGACATATTATATCTAGGTATTTAAAAGATATAATTGATTTTCACAGAAAACGTGATGACTTAAGTCATAAAATATTCGATAGATGTCGTAACGATATGAAATGGACATTTTATGCATTTTGTAGAGCGATTAAAAAATAGGGATAAAAGTTTTTTGCAGCTTACTAATCTTTTGATACCTACATAAATCAGAATTCGAAAAAAACAATATTTTTTAGCATAAAGCCCGGTTTCCACCGCGAGCGGAGAGCGGACCCATTAATGACTTCGTTAAACTCGCAAACGCAAACTGCATACTTGTATTTCCACCAACAAATAGTCGGACGGAAAGAGACGAGCGTGTAGAAAGAGTAGAAATTATTTCTCTATCCCAGTTTCATTTTGCAGTGGAAATCAAATGACCATCTCTTCGTTGGTGGAAACGCAAACCTCTTTCATTAATGAAGTCGGTTAAAAAGGAGTCCGTTCCGCCTAACCATTTTCCGCACATTACCCTTTTGCAGTGGAAACCGGGCTTAAGGTAGGGCCGCAAACGAACAGACGGTTCACCTGTAGACAAGCAATCAGTGATACCCATGGACACTCGCAACGGTAGAGGGACAAGCGTGATATTGTCCTTTTAGCGATTAGAAATCTGAGGATTTGGAGCTCATAGATTGGGGATATGCATTTCACAATCATGTAAACATTGTCTCATGTAGTGTAGATGTCCAGTCAACTGATGGTAGCGGTGACTGTCCAGGCGACACACGTACTTAGGTATCGTCATGAGCTAATGTTCACATGTAAACAGCAGCTCATGTAGTGTAGATGTCCAGTCAACTGATGGTAGCGGTGACTGTCCAGGCGACACACGTACTTAGGTATCGTCATGAGCTAATGTTCACATGTAAACAGCAGCTCATGTAGTGTAGATGTCGAGTCAACTGATGGTAGCGGTGACTGTCCAGGCGACACACGTACTTAGGTATCGTCATGAGCTAATGTTCACATGTAAACAGCAGCTCATGTAGTGTAGATGTCCAGTCAACTGATGGTAGCGGTGACTGTCCAGGCGACACACGTACTCAGGTATCGTCATGAGCTAATGTTCACATGTAAACAGCAGCTCATGTAGTGTAGATGTCCAGTCAACTGATGGTAGCGGTGACTTTCCAGGCGACACACGTACTTAGGTATCGTCATGAGCTAATGTTCACATGTAAACAGCAACTCATGTAGTGTAGATGTCCAGTCAACTGATGGTAGCGGTGACTGTCCAGGCGACACACGTACTTAGGTATCGTCATGAGCTAATGTTCATATGTAAACAGCTGCTCATGTAGTGTAGATGTCCAGTCAACTGATGGTAGCGGTGACTGTCCAGGCGACACACGTACTTAGGTATCGCCATGAGCTGATGTTCACATGTAAACAGCAGCTCATGTAGTGTAGATGTCCAGTCAACTGATGGTAGCGGTGACTGTCCAGGCGACACACGTACTTAGGTATCGTCGTGAGCTAATGTTCACATGTAAACAGCACCTCATGTAGTGTAGATGTCCAGTCACATAACATATAGTTATGACAACAAAGGACCAAAAGTCAAAAAGATTATCAATTTTCCGCAAAAAACAAGTAGCTACCGAAATAACAGAATTATAGGTATTTAATCTTGTTACGTTGTGTTTCTTTGAATTTATGAACATTGATTCATACATTATTAGGTATTCGTTCGTACCTACCTAATTAGTACCAAAGTAATCGATTCCGTTCACTTTAGCGCCGTATTTCCTCGAATATCTTCTGATAAAATAATTATTTCGTTGCAGACTCAACGATATGTTATCGCATCATTGTTAAAGAATGCATTTTTATATTATTGACGTCAATTTCATTTGTGTTAAACTACTATTTTTTTGTTTCTTGAATTTGTGATGCAAGATAACTGTACTACAGTTGAGCTGGTGATCATTTCTCTGTGGGACGAGCGCCAAGCTTCACTGACGAACAGACTGACAGGCAATCATTCTATTTTGACGTTTCAAAAATACCTCTTTATGGTTTAGTTGGAATACGAGTGGTATAGGTTTAACGAATGTATTAATCATTAAAAACAATAAGTACATAGTTCACTTAACAATGAGCTTAACTAAAAATTTCAAATATATGTAATAATAACATACAGCGATCGAGCAATTTTTAATAAATATTATTACAGACATAGTTTCTTAATTTAGTTTTAAACACTGCAAGCGATTTACTTTCCCTAATGTTATTTGGTAGATTATAATATAATTGTGCTCCTTCATATGTGATGGCTTTTTTGCCTATTCCAACTAAACCACAAATAGGTATTATGACTGATTAATGTATTTCAGACTCTTACTGACTACAAAACATTCCTTCTCCTTGCTCCAGGCATACATAAAATTGCGCCTGATAAAGGTACAATCTTGCTGAAAATATGCCAAGGATTGCGTTGGGTTTGTGTGAGTAAGGTTATTTGAAAGCCCAATACTCATCTTCAAAGGCCCAACGTATGTATAACTCATGAAGTCCTTGGACATCTGGGCACTTACTAACAGCCGATCATTTTAACATCCTTTACTGCACCTCGGGGAATAACAGTCAAGATAACTCTGTTGCATTTCCAAGAGGTTAATGCTCTTTTTATATTTTCAATGAATTTTAAAACCAAAATTTTATGATAAGATATTAAGATTACAATTTTTTTTTATTTTTCCTGTAGTTAATAACTTGGAACTAATAAAGTGTGGGAGAACCAAACTTCGGCGCGAATGGGTCGGCTCGACCGGAGTGATACCACGGCCTCACAGAAAACTGAAGTGCGCGAGAGTTGTGTTACGCCGTGTGAGTGAGGTTTACGGAGGCCTAAATCATCGTGCATCCTTAGTGCCCCCAATTTTTGAGTCCCGTTGAGTTGCGGGTGTCTATGGGTTGCGCCAACTGCTTACCATCAGGGAATCCGCCTGCTTTTTTATAGGCACATATCACATGAAACATTGCATTGTATACCATATAAGTAAAATATATAATACTTTCAATATACTTGCGCAAACCATTCAAAATTTCTTCGGTCTTCCCACAATCGACACCTTCAGTGTCTCACCCATCGCCCTGACTTCTTCCATTCTTCTTTCTTCATCCAAGCTGTTCTTCTATGGAATGCGCTTCCGAAGGAAATCAGAATGGCCACAAATCGCTACTCGTTCAAGTTAAAAGTCCACGAGCATTTATTTAAGGATTGGCAGACACAAAACAGATGTGGTAACTAGTCTCGACATGGTTTTTCCCATCTAGATAATATTATGTATGTATGTATATATGTATATATGTATATCTGTATATTATAGTATGTATGTTTCAATATATCCATACTTAACATGTATTATTTATTGTATTCGTTAACTTATTTTATGCATATCTATTTATTTATGTGTAAAGAATCGTGTTTGTTTCTTCCTTTTTCTTTCCCCTTTCATCCTGTTCTAGGACTCTGTGTCCTTGCTTCGCACCAACCGCAAAAATTCTCTGCACTGCCCTATGGTTGACTGTTAGAGAATGCCTTAAGGCATTAAGTCCGCCTTTCACACTGTTTGTATGAAGAAGAAATAAATAAATAAATAAGTGTATCAAACTTTCTCCCTCAATTCACTGCCCCAAAAAAGCCGAAAACTAGCAACTCATCTCATCTGCAAAAAAAATATTATAAATAATTATATTGTTGTTCCGTGTATTCCATATGATTATGTTTTAGGTTTATTAAATAGGTCCTCATAATACGTAAAAACTTGCTTGCTTCTAGCATTTATCACTGGATTATCTCTGCATCTCATCCAAAGGTAGACTGGTAGAGAATGCTCAATGCATTAAGTCCACCTATAGTCAGAATTTTAATTCGATTCCTGATTTGACATGACCTACTGTCATTTTGTGAAATAATGATACCACATATAACAGTGTAGTGATGATCACAAAAATCGATAAACAATCAGTGAATCAGATTCAGGAAGGCATTCAAAAAATTACGGCTACCGAATGGTCTAAATGCGTATCCCATGTTGTCAAAGAAGATGAATAAAATAGCAAGCTAGATATGTTAATTGACAATAAAAATTACAGACACAATTCATAATAAATGTTACAGAAAGTAACAGCGATAGCGATAGCGATGACGGCGACAATTTATAAAATTTCTGTTTTATTTGTCATTTTCCTTCATGATCATATTTTTTATTAATTTCACACACAATTACAAAAGAAAAGTCTCAGATCGTTAATTAATTGTCAAAACTAAATTATCGGTTCAGAAATATTTTATTTCCTGACAAACTTAGTTTATGAGAATAAATTTATAAACGAGAGAAATCGATTCAGAAATATTCGATTTCCACATCGAATAATTTCGCAACGTCACTATTTATTACGTGTCATAACGTTGCAACACTAAAATTGTCAAATCTCAAAAGTCAAAAAAAGTCAAAACTTGTTGGTAGGGAAGGCACAAATCAAAATAAAACAACAGAATACATTTTTCTAAACGTATATTTATTAGAAACATAGCAACAATACCCTTATGTATTCTACTGTTAATTACATGGCGGTGACCACCTACAGGGCCGTTCGAAGCAGGTGCGTGGGGTCAACTCATATATTATTATGGGGTCAACTCATATTTTGAGTGTGGATGTTTCTTCGGAAAATTTAAACATTATTGGAATCAAGGTCAATAGCGTTTATTGTATCTAAAGCATAAACAACTACTTTTGAAATTACAAAAATGAATAATGGTCGTAGTATAATCTCGAAACATTAAGATACGATTCAGGATTTTATTAATTTATCATCATAAATATTTTTATGGAATCGCTTGAGAGCATATGATTAATTAAATGTCCTGTTTCTACATATGTGAGACATAAAAAAACCGTATCCATGCTAAGACTCATTTTCCTACAGTTCAAAGTTTACTGGAATTACTGTAAAAGTTCTCCAAAGAAACATCCTGAGGTCAACTCAACTCATATATCCGTGGGGTCAACTCACTTTTTGTTGGGGTCAAGTTATACATACATGAATAAGGAATCAATTTGTGACATGTCGATAGCATGGCTGATATTAAGGCTAAAGCAAATTATATTTAAACATAAAATGGTCGATTATTATCACATTTGATTAAAACAAGTCCTTAATTAATTTTAAAAGTGATTGGTGTCATTTCAATCGGCTTTATAGCAAAACAAGGTTTTTATTTAGTAAAGGTCTAAACAACTGCGCCATCTTTTGTATTTCAAAATTGAAGGTAGGTGAGAATAATGCCCGGTTTCCGAAAGCCCGATCAATGTTAAAATCAACTAACTAGGTCTCAAATCTCTTGTCAAGTCATCTGATTGGTTGTTGATAATTCAGTCAACCAATCAGATGACTTGACCAGATATTGAATTGATTTTAACATTGATCGGCCTTTCGGAAACCGGTTGTCAGATTCAAAATACAAAACCTCACTCAATGGTTTAAACCTAGACTAAAGATGAATATTGTCTTCGTCATGAGGGGGATTAGGTTTATTTTTTTTAACAATTCTCTGAAATATTTGGGGTCTTGTACGCAATACAGATATCTTATAAAACAATGTTTCAGGCAAGCCTTGGGTATTAAATTTGTGAAAATCAAACTTAAAGAAAATATATAACATAAATTAAATTATAAAATAATAACAATGTAAATCTAATTCACCATCTTCTACATAATTTTAATTTCCTTAACACGTTTTTCGCCACGTGGGTCACCGGTGACCTATGGTAGCGGAGGATTTGCTATCAATAGTTTTCTGTCGGCAAAGGCTTAAGAGTGTAGGCATTTTTTTTCAAAGAAATCAACCCTTGAAAAGAGCTCATAGCTTTAATTAGAAACTGACTGGGCAGACCTTTTAATTTATTTTTCATTTTTTTGGTTAAGCATGTAACGTAACTAGCATTCTTAACAGTTTTTTTTTAACGGCTCACAAAAAGGCAGATCATTTAAAAACTTCAATAAAGACTGTAATTTTTTAACTGGCCGGCTACGAACTTAGTGGCTCCTCTGGTCTTGCATGGATGACCATGGGCGGCACTGATAGTTTACTAACAGGTGACCCATCTGTTCGTTTGGCTCATATAACATATAAAAAAGATTCTTTGTTATAAAGTTCAGTGGGAATATTCAATGAATGCACAATTACCTACACTATATTGAAATCATAAAGCTATGCATTATTGGGAGTTATTAGAAAATGGTGAATCAAATTTTTCAACTAACGTAAGAAAAATAAAATATTTACTTTCATTATTATAACGAGGCCTACCTTTTTTGCTCACCAAATTGAGTTAATATAGCGCAGAGTTCTGATTGACCTTTAAAGAATTATCCAGAGTCACACATTTGAAGATATATATACTTTTTAACACCGTAATTAAAAAACTGACCTTAGACGACATGTGCGCCATCTGGTGAACAAAAGAGGTAGCTCAGCAAAGAAATAACATAATATCACTAATATAAAAAAAAACTAAAGACGCCATATTTTGATTTAGTGATTATTACTAAGGCCATAAACAGATACAGTTAAACATACAAATAACCTCGCTCTCCAAAATCGGTTAAACACTAATAATGGTAACATAGCCAATTATTAACTAACAAACAATTACTTTATACATGAACACAATTATATGACGATACATTTTTGTTTATCTGAATTAATTAGTACACATACATACATATTGTTTCAGAATATACATATTAATTTGATTTTTAGGAGCTGTGGAGCCAAGTACCATTCACAAAGCAGGAAATATCATCTGTGTGATCATAGTCTTAAGAGCCAAAAGGGACGACAGATTTGACAGAGAGAAATTACCGTACCACCTTGAGCAAGCGTGGTGGTTAATGCTCATACTGTCTCCGTGTGAAAAGTGGTGGGCACTTATACATAAGCTGATAATCACATCACATCGTGTCATCAGCCTATAAGTGCCCACTGCTTAGCAAAGGCCTCTTCTCACACGGAGAAGGTTGAGCAATAATCAGCACGCTTGCTCAAGGCGGATTGGATATTTTCAACTTATAATTAGAAATTATAAGTCCTGTTTTCCATCACCGTATGTCAGTGGTGTCTAAATAATCATAGAAAGTACGTATAACTCGGAAAGTCACATTGGTACTTGCCAGGTTTCGCGCCATCGTGCTTGAGAACCGGGCGCCTTAACCTCAGGCCCACAACGACAATTGAACTCTACAAAGCTCATAATGCGATGTATTAGTTAAGAAAATAAAAATTGACAAATTAAGGAGACAGTAAGTAAATATAGTTACACTAAATTATATGGTGTCTAGTAAAGCCATATATTTTGTGGCCATTCGTCAGCTCGGGGTAGGAATGGTTTTTCAATGGTTAGGTAAAAAATATCTGGGGAATAATAATGATGCTGTCGCGTCAGAATGTTTGCATAAGTCAGTGGCAGCAACAATTTTATTCATCAGATAACATTTATCTGACTATTGAAAGATCTGCCCTTAGTGGACAAACGATGCATACTGTCTCTTAATAAAATCAATTTATTATCCAAATATTTTGACTATATACCACAGCTTCTAAAAATCTTACAAAATAAATACTATTTTATCACCTAAATGCAAATCGCTCAAGTATTAAAACTAGCTTGCTCGTATATGTAACTTCAAAATAAAATATTATATATATTTGGTGTTTAAGTTTGAAATTTTACAGAGACAAATCCAAAAACAACAAATTTTACAAACTTGCCTTTTCTATTTATAGGGGGCATAAAAAACTGAATGAAAATAGATATACATAATAATACTGCAAATCAGTAATCTAGGCACTAGTGTTTTGAATTTGCGACAGTCGTGTGTAAGTTGCGCGATAGTTGTTCCACAGAGCAACCTTTTGTTTGCCAGTAACGCAATGAATAAATTTGTGATATCACATTGTTGTGGAATGCCATAATATTCATAAGCAAGGCATAAACAAGGTGTGTGACTTGTATGTGAAATTGTAACACATCCACGAAACAAGAAAATCCTAGTATGGGTCGCCACAGTTGTGCTACAGTGGCACCACAGTTGGAGCGACAAAAACACAACTATCGCAGAAATTCAAACCACTATAATCGTAACAGAATGTTGTTTGAAGAAATAATAAATTAAAAAAAAAAACTAATACACAACACTATTTAAATATCATTACCAATTTAAATTAATACATATCAATTATATTTCTACTTTATTTTCACTTCTTTTACAATTTTAGGCCAAATTTGGTTAACGGGAGACAATTCAATTGAATTGTTCAGCTAAACGTAATCTCTGATTATACCACTTTTGGTTGAAAGGAATGTTGTTACTAGGGAGTCAATTTTAGGTGAATGCCTTCTGTGAAAAGAACCACGGATTGTTGCTAAAAGATTTTCTTAAATTAAAAATTGGGCGGTATTGGTCACCTCTGTTTTTTTAGGCCAACAAACTGCCGGAACTTCCGCAACACCAGATGAGTCACAGGCGCGTTGCCGGCCTTTTAAGGAGTGCGTTAGTTTCTTGAAGGTCTGCTTCAGAAAGCATTTAAGCTCTTTAGTTCATGGCTTACTGAATATTTTCTTTTAAAAAGTACACTTTAATTTCATTTAGTACTTATTTTCCATATAAATAAAGGTCACTTTCTATTGACGATGTATGTTTAAGAATCGCTACACGCACATACAAATTGACGTTCTCTTCAAATTTTGGTTGGAGCGTAAGAAAATGAATAACTTTACTATTATGATCGATTTTCAACTCTATTATTTTGTCATAAAATTGAAAATGTACTGGTGGAGATATTTGATAGTTTTGAAACTTTATGAGTTGGGGGTCTATTATAGTTTTATCTAGCTACATGAGATAGGGGTCTACATTGTAATGGGATATGTAGAATCTCTTATAGTTGTCCTGTAGAGCGATTGTCGGGCAACATGTAAGCAACAAACTGTTGCCTGAGTCACAGATTCTGTAATAAATGGATGGCAAAACACGCTATAAATAAGAGTGACTTATTTGAAACTAGAATCTCTTACACATCAAAACAATTTTCAACCAATTTTTATTACACATGGACAAATAATTTGCAATAAAATAAATATTTTGACTATAAATTGAAATGTAAGCTATCCTATCTTTCAAGTTGGATCAAAATGCACACGGAATGCAAATCAAATTTAAAATCGGTTTAGTTGTTTAGGAGTCCATCGCGGACAAACACGTGACACGAAATTTTTATACATAAAGATGTAATTATAATCAAATATGAAACAAAATAGGCACTCAGTTCATTCATCAGTGTGCCATGCGAGGCAGAAATTAATATAGAAAAAGAAAACATTTCTATGTACAACTTAGATTACTTTTTTATGTATTTTGGTCGGCCAACGAGCTGACGGATTACCTGATTGTAAGCAATCAGCGCCGCCCATGGACACCCGTAACAGGGAGTTACGAGTGCGTTGCCGACTCTTTGGGGACTAGGGATTTCGAAATTTAGGGATTGGGGATGGGAAGGATTGGGCCTCCGGTAACCTCACTCACACGACGAAACATAACTCTGGTTATTTCACGCCGGTTTTCTGTGAGGCCGTGGTATCATTCCGGTCGAGGCGATCCATTCGTGCCGAAGCATAGCTCTCTCACACTTAAACTTCCTCTCATTTTGTCTTTTAATTATTTTACCTTCTCAAAAATGGTGTCCGCAACTTGTTTTTCTTCACCATTTATCAATGATGTCTAAATACAATCAGAAAGTACATATTACCAATCCTTCCCCTACCCCAATCCCAACATCCGCAACGAAGAATTTACGAGTGCGTTGCCGACCTTTTAGGGATTAGGGATTTGGAGATTTAGGGATTGAGGAGGGATTGGGGGCGGGGAAGGATTAGGCCTCCGGTAACCTTACTCACACGGCGAAACACAACGCTATGGTTGTTTCACGCCGGTCTTCTGTGAGGCCGTGGTATCACTCTGGTCGAGCCGACCCATTCGGTGCCGAAGCATGGCTCTCCCACACTTTAATTACTTAGATTTAATTATTAGATCAATATTTTACCCTCCATTTACTACCGAATCCATGACAAATAATGAACTTATCTATAATTTCTATACTTCTCGTACCAAACTATATATTTTAATTGAATTCCCAACAGAACACCTACTATCTAAATCCTTCATTCAGCTATATTTCAGAACTCCATTTAAAAGCTGTACAAAGCTAATAATTGATATATTTTTGTGATTAAAACTCTTTTTTCAAATAATTTTTACACTCATTTTTTAGCGGGTATGTAGCGTTTTCCAGTTATTTAGTTTGCAATTAAGAAAATAAAGATTTAGTCAGACAGTATCTATCTATTCATCATCATCATCATCATCATCATCATCATCATCATCATCATCATCATCACCAGCCTATAAGTGCCCACTGCTGAGCAAAGGCCTCTGCTCACACGGAGAAAGTTTGAGCATTAATCACCACGCTTTCTCAAGGAAGATTGTCGATTGCAAACTTATAATTATAAGTTCAGGTTTCCTCACGATATTTTCCTTCACCGTATGCGAGTGGTGTCTAAATAATCATAGAAAGTACATATAACTTGAAAAGTCGCATTGATAACGATATTATATGGTGTTTAATATAGCTATAGCTTTTATTACGATTGGTCGGCTTAGTAGACAAACGATGGATATTGTTTCTGTACTTTATCATTATTTTCTTACATGCATATCAAACAGTTCGGCTTTTCCTTTACATGTGGCCTGGACAGCATCAGTTGACTGGACATCTACACTACATGAGCTGCTTTTTACATGTGAACATTAGCTCATGACGATACCTAAGTACGTGTAACGCCTGGACAGTCACCGCTACCATCAGTTGACTGGACACTACATGTAAAACGTGTCTGCCACGCAATAAAAACGCTACATCCCCGCTAAAACAATACTATCAACATACAAATTACAAAACACCTCAATCACTCAAACTAAACAATTTTATACACAAAGCAAACTTACTAAACACTAAACGTTACCTGCGTCGCAACTGCGTGGCGAGTGCGTGGCAACTGCGTGGCGACTGCGGGGCGATTTTTATTCACCGTCTGTCGTTATTGTTGCGATATGCTATTCTATGCTAGTACCTATAGTAATTGGGTTTAAAAGGGCCTACTTTATTTAAGCCTAAATATTTTGCCTGTTCGTCCGTTAGTTCCGTCAGATGGGCATCGAACGTGGGAAGGTGTAGACTGGCTACATACTCGTCCATTTTCTTTGGTAATAGGTATACGTCAGCCTGCAACAGAAAGTAAGATTTATCGTGAAAACATCCTTATTCTTGATAGTTAGGGTTGAGTTTGCTGTTTCCTCAAAAACATTTTTTTTGTGTTAGGCGATTGGTCAGCCGGCTCATTCCCTGATGGTAAGCACTAATTCCCTGACGGTAAGCAATACTTGAATACCAAATGAGTTACTAGAAGTGCTTTACTGGCCTCTTGTGAGGTCTTAATGATATGGAATTTGAGGATTGAGGATGGGATGGGAAGGCTTGGGCCTCCGGTAACCTCACTCACACGGCGAAACACATCGTTGAGGTTGAATCACGCCGATTTTCTCTGACTTGAGTCTCTTTCACTTGAATCATCATCGTCATCACACTAATCATCAGCTTACCTTATACCGATGATGCGGTGCGTTGTACAGCTCGATGAGGGCGAGGGCCTGCGTCGCTGCAGTCACGGAGACCACGAACGACGGTAATGATGAACAGCATAGGTTGGCCAGCCGACCTTCCGCTAGGAGTACAATGCGCTTGCCATTTGGCCATATTATGTGGTCCACCTGCAAGAGATAATCATCATCATCATCATCAGCCTTTAAGTGCCCACTTCTGATCAAAGGCCTCTTCTCACACAGAGAAGGTTTGACCATTGATCACCACGCTTGCTCAAGGCAGATTGGCGATTAAATACTTATAGTAAGAAATTTTAAGTCCAGATTTCTTAACGATGTTTTCCTTCACCGTATGTGTGGTGTCTAAATAATCTTAAAAAGTACATATAACTCGGAAAAAGTCACATTGGTACTTGTCGATGTCTATTGATGCCTTAATCTCCGGCCCGCCCTCAGAATACAGAACAATCTGTATTCTGAGGGCCCACCATAACACTCGGGCCATCACGACAAGAGATCATATTTGAATTAGCAATTTATTTATGTCTGGGAAGTGGAATCTCAAATATTTTTTTTATTAATATAATGAAGAAGGACTAGGATTTTGTTTCTTTTGTTTTCCTAGTTATATTGAATTAAAATGAATGAAAAAAAAAAGGAAAGTTAACAAATGTCAAATTCTGAATTTTCACTCATTATCATTCATGGAATAAAGCCGAAAGAGAGAAATTCAAGGATGGAGAGAGTCAGAGAAAGGGAGAGAGATATAGTGCGAGGGGAGAGTAAGAGAGAGAGAGAGAGAATAAGTTAGTGTTCGATGGAATTTTAGTTTACCTTCAGTTTAGTTTGACATATAATTTAATTCGCGACGCTCGTTAACAAACTTAGTTCCAATACAATAAATGAGTGACTAAGTTAGGTCGGTACTGTTGTATCATCTCTAATTATGCCCGGTTCCTATAATTGAGAAACGATCCGTTTTAGTTACGAATAGTAGTTTTATATACGACTCGTAAGCTAAAACCGTTCCTATAACAAACGTCTCGTCGTGCAACTTACTGACGGTTTGCAACTAACGGATGTCGGTAAGCGAATTGTATGGAGATCTATGGTGTCTGTGGTGTTCCTATAAATATTTTAACCGTCAGTAGACGGTCAAGATAACTATTCGTAATGTCATTTGGTCGTAATGTGTATACAACGACGATTCGTTAAATATAGGAACCGGTCATTAGTCATACTAATTATTGCAACACTAGAACTGTCAATGTCAGTGTCATCGTCTACCATAAACAAGGTGGCTGAGAGAGTGTCGGCCATTAACAATGTAACTGGATCAATGAGCTGTCCGACTGTGTACTGTAGTAAAGTCAAGTACAGTACGGCCGCCGTATCTTGGCGAGTCTGAAGTTAGCCGTTTGTCTGCGCAATGGATCTTTTAGGAACAAAATTGTGTACTGCGCAGCTAATGGGCTAAGTTCAGAGTGTATTTATCGTCAGGTACCTGGCTCCGCACTCGCTCCCAGAGCAGGTCGGGGGTGCGCAGCGCGTGTACGTCGACCTCGGTGTTGCTGTGGCCCATGTTGCAGACGACGCAGCCGTTCTTCATGCGCTCCATGTGCTCGCGGGTCACCACGCCCTTGTTGCCCGTCGCAGTTATCACTATGTCCACTTGTCTTATCACCTGCAATCATTTATTTATTTTTTTATAGAATAGATCGGCACACTAGCAGTCAAATTACCTGATGGTAAGCAATCAGCGCCGCCCATGAACACCAGCAACACCATAAGAGTTACGAGTGCGTAGCCGGCCTTTTAGGGATAAGGGTTTCGGATATTTGTCTAAGGATTGGGAAAGGGGGGAAGGATTGAACCTCCGGTAACCTCACTCACACAGCGAAACACAACGCTGTGGTTGTTTCACGCCGGTCGAGAAGACCCACTCGTGCCCAAGCTTGGTTCTCCTACACTTAAAATCTCATACCTAATTAAAACATAATTCTTTATATTCCATCTTCTATTCTCGTTTGCATTTTTGCACCATTAGCTTTGGTTGCGTATATAGGTAATTACTGACCTCATTTAATTTGACGACTCTGAACCCATCCATGGCAGCTTGTAAGGCGCATATTGGATCTATCTCTGTCACATACACCTGAAAATATAAAACATTTAATTATTATTATTTGATTTGCGTATATATTGACAAATCAAGGGCGTAATGGGCTCTCCTAGTAGCTGTAACCGCGGGTCTGCGGTCGGCGAGTAAGGGCAGCTCGCCGCCTGACCAGAACCAGACCCGAGCGTACGGCGCGTAGCGTTCCGCGCGCGCCTCTAAGAGCCAATAGACCACCAAAGATGTTCAGGCGGGATTCAAGATAAGTGCAATAAGGCACCGCGGCCTTGGCTTAAAGCAGGAGATGAAACGAGGGATTTTTAGTCAGTAAGAGTCTGACACTCCCTCTCGCCTCACAATGGGCGGGAGAAGTCATTTGATGATTTTCCAAGCGCAAACATAAAAACATACGGCGTGTAGCGTTAAGCGCGCGCCTCAAAGAGCCGATATACCACTACAGACGGAGTCCTATAGTGCTGATGTTCGGCCGGAGTTGCGGGGCAAGCACAATAAAAGAGAAGGAACGGGGGGGTTTTTGAAGGGATGTGGTCGAAATACTTATATCTAGTTAAAAGTGGGCTTGAATTTCAGATTTGGCATCATTTGCCATGATTTGAATCTCTGCCTCATACTTCGGGAATAAAAGGCGTAAATACATAAAAAAAAATACTCACGACGCATCCCAAGGCCTTCAGGGCCTGGCAGCAACCCTTCCCAACCTCACCGTACCCGCAGACGACTGACTGCTTACCACCAAACATCAGATCAGTGCTGCGCTTCAACGCGTCTATTATACTTTCCCTGAAATACAAGAAGAGATTGATAAATGGAGATGATAAGAAGAAAAAGGTCCTTATAGTTTGGGAGAGCCAAGCTTCGGCATGAATGGGTCGGCTCGACCGGAGTGATACCACGGCCTGACAGAAAATCGGCGTCAAGCGCCACTTACGTTAAGTTTCGCAGTGTGAGTGAGGTTACCGAAGGCTTAATTCTTCTCGCCATCCTTAATCCTCAATCCTCAAATAACCAATCTTTAAATCCTTAATAACCCACAAGCCGGAAACGCACTTGTAGCCACTCCTTTGGTACTACGAGCGTTCATGGACGGCGCTGATTGCCTACCATCAGGTAATCTGTGTGCTCGTTTGCCGACCTATGTCAAAAAATATGCCAGAATCGTCCATTAGAAGTTTCGCCAGACGGGGTTGCGGGTGCAAGCGAAATTGCAGTCTAAAAAGTTCCGAGACATCAAAAGTGATGTTAGACAATATTTTTATTGGATATGCGACAACCATGAGAAAGGTACTGGGTACTGGTGATGATAAATATTGTATAGAAAGCTTAACTCACCGGCAAGAATAAAGGTTATCGAACTTTGTCTTAGTGACCGAATCGTTGACATTCATAGCAGGCACGCACAGTTTGCCCGCCTTACTCAACTGGTAGAGTCGGTGGACGCCCGTCACACTCTCTTCTACAATACCTGAAATAAATCAACAGAGATAATTAATTGTCATTATATTTACAAGTACATTGATTTACCACACTGAACATGTTTGAAAACACGAGTAGACCATTAGTAGACGGTTAGTAGACCATCCAAAAATCGAGTAGATCTTAAATAGGATCTAAATAAAGTATCAGTTGATCTTAGTAGACGACTAATAGAACAGTAGACCTTAAATTAATATCAGTAGATAAGAAGACCAACAAAAGACCAGTTGACCATATTGGGTTATTAAAAACCAACAGGAGACCATCGTTTGACTGCTAGTTGTAATAACTAGATCTCAACTCAGAAATAAAACAATGAATACTTGAATATTCTACGTTATAATTATAATTATTCCAAAATATATATCTTATTGTTGAGTTCAACACAGTTCGAATTGCCGCCAAAAATCAGAGTGGTTACGGTTAAGGTCGATATCTGACCATAACTATTAAATTAGTCGACTATTACTTTAGTGTCGGGTATCACTTTTATATAATAAAATACAAGACTGTTTACTTGTCTATGACCACTGTCATAGACAAGTAAACAGGTATCTGTAGTGACAGATACCTGTCACTTTACAAATAACAACAATTGGACAATGAGTTTACAATAATACTATTAGCCTTACAGTTCGGCCATCCTTCAACAAGTGAGTCCTCTCACTTCAATAAGATTTATATAATAAGATAAATATCTTTAGCATTTATACAATAATAAATCTCCATATTCATTTAGTCACATGTCATATACCGTATGATCTGCTAAGATAGTTAATCATTTGTGCGATATTTGTACTAAATATCATACGTTTCTGCACCTATTGCTCATAATCTAAGCTGACAATAAAACTATCTTAAATACACTCTCATCTTGCACGATCTGCTATGGTCAACAATCATCTGTACGATACCAATAACTTGATACCATTCGTTTCTGTACTGATCGTTGATAGCCGGTGCTCACAATAAATCTATCATAAACAAACATCTTGCACGATCTGCTATTGTCAACAATCATCTGTACGATACCAATAATTTGATACCATTCGTTTCTGTACTGATCGTTAATAGCCGGTGCTCACAATAAATCTATCATAAACAAACACTTGCACGATCTGCTATGGTCAACAATCATCTGTACGATACCAATAACTTGATACCATTCGTTTCTGTACTGATCGTTGATAGCCGGTGCTCACAATAAATCTATCATAAACAAACACTTGCACGATCTGCTATGGTCAACAATCATCTGTACGATACCAATAACTTGATACCATTCGTTTCTGTACTGATCGTTGATAGCCGGTGCTCACAATAAATCTATCATAAACAAACATCTTGCACGATCTGCTATTGTCAACAATCATCTGTACGATACCAATAATTTGATACCATTCGTTTCTGTACTGATCGTTGATAGCCGGTGCTCACAATAAATCTATCATAAACAAACACTTGCACGATCTGCTATGGTCAACAATCATCTGTACGATACCAATAACTTGATACCATTCGTTTCTGTACTGATCGTTGATAGCCGGTAGATACATTATGAAACATTTCTTAAAATAATATATACTAACGTAACAAGTAGTTAAAGTACTATAAATAAAACATACATTGTTTATTCAATTCAATGGCATTATTTCATTACTTTTTGTCATTTTCACTTTCATTACTATCCGTCTCGTTATCATCACCACTAGAATATTCGTTAAAATTTTGCCAAATATGAATCTTATCAATTGCTATTATAGTTTCGTAATGTTTGTTTCCTTTCCTAGTCAGTGGGGTGTCTTCGACTACGAACCTATCATTCGGTATTTTTTTTACAATTCAGTACGGGCTTTGAAATTTTGGTATGAGCTTTTTTTGGTATAAGCTTTTTAGATTTACTTTGATTGCAGTTGAAGTTTTCGAAATTTGTTTTACTGCACGTATATTAAACAAATTTTGTAAACGCGTCTACAATTACTAAAATATACATGCTGCTCCTTCTAGAACGAATAAATAAGCCGAGATGATCCACATACAATGTATGAAACGGGATTTCTATCTTTGGACTAGGGTGTAATAACCCTTCCTTTTGACCTGATGGAACTTTATGATGTTCACATTGTAAGCAAGATGATACATTTTTCTTTGTAAATCGAAGAGAAAGAATTTCTCGAATTCGCTTTATCTCTTCGTCGTTGCTATGTATAGTTGCAATCCAATCGGTTGCCTTTATTTGCAATACGTCATCACGTGTGTATCAGTAACGTCAGTGTCTTTAGTTACCGGAGCACGACTCAGAGCATTCACATGAGCCATACGTGCGCCTGCCCTAGTCAATAGTACAGTCGTACTCCAGCAGCTGAACCTACCATCGCGCAATCCTCCAAAGACACTAGCAAGTCCTATAAAACGTCTCACCTCATGTAAGTGATTGGGTACAGAAAATTTGCATCTGTTTTACGAGATCCGGGTCGTATGCCATCTCTAGACACACAAAACTGAAAAATCTATCTCCCTTTAGAAGAAATGGCACTTCTTTAAGTGTAAGCCTTGCATTAGCTAAATGCTGGAGAACTTCTTCGAAACGTTCCAATAAGCCATTGTTAAAAGTCCTAGCGGAAATCCGGATATCATCTATGTAAATGACAACGTATTTTAATCAGAGAAAACTTTGTTCATAACTCTTTGAAAAATTGATGGGGCATTAGCTAACCCAAAAAGGTATTCCTTTATGGTATTGACTGTCAGGTGTGTCAAAAGCCGTTGCCTCTTGTGGATCCTTTGCTATAGGGATTTGGTAGTAACCAGATGGAAGATCAAGACTGATGAAAAGAGATTTGACCGACAATCTATCTAGGTGGCCGTCGATCGTCGATGATTTCAATCTCAATATCTCATTGTCACTACCATAATAAAATTGAGATCGGAACTCATGTCGTTTTTGCTAATATCTAGCATGTTGATCTCAAAACCTTTTCCGAAACTGAAAGCTCGACTAACTAATGTGGTTTTACTTAGCAAAAGTGAATGGTCACTAAAATTTAGGACTAGAAGTGCTCCTAAACTATTTAAAAAAATATATTTATCAGGTAATAAGTAAAATTCTTTACCAGGCTGTATTCTTAATAAACCCATGGCATAAATAGACCCAAAGCAGCTTCTGTCCCAAAAGACAGGAACCACAGGCTTTTGTTTTGGTTAAATTCAACATACGTCTTAAAAAAAAACCGCATTTGTTAATCGCTTTTTGCTAAAGATTAAGAATCTGAGGTTTTTGAGATAATGATACTAAGTTTTTCAGTAAAGCTGTGACCAACAACCACACGTTATTTAATAATACCATCTTCAACTATGTAAACGTCGACCGTCTCTACGATGTTACTGATTTTCATTCTCATATTGCCTTCCCATTGGAACAACTATATATTACCCAATCCCCTCGTAACTGATAACTTGTCTACTGACCAAGTAACTCCTTATGATTTTGCTAAGCTACATTGTATCGATGTGCACTGACTGCCTAAATCTACGTATCTTCTAACTAAAATATCATTAATCTTTAATTAAATCATACATTTGTCATTACTAGCATCTTTAACATCGACTTTCATGACCTTTTTTTTCTGTACTAATATCCTTACTCTTTTCATTAGACAGTTGCGGGCAATCAATTGTTACATGACCAATCCTCTTACAAATGTTACATCTGCGTAACTTTTGTGGGCACTTAACACTGAAATGACCTACTTCTTTACAGTTAAAACATGTCATTGACGTACTAGATGGTGGTTTAGACGTCTTGGAGTCATTTCCAACTGATTGTTTAGTGATAAAGTTTGAATTTACTGATGATATATGGTAGGTATTTTTATCTTGGCCAATTTTAGACTTGTCATAATCGCGACTTTGTTTAATGGATTGAAAGTAATTAAGAACCTCTTCAGGTTCTTGACATTTCGCTGCTTTAGCACCAAGTCTTAAGGAACGATCCTCAATGCCATACAGCAGGCAATCAACGGCACGTTTCCCGAAAACCTCGCATCGATTCAGTAGGTTTAATTTTTCGTAATAATATAATTCTAGCGATTCATTGTATTTCACGCGTTTATTCAACATTTCAGTAAGAAGTTCTGCGTAATCATCACTACTAGGAAAGGAATCAATTAATTTACTTTTCCACTCAAGCCACGAAAATGACATTGAAGGCAATGCTTGGTACCACGTACGAGCCACCCCCGCAAGTCTGGGCAGCGCGTAGTGAATAATCTGGTCATCACCCCAACGGTATAGCTTCGCACATTCGTCGACCTTGTTGAGCCACATGTGGACCGTCTGGCCTTTGATCATGGGGTCGAACTCAGGAATGACATTACCCAGCATTGGAAATTTATTCCCTTCTGGTTTCGCGGCTGACAAAGATTTTAACAACTCGTTCAAAAATAACTGAGTCTCGCTGTTAGCAAACATAGATTTGCTTACCTGGGTATTTTCGCGTGATGCATTACTTACTACGGTGTTCGATGAACTGCTTCGGTTGGATAGCCGCCTCCGGGTACTGGTACGCCTCTGCTCGCTCCGTTTCTTTATCGGACTTCGGCGTGAACGACGCTCAGCCTCGCAGCTACGATTCCGAGTTCGCCGATGACGACCACCAGCTCGTGTTCGGGATCTATTCCTCTCGTCCTGTTCACTCTCACTCCACTCCATCGTTAGGCTTCGGCGCGAACGACGCTCAGCTTCACAGCTACGTTTCCGGTTTCGCCGACGCCGTTTATCAGTCCGTGTTCGAGATCGACTCGTCCTCCCCTGGTCACTTGAACCGCTAGGCGTACTTCTTTGCTGCCTACGACGCTTCTTCTCACTCAAGTAGTTTTTACTTGCTTCATCATCGTAGCGACGCTTGCGTTTCTCACTCATAATAGGTGTACGTAAATGAGACCGACTTCTTCGGGATACACCGTGGTCACGGTCCATTTCAAGATTTTTTTTTCAAAACTTGGGTGATTGTATTTTAAAATTCTTTGGCGTATTTATTTCCTTATATTACTCGTGGGCGTTTTGTAATAATCCCACTTCTGAGTTGTAATAACTAGATCTCAACTCAGAAATAAAACAATGAATACTTGAATATTCTACGTTATAATTATAATTATTCCAAAATATATATCTTATTGTTGAGTTCAACACAGTTCGAATTGCCGCCAAAAATCAGAGTGGTTACGGTTAAGGTCGATATCTGACCATAACTATTAAATTAGTCGACTATTACTTTAGTGTCGGGTATCACTTTTATATAATAAAATACAAGACTGTTTACTTGTCTATGACCACTGTCATAGACAAGTAAACAGGTATCTGTAGTGACAGATACCTGTCACTTTACAAATAACAACAATTGGACAATGAGTTTACAATAATACTATTAGCCTTACATAGTAGACAAAAAGACCACTAGAAGACCATGAGTAGACCAGTAGACCGACACGAAAAGCGTCACCTGATCAACAGCAAATCTTAATATAATTAATAGGAAGATTACCCTTAATGTGTTTGAAGGCCGCGGCGTGTTTTTTCAACATAAGATGGGTGGCATCACCTCCATCATCGAGGATCATGTTTGGTGTCCACGTGGCTGTTGGAGTGCAGCACTGGTCGATACACCACCAGAACGCTTCTTCACTCTCCCCGCGCCAAGCGAAAATTGCATAACCTGCAAATCAGTTTTGATTTGATTTGATTAAGTATTTTTAGCGGAGTTTTCTGCGTAATGTTGCCCCACTGTTTGTCATTAGAGCGTTTAGAAACATACAATTTTACATACACATCACACCCAGATCAGGAACAATGAGTTGCGGATCACACAAAGAGTTATTTAGTGTGGGTGGCTCGGCTCGATCGGAATGATACCACGGCCTCAAAGAAAACCGGCGTGAAACAACCACAGTGTTGGCTTTCGCCATGTAAGTGAGGTGACCGGAGGCCCAATCCTTCCCCTCATTTCTTACCAATCCTTAAATATCCAAAACCCTTATCCTTAAAAGGCCGGAAAAGCAACTCGTCACTTCATTGATCTGGCGGGTGTTGAAGTTCGGCGTCAATTAATCACATCAGATAATTCTGGTTCTCTAATCCTCGTTTGCTGACCTCTACCATAAAAAACAAATAAAAATAAATCCCTTAAAAAACAAATAATGTATTATAACTATACACATATTTCCTATTCTTGCGGTATCATCCGCTGTGCAGCTGACTAAAATAATAGTTTATTTCGAACCCTTATTTACTCCCCCCCCCCCTATTTAGTTCAAACACACTCCACAGCTTTATAATATAATAGTATAGATTTCTCACCAGCGTGCGCCAACGCGGCTGCCACTTCATTCTGCGTGCTGTATATGTTACAGGCAGCCCAGCGCACGGTCGCGCCCAGCGCTGCTAGCGTCTCGATCAGCACTGCTGTTTGAGCGTTTATGTGAGTACAGCCTACTATCTGTGGAGAAAAGAGTAAAGTCATCAGTCGTAATATCAGCCACTTGTGTCAGAACTGTCCACTTCTGAGCAAAGGCAAAGTCTCAAACGAAGAAGGTTTGAGCATTAAACACCACACTAGGTCAAGGCGGATTGGCGATTTCAAACTTTATAATAAATATAAATTTAATATTAGAAATTATAAGTCCAGGTTTCCTCATGGTGTTTTTCTACACCGTAATTATATCAGTGGGTAAAATTATTAGGGTATCTAAATAATCATAGAAAGTACATGTAACTCGGAAAAAGCCACATTGGTGCTAGCCTGGTTTTAAACACGCACCCTCATGCATAAAAGGTGGGGCCTTTACCTCCGGGCCACTACGACGTTACACGACACATGAAATGAATGAATTTTGACTGGAAGCCATCGCCTTCGGTAATAATAATACCCTTTGTAATCATCACAACATTTTGATTGCTCAAACGGCCAGCCGGATTATCTGATGGTAAATAAGCAATCAGTGCTTTCCATGGACAACCGCAACCCAGAATGCCGGAGTGGGGTGAGCCGGCCCGACTGCAGTGACATACCCACTATAGCATTAACAACAAGGCGTTGCATGTAACAATCGAAACATTGTTTTTTGATGGTGATTATGAGTTTCATGGAGCTAAAAACATTGGTTTTCCGCATCACCATGAAAAAATTCCTATTCTTACATTGAGAAGGTTTTAGCGTAAAACGGCATGCTTATACGTTCAAGTTTACTCGTGATGTTCTCCTTAAACGTTTGTCAGTGGCATCTAAATAAATGTATTTATTATATAGAACTCGGAAAATGTCACATTGGTACTCGCCAGGTTTTGAAACCCCATTGCATGAGAAGCGAGCGCCATGACCTCCGGGTCACGGCTCCGACGCGCGAGTAAAAAGAATAAGTTATTAAAATTAAATAAGTCACAAAAATAAACATCAAAACAATAACATCCTGTCGGACGAAAACAGTTTTCAGATGAAGCTGCCAATCGCAACAGACTACGCAGATACGAAAGTGCAAAAGTATGTACCTTCTTTATCCTAAAATATTCCATACTAGCTACTCTTACGCGGTTTCACCCGCTGCTCGGCTCCATTGAACCGTAGCGTGCTGTTTTATAGCCTATAGCACTCAGGAACATTGTGGCTATCTATTAGTGAAAGAATTTTGGCAATCCGACCAGTGGTTCCAAAGATTACCCCCTACAAACAAACTTACAAACATACAAACTTACAAGCTTACAAATTTTACCTCTTTATAATATTAGTATAGATGTCCTGATGGCAAAGAGGTGTAGTACACTTCTTCCAAAATATGTACTATCAAAGTATATTAAGACACATTTGACATAGGTACTATAAGGACAAAACATCATGAATTTCATCGTGGAAATCGAGCAAGGGTTCGCCGCCCGATCGGAACCAGACCAGAGCGTCCGTAAGCGATCTACGCGTGCCTCAGAAAGACCATCACAGAAGGAGCCAAACAGGGCTGATGTGGAGTGGGAGTTGCGTGTCAAGCGCAATAAGAATCGTGGCTCCGGGCTGGAGCAGGAGACGGAATGGGGAGTGTTCCACGCACGCCTCAAAGAGCCAATAGACAACAACACACGGGACCTAACTGGCCTGATGTTAACAATGAAACGATGAATTTATTTTTGCAAATAGTCCATAAAACGGCACTTTGACACGTCAATTTATATGTGAAAATCTAGATGAAGCCTATGGTTATATATAATTCCTATCTGACTACTCTGAGAAGAAATGCCGAAACAAACTCAGAGGTCAGTCTCTTAGTAGTAAGTACCGCAGCCTGAACAGCCTGCCTGAAGCAACAGAAGGAACGGTGGTTTTTAAACCATTTATTTAGCTACACATGCATAAGTTGAAAATGTAAAAAATAAACATTACACAAAAAATAAAAATATATAATGTAGCAAGGGGTCCATCTCAGTATATGCTGTGCTAATGCACAGCACTGGTTTTCAGATGGCCCCTGACTGTTGGGATAACAAACACATCTGCGCGCACATGAAATAAAAAAAACAAAATGAATGACGTGATATAAAAAAAATAGTAAGCACTTATCCTTGAAAAAAAAAACATATTTAACTAAGCTTGACAAAAAAAAAGGAAACATTGCAAAATAATAATTATGATAAATAAGTGAGTGATAAGACCGCCCATTGTACACTCTGTGATTGTTAGCCTGCTCTTTGTATTAAATTTTAATGTTGTGTGCAATAAAGAATATATAAATAAATAATACAAAGGCGTTTTATGACTGAAACTATATTTGGAGGTTGTTACTCTGGCTTTTGTTTATTTAAAAATAATTTAATAATTTTTTAGTCAGTAAGAGTCTGGCACTCCCTCTCGCCTCCCTTTTGGCGAGTAAAGACAGATGACTATCTTCCCCCCACAAAGAATAAAGATGGGAACGAGAACTTTACTGCAAAATTTTCAAAAAAGCCCTCTGTCTGCAATCTTGATTTGCGTCTTATATGTATATTATAACAGACTTATCCACTTAATATGACAAAGATCCCTATAAAATAACTCGTTAAATATGAGTATACATCACACGGGTGTATTTCCATTTCTGCCTACCCGACGCACTGAAACAGCGCAATTTAAAAACTTGACCTGAAAACCTCAAGTAGTCGTTTACTGAAACAAACTAAGTACATAGAAAACGAGCTGAAAACAAATGATTTCAGCGTCAAATGTGTGTAGAGTTAAAAGCCTTGCTTTCAGAACTGTAAACTGGATGTAAATACCTAAAGAAGTTTATTTAAGGCGGAATGCTCGTCAAGTTACTTCTCCTGGGTAGGGCAAGGTTTGTCAGACTCTTGCTGACTAAAATCCACCCCGTTTCTTCTCCTGTTCCGAGCCTGGGACGCGAAACATTATTACGCGTGCGGGGTTCAAGCAATGCTCGAAAATACCTAAAGAGCTAACAAGTATATTACTGAAAACATCGAAGTGGACTTTAATTGCAAAATACACATATCTCAGGTTGATTTAAAATCCGATTTTCCCCTCATCGGATTAACAATTTGGTGTTGATTGCCTATATGGCATATGAATGATAGATACTCAAAAATCAACTAATATCGTCATAAATGCTACTTCGCGGCTGGAAAAACTACCACGGATATCAAATCCCCATGTACATCTGTTGAGCAGTAGCCCATCAGGTATACCTCAGCTGGTCACAGGATCCTCCCTGGCTGATCTTAGGAAACTATATCAAGCACGCATTAGACAATTTATCTGATTTTTAGCCTAAATCCCTATCAATCATTTTATCTACTTGTGATAACCCTCCATTACAATCCATAAAAAACCCACTAAAATGTGCACATAAAAACAATAAGTTATTAAAGAACCAACCTTAGCATCCTTCAAAGGCTTGTCATCCTTAGCCCTCGCTCGAAGAGCCATGATTCCCGGCATCTCCTGTTCAGCGATCTCAATCTCCCGTCTCCCGAAGGCATGCTGCTCAATATTACGGACGCAATACGCTGGGTTTGGCTGTCCAGCTGCAATCGCCTTCTCATGGGGCTGGACACCCTCATCTTCGTCTGATGAAGACCCTGGAACAAGAGACAGAGAAGGTTTTAGAATAATAGGTCTTTCGGGAAGACCATGTTGATTTAGGGACGGGTATGAAGGTCATTTTGTTTAATTGGTAATTGAACGATGAATAACGACCAGGACAAAAGTAACAGGAAGCCGCTGGATGTAGGTCGCTTTTAAATTCCGTGACGTCCAATGCCAAGCAGTGAAGTCTTGGCTGATATTGGAAATGAGTATAACAATGTTGCAATTTTTGCTTGTTACTTTCCACCTTCAAGGACATATTAAACCCAACATATCAAGCCCCCGTTTTCACCGGAGGAAAATCATGTAGCAGTCAAATGGCTTCTTTCACCCTGGGTAAGGCGAGAAGGAGTGTCGGGCTCTTACTGACTAAAATATTTTTTACGTAACAAAAACCATATAACATTTACTACGGAATAAATTCCTAGCCTGTTGTACAGGGGTGCAAAGTGTTCAATCGGGGTTGCTGGTGGAAGTGCAGTCATGTACCACGCCTCCGACCCGAAGCAGGAGAACTAAGAGTGGTGCCAGGAATCTTACACACCACATTAAACGTAAGGGAACTGTTTAAGTAGGTGGGACAACTTACAAAAATCGCTTCCAGAAATGATGGAGTATCTTTTCTTCGACGCCTTCGATTTCTTCACTTCAGTTACAGCCTCCATTATTTGAATATATTTATTAACACTACACAGTTAGGGTACAAAATTCCTTACAACGGTACAACTTTCTACATATAATATTATAAACGCGAAAGTTTATAAGTATGGCTGTTTGAACTGACTCCCAAGGATTTGCAACAAAAGCGTTGACAGCCTATTGTAAGTTGTTATGTGACACTATGGAAGGCAACACACCACTCATTCCACCCAGCCTTGCAACACACCTTCTCATATCATCTCACAATTCGTTCATTATTCTTCTCTTTTATTATGCTAATCCGTTTTTCATCTATTAAGGTGATGGTGTTATTATTCTAGATATCACTACGTATATATGCATGTACCATGCTCTTTCATGTTTAAACTATAAATTTTTGTAACCAGTGACCAAAGAACTGAGAGACTAACACCCGGTTTCTGAAAGGCTTGTCAACGCTAAAATTAACTAATCTCCTGTTAAATCTCTTGTCAAGTCATCTGACTGGTTGTTGATAATTCGTCAACCAATCAAATGACTTGACAAGAGATTAAATTGATTTTAACATTGATCGGCCTTTCGGAAACCAATTAAAACTATCGATATCTATGTTATACTATTTTTTGCAGTTGATTTTTTTTTGTATGTTACAGTAAATATAAATTATTGCTGTATTGCATTAATTTCTTGGAGTAATACATTGTTGTAAATTCGATGTAATGTCTACTTGCATTATTACAGTTGTTTAATAATGCAAGTCCTTTGATTAATATTGGAATATACAAAGTTTGTAAAACTGACTGAAAAAGAGTTGTACTCCTCTCCTCTCCTCAATGGAGACGATGTCCGGCCATTTAGCGCAGGTCTGCGGACGGCGTGTAAGGGTAACTCGCCGCCCGACCCGAACCAGACCCGAGCGTACTGCGCGTAGCGTTTTGCGCGCGCCTCAAAGAGAGAATAGACCTAGATAGAGGCCTCTATAGGGCTGATGTTCAGTCAGCTGAGGTTACGGGGAAAGCGCCATGAGGCACCGCGACCTCAGCTCAGAGCAATAGAAGGAACGGGGGGGTTTTAATCAGTAAGAGTATGACACTCCATACCGCTCCACCCTGGGCGGGAGAAGTAATTTGATGATTTTCCCCTCACCAAAAAAAACTCCACGATGAAGTGTCCATGGGCATCATCGATTGATCACAATCAGGTGATTCATCCGCTCGTTTGCCAAAACAATCAGAGCTGCTCGTGTACCAAATCGAAACACAAACTACAAATATTTATATAACCTAGCGACCCAATTAAAACGTTTGAAATAACCTAAACAAATACCAAATGTAGATAATCCGTATACATTGCTTGTTAGAGTTTACATTCGATGAGTTATTTCTAGACGACCTTCAATGAAAACTGTTCGTAATAGCCGGCTACTGTAGCACAAGTAGCGGGGTGAGTAGTATGGGAAAACGTTAGTTACCATATTATACTACATTATTTTTTGTAATTATTATGTTACATAGTATTAATATGTCGTACATGTCATATACATATGTCGTAAAGGCAAAGTGTGGGAGAGCCGTGCTTCGGCACGAATGGGTCGGCTCGACCGGAGTGATACCACGGCCTCACAGAAAACCGGCGTGAAATAACCACAACGTTGTGTTTCGCCGTGTGAGTGAGGTTACCGGAGGCCCAATCCTTCCCCTCCTCCAATCCCTAAATCTCCAAATCCCTAATCCCTAAAAGGTCGGCAACGCACTCGTAACTCCTCCATTGCGAGTGTCCATGGGCGGCGCTGTAGCTTACCATCAGGTAATCCGTCTGCTCGTTTGCCGACCCATGACATAAAAAAAAGTACACATTCCATATACAGACATACATAAGTCATCCAACCAACGGCCTGAATGACTGATCGATTGATTGAATGGCAAAATTTTTGCCATTTAAAGTTGAAGGGTGAAGGGATTTCAGATTAGGTTAAGTTAGAACTATGAACCGCACATAAATCTAATCAGAATCGTCAATAAACAGCTGTTCAAATTGTACTGCGATCAAAGGGCTAGCTGATTGATAGTAAGGCTATTTTAACATTAGTTGTATACCAGTGTACTGTGTCGTAGTGGCACAACGGTTAAAGCAACCACTCCTTAAGGATAAGGGTACGACAAAAACTGACGAGTAATTTCGAAGCTACTTACATGTATGTAAGTATACGCCAAAGGCAAAAATCATGCGGAAACCGAGACTGACACCCGGTTTCCGAAAGGCCGATCAATGTTAAAATCAATTTAATATCTTGTCAAGTCATCTGATTGGTTGACTGAATTATCAACAACCAATCAGATAACTTGACAAGAGATTTAACAGGAGATTAGTTAATTGGGTAGTGTCCTGGGTCAAAAATAAATTAATTCGACGTTTTAAAACAATAAATATTGAAAAATAACTATACTTTTATTCATCGATCGATCTATACACTAAGTTGTAGATTTTTTTTTGCTTATTATTCAGAAATAAGTAAGTTATTTGACGCAAAAATGTTATGACGTCATACCTCAGTTTTTCATACAAATTTCATAGAAAAGTATAGTTTTTGACATTTGGATAAAAGTATTGAATTTGACTAGTTGGAAACTAACGTATTTTAGCGTTGACAAGCCTTTCAGAAACCGGGTGTGACTAATTCAATTTTTACTAAGCTTAGAAATAGCTTATCCATTTTAAGCAAGTTATAGATGCTCATTCCTTCTCCGTACGGTTTCAAGGACTAAAATCATTCCATGATTCCTAGAGCCCTGGTTGAAGGAAGAGAGAGTCGGACTCTTACTAACTGTACACTGCACACTGCTCCATCTCCACTTCGGAGCCGAACCGCGATTTGTAATTGAGCTTGACTCATAACTCGCAAGTGATCTCTGACTTTTACCTAACACTTTTTTATGAGTTGGAGATAAGGGTTTCTGATATTTAAGAATTTGGAAAGGATGGAGAGAGGGCCTCAGGTAACCTCACTCACACGGCGAAACACGACGCTGTGGTTGTTTCACGCCGGTTTGTCTGTGAGGCCGTGGTGTCACATTCGTGCCGAAGCTGCTAGAAAAACGAACTAGCCTTTCAAACAATAAGGAAAAAAGTTTATAAACAAACTAGCCAGTTGGTTCACCTCGATATTCTAATAAGAACTAGGTAATACATAGCAAATAAGGTATTTTCTAGTATTCTAGTTGACCGGCAAATTTACTAGTTTAGATCTAGACTTCCTTTGTGAAACACGGTCATGGTTATTACACTTAGTTAAGAAATAAATGTAAACATATGTACTAGCTTTTTATAATAGTTGGGATACATTTAAATTAGATGGTAAGAGGACACTGCAGCCTAAGTTGGTTCTGGTGGGCTAATACCCGTCGGGGGGATGCGACGAATGCTTCGGCGATACCCGCCCCTCCGACGCAAGGGTAATTGGAGGAACACCGGGTTGGTTTTTAGTCAGTAAGAGTCTGACAGTACCCTTCGCCCTTCCCCGAGGGCGGTGGGTCTCCATGAGGATTTTCCAACCCGACACTAAAAAAAAAATGCGTTGCAAATGCGTTGCCGAGCATTGAGGATGCTGTTTACTTGTACCACTAATTTTGTGGAATAATGGCGCAATTATATCAATCAATCATACGGTTTTTTTTTGTCAGGGTAAAGTCATCAAATTACCTCTCCCGCCCAGGGTAAGGCGAGAGAGAGTGTCAGACTCTAACTGTCTAAAAACTAAAAACTCCCCTTTCCTTCTCCTGCTCAGGGCCGAGGCCGCGGTGCCTCATTACGCTTGCCCCACTACCCCGGCTGAGCATCAGCCCTATAGGGCCTCGTCTGTTGTGGTACATTGGCTCTTTGGGGCGCGCGCGGAACGATACGCGCCGCTCAGGTGGTTCTGGTCAGGCAGCGAGCTACCCTTACTCGCCGTCCGCAGAACCGCGCTTACGGTTGCCGGAGATCGTCTCTTGATCAATCATACGGTATCAGCCAATTGTCATAAGTTATACTTGATTATGGAAATATATTATAATAAATATATCGACTGCAATAAATATTTATAAATATAAAAAAAAAATCTTATTACGCTGTTCTCACATATCAGCCCTAAATGGGAAAAAAACTTTTTGAACTTCGACCATATAGTTGTTTTACCTGCGTTTTGCCTAATAATGTCTATTTCTATACTGTTAAGTATGTAGCTAAGCATATTATCATCGCCAACATACGAAGTTGCCCAGCCACTGCGCCAACTGTGCAGTCAAAAAATATTAGCCTTCATTTGTTTTTTCAAGTTTTTAGAACCTAGACGTTTGGTCTTTGATTAGACCCGCAAAACGAATGTATTAAATAAATAAAACCAATCTAAAATTTTCCATTTAGGTATAACAAACGAGTTTGCAAAGTCTACAAATCTATGTATAGACTAAAGTCCATCAGTTTTTTTGTGTTTGCTTAGAGGCAAAGTTCTCGGTAACAGCTCAAAATTCCGCTTACAATACAAGGATAAAAACAAAGACTTTTTATGTGATAAGTCGGCAAACGAGCATACGGATTACCTGACAATAAGCAATTAGCGCCGCCCATGAATACCCGCAAAACAACGAGTGCGTTGCCGATCTTTTGGGGATTAGGATTTTGGAGATTTAGGGATTGGGGGAGGGTAAGGATTGGGTCTCCTCTAACGTCACTTATACTACGGAACACAACGCTGTGGTTGTCTCACGGCGGTTTTCTGTAAAGCCGTGGAATCGCTCCGGTCAAGCCGACTTATTCGTGCCGAAGCATGGCTCTCCCACACTTAGAAAAAAGCGTTTTGCTTGACTAGCAGTAATGCTAGAGACATATTCGCATCATCATCATCATATCAGCCACAGTACGTCCACTACTGAACATAGGTCTCCCCCATTGAATTCCAGATAGGCCGGTTGGAAGCGACCTGCATCCAGCGGCTTCCTGCGACCTTAATTAGGTCGTCTGTCCACCTTGCGGGTGGACGTCCTACGCTGCGCTTGCCGGCACGTGACCTCCACTCGAGAACCTTTCTGCCCCAGCGGCCGTCGGTTCTACGCGCTATGTGCCCTGCCCATATTCGCATGACAGCAATGAATGCAGTGTAATGAACTTATTAAGTAATCTATGCAAATTAGCCCCCGGCGATAAATACACTGGTTATATTTTTTGTTCGTCTGTTACGCAACTTGATTCTTCAGATTAATTTATTTGCAATTAGCATCTGTTAATAATAAGTAGATGATAGTTATTATAAAATATAGGTGGTTATATAATGATCGGTTTTTTTGGGCTGGTCTTCTGAAAGACTAATGGAATTCTTCAGAAGACCTAGAAAGTAACTAACTCTCGTAACGTCATTATTTCAAGTTATGATGTGTTATGGTGGCCTTGAGGTTAAAGCACCCGCTTCTCATGCATGAGGGTGCGAATCCAAGACCTGGGAAGTAAAAACATTACTTTTTCCGAGCTATGTATAGGTATGTACTTTCTATGATTATATTTAGACACCACTGACATACGCTGAGGGCAAACATCGTAAGGAAACCTGGATCTGATCGACAGCGTAGTGAATAATGTTCAAACCTTGGGTTGAGCCACGTATTATTAGTATGTCTAAGTTTTTCCACAAATCTTAGTACTCAATAGGGACAAGTGTGAGAGCCATGCTTCGGCACGAATGGGTCGGCTCGACCGGAGTGATACCACGGCCTCATAGGAAACCGGCGTGAAACAACCACAGCAATGTGTTTCGCCGTGTGAGTGAGGTTACCGGAGGCACAATCTCTCCCCCTCCCCCAATCCTTAAATACCCGAAACCTTTACTATCCTTAGCTTAGGTCAGCAACGCGCCCGTAGCTCCTCTGTTATTGCGAGTCTCCATGGATTGCGCTGATTGCTTACCATCAGGTAATCCGAATGCTCGGTTGTCGTTCCATCACAAAAAAAATTAAGGATTGTTTTTTAATTAATTTCGAGTGTTAAAAATATTCACATTACAACAAAAAAATATTTATCTAGGAGCAAAATTTTTACTGAGAAAGAGCACACATTATTAAATTTCCGAATATAGATAATCAAACTAATCTATACTAATATTATAAAGAGGTAAAATTTGTAAGTTTGTATGTAGGGGGTAATATTTGGAACAGCTGGTCGGATTGCCAAAATTCTTTGACTAATAGATAGCTACAATGTTCCCGAGTGCTATAGGCTATAAAACATCACGCTACAATGGTTGCACGGCAAATGGAGCAGCGGGTGAAACCGCGCTAGAGTAGCTAGTCTCTGAGAAAACAACTAGCTATAAATATTAATATAGAACAAACAAACCAATGTAAATATATCTTAAAAAAGTCGGGGAACTTTGAACGTCAAATTGGACATATGTACATAATATTTACTAGTCACACCGGCCAGTTTTTCTTGGTCTCGCTCCGTATCATCTTTCCAAATATGCCACGGTTAAATTATACTGGTATGCGAAGCGTGATAAGTAGCCTTATACTTTTTCCTTATGACTAAAAAAACAAAAAAATTGGACTATTCTTACCTATATTCAATTCTTAGAGTTCCGTAGGATAATAATTACAAATATAATGTGTTGCTATGGACCTTACGGCGGCGTGGAGACATTTACATTTATTAAAAACTAGCTACTCGCACGCGGTTTCACTCGCTACGCACGCACGACACAGGAGAACTTTCTTTTCTCTAACAACTTTTCGTTGCGGCTACTAGAAAATGGCATAATATCAAATTAAATAATTATAGTTTTTATCATGCATATGCTTTTTTAAAGGAGGAAAAATCGTTCAATATTCATCCCGCTCTAAGAGGGGGGAGATAGAAAGTCAAACTCTTACTGACTCGAGAGATGATCTCCGGCCACCGTAAGCGCGGGTCTGCGGTCGGCGAGTAAGGGCAGCTCGCCGCCCGACCAGAACCAGGCCCGAGCGTACGGCGCGTAGCGTTCCGCGCGCGCCTCAAAGAGCCAATAGACCACCACAGACGGGGCCTTATAGTGCTGATGTTCAGCCGGGGTTGCGGGGTAAGCGCAATGAGGCACCGCGACCTCGGCCCAGAGCAGGAGAAGGAACAGGGGGGGGTTTTTGGTCAGTAAGAGTCTGACACTCCATCCCGCCCGGCCCTGGGCGGGAGAAGTCATTTGATGATTTCCCCTCACAAAAAACAAAACTCTTACTGACTAAACCACTCAGAACCTACCTACTCAGAGCCGGGGATGACTAATAAATTAATACAGAACCCTCAATCCGCTCGCTTAGATTAGTTCTAACTAGTTTTTACACCAAGATCACTTCGTGAGCAAGTTCGACATAACTATATGTACTTGTATATTAGTCTTGAACTTCGTTGAGTATATAAATGAGGTGACATTTTAATATTGAACAGTACTCTCCGTGCTAAGCTAAGATGAAATCATTAGTGGTATTCTGTATCGTGTTGGTGGTAGGGGTTTGTGCTAATGTGAGTATATCAAATTTTTATTATCTTTCTATATACAATTCTGCTGTATGTGTGTATGTCATTGAACTCCTCCTAAACGGCTTGATCGATTTAAATGATTTTTTTTCTGTATGCGTCTGAATAGTACCCTGGATAGTTTTGATTCACAAATATGGCGCTGATTGCTTGAAAAATCGTGTGATCTCGGAAACGGTCCTAACGATTTCGCTGAAATTCGATATGTATATGTTAGCGGACCTTCCCCAAAAACGGAGGGTTTTTGATGAGGGTCCGCTAGTCCAAACTAATATTATAAATTGAAAAGTAACTCTGTCTGTCTGTCTTGTCTTCACGCCTAAACTACTGAACCGATTTCTGTGAAATTTGGAACAGACATAGTTTGGAACTCGAGAAAGGACATAGGATAGTTTTTATATCAAAAATCTTCAGGAAGTCACTATTCCACGCGAACGAGGTCGGGGGCAAAAGCTAGTTTATTTATAATGTTTGAAGGGGCAAATTAACAGTCGATTTCTTTCATTCTGGGATAGGCTAGAGGGAATTTCAAATGCTTACAGATAAACACAACTCGTTCCTTCTCCAGCTCAAGGCTTCGTTTCCAGGGCGGGAAAAGTTAGTAGATGATGATTCCTACCTCAAATTTGATATATAGAATTTTGATTTTTTTTTAAACAAATGTAAAGTACATTTGTTTAAAAAAAATCAAAATTCTTTACAACACTTTAATTTGGTAGGACTGAGATAAGATTATAAATGATTAGGTATAAAGATAGGGGATAAAAATGGTGGCTAGCTTTTCTTACTCCACAAGATAAGTAGATTTTCGTGATTATTTAATGAAAATTTATACTTCACTGCACAGTATAACAACAATACAAAGTCGCTTTTTTCTGTCCCTATATCCCTATGTACGCTTAAATCTTTAAAACTACACAACGGATTTTGATTATTTGATAAATAGACGAGTGATTAAAGAGTTACTTTTATATGTATTATAACATCCATTTCGTCGATTGTTAATTGATTCATTCCACGTTCGTGGTGGGCCGGAGGATAAGCAGCCCACTTCTCATACATGAGGGTGTGGGTTCAAACTGGCAAGTACCAATGTGACTTTTTCCGAGTTATATGTACTTTCTATGATTAATTAGACGCCACTGACATACGGTGAAGGTAAACATCGTGAGGAAACCTGGACTTATAATTTCTAATTATTTATATACTTATAATTTCTAATTATAAGTTTGAAATCGCCAACCTGCATTGAGCAAGCGTGGTGATTAATGCTCTAACCTTCTCCGTATGAGAAGAAGCCTTTGCTCAGCAGTGGGCACTTATAGGCTGATGATGATGATAATGATGAACATCCATTTAATAGTAAAGAAATTTATGAATGAGATACGAAGCCAGGACGGGTTGCTAGTCTATACTAATATTATAAAGAGGTAAAATTTGTAAGTTTGTACGTAGAAGGTAATCTTTGGAACCGCTTGTCGGATTGCCAAAATTCTTTCACTGATAGATAGCTACAATGTTCCTGAGTGCTATAGGCTATGAAACATCACGCTACAATCAAATGGTGCCGAGCAGAGGGTGAAACCGCACAAGAGTAGCTAGTACATTATAAAGCTCAAAATTTTGATTGTTTGTTTGAACGAGCAAAACTCCGGAACGACTGGTTCGAATTAAATAATTATTTTCTTGTTAGTTATTCAATTTACTGTAGATGGGTTTTCTTGCCCAGGGGGAGGAGGTAGTACTAGACTCCTATTGACTAGAAACCCCCCTTTCCTACCATAAAAAAACACATTGATGGTAATTTATTGTTGAACTTGATCATTGTGATTTGTGAATGTATATGTGTCAAAACGTCTCCAATATTAGCATACCTTGTCATTTCAAATTGTGGTTAGGCGACGAATACTCGTAGCACAGACATTTAAAACCATAAACTAAAACCGCATTCGTACGAAGAATGAACAATAGAAAATAATGGGATAGTAAAAATATAGTAATAAAGTGTTTATGAGTAATAAAATGTGGACGGTAGCATATAATTGTATTTTTTTACGGTATAAGTCGGCAAACGAGCAGACGGATTAACTGATAGTAAGCAATCGGCGCCGCCCATGAACACCCGCAACACCAAATGAGTTACGAATGCGTTGCCGGCCTTTTGGGGATACGGGTTGCGGATAAAAGGATCGGAAAGGGATAGGGGAAGGGAAGGGATTGGGCCTCCGGTAACCTCACTCACACGGCGAAACACAAGGCTGGGTTGTTTCACGCCGGTATTCTGTGAGGCCGTGGTATCAATCCGGTCGAGCCGACCCATTCGCGCCAAAGCTTGGCTCTATATGTCTATTTATTTAATGAAAATGAATGACGATATCCTATAGTCGTAAGCGCGGGCGGCGAACGGCGCGCCGCTCGCCGTCCGACCAGCAACAGACCCGAACATAGGGCGCGAAGCGTTGTGCGTTCAGCTCAATAAGCTATTAGGCCACCACAGGCCACGGGAGAAGGAACGGGGTAGTTTTTATTCAGTGAGTGTTTGACACTCCATCTCTGCTAAACCTGGGTGGGAGAAGGCATATATGCCTTTCTTCTAATGGAAGAAAACCAAAAAAGGTATAAAGTAAAATTGGGAAATAACAACCCTTTGTCCGTGAGCGAGCGGACCTCTAGTACATTATAACACTCAAAAGTTTATTTGAACGCGCTAATCTCTGGAACTCCTGGTTCGAATCGAATTATTATTTTTGTGTCGGATAGTCCATTCATCGAAGAAAGCTACAAAAGATCACGATCAATAGTAGCCGAGTTACGAGTGAAACCGCGTGGTAATAGCTTGTATAACATAAAATTACACCACATATCCTACCCACCATATCGGATGGTTTATTATGGTATAGGTCAAATCAAATCAAATCAAATTCTTTATTTCAAATAGACCAAAAAAGGCACTTTTGAACGTCAAGCAAAAAAGATATCATAAGGTTTAACTTTATGTGTCAGTCTGTCCGTCTGTCCTCTAGTGAAGCTATTTGCTCGTTCCAAAGTGTAGATTCCTATGGAGAAGAACGAGCAAGAAACTCCATGGTTACTCTTTTTCAATCACTTTTTACAATACATTGTTACATAATTTAGATAGCTCCATTATGTGAGAACAGTGTAACACTAGTGTTTAACCAAAGTATCCGAAAAAGAAATAACCCTCAGGGACAGCAACTTTAGACAGTCTCGAGTTGACCAGTCCCAATAGGCGGCGTCCGTTCACGAACATGACACGTACACCAGCACCGCCCAACTCAACCATATTATAGGGAACCGAGCGGTCCAGTGCCCGTGCCACCGCCAATGAGACTCCTGAGTGAGCATGACAACTCCCAACTGACACAAGTACCAATATACTATAAGTCTATAAGTCTAACTCAATTATAATAAGTTACAGGGCTCTCACATTTACAAAAATCCAGTTTATCAACAATCAACAACATGGTGAATAATTTAATAATTGAGATCAAAATTCCTCTTAACCTTAACAATTTTTATCCTGTGCAGTCAAACCAGCCACCCTCCAAGCATTTTTATCTTCTATATAATCATTTAGTTTGTAGTATGCTTTCCTACATAATACTTTCTTTATACATAATTTAAATTTACTTTCATTAAGATTTTGTATTTCAGTTGGGATTTTATTATAACATTTAACACATAATCCCATGAAGGAAGGTCAGTAAACGAGCATAAAGATCACCTGATGGTAAGCAATCAGCGCTTTTCTTAGACACCGGAAAAATTGCAAGTGCGTCGCCAGAATTATACAGAGTAGGAATTTGGGATTGGTTGACATCATCATCATCAGCCTATAAGTGGCCACTGCTGAGAAAAAGCCTCTTCTCACACGGAGAAGTTTTGAGCATTAATCACAACGCTTGCTCAAGGCGGATTGGCGTTTTCAAACTTGTAATTAGAAAAATTATATAAGTCCAGGTCTCCTCACGATGTTTTCCTTCACCGTTTGTCAATGGTGTCTAGATAGTCATAGAAAGTACAAATAATTCGGAAACAGTTACATTGGTAGTTGCAAGGTTTCCAACATGCATGAGAACCTATCTACCTAACCTCCGGCCTACCACGACCACGACCACGGAAACTGTCACTTGTTGGTTGACATATTAAATACTAAAAATCCACAATTTCATTTCAGGAAAAGGGTAACAAACTCGCGAGCGAATGCATCAAGGAAACGGGCGTCAAAAACGAACTTCTAGAAGAAGCTAAGAAAGGGATCATTAGCGAAGACCCCGCATTCAAAGCTTTCACGTACTGCTTCTTCAAGAAGATTGGTATTGTTGGAGAAGATGGTATTTTAAATAGAGATGTAGCTATTGCGAAACTGCCATCTGGCGTGGACAAATCTGAGGCAGAGAAATTACTTGACTCCTGCAAATCAAAGACTGGTAAAGACGCTGTGGACACTGTTTTCGAAATCTTCAAATGCTATCAGCAGGGTACTAAATCACACATAATGTTCGCTTCATAAGCTGACGGGGGTCTTAACCTTTAATAGTTTAGTTGTTTTTCTCTGAATCACCCCTGTTAGCAAATTTTTTATACTCTAAATGACCCCATATTGTTAAGTTTCTGTTTTGCCTCTGTATTTTTCTTTTAAGTTAATGTTTTGCTATTCATTTGAGTTTTCTGCATAAATATTTTTTGAATTGACATAGTTTGTTGATTACAAATCAGAAATGTAATTGAAATAGAATAAAAACTTTATACTATTATTAAATACTTGACACAAATACACTTGTGATGTTTCATTTTGTTGTTCACCAAATTACACATATTTAAGTTCAGGGTACTAACTTACATTCAGTCAGGGTTGCGGGGTAAGCGCAATGAGGCACCGCGACCTCGTCTCAGAGTAGGAGAGAGAACAGGGGGTTTTTAGTCAGTAAGAGTCTGACACTCCCTCTCGCCCGGCCCTGGGCGAGAGAAGTAATTTGATGATTTTCCTCTCACAAAAAAAAAGGATAGTAACTTACATAATGATAGAGTTTTTCAAGATCTGAACGATCTTTGTTAAAATATCAGTAAGTTTTCCTGTAATTTTTATTGTAAATAAACCAAACATCGCTAGACAGGGAAAAGGAGATTCCTTAAGCGCTATACGAGTTACTGAAGCAAAGCAAACGCGACAAAAAGAAGTCTTTTAACGAAAATCAAGCGACGAGTTTTGGTTATTGTTACGTGCGTTGCTGACCTGTGGGGATTAAGATTAGGAAAGGATGGGAAAGATTGGGTCTTCGGTAACCTCACTCACGCGGCGAAAATCAACACTGGTTGTTTCCCACTAGTTTTCTCTGAGGCCGTGGTATCACTCCGGTCGTGCTGACCCATTCGTGCCGAAGCTTGTCTGTGCCATACTTTAGAGTATTTTAACAGGGACAGAAAAATATATTAAGATTTGTATTATCTAATATACTATCTGTAGAAGTGTAGACTATACCCTTGTCGATATTGGACCATTCCCTTGGATTATAGGGGTCTGATAGGGGCAAGGAAAGGATGTTTGCACAAGACCCCTAATGCGTTCAAATAAACTCGATATTAAAGATTTTTGAATCGTTCGTTCTACGGCTTCGAATCTATTGAATATGAGTTTCTTTGGTCGATTGGTAAAAGTATTATTGTGTATTTAATACTTAAAATAAATTCACGAACATTTGAATAAGTAAAATAAATTGTGATAAAATCAATCAATTTCTAGATAGACTGGTTGGTGCGGTGGCTAGGCAACTGGCTGCCGTGCAACGTGTCGCGGGATCGATTCCCGCACGGAACAACTTTTTGTGAGATCCACAAAGTCCGGGTGTCATGTGTATATCAAATTGTATGTTTGTAACCGCACCCACGACACAGGAGAAAATCCTAGTGTGGGGCAACGCTAAAAAACAAAAAACAAAATATTCGCACACCCATAAAGCACACCTAGCTGGTTCATAAATTCTTTTATTCAATTAAATTTAATGAATGAGTAAATGCGAGATCATCATCAGCCTAAGTATAAATGCCCACTGCCTATCAAATCCCTCTTCTCACACGGAGAAGATTTGAGCGTTCATTTACAACGTTTGCTCAAGGCAGATTGGCGATTTGAGACTTAACTACAACACAATAGTCATACAGGATTTTTCGCTAAATTTTCCATTTTTTTATGGAATAGGAGGCAAACGAGCAGACGGATCACCTGATGGTAAGCCATCGGCGTCGCCCATGGACGTCTGCAACACCAGAGGAGTTACAGGCGCGTTGCCGGCCTTTTAAGAAGGAGTACGCTCGTTTCTTGATGGTTTGAAGGTCACTCCTTCACCCAGGGTTGCCTAGATAAACTTTGAAAGTCACATTGCCCCATAATATCAGTGACAGTACGATTTAGATAATAATTGGTGTACAATTAACTTTATACCCATCCATCTCATTTTCTTATTAAAACTTAATAAATCTGAATTTAGGACGCGTCCAAGGCAAAATCAGAGGAAAATCGACGGCCACATAACAACAGCACACAATTAAATAACTTTGTAATACATTTCAAAATAACACAAAAGTACGTAGCTGTTTATTCTTATCGCCAACGATTTCACGATCTTTCACGGCTGGACAAAGAAATCCGTATTCGTGAATATGCGATAACAATACTGTAGTCAACCATGGCACTATAATAAGTATAAAAAAGTCAATTTTGTTACAATCTATTCTAAGAGGTATTTGTAAGTTTGTATGTAGGGGGTAATCTTTAGAACCGCTGGTCGTATTGCCAAAATACTTCCACTGATAGATAGCTACAATGTTCCTGAGTGCTATAGGCTATAAAACATCACAATAGGATTAAATGGAGCCGAGCAGCGGGTGAAATCGCGTGATTGTAGCTAGAATTTTATAATTTTAGAAAAACTCCGAGTCGCTCAGCGCGCTATTGAACGGGCTATGCTCGGGTACTCTTTTCGATAAAATCCAAAATGTGGAAATTCGGCAAAGAACCAAACTCACCGACATAGCTCGTAAAATCTGCAGGTTAAAGTGGCAATGGGCAGGCCACGTCGCACGAAGGGAGGGCAGCCGATGGGCCCGAAAAGTACTGGAGGCGACCAAGGACCGGACAACGTGGTGTGAGCAGGCCTCCCGCTAGGTGGACCGACGACATTGTCAGAGTCGCAAGGAGCCAATGGGTGCAAGTGGCGAATTGTAGTTCGATGTCGACGTGAAGGACTAAGGGGGAGGCCTTTGTCCAGCATTGGATGTCTTTCGACTGATAATGATTGATGTTTTATGATTAGAAGTTCAACCTTTAATCTTAGAACTTCAGGGCCAGTTTATAGCCGGGGCTGCGGGGTAAGCGCAACGAGGCAACGCGACCTCGGCCCAGAGCAGGAGAAGGAACGGACGGGTTTTTAGTCAGTAAGAGTCTGACACTCTTTCTCGTCTTACTCTGGGCGGAAGAAGTCATTGGATGATTTTACCCTGACAAAAAAGGACCAGTTTATATATAAACAAAAAATGCCTTGGGTGACCATGGTCGCCACAGAAAGCCGGAAAAGTCATTAACGATTTTGCCCTCTCAAAAACAATATAATAAACCAAATCCCAACTCTTATGAAAGATAAATAATACATTTATACATCTAAACTAAACATTAGAGGTTGTTCACTTATCGTTGTGGTGTTTTCCGGTTATTATAGGGCCGTTTTTATTGTAAGTAATTACTGAGAAAAAAAAATAGGCGCTCACGTCTATACTAATATACTAAAAAGACCCAATTTTTTTCCCCTACATTAAGTACTCAAGAAAGCTATTACAACATCACAGATGGGGCCCTATAGGGTCGATTTGCAGCCGAAGTTGTAGACGCAAGCGCAATAATGTAATGTTCCGAAGCCCTGAGCTACAGCAGGAGAAGGAACAGTGTGGCTGTCAGTCAGTTGGCGCCTGATACTTCCACTCGCTTCCTCAGGGATAGAGGAGTAATTTTGATGATGTTCCTTCTTAAAACAAAGTTACCTATGGAGGCTATACGATCTCTGGTTATTTCTGCGGAGAGCGAGCAAGGGTAGCTCACCGCCCGACTAGAAACCAGACCCGATCAGCCTCATGATGTCCCAGAATTGTGAGTGCAAACTCAATAATGTACAGCAGCCCCGGCCCGGAGAAAGTAATGAAGTGGTTTTAAGTTTACTAAGAGACTCCTCTAAGAGTTTACTAAGAGTCCTCTCGACCCATCCAGGACATGAAAATACATACAAAACTTAAAAGACATTAAGTATGGGAGAGCCATGCTCCGGCACGAATGGGTCGGCTCGACCGGAGTGCTACCACGGCCTCAAAGAAAACCAGGGTGAAACAATTACAGCGTTGTTTTTAGCTGTGTGAGCGGTTACCGGAGGCCCAATACTTCCCCTCCCCCAACCCCTAATCCCAAAAGGTCGGCGACGCACTCGTAACTCCTTTGTTGTTGCGTGTGTCCATGGGCGGCGCTGATTGCTTATCATCAGGTAATCCACTTGCTCGTTTGGCGTCCTATCACTCTCCCTTAAAAATAAGAAGGCCTCCTAGGTTCCTATGAGTCACAATTGTCTATTGTACGTCTCTGAGCCTTTAGTAACGTAAGAATTATATATAAATTACCTTCCATTTATTTAGCTTTTAAACAGTAACCAACTATTTAGTAGCGAGTACATCACCATGCATAAACCAATTCACTGCAACGCACACATCCAAAAATAACTAACACATATCCACTTTACAAAACACCCACAAAATACCAGTTTTACAACTCACGAGTTAAAACAAAAACCGTAATTCTAATTACGATGAACAAAAAACCGTAACGAATCGCACAGTTCAATCACAGCACAACACTATTTAAAATACGAATTTAAAAATTAAAATTTAAAAATTGTGAATTCTTTTTTTGACGTTCGTCGCGTTTAGCTCACGTCAAGTATGTGACGAAAGGAGTTTAGTCCGTAGTCACGTTTAGAAAGTAGGTATGCAATCAAGTTTGAAAAGAAAAAGAAATATTGACTCGGCGGACCAGTTGCTGATAGTGCAATAATAGTTTAATCAACAAACAATAATTAAATATTAGATTTGATGATTATTTCGAGGACAAAAATTCTTAAAAATATTCACAGTTTCGAACAATGAGGAGTCGTCTATCGGCGCGTCTTTTATTTATTAAAAGCTTTTGTCCGCGACTTCGTTCACGTCGAAAAGTGACGTCCTGCACATTTTTGGTCCTTAAAATAACTAGCTATTGTCCGCGACTTCGTTCACGTCGAAAAGTGACTTCCTGCAGGTTTTTGGTCCTATGTCCCTCGAGTTTCAAACTATGTCTGTACCAAATTTCAGAGGAATTGGTTCAGTAGTTTAGGCGTGAAGAAAAGACAGACAGACAGACAGAGTTACTTTCGCATTTATAATATTAGTTTGGATTAACCTATGCTGAAGTAAACACTTTTTTTCTAGCATATGCATTGTGCTTGTGCACTCAAAATAAACTCCTCAGTATTCCAGTTTCGAAACAAAACAATGTTTGTTGATAGACACACGTATTCATCTTCACACGGCTTCATCTAGTTTTTCACATATAAATTGACGTGTAAAAGTGCCGTTTTATGGCCTATTTGCAAAAATAAATTCATTGTTTCATTGTATTATCAACACTTATCTTGGTGTCATCATTCATTTATCGTTCACTATACAAACGTATATTTTTAACTAAACATGACAAAGATTTTACTACACTTTTATGAAGATAAAAAAACAGGTCAAGTCCGAATAAAACCTATACAGACAGGAACTCTGCGAGCCCCTGAAGACATAAGTCTATTTAGAAATGTTTGAATCTGGAACCTTACCCCACATTTTTATTTTGTCTTGTGTCGTTGATCCGCTATGAATGAAAACATACAATATATTTTGTTTATGTGATAGGACGGCAAACTATGTGGCGAATTTTCTGAAGGGCAATACCAATCGGCGCCGCTTGTGTACACCGGCGACAACGGAAGAGTAACGAGTGTATTGCCGGCTTTTTGGGGATTAGGGATTGGGGCAGAGGAAGGATTGGGCTTTCGACAACCTCATTCATACAGCGAAACACAACGCTGTGTTGTTTCACGTCAGTTTTCTGTGAGGCCGTGCTATCACTCTGGTCCCGACTAACATGCGTTAAACAGTAGAGAAAATTTATGAGTAAGTATTAGCATTGTGTCCGTGCGAAGTGAGGGTCATCTTATAACTATACCTTACCACAATACAAAATCTCCAAAAAGACATTCAGAGACAAACGATGCGTGCGTCATTAATTTTTTTCCGCTGATACAGACATATCACCTGAATCGATCAAAGCAATCGACGCAACGTTTATTCATCAGTAACTTTATTAATACCACGTGTGCTAAAAGCAGATAGGAATAGCTCACAGCAATTTTATCGAGCAATTAATCCAGTTAAAAAAGTCGTTTCAAATCACAAACTACTCACACAGACGATAAAAGCTAAAATGAGATGAACTGACATACAAAAAGTTGGTTTATTCGATATTTTTTATCTAGTTAGTTCGTTTATAGCTTCGATTTCGTCTCCGCATAAAAACATTTTTCCGTTTCCATATGCAGTTTTAATAGCTTAGTTTTTCGTTACCTACTAAAATTTATTTTTAACCTCTACTTTGCCATTGGGCTTCTTAAGAGTCGGGTTGAGTAACAAATTTGTGATGTCAGGGGACAGCTATTCCTCTTATAGAAAGGATGTCCATAGTCCAACTGTCCGCCCGACCAGAACCAGACCCAAGCGTACGGCGCGTAGCATTCCTCGCGCGCCTTAAAGAGCCAATAGACCACCATAGACGGGGCTCTATGGGGCTGATGTTCAGCCGGGGTTGCGGGGTAAGCGCAATGAGGCAACGCGACCTCGGCCCAGAGTAGGAGAAGGACCGGGGGGAGGGGGGTGGGAGGGGGGTTAGTCAGTAAGACACTCCGTCTCCATTGAAACTGTTGATTTTCCCCTCACAAAAAAAAAAGTCCAACTGTCAATGATCATGTTGTGTGGATTGTGTACCCCGATTTTTTTCTATGTGATATGGCAGCAAACGAGGGTACGGTTCACCTGATGCCAAGCCATTGGTATACCATACATGGACATTTAAAACACAATAGAAATAACGAGTGTATGTAATGTGACAATTAAGTAATAAATGTAACACTGAAGCATTAGATAATGATAAAATAACTCTATGTTTGCATAAAACGTGTTCATGACGTTTTTAATAGTCAGATGATATAACATTTTTTAATGTGATAGGTCGGCAAAGGAACGGGCGAATAACCTGATGGTAAGCAATTGGTTGACACCCGCAACACCAAAGGAGTTACGAGTGCGTTGTCGGCCTTTTGGGGATAAATGGCAACCGAGCCGACGGATCACCTGATGGTAAGCCATCAGTACATCTGAAACACTAGACGATACATTTGCGTTGCCGGCTTCTTGGGGTCAAGGATAGTCTTAAACATCGACCGAACAAACCTCAACGCCATTAACCCCTATAGGCAGATCTCCCAAAAAATCCGCGGAACAGAACAGAATTACCCACCCAAACAGAAGAAGGAACAGGAGAGAGGGGGGGTTAGTCAGTAAAAGTCTGAAACTCTCTCTCGCCTTACCCTGAGCGGGAAAAGTCATTTGATAATTTACCCCTGACAAAAAAAAGCATTAGTGATAGAGTCTAAAACAGCAACCAAACAAACCTCAACACTTTTAACGTCCATCAAACCCCAATCCCTACAGGTGGCTGGGCAACTGGCTGCCGTGCAGCGTGTCGCGGGTTCAATTCCCGCACGGAACAACTCTTTGTGTGATCCACAGACTGTTGTACCGGGTCTGGGTGTGATGTGCATGTGAAATTGTACGTTTGTAAACGCACCCACGACACAGGAGAAAATCTTAATGTGGGGCAACGTTTTTTTTTAAGGAAAAAGAAAAAAGATCTCCCAAAACTTCAGAAATATCAAAATCAGCCCCAGTAAACCAAAAAACTGCTTACCATCGCTCAAATCCAATTTTGTGACATCCTCTTCTAAAATTGTCGGCACTAAAACACTTCCACACAACTTAGGCATGTTATTACTTGACCATTACATAAAAACTTGTACGAGATCACTCAGCGATGTTTATCTATTATATGTACACGTATATATAAAACTGTTGAACAGTCCATTTGTCTTCAAGGCCAAAGCAATTATTTCAAATACACCACAGGCACGTTTGGCATGGCTTAATAGAATAGAGATGCCTTTTCAACTCTTTGTCTAATGTTTTAATGATCTATATAGGATTTTTTGGGAATAATTTTTGTCTGAAGAGACGGATCGCCTGATGGTAAATAGGGACGCCGCCCATGAACACCCGGAACACCACAGGAGTCACCGCGATGGCAAATTATTAAGGAGTACGCAAGTTTATTGGAGCTTTGAAGGTCGTATCGGTTGGGAAATGCCATCGCCGAAGAATGACTCCAAATTTTTGCTGTGTGAGGCAGAAATGCCTCTATACAATAAGCATTTTTTTTTTGAAGGATCGGGGTCTAACGGGCCGTCTTTCATTTGGTGGTAAGCAATCAGCGCCGCCTATATTACTTGCAACACCGAGGAGGACCAGACCTTTTTAGGGAGGTGGGTTTTTTACGAGAAGAAAAAAGTATAACTCCCTTTTAAAATATTCCCGTGGGGAATACTATAAAAGAGGTGTTGATTTCCAGCAAAGGACAAAGAGACTTTACTGTTAAAAAAAATAACAATGACATCCAGTACGGCTTAAAGAAGTCCGTTGTCCTCCACTACACCGTTGCACCCATTTCTGCATTCCCGTAGTCATGTGCATTCCGCCCTGGGTAATAGGAGAGCGTGGGGAAGTGTCTCAGACTTTTACTGACTCAAAACCATCCCGGTGGTAGGCAGGAGGTTTTCTACAAAACTACTACATAACCTATCTATACATATAGCATATTATTACTTATCTTGGATCACTTAGTTAACAATTCGATCAATAGATGGCGTTGTCATCGATTACGGGAAAGTCTTTGCAAAGACTATGTCTACCTCACGGATTCGCTTGACGAATGATAAAAAGAAAGAAAGAAAGAAAGAAAAACCATTTATTACGCCACGACATATAAAAGCAATTTATAGAAATGTGTAGAATCTACAAGTTGACATCATAGCAAATATTGTGTGAGAAAACAATTAGATAATGAAAAAATAACTCGGTGTTGTTATTAAATGCGTTCATGATGTTTTTGACACATAGACGACATGACCTACTTGGTCATATCGTCTATGTAGGTAGGTAGTGGTACGTTTTTTTTTTTATTAATCTTTCTATCGTGGTAATTCGAAACTCAAACTCACATACCTAAACTACTAAACTCACATATCAGAACCAACTAAATGATGTAACAAAGAAATGTATTGTAAAACTGATTGAAAAAGAGTAACCATGGAGTTTCTTGCTCGTTCTTCTCCATAGGAATCTACACTTTGGAACGAGCAAATAGCTTCACTAGAGGACAGACGGACAGGTGTCCGTTACCCAGGCCAGATGTTGTCGACAATGGTCATTTGAATCTTATAGATAATTAGTTGTGCGGCTTCTGTAATTGTTGCGCACATTTTTAAATTTGTTGCGCTTATAGTTTTTTAATTATTTCACAAAAACATTTCCTGCTGGCGTAACGTTACCACAGCCAGACCTTTTTATTTCTAATGGGAATATTTAAATAAATATTAGCTATAAAATTAGTTGTCTAGATGAAGTAAATGTTGTGCTTTATTTTGTATTTGTTCTTTCTTCGGTTGCGAAGTTATTCGAGATTTTGCTGCGGTAACGTTTTTGGTTTTGCTAGATCTTTGAAATGGTTGAGCGGATTCTTATCATATTTTGTACACGACTTCCGAGGACTTTGTTAAAATTTGTTGTGCAATAACAAAACCAAAATAATGCATATTTTAAAGGTTTTTTCATTAAATAGAAAAACACTTCAATTGGCCCCAGCACTCTCAATAAGAAGTCTAAAGACTTACTTTAAACGTAATTTTAAAGCTTGTAACTGCCTTCAAATGTATGTGAAGTTTCATTAGTATCCCGTAAGTATTTAACAAGTTATGATGATATTCAGTTCTTCACGAGCACGGCCTTAATGCACGCGGTGTTATTTGGCCACTGGATTGGATATATGAACTGAATGTTACGTCAATAATTAGTTGTTTAGATCAGTTGTATATCAGTAAAATTTCAGCTCAATACATTGGATAATTAATGAGATAATACTATTAAAGTCATTAGGAAGTGAATGACCGTGGTAAGCCGACCAAGTTTAGGTGGTTACGAAAAAGCGAAAACGCAGAACATTATGGTACCTTTTAAAATATGTAGGATAGTGTTATAAATTTAGTACAGACATGTACAAAAGTTTAAAAAAAACTACATGATTATTCAAGATTTTTTATTGAAAGGTAAAATAATCATTTCAATTGAACTTTTACTTCCTTACTTATAAAAACTTGTGTTGCTTAGCAACCGATTAAACATCACCCGTCCTTGTCATTTCTATTTCAAAATGCAGTTCAAAAATCATCTAAAAGGTTACAAAAGTAACTTTCTGGCAAGACTGAGTGCGTTATGCAAACAATGTATTACCCCTTCACCACACTCCTCCTGCGTCCTACCGAAAGGCATGCTCTAGCGGTGATTTTTGATAATTTTGTGGAACTGGAAGATAATGTTTTCTTTTATATTATTATTATATAGGTATTAAACAGTGTACGCGTCTGTACCAAAATTGTAAGGTGTATTATACTAAACATTTCAAAAGATAGTACAATGTTCTGCGTTTTCGCTTTTTCGTAACCACCTAAACTTGGTCGGCTTACCACGGTCATTCACTTCTTAATGACTTTAATAGTATTATCTCATTAATTATCCAATGTATTGAGCTGAAATTTTACTGATATACAACTGATCTAAACAACTAATTATTGACGTAACATTCAGTTCATATATCCAATCCAGTGGCCAAATAACACCGCGTGCATTAAGGCCGTGCTCGTGAAGAACTGAATATCATCATAACTTGTTAAATACTTACGGGATACTAATGAAACTTCACATACATTTGAAGGCAGTTACAAGCTTTAAAATTACGTTTAAAGTAAGTCTTTAGACTTCTTATTGAGAGTGCTGGGGCCAATTGAAGTGTTTTTCTATTTAATGAAAAAACCTTTAAAATATGCATTATTTTGGTTTTGTTATTGCACAACAAATTTTAACAAAGTCCTCGGAAGTCGTGTACAAAATATGATAAGAATCCGCTCAACCATTTCAAAGATCTAGCAAAACCAAAAACGTTACCGCAGCAAAATCTCGAATAACTTCGCAACCGAAGAAAGAACAAATACAAAATAAAGCACAACATTTACTTTATCTAGACAACTAATTTTATAGCTAATATTTATTTAAATATTCCCATTAGAAATAAAAAGGTCTGGCTGTGGTAACGTTACGCCAGCAGGAAATGTTTTTGTGAAATAATTAAAAAACTATAAGCGCAACAAATTTAAAAATGTGCGCAACAATTACAGAAGCCGCACAACTAATTATCTATAAGATTCAAATGACCATTGTCGACAACATCTGGCCTGGGTAACGGACACGACGGACAGACTGACACGCTTAATTTTAAAGCTCATGTTATATACTTTTTTCCTTTTTTGCTTGCTTGACGTTCAAAACTGCCTACTGCGGTCTAATTGAAATAAATGATTTTTAACTTTTTTGACTTTGACAAAGTAAGGTGCGCGAACGAGGGCGTTTACTTGAGATTTGATGAATTACATGGCTTATTACCTTACATTACTCAAATTAAGTGAAATGATAACATGTGTTAAAAAGCATCAAATAGACAGCCGCCGGATATGACGTAGACACCTTTGGTTTATTATAAAGAAACAATTGCAAGTATTAAGAAATGTAGTCAATCATAATTAACAATTTATTTGGTTTAGGGCTGATTTTTCAATGGTTACTTACATAAAAGTTATCTGAGGAATAAAATTGTTGCTGTCACTGTCTTCAACAAACATTCTGACGCGACAGCATCATAATTATGCCCCAGATAACTTTTGTCTAACCATTGAAAAATCAGCCCTAAGTATTACAAATGTATTAGTAGGCTAGTTGTTCAATTTAAGAGCTTATTTCCTTTGTGGTCATTGTATAAGGTACCCTGCCTGAATAAAGACTTATTGAACCATATAGATAGTGTTTATATCGGGAATGCTGTCATTAAGAATACTGATATTATCTGTACTATGTATACTGTTAAAAATAGTATTTTCTATATCTACTAATATTATAAAGAGGTAAAATTTGTAAGTTTGTATGTAGGGGGTAATCTTTGGAACTGCTGGTCTGATTGCCAAAATTCTTTTACTGATAGATAGCTACAATGTTCCTGGGTGCAATAGGCTATAAAACATCACGCTGAGCAGCGTGTGAAACCGCGCGAGAGTAGTTAGTAAATTATCAAATCAAATCAAAATCAAATCATGTTTATCTCGTTATTACACTATAAAAAAAATTGTACAGTTGGTGGCGTTCCCTTTTAAGCATGTTTTAATTTTAATCTTACCATCATCTTTTAATTATAAGGTTTGCAAATAACTTGTGGGCATAGCCAAAACCAATCTCTTACACCCTAAAAAACACATTGTATAACAAAATACAGCGTATCCACTCCATTGTAAATGATAACATATTTACCATAATTCTTATAAAAAACAATTTGAGTGCCTGCTACAAAACTCAGAGCAAGGAAACGTTGAGTGTATTTGCTCGTATTATTTGCACAGGGTTGTCTCAAATTATACATTAAACGTAATAATATGTACCTAATAAACATTTTTCGCAATTTCATGATGATCATCAATTATTATTAACTAGTTTTTGCCCGCAACTTTGTGTATGAATAGTGACTTCCTGCAGATTTTTGGTTTAAAAACTATCCTATGTCCTTTCTCACGTTCCAAATTACGTCTGTACAAATTTCACACATATAGGTTCAGTAGTTTAGGCGTGAATAATAGACAGAGAGATTTACTTTCGCATTTATAATGTTAGTTTGGTTTTTTTTTAGGAGTAGTGTGGCCAACGAGCCTACCGATGATCTGATGGTAATTAATCAGCTACCCATGGACACCCGAATGAGTCACAAGTACATTGTCGGTCTTTTGTGGATTGTTAGGGATATGAGGATTGGGGATTAGGGGAGTAACATCACTCACACGACAAAAAACAACGCTGTGGTTGTTTCCCGTCGCCGTTCTGAGACGCCATGGTATCACTAAGGTCTAATCGACCCATTCGTACCGCAGCATGACTACACCACGCTTAAAAGAATATTAAGAACGAAAAATTGTTTTCACCAACCCTATTTTTGAGAAGGGTCATTGACACCGATATCGCTGTCTTGTCTGACAAGGACTATATAGAAAAGATAAAGAACTGTCGCAACATCGCTCGATACTTAACGATTATATTTATCTTTCAAACTTACAACTACTTTGAGTAAGTAACCTTGAAACTACGGATTTAGTAGTTTCTTTGTATTATATATCATACTTCAATAACCTTTTTATGGAGAGTATATCATCAAATTTCCTTTGGCCCTGCCTGAGTGGCAGAGTCAGACCCTTTATGTGTATTTGACTGCACATTGGCTCAGTGGCGTGCCGTGGGTTCGTTGATATATTTCGTGCGACACGATTCCCGCACGAATCAAAACTTGTGAGATCCACAAATTATTGTTTCAGTTCTGAGTAGCTTTGTGTATGTAAAGTTGTATGTTTGTAAACGCATTTACTGCTTAGGAGAAAATCCTAAAGTGAGGCAACGTTTTTTTTTTAAGAAAAGGAAATCAAAATTGCATGAGACATACTCAATTTGCAGGTCCCGTTCTACTGACTAAAAACCCCCCTGTTCCTTCTCCTGCTCTATGCCGAGGTCGCGATGCCTCATTGCGCTTACACCGCAACCCCGGGTGACGTGAGACTAGCAGATCTTTTGTCAGTTGAGACAAAATAAGTCGTTACTTTTGATGAACTTATAAAGAGTTGTTCCGCGCGTGAAATGCAATAGTACTCAATACTCAATATTTATTGCATTCCACAGTGTGAACTTAGGTGGTAGGGTACATAACATCATAATTATTGTGTTTTTTGTATAACATTGGGCGATTGTATTGTTGGTGTGCTTATTTTTAAATAAATAAATAAATAACGATTTACATATATGTATTTGTTTTAGAGCATTGTGGGCCATGCCGGGCATAAGATTATTTTTTTTGTTTTAGTCAAACTGGTACATCACATCAACCACGCAGTCTTTTGTGGTATAAATTTACTCTGTGACGACTAAAACGTTACCAGTCATACAAATGGATTAGAACCCCTTTTTGTACATTCTTTGTTGGTATTAGTTCACAAGTATAAAGTATATTTGGCTTGGTTCCAGCAAGGACGAGAGCAAATCTTTATTTATCTTCCTTTGGCTGACTTTCAATCTTTTATCTGAATCGCAATGCATTGATACCTACTTTATTTGGTAAAATTCATCTAGATATTTCTTAGGCCGCGGTACATTGAGCTTTTGTGCATTGTGCTTGAGCACAACCTAGGCTGGGGGTCAGCTTCCATGTAGCTTTTTTTTGGTCAGGGGAAAATCATCCAATAATCTCCCCCGCCCATGGTAAGGCGAGGGAGAATATCAGACTCTTACTGACTAAAAACGCCCCGGTTCCTTCTCCTATTCTGGGCCGAGGCCGCGGTGACTCATTGCGTTTAACCCGCAACCCCGGTTGAAGATCAGCCCTATAGGGCCCCGTCTGTGGTGGTCTATGTGCTCCTTGAGGCGCGCGCGGAACTCTACGCGCCGTCCGCTCGGGTCTGGATCTGGTCGGGCGGCGAGCAATCCTTACTCGCCTTTCGACCTACAACCCTGGCTGCGATACGTGAAAGCTGGTGTACAATGTTAAGCAGATAAATGGAGCCAACGAAAATTTTTTGGGATAAGTTGGCAAACATGCAGATGTATCACCCGATAGGCAATACGCGCCAGTTATTGAGATCCTAGCAATACAAAAGCAGAAAAGTATTTTTGAAAGGATAATTTCCTTAATCTATTTTTATCATGTGATAATTATGTCGGCAAACTAGCAAACGATTTACCTAATGAAAAGAAGTCAGAGCCGATCATGGACACCTGCAACAAGGGAGGAGTTACGAGTGTGTTGTCGACCTTTTGGGGATTGGTTAAGGGGAAGGATTGGGTCTCCGGTAACCTCGCTCACACAGCGAAACACAATGCTGTAGTTATTTCATGCCGGTTTTCTTTGAGGCCACGGTATCACTCCGGGCGAGCCGAGTCATTCGTGCCGAAACATGGCTCTCCCACACTAACTTTATCTAAGCAACTTATTATTTAACTTGCCATCACGTTTTATTTACCCAAAAAGAATATGTTTATCAAATGGACTGCTAAAGGTCATTTCCAGTACAAGAAACCTCACAAAGTTCAGGTATTATCGCGAACAAAGAAAACTGAAATGTAACTTCCACAAGTTATTTCCAAACTTTTTACATTTCCCTAAAGAAAGGGCGAATTTTTGTTTTAAAATAAGTGGTTTATGCATAAAGTTTTTATTGTAAGGTAGCATTCTTTTTTCTAGATTTTCAAATCAAATTACAGGGTGTAAAAAGACACTTAACGAAGCCGTTAACTACGCATACTGCAGTTCTAACTAGGTAGCTTTACGCTAAAATTATCACTGGGAAACGACTTTTATTTTTAGGTATCAAAAAAAATGATAATTTTATTGCGCGCAATGTAAAGCAAACGGGCTTCGTGTCATTGTGTGCGTAGGTTCACAGCTTAGCATTAAAACGCTGTGTTAAGTACGTAGGTCGACGTTTTACTTCGCAACACCAAAACAATTCTGTAAAATAAAAATCCTACTGAGATGCACGATGTTTTTGTGCGGGTCTGCATTTATTTATTACGTACATTACTGTTCGTAACTTCAAATGCGTAATTTATTTAGAAAATTCAGGTAATGTTTGTTTGGAAAAAAGTTTTGTAACAATACTTAGAATTCGATTGCGCAAAAAATAAAAAAATAAAAATGCAACTTTGACCTTCAATATCTCGAGAACCCGTGGAGTCCCAGCTATGGTCTTAAAGAAAAAAATGATCCAATTAATGGGTAGAATACGTGGCTTTCGGCTTCGTTAAGTGTCTTTTTACACCCTGTATATGACGAAGGGCTGATTTTTCAATGGTTTAATAAAAGTTACCTGAGAAATAATTATGCTGCTGTCGCTTCAGAATGTTTGTATAAGACAGTGACAGCAACAATTTAATTCCTCAGATAGCATTTAGGTATCTGGCTATTGAAAAATCAGCCCTTAGATTTCAAATAAAATTATATGACTAAGGAAATTTAAACAAGGTCTATTTTGCCTCTCAATGCTCAGAAAGGGTAAAAGGCGCACGCACTGGTACTTACGTGATACATTTTCTTATTTTTGGTGGTCGTTATAGACAAATTCTGCCCACCAGAGACTAAAGAGCAGTAACAGCCCTTTTGTGATTTTTCGTTTTATTAGTGATTCTGAAGCGGGTTTCTTAAGCTTTCTATTGAATTAACTTACTTATTTCTAAGACTATTAGAATGGTTTTTATTTAACAGTTTTCACTTACTGCAAACGAAAAAAATTAACAATTTGGCGTGATTTCCCAACTAAAATACAGTATAAATTATACTGCAGATTAAATTTTAAGGTTTCATAACTAAAATGCAGTAAGCAATATAATTTTACAGTTCTTTAGATAGTTTTATATTTCTGGAAAAAAATTAAAAAAAAATTAATACGCAGTAAAATTTACCGCCATACAAGCTATTTTTACTGCAAATTAAGAAAATACAATTTATTGTCACGAACTCCCAACTAAAATGCAGTAAAATCAAAGCTTGTCGCATTTTAGTTGTGAATACTTAACATTCTTTTATCATTATAAACTGACTAACACGCAGTAAAGTACAGCATTACTGCAGATTAGTTTGGATAGCATAATGACACAGATATGATTATTCCTAGCTAAAGTGCAGTTAATAGATACATTATGTTATATATGTTAATATTAAGAGAAAACTGTCAAAGGAGGTTGTGCATTCTGCGCAGGGTCCTTTATTAATTAGATGTTTTTTTTTTTTTGATATGTTAATTTTACATAAGTGAGTTGAATTATTGTGATTAAATAATAAGAAATAAACGGTCTTTAAAATGTGAACTAGCTATTTTTCTTACTGCACTAGTAAATTGAACACTTTTTTCTTAAAAACTAACTAAAATGCAGTATTTTTTTGACCTTACTGCATGTTAGTTGGGTTTCTTGATAAAATAACTGATCCAAACGCAGTAATAGGGCTTTTTGCTGCATTTTACTAAGTTTAAAATGGTATTTTTTACAAAAAAGGCTATGCAGTAATAGGCACCAAAAAGAATAAATGGCCATAATAAATTCAGTTATTAAGATATATTTTTTTTATTGCTTTAACGTGTGAACCTATGCCTTTACAACCTTTCTGCATTCAATTTTTTTTGCTTATACATTCTGTTGATTTTTTAAAATCAATTCTTAACTTTAAATGCGTTTTACTCGAAATCGTGATTTTGCTGTTACTGCACTTTAGTGTATGGAGGGCAGAATTGTAACAGGATTTCTTTACACTACAAAATATGAGAAGCTAGATAAACCTTATAGAATAATTAAATAGATTAGAAGGCCTAGATGTCTTTCTTTTAGATAAATACCCCAAAATCAAAGAAGAACGCTTTTTCATTATGTACGTCCGACACGAAACATTGTAAACACAGGTGTAGTAAAATAAGACCGAATTCGGATATTCTTTGAAATAAATCAGATGTCAAATTCTGAGAAAAAGTTCTACGATTATGACGGACCATATTTGCACGTTCAGATAGAATTCGGATCGGACATAGTACGAAAGCGCTGTGAAACTTAATAATCCCTTATCCGACATATTTTTTTTTACGAGGAAAATCATCAAATGACGTCTCTCGACGAGCGTGAGGCGAGACCGAATGCCAAGGATGCGACGAATGCTTTGGCGATACCCGCCCCTCCGACACATGGGTAAGTGGAGGAACAACGGGTTGGTTTTTAGTCAGTAAGAGTCTGACAGTACCCTTCGCCCTTCCCTGAGGGCGATGGGTCTCCATGAGGATTTTCCAACACGACACCATAAAAAAACCGAATGCCAAACCCTTACTAATTAAAAACCACCCTATTCTTCTTCCTGTTCCTGGCCGAGGCCATAGGCCGAGGTAACCAGCTGCAACCCCAGCTAAACATCAGCCCTATTCGACCACATTTGTGGTGATTAAGACGTCAGGCACGGAGGTGGAGTTCTGATTTACTTTATACTAAGTCTAGAGCACTACTGCTCTCAATGTGTTTATGTAGCTGCCCTAGGACATAATCTATACTAATATTATGAAGAGGTAAAATTTGTAAGTTTGTATGTAGGGGGTAATCTTTGGAACCGCTGGTCGAATTTCCAAAATTCTTTCACTGATAGATAGCTACGCACCACACATCATACATCACGCTACGATTAAATGGAGCCGAGCAGCGAGTGAAGCCGCGCGACAGTAGATAGTAATATGTATAATCAGCAGTCGAACAATGCTAGATTTTTTTTTATAAAATAGTTCGGCAAACTAGCAGACGGATTACCTGATGGTAAGCAATCAGCGCCGCCCATGGACACCCGCAACGGAGGAGTTACGAGTGCGTTGCCGACATTTCAGGGATTAGAGATTTGGAGATTTAGGGATTGAGGCGGGATTGGGGGCGGGGAAGGATTGGGCCTCCGCTAACCTCACTCACACGGCGAATCAAACGCTGAGGTTGTTTCACGCTGGTCTTCTTTGAGGCCGTTGTATAACTCCGGTCGAGCCGACCCATTCGTGCCGAAGCATGGCTCTCCCACACTTAATAGATAAACCAATAGCATCACAAGAAAAAAAGTTTGTTTCTATTTTATGTGATATCAAAAACAAAGGAGTTAAGAGTACGTTACCGAGCTTAGGGCGACGGTTTATGAGATTTGGGGAGTGGGGAGGGGAAGGCTGGTGCCTCCAGTAACCCCATTCACACGGCGAAACACAACGCTGTATCACTCCGGTCGAGTAGACCCATTCGTGGCGAAGCATAACTCTCCCTTAAGTATTTTAGAAACCAATTTAATGAAGATATTATTATTTTTTTCCTTTTATTTTCTGTTTACCTTCGCTTTCCATATTAGTGTATTCATATTTTTATTTAGTTGCTGCGCACAATTAAATGGGTTTTTCTTTCTTTCTTTCAGATAAATTATGTGTATTATTACATAGAAAATCAAAATACAGTACAGCAGTATATTCAAACTTGACAATACACTTTATTCAATACATTGGCACCGCAACCGTCGACGAGGACGCGTTGAGTGACCGAAGTATGTAGACAATAGTTTTATTGATCTCGCTAAACACGGTACATGAGTTAGAAGCTAATGTAGACTTGAGTTCTTGCATATTATAATAAGTAGAATAACTTTATTTAGGAGAATTTCTTAGTATATTCATCCTACTAATATGTGTGTTAAAATTGCGTGTGAAAATAGCTGGACCGATTTAGTTTAAATCTATTATGTAGATAGGTTATAATCTATTATTATATTATATTACATTACCTATGTGTTAATCGAGGGCTACTTCACGGGCGGAAGCTAGACTATACTTGTTTTGGTAATAAGGTTCACTTTCAGTTTACGTAGCTTGGATAAATGCAAAGAGGTTTTGATTGAACGGATTTATTTTCACACTAGTTGTTATTTTAATATTACAATGATTTAAAAGGATGGCTTCTTACTCATGCTACAATTGGTACCTACACACACATGCATATGTATCGAACAATACTAATATTACAAAGGGGTAAAATTTGTAAGTTTGTATGTAGGGGTTATCTTTGAAACCGGTCGTCGGATTGTCAAAATTCTTTCATTGATAGATAGCTACAATGTTCCTGAATGCTATAGGCTATAAAACATCACGCTACAGCGACAAGCAGCGGGTAAAACCGCGCAATAGTAGCTAGTATTTAATATACATATTCACATGGTCACTCACTGGACACCTGAAGGAGGTCGACGCCGTCGAGGTTGACCACGGCGAAGGTGGTGTGACGATCTGATCATGTTCGCGGGGAAAACTTGGCCGGAGATCGCTCTAGACAGAGAAGTTTAGTAGGAAAAAAGGGAGGCAGTGGGACAAACAATAATCTATAAAAAAAAATTCAAAGATTTGATTTAAAGAATAAGTTTTTTGCACTTTTTAATCCAGGTACTATTATATAATTAAGTCACGTAATATATTATTTAAGAAAGCAAATAGTTTAAGAGTGAGAGGTTGCTACGTCATCACTTAGTTTGTAATGTACTAAATCGTGAGGTCACACGACAATTCAAAGCAGTATATCACAGTGTCAGTTTATGTTTTTGTAGGCAAAAAAGAAATATGCATAATTTAGGTCGTGGTGGCCCGGATGATACATAAGAAGGAGAAGAAGGTTTGGAATATTACTTGTTTAAAGTTGCTAGAAAACATCATGTCTGAAGAAACCTGGGCTAATAATTTTTAAAATCACAAACAGCCATGAGCGAGCGTTGTGATTAATGCTTAAACCTACAGGACAGAACTTTGGACAGCATGACTGACGTGGTGGCGGGGCAACGTGTCTCAAGGTTGAATCCCGGACGGTACAACAATTTGTAGATCGAATCCCCGACACGTAGCACCCTTGCGTAGCAGATTCCAGTTCCCGCTACAAACGTGCAGTCAAACAAATTATAAGTCCAGGTTTCCTCTTGATGTCTCCTTTCCTGTGCTTGGTTTCCAAAATAGAAAGTACATATAACTTGTCATAAGTTAAGTTACCTCCACCTCATGCTTGAGAAGCTCTAGGAGACGGCAGAATCTCCGATCCAAATGACATGCGGCGACACATGGCCTAGTAACTAAAATAAATACTAAATCGACTCAAACCTTCTCCGTGTGAGAAGAACCCTTTGCTGAGCAGTGGCCACCTCAAACTAAATACTAAATCGACTCAAACTCTTCTCCGTGTGAGAAGAGACCTTTGCTCAGCTACTAAAGACTGGAAATGACGATGTTTACAAGTTTACGAGTTTTAAATATAGATTTATTTACAAGTACAAGACACATTGTACAAGACAGACCACAGACATTAAAAACGTTATTATCATCCCATATGTATACATATGTATAATTTAAGACTGAACTGAAAACCTGATATGGAGGTCGCTACCAATGGGTCTATGTTCAGCAAAGTGAAGTCAGAATCAGAATAGACAGGTCACCTTGTGGTAGCCAATCAGTGCAGCCTATTGACAGCCACAAAAACAGTGGAGTGAACACTACTGAGTGAAGTGGCTTTTGGATGGAGAAGTGATTGGGCCTTAGTGATCCTCATTCAATGTTTTCTGAGAGGCCGTGGTATCACTCCAGCCAAGCCGAAATCATCCCTAATCTTCTAAATACCAATGAAAACACACCATGTTGAGAAAACCACCCATCCACAAATAAACCTCAACAAGTGCAGCTTAACCTTATACACAGTCCTTTACCTAGTAACACACTCACACTAATCATATAACACCTGATCCATTTCATTAGAAACAGTTTCCGCAATCAATTAGCAAGGCCGCAATGCACCCATTAATTGATTGGTCGAGTCGCCCGCTACGGTAGCACAACCCGCCACTACCTGTGCATACGTAGACTGCACATGAATAAATATCGTGACGAGTTTATCATGACGTAGTCGGGTATTAGAGGGGGTGTTTTATAACTGTAGGGATATTATGTTCAGTTCATTCTTGGTCAAGCAAATATATAGAGCTTTGTGGTTTGATTGACAGGGTAGATAAAGGACGTAATTACGCAACTTTTTGATAAAACTTGACGGTTGAGGTTAGCGGTTAGACAACCGGCTGTCGTGCAGTGTGTCATGAGATCAATTTTCTTACGATCTACACATGTAGGTGAGTCTATTTTGTCAGGGGTAATTGATCAAGTGTCTTCTGGTGGGGAGGGGGGAGTGTCAGATTCTTACTGACTAAAAACCCCCCGTTCCTTTTCCTGCTCCAGGCCGAGGTCGCGGTGCCACATGACTCATACCTCGCAACCCCGGCTGAAGTGGGTCCAGCTCTTGAAATGTATTCTAGTAAATTCCAGAGAGATTTTAAAATCGACCTCAATTTAGAAGTCTTTCCTCACCAAACCTTTGATCATTCCTTGACAAACAAGATAGTAATCAAGAAAATTTTATAACAAACCTAACATTCCCCATATTTATTTTATGCAATAAAAACAGCCATAATACAACGTTAAAACAGGAAAGATATAACTCCAGTGCAAGCAGACGTCCGCCTTGACCCGTCGGCGTCGATGTAAATACGCAGAAATATCCATAGTCCGAGAGCTCGGGGCAGAAAGACGGTAACTATAGGTATATTGTGAAGAAGTGTTAATAGTTATTTGTATTGTATTGCCAGTTATCTGTTTTTTTTTCTTTAGTGGTGTATTTTTTAAAAGTCTCTTCCCAACCGGTTTCTCAAAGGCTTGCCAACGCTAAAATTAACTAATCTCCTGTTAAATCTCTTGTCAAGTCATCTGATTGGTTGTTGATAATTCAGTCAACCAATCAGATGACTCGAAAAGAGATTAAATTGATTTTAACATTGATTGGCCTTTCGGAAACCGGGTGTTACCGACTAAAAACTAGCTTAATCCAATTGACGCTTCTAGTCGGATCGCGGTATGTTATTTTGTTTAGCCCACAATCCCCGGCACGCCAAAGTGCTAAGTTTATCTACCGTCTTATTTTATATAAGATGGCCTTTGATTTTCTTGTAGGTCTTTAGGTGAAACTTTTAGATAAACAACACACTTGTGCTAGTTATATGGTGTAAAGCGGCAAATGAGAATAATACAGCATGGCATATCAGATGGCAGGTAATCAGCACCGCCAATGGACACTCGCAACACTAGAGGAGTTAAAAATGCGTTGCAGGCCTTTTTAGGATTGTCACTGCCACTTCAAAAAAGGCGCAATCACCAGTCAGTCACAATGTACAAACAACTAGAACTCAAGAAATATCACGTATTCGAATGTCAAATAACTAACTAAAATACATAACTACAAGAAACTCAACAACGCCCGGGCCAATTCAGCCAATTCTTTTTCGTGTTTATGCCAGAAGGTTCTTATCAAAGAAATCGTTAGAAAGGGGAAAATGAGGAAAATGTAAAACAAGGGCGGACCGCTAGTTCAAAATAGTATGAACAACGTCTGACTATCGCGGGATCCTAGACTAATACGTCGAATGCACGAACCATGACTGTCCTAGATACTGTAACTGCCGTAAGACTTGAGCTAGTGATTGAATATTGTTGAATAGTAACTATCGTGAGACATAATTAATTTATTAAAAATATAATAATGACTTACTAACGTGAATCGACTGAGAAAATCTCCACCAGCTTCGAGGAACAACGCGACTAATTCATGAGAAGAGTGCGCGTCGCCATGACATCACGCAGCCAACCAGTAGAGCTATTTTCTTTCTCAGTTTATTACACATAAGGTTTTTTATGGTATAGGTCGGCAAACGAGCTAACGGATTGCCTGATGGTAAGCAATGACGGCCTGACGGCGCCGCCCATTGACTGTCGCAACAACAAAGGAGTAACGAGTGCGTTGCCAGCCTTTGGGGATAAGGGTTTCGTCTAGAGAGTCAGAGATTGGGCTTCCCATAACCTCGCTCACACATGGAAACACAACGCTGTGGTTGTTGTGAGTAAGTCGTTATTATTATTATTATTTTTTTAATAAACTAATGATTGAATATTAAATCCTTTATAATTGTAAAGAAAATGAACGTGGTGAGCCGTCAACTGCACAAACTACGCGGCGGCTTGGCAACCGCCTGTTGAGCAATCAGGGTTAGGTTTCTAGGTCTCTGCAGTAAACAACTCTTTGTTGTGTTATCCACAAATTGTTTTTGCCGGTTTATGTAGCTGTTTGTAAACGCACTTAGAAAAATGGAAAATATCCATGTGTGTGGCAGTGACTGTGTTTTGTTTAGTCTGATAGGACGGCAAAGAAGCTTGAGGATTACCTGATGGTAAGCAAAACGAGATAATTACAAGAGCGTTACCAACCTTTAGGGGAATTAGAGTCTTACAGATTCGGGAATTAGGGGAGGGGAAGGTTTGGGCCTCGGGTAACCTCACTCTCATTAGTTTTTTTTCAAGGAAGGCTGTTCTATACTTGTGTGTTCATCGCTTACATCATACCTAACAATACTAATCTTCAAACGGGCATCACAAAATATCGATGACGTAACCACAAAACCTAATTCAAAGTCAGTCTATTTCAAATATACCACTACAGGCACTTCGACTGCACGGTTGGCGCGGTGGCTAGGCAACTGGCTGCCGCGCAACGTGTCGCGGGTTCGATTCCCGCACGGAACAACTCTTTGTGTGATCCACAGATTGTTGTTCCGGGTCTGGGTGTGATGTGCATGTGAAATCGTATGTTTGTAACACCCACGACACAGGAGAAAATCCTAGTGTGGGGCAAATTTTTTTAAAAAAAAAAAAGGAATAAGAAAAAAAAAGACACTTTCGAAGTCAAACAAAAAATAAATATATCAAGTTCAACTTTGTGTGTGTCACTCTGACGGTCTATCCTCTAGTGAAGCTATTGCTAGCTACTCTTCTCAAAGTGTAGATTCCTATGGAGAAGAACGAGCAAGAAACTCCATGGTTACTCTTCAATCAGTTACTCAATTCATAATGTCGTGGTGGCCCGGAGGTTAATGCGCCCGCTTCTCTTGCATGAGGGTGCAGGTTCGAAACCTGGCAAGTACCAATGTGACTTTTTCCGATTTATATGTACTTTCTATGATTATTTAGACACCACTGACATAAAGTGAAGGTAAACGTCTTGAGGAAACTTGGACTTATAATTTCTAAATATAAGTTTGAAATCGCCAATCCACATTGAGCAAGCGTGGTGATTAATGCTCAAACCTTCTTCGTATGAGAAGAGATCTTTGCTCAGCAGTGGGCACTATAGGCTGGTGATGATGATGACTCAATTTATTTCTTTATTACCTACATCATTCAATAGTTGACCCCTCTTCAAGACCCCTTTTAGGAACTCGTCGTTACCGTGTTAAATGTTAGTAGGTATATATCGACTGTTGACTGACCTGCATCTCCAGAACTCTGAGCTTCAAGAATGGCCGTCGTACTTGGCACAACTAGAACAATGAGATATTTACTTATTTTGAATAAGTCTTTTTAGTCAGAGAAGAGAGATTATTGGTAGCATCAAATCAATCTTACTACCCTTTTTTATGAGGGGTAAATTATCAAATGACATCTGCCGCCCAGGGTGAGGCGGGAGGGGTGTCAGACTCTTACTGATTAATAACCTTCCGTTTCTTCTACTGCCTTTATTGAGCTTGCTCCGCCCTGGCTGAACATCAGTCGTATAGGGCCCCGTGTGTGGTGGTCTATTCGTTCTTTGAGGCGTACACGGCGGCTGGGGCGTGAAAAGGATAGTCCCCTTACGCGCTCCGCCTCCTCCTTTGCGAACATCACTGCTTCGCAGTAAGAGGAGACGGCTTCCCAGTTCCTGTCGCTCCACACTGTGACCTCGACTATGGCCGGAAACGAGAAGTCGCCGCCGCTGATCGATTCCCTCAGGACACTCGAGGCTCAGCCCAAGCAGGGCAAACCTCCACCGTATGCGTGCTTCACCGTAATCTAACCGCCCTGAAGCGTGACTGAAAGCCCAACCAGATTCAACTCGCGTCTAAACGCCATTTATGGGGACTTTGGCCTTGAACTGGCGGGTGTTGTAAGAGAGCCTACTAAGGGCCTACACAATGGACAGAGCTCGGACAGCAGCGCTCTCTGCTAAACCTGGACCAATGTTACGAACAAAGCGCGAAAATAGTGGCATATGCTGCTGCCACTTCTGGACAATACGCGGGAATTTACAGGCTTAATCAGTCGCTTCTGATACAATATTCATGTGGGGACTAAGGTTACTAGTAGAGGCTGTGGCTCCGTTTCGGAGCAGGAGAAGAAACGGGGAGGTTTTTAGTCAGTAAGAGTCTGACACTCCATCTCATCACCACTCAAGAAAAGAGAAGAAATTTGATGTTTTCCCTCAAAAAAGTAAAATATTACTGAGGTCAGCTTGTGGTTAGGGCAGATCATCGTACTGAGTATACGGATAACTCTTTACATCTTGGAAATCTCAAACGGCCGAATCACAAAACCAGGTTTTCTTTAGCTGTCGCTTTAGCTGTCGTAGTCTAGGTCTAAACCATTAAGCCAGTTATAGTATTTCGAATATTTTTATAAGTTTGCACGTATTTATATCAATAATTTTTATTGCAGCGTGATATTTTATAGCCTATAGGACTCGGGAACATTGTAGCTATCAATAAGTGAAAGAATTTTGAGAATCCGACCAGTGGTTCCAAAGATTACCCCCTACATACAAACTTACAAATTTTACCTCTTTATAAATATTATAAAGAGGTATAGGTAGTATAGATAGACCCGGACCAATCGTAATAGTGGCGCAAAAAGTATATGCAGAAAATCCTTTATAAAACCACAAAAATATCACCATCAATGACTAACTAAATAATGAAGAATTAATTCAGACAAATATCTTCCATATTCTGGTCTGATATAGTCATCTCATAAACCCTATTACATCACGAATAAGGATGCAAATAGGATAGCATTTGCATAGTTTGAGCCCTGTTCCCATTTCTACACTTAATGAGGCTTAGATGTCGTCATTTATGGGCAATACCAGTCCCTCTAACTGGCGCCTAGGATTCTCATTAACTCAGCAATCTCTATACTAGTTGCCTTTACTACTTAGGCGAAGAGTAGTGGGAAATAAAGGCGAATTCAGCTTTCGTTATGTTTACTTTGCTATTGCAATGCAGGATATTGTATTTCCGTGACATAACTTCCGTGTTTCGCCGTGTGAGTGAGGAGGCCCAATCCTTCTCCTCCTCCAATCCCTTCTCATTCCCAAAATCACCAAATCCCTAATTCATAAAAGGTTGGCAACGCACTCATAACTCCTCCGTCGTTGTTAGTGTCCATGGGCGAAGCTGATTGCACTTCACATATTTGGGCACGAATGGGTCGGCTCAACCGGAGTGTCACACCACGGCCTCGCGGAAAACCGGCGTGAAACCACCACAGCGTTGAGTTTCGCCGTGTGAGTGAGGTTACCGGAGGCCCAATCCTTCCCCTCCCCAATCCCTAAATGGCAAAAACCCTAATCTCTAAAAGGTCGGCGACGCACTCGTAACTCCTCCGTTGCGGGTGTCCATGGGCGGCGCTGACTGTCTACTCGTTTGCCGACCAATTACTCAAAAAAATAATTTCTTCGTCCAAAAAAGTTGTTTTTTGCTTAGAAACATTTCTCGTATAATGCATACAAGATAAGTAGGTATATACATAAAGTTTCTTGTCGATAAACAATTGCGTTTTATGAGTACAACGAGGCATTCATTTACGATATCAAGTACCCTGCCCTAAGCGGACGTTGAGCGTTTTATTGATCAGCTGCAAATAGCATAAACAGCATAACATATACATACGTGTACGAATGTGAAGGATTGTCTATAAGTGCTTACTGCTGAGCAGAGGCCTCTTCTAACACGGAGAAAGATTCGGCATTCATCACCGCGCTTGCTCAAGGCGGATTGGCGATTAGAAATTATTTAAAGTCTAGGTTTTCTCACAATGTTTTTTTAACCTAAAGTCAGCAGTATATAAATAATCATAGAATGTACACGCTAGGTTTCGAACTCGCACCCTCATGCGTGAGAAGACTTCACCTCTGGGCTACCGTCCTCCGTAGTGATTAATACTCAAACCTTCTCTGTGAGAGAAGAGGCCTTTGCTCAGCAGTGGGCACTTATAGGCTAATGATGTGATGATATCCATACACTCTTATAAACTTTAACATAATTATAATATGAGTAGGATATTAGTAAAATACACTCAAGCAAAAACAGCTCATAGAAAGTAGGAGAAAACCATTCACACACATTCCCAAGAGACGGAGAGACACTTTGGCATGAATGGGCCGGCTTAACCGGTGCGATATTATAGTCTCACAGAAAACTGGCGTATATAACTCTTGCCTTGTTTCACCTTGTGATTAAGGTTACTTTAATAATTGTTCATTTGAGGGTAGATCATCAAAAATCTTCGTTCCCGCCCTGGCCGAGGTGAAGAGCAATGAAATTATAAGGTGTAGATAGGTTACCAGCGCTCAACAAGTGATACATTAAAATGTGGCTAGCTAGCCACACTTTTTCATATTTGTCTCTTTTTCACTCGCGATTATTGAATCATGCCATCCCACTTTAACGTGTATCATACGATTTAATAATGTGTGCATACGTGTGCCGTTTTTGAAAATCGAATGTTGTTTATGTAACCTATCTATACCATTTTACTTATAATATCATTGGTGCAGAGTATCACTCTTGCTAAGTACTAATTTTCTGTTTGACGGGACGGGAGAAATGAGGAGGATTTTTGGAGTTTCGGTATGTTCTAGGAGGTGGATTTCTTGTTCTTCCATTCCATTTGATACAGCCTGGCTTGGTGCAGGAATTGTACAGGAGTGATATTTTACTTTAAACGGTCTCGTTGCATATTATATTTTACTTTGTGAAGGGATTTATCGCGCACGTACCCTTTTTATTTGTTTTTTTTTTTGCTTGACGTTTCGGCATGGTTACACCTGTCATGGTCACAAGCAAACTGATACAGACTAAAAAAGGTACGTGCGCGATAAATCCCTTCATACAGTAAAGTGGTATTAAGAAACGCGAAACTTTAAAGTACAATTATCACTCTTACTGACAAAACCACGGCGTTCCAATTCCTGCACCAAGCCAGGCCGCAGTAAATAGATTCGCTCTCGAACAAGAAATTTACATTTTTTATTAGTTATTTGAGTGCGTTTGGCCTCTATCCAGCCTGATGGAAAGCAATGATGGGGGCCTAAGGTGGAACACGCACACTCAAAAAACGCCTATTGACTCTTGCCTTGAAAATTCCTAAATCGAAGGTCTCCGGCAACAGCGACGCTGTCGCTTTAAGTGTGGGAGAGCCATGCTTCGACACGAATGGGTCGGCTCGACCGGAGTGATACCACGGACTCACAGAAAACCGTCGTGAAATATCCAAAGAGTTGTGTTTCGCCGTGTGAGTGAGTTTACCGGAGACCCAATCCTTTCCCTACCCCAATCCGTTCCCTTTCCCAAAATCTCCAAATCCCTAATCTCCAAAACGCACACGTAACTCCTCCGTCGTTGCCATGAGCGACGCGGTGAGAGAAATCCATAATGAACCAGAAGGCGAATCGAGTGGTACGGTGGGAAGGAATGTCGAGTCGACATATGGTATGTATGTATCACCTCCTAAAACATACTAAAACTGCAAAACTCCTACTCATTTGTCCAAACTATAAACTATAATCTCAACTAATCTCAATGATATGTAGATTTCGTCACAAATTGTACGGGTTCCCCCTCCCCTCCAGGGTCGCGTCAAAGATTATGGATTACGTTTAACCCACAAGGCGATATCTGATACGCGGTTTGAGGTTACCGACGTTCGATGTCTGAGTTGTGTGTTAGGTGAACAGAATATTACGTATATGATTTTAGTACATATAGGCCTTTTGTTAGCTAAAAGGCTTGATGAGGTGAGATTTAAAGAAAGTATACGTTAAATTTATTAAAATGTAGCTCATTTGGCGAACTTGGTATCACCTGAAATTATAACTAAAATATTTTTTTTACTTAGTCTTCTGACTTTTTTAACCTTCCCGGTATATCTACGAACAATCCATGTCGATCCAGCCTTTCTCGAATTTTAGCTGGTCTAACAAAATGTTTATATATATAAGAAATAATGTTTTTATATAAGAAGATTATACAACCACTTTAAAATGTATAGAAAACTTAGCTACTGCGTTTGTTGTTGCGTTTTTCAAATTAAAACATACAAAAGCTAAATTTGAAAACAGCTAATCTAGTCGGTATCAATTTATCTATCTTGTCCACTATTTGGTAAAAAAAATACCTTTAAAATTAACTACCTTTATAGACATAAAAAGGATACGTCGATAGATCGCTATCTTGAATTAAACGATAAGGAAAGTCATCAACGAATTAAACACACAACCTGTGGAAATTGCCATAAACCCTTCCCAAAATGAAATATTCGTCCTGTCACGTACATATGGAACTGGTGCCCATTTCAACGCTGACTTGGGACATGCAACTACACCATTAAGTCTATCAAGCCACGATCTTGGGTCACCGTAAGCGCGGGTTACAGACGGCAAGCATGGGTAGCTCGCTGCTCCACCAGAACCGAACACGGTACGGCGCGTAGCGTTTTGCGAGCGCCTCAAAAACCCAAAAGACCATCACAGATGGGGCCCAAACGGCCGAAGTTCAGCAGGGGTTATGGGGCAAGCGCAATAAGGTACTGCCGCTTCGGCCTGAAGCAGAAAGAACAGTGTGAGGCGAGAAGAAGTCTGACACTCCTTGCCTCACAGAGAGAGAGAGAGCAGTGACTCCTTAAAAAATCTATTCCAAAGTAAATTATATTACTGTTAGTGCGAAGGTCATATAGATTAAAATCATGTAGAAAACGAAGGTATACTTCCAACCTTGTATTAGCTGCAAGAAGTTTTATGAAAGATGAAAGAAATCAGACCGATTGGAGATTCTTGTTGGCATTTCAACAAACAAACAATAAACATTGGAGTGAAGTTTTGAATTGTAAATATACAATATCGATTTGCGCGGGAAAGGTCAAGGATATTTTCAGTCTGTGGCTGCCACAGATATCATAACGTCATGGCAAACACGCATTACATTGCGTGGTAATAAGATATTATATGTGTCGGTTGGTTTGAGCGCTTTATCCCTACGTTAGGCAAAAGTTTTGTAACACCCCCCTCAGTTATATCATCAACCTATAAATGCCCACCAACCACATGGCCATCGGAACGACTCCCGCGCGGAACAATTGTTTGTGTAATCTGGAAAATGTTATTCCGGGTCTGGGTGTAATGTGCATGTGAAATTGTAAGTTGGTTAACACACCCACGATATAGGAGAAAATCTTAGTGAAGCCATCTGCTTTTTCTGCGAACCAGTCATACTTGCCAAGGATGGCAGATAGTAGAGTGCGTAAGGAAATGATCCTTCTCAAGCTCTAGGCGCTGCAGGAGACATTCCGGGCGTCAGGGATGGCACCACGATCTGTAGCCATCTTTATTTGGCCAGGTTTGCGAACGGCGAGTAAGTGTTGCCGCCCAACCGGAGCCAGACCCGAGCGTACGGCGCGCGTTTACGCGTTCTTATAAGTGCCATCAGAACACTACAAATAACCGGTACCTTTGGGTATGCAGACGACAGCACTGTTGCTGAGAGTTACACGTCCGGCGCACGAGCTAGTGGGTCACAGATCCAGACTCTTCGAGAGGCTATGGTTGGGCGCTTGAACTTGTCCTTGGAGGCTGTCTCTAAATGGGGCGATGCCAACATGGTCAGGTTCAATGCAGCTAAAACTCAGGCGTGTCTATTTTCCAGTAAAAGGAGTCAATTTAGCCCTGCTCCAACTTTCCGGGGTGTATCCGTGCCGATAACTGACCATCTTGATCTTCTTGGTATAACGCTGACATCTACTCTCAATTTTGGGCCATACATCGAAGCAAAAGCTCAACTGGCTGCAAAAAAGTTGGGAGTCCTTGCAAGGGTTAGACAATACTTCACTTCACTTCGTGTAATAGCGGTCAAGCGCGAACCTATAATCAATAAAAAAAATGGGGCTCCTCTAACTAGAAGATTCGGGAACAATCACAATGATGTACCATGGTCAGACTCGAAGCATCGGGAGTTTAACAAGGTTAACTTTGTCTCCTCAAAAGATAGCCGCTTAGCGAGGCTTTTTTTGTGTTCATCAAATGACTTCTCCCGCCCAGGGCCGGGTGGGAGGAAGCGTCAGACTCTTACTGACTAAAAACCCCCCTGTTCCTTCTCCTGCTCTGGGCCGAGGTCGCGGTGCCTCATTGCGCTTACCCCGCAACCCCGGCTGAGCATCAGCCCTATAGGGCCCCGTCTGTAGTGGTCTATTGGCTCTTTGAGGCGCGCGCGGAACGCTACGCACCGTACGCTCGGGCCTGGTTCTGGTCGGGCGGCGAGCTGCCCTTACTCGCCGACCGCAGACCCGCGCTTACGGTGGCCGGTGATCATCTGTCGAGCCGCTTAGCGAGGCTAGATCATCAAAATGGTATTTTAGGAACACAGTTGTATTTAGTTTGGACCCCGAAACGAGGGCTACTAACTTTTTTGCCCAGAAGATGGCGCTAACGTAACATTAGGTCTGTTTGTGTAGTGGCTATCACAATAAACTTTTTGACAGCTACAGTGGTTAGACAAAAAGATTTTTTTTTATCGGTCGGCTAACGAGCTGACTTATTACATGATAGTAAGCAATAAGCGCCGCCTATGGATACTCGTAATACCAAAGGAGTTACTGCTCTTGTGGGTTATTAGGGATTTGGGTATTTAGGGATTGAGGAAGGGAAGAAGGAATGGGTATTCGGTAACCTCACTCACGCGGCGAAACACAACATCAGTTTTGCTCCACGCCAGTTTGCTGTGAGGCCGTGGTATAACTCCGGTCGAGACGGCCCATTCCTGCCTTAGTATTCGCTCTTCCACATGTGAGACAAACAGATTTCACGCTATATCAATAATAACGCCATCTATTGAGCCAAAAAAACAGTAGCCCTCATTGTGTCGAACGAAGCACCATAATAATGCAGATAATTTGCTAATTTAGCTCAATCATTCTCCATATTAAACAAAACCCTGTTTACGTTCTGCAAATGTGAATTAATTTGATTATCATAATGTAACTCGCGAAATATATTCATCCAGTGATGAATAAATGTTTTTGAATGAACCATTTTAGGGCGACAAAAATACTTATAAGCAAATCTTTCTGAATGAGTCAATGATAAAAAGGTTTTTTTTCATTAGTAGGTATGTAGGATTTCGAAAGTGGCGCCAGTGACTGAAAAGTTGAAAGGGAACCAATGATGTATAAAACTAATACGTCATTGAAGGGAACCGTTTGTCTTGGTATGGCCATGTGAAAAGGAGGGATGAAACGCATCTTACAAAAAAAGCCATGAGTATAAATTTGGATGGATGGAGAGGGAGAGGAAGACAAAAAAAAAATATGGATGGATTGGGTAAGAAGTGATATGGAAGACAGAGGAGTTAGGAATAGCGTGACGGGTAACGGGACAGAATGGAAGAAAAAAACATATTGCGCCGACCCCAAATAAAATGGGACAAGGGCAGGAATATGATGATGATATAATTGTTATACTTAATCATGATGATGATGATGATGGTTGCTATACCAAGCTTTTTTATTTCGTAATGCGGGATACCTGCCAAATGAGGCAGGCAATGGCCGCTTAGTTCTCTGGCTCTATCAAGCCTGGTGGTAAGCTATGATGCGACCTACGATCGAGCCGACCCATTCGTGCTGAAGCATGACTCTTCCACACCTTATTGCGTTTCCTCATAACGTTAAGTTTATTTGTATTACATTTCGATATCGAAAACAACTACTTAGGTACTCATATGAATTAACTGAGTAAACTATAAAAGTTTCGAGTCACATTCATGTGAAGCTTACATTTACCAGGATTGAATCATTCTAATCATAACAATATGATGGCTTCTTTTCGCTTTGAATTTCGAAAACGTTAAGCTAGAACAAAAATTTCAGTAAGGGAAAGGACAGTGCCTGCAGTAACTTCACTCACACAACAACACAAGCTATGTCACACAGGTTGTCTGAGCTGTGATATAACTCAGGTTGAGCCAACCCATATATTATTTCTATTTTGATACTTATACATACGGAGATCAATCCAATTTCATATGTAATCATAAAATCATGACATTGTTGTATTACAGTACTTATAAAAATGTAATAGAGAAACCAGAAACAATACCATCATATTTATCACCTGTAAAAATAAAAAGGAAATACCACTCTTTTTTTAAACATAAACTAAAAAAAAAGAAAACATTAGTGTAAAGAAGGTTTTATACTAGAGAAAGAAAGCCGAGGTTGATCAATTTATTTGATAAATACTGATTTTTATCAGTGGTTTTATCTATCCCAGAGCCTTCCGCAATAAATGAACTATTCAACACAACAATATATGTATTTTTGTAGCAGTATTTGCTGATAGTATTGTGTTTAAACAAAAAAGCAGTCTCTTCAGCTTTATTATATTATTTAAATTATCATAGACTATAAAAAATCCAAACTAATATTATAAACGCAAGAGTAACTCTGTCTGTCTATCTGTCTTTGTTTCACGCCTAAACTACTGAAAATGTGTCTGAAATTTGGTACGGACATAGTATGGAACTCGAGAAAGGACAAAGGATAGTTTTTAAATAAAAAATCTGCAGAAGCCAATATTTCACATGGGTGAAGTTGCAGGCAGAAGCTAATACCTAAATAAATAATATTGCCACTCATTAAAAATTAAAAAAAAAAATGCATATTTATTGCTAACTATGGTTAATTTATTGTACACTTGACTGATTCCAAAATTTTCATTCAAAGGTTGTCTGGAAGAAATCACCATGATGTGATAAGACCACCCTCATCATACAGGGTTTAACCCTATGGTTATAAGCCTATTCTTTATAGAATAATTAATAATAAAATAACACAAAGGATGTTATGGTATGATTCCAAAATAATTGTTTATGGTTTAGGAATGGTGTGCATGTGATATTGTGTTTTTGTTAATTTACCTCAACATAGGAATTTACCACTTCATAAAAAGCAATCCATTGATATGAACATTGTTTTATGTCAATAAATAATAAGACTTGATCAGTAAAGGATTTATATCAAAGGACAGTTTTTTTTTTCTACTACTATTATATTATAGTCATTATTAGGCATTGAAGAAGTTTTAAAAATTTTCTTTTACTTAAATCTTACTTAATTAAATGACATTTTAAAAAGTAATTAATCAACTGTTAAAGATAAATATGCCATTATTTTCGTACATCCAGGATGAACAGAAAAATTCTTTGGCCATTACCCAACGAAAAAAAAATACTTACCAATTAGGTACCATTGTTTACAAACAATAACGCGACATTGCACCCGAAATAATTAAATCACTTATTTCAAATGTAATTTAAAATGCAAATTTATCTGAAAATATAAGATAGAATTTAATTCACTTACCAGTATACGAAGTGGAACTGTAGGAATCTGCAGAAGACGCCGAAAGTGATCTGCTTCGGTACCGAGCAGATTTTTTCAAAGCGCCCGATTTCCCGCGCTGGCCCTCGAATTTTCCTGCCGCACCAGCTTCAGTATTCCCGCCACGCACCTGTCCAGGGTCCGTCACAGGACTATCACTAGGCACATTAGCTGCTGCGACGCTTTCTTTCCGACTCGAATTCAGCTGATTCGGCTCCCCATGACCGTCAGACATGTTTGAATTTGTATTTTTTAATATTATTTTTTTTTTTTTGTAATATTTCGAATACAATTTACGGTTTTGCTTAATAAAACCTCTTTCGCTATTACACTTGCGTTTTAGATAAGATTTTCAAAAATATTTGCACAGAGTAACGATGAAATTAGAATATCAACAATAAAAACAGCAGTACAAACAACCGCAGTGGTGATTAAAATAAATTTTAAGATGGAAGGAACACTTCGCGGTATAAAATTAAAATCATTTGGTAGTATAACGTTATTTGGTTATTGGTAAAGTCATGAAAAACTAAAAAATTAAATAGAACAGATGGAAAATAGAATTTCTTCAGTTATCCGCCCGAGCAAATACGCACACCCCTCTTCCATGCTTCACCCCCGAAACTGAAATGTCATTTTTCGATCGGCATTCAACCAAGGATTTCATTGATTCCAATAGCATTTAAACGATAAACCGAAAATTTCAGGAGTTACGGTTAATATTTTATAAGAAATCGATTTCAAGCTAATACCAGACAATAATTACGAATATTTTATGTTTTTGGCCGTTTTATATATGGAAATTTCATCTATAAGCGATTCTTTCCTAGCAATATTTCCTATATTTCGTTCGGAAATTAATGAACTTTGGGATCCCAAACAGTAAAATCTTTGTTAATAATAAAAAAGGATAATACTACGATTTTACATTATATTTTTAACATCAAAGATAATTAATCGTTTTTCGAACAATTCATGCCTAAAACCTTAAATCGGTAATTCCGGTTTTCACAACATAAAAATCGTATTTTTGAAACTCAAACGGACATCACTACACTCGCCAATATGGAAGTGAAACGTATGTCAACTACTGCGCGACCAAACAACTAGGAAATAAATAACTCGAAAATACTTTCTATTATTTAACTTGGTGAGTAAATATTTGTAAATTTTATAATTTAACTGTTGTTTATCATATTTGGCTGATTGATCATCCATTTTTATGTTTTGTACGCTAATGGAAATACACTCGATAATCGTCATCATAGCATTCGCCGGCGAACAAAGATATTTTTAAAAGATACATAGCCTATAAATATTGAAATGAATTTCGAAAGCGTTGTAAACAAAACCTTTTTAACGTGTCCTTTGAGTTTTCATTGATGGTTTTCCTGTATATTTTTGAAAACATGCATGTGTGACACTTTTAGTTGTCATGATGTTTACATGTCATTCATTTTATTATTTTATGTATTTAGCGTAGTGGGAAGGTGTTGTTGCGCGTATATTTATCTTTACGAGCGTCATATTGTATTGAGTTAAGTGATAAATGTCGTGTAAATAACTATTTTCGAGATATTCAGCCAAGGCTATTGATCACGGTAATGAAATATCACACACGCTTTTTGACATGTGCATTTTGAGTTTTTTTTTTAATTTTACTATATGAACGATGGAATTTTTCGTCAGTCAGCCTCGAACTTTAGATTTTGTTTTTTTCTGCTATCCATATTGTTGTTATTGCACTGTTTGGTGTATCACATTAACACATAAACACCTACAATTCTCTGATTTATTTATATTTATTTTGAATAAATTCGATCACAGGTATGTAGTAGCTACTTTATTATCTAGTGATATTTATTCTTTAATGTAAGTCATCAGTATTTTTTCTTTGTTCTATGATAAATCCTTTTTGGACTGAAACTACTTACTTTATTTCAGTTTCCATTCATTTATAGCCACTCCTTGCAATGTACTATCCATTGCTCAGCCACTAAATATGTAGCAAAATCATCTAATGCCAAGCGAAGCCAAGCCTTTCTCCATAAATTGACTATCTAACAAAATAATTCAATTTCCAGATATTGGTGTGTTGAAACTTACAAACAATATTCTGTTGTTTATGAATGATTGATGAACAAATTACTGTTGATTATGAATGATATATTATACTAGCTACTCTCATGTTGTTTCTTCCGTTGCTTGGTTCCTACAGATCATAATGTGATGTAAGACAGTGACAGCAACAATTTTATTCTTCAGATAACATTTATCTGACTATTGATGAATCAGCCCTAAATTAATATTCTTATATCCAAATATTCGTCTGGTTGTCAAACCAGCCAGTATCTGGCCACATAACTATCAATTGTATTTCTATTATCTATAGGTTGACTTTAAGATACTTTGGTAGATACCGTAAAACAGGGTAAGTAGATAGATGAAAGGGATCAATACATGTAGGCGAATTTTCCTAGTATCTATTCACGTTGTTTTACCGTTACCTAAACTTTTCATACATTTGCAAAAGATACAAGCAATTACAAGTTATTTGCTTGTGCCATAGTGTAGATTCCTATGGAGAAGACAGGCAAGATACTCCATGATCATTTTCTATCAGTTTGTTCAACTCTCTGTTGGTGTTATCATGTGGTCATTATATCTCCATTTTAGTAATTGTTACATTAATTAGCAATTAGCTGTTTAAATATATTTTAATTGGTCTCCAAACATACAGCAACTCGAGAGTTGTTGCTTTATATAATGACTAATAAGTTCCTTATATTTTGTGTATTTCATTATCACCATCAGCCTGAAGACATCCACTGCTGGACAAAGGTCTCCCCCTTAGTCCTCTACGTCGAACGACAACTCGCTACTCGCTGAACACGCGACTTCTTCGGTCCTTGATCGTAATTTCTGCAATTAGGTGCTCTTAAATATAATTTTAAAGTTACCACCTTCTTCAAAGCAAGCTTTTGTTTGAGCATATCTGCTGATGTTGTTTATATATTGTCATAATATTGCAACAACTCATCATTATAATAAGCTATCTTTAAACAGAAAAAAAATGATATTTGCCTCAACTGAAATACCCTGCAAAGCCTCTGAAGCACTAAGCAGAATTAATTTAAAATACATTCAATGTACAAAAACATTATTTTAACCATTGGAGTAATAGTGCAATTTACACACTAAATAGATGTTTACAATATCACATTTTAAATCCACCTAAACTGCACTGAATTGTGGTTCTACTCACTTTAGTATGTTCCTTCTAAGATCTAAATACAAGCATTTTGCTGATTTTTCAATGGTTAGATAAAATTATCTGGGGAATAATTATGATGCTGTCGCCTCAGAATGTCTGTATAAGACAGTGACACCAACAATTTTATTCTTCAGATAACATTTATCTGACTGTTGTAAAATCAGCCCTTATACACACAACTATTTATTTGTACTCTAGTCTGACCTTTGCACACATATTTAGATATATGAAGTAGTACATTTTGGTACCTACATTTTCGCAATATTCTTTCTTTAGTTCGGCACAAATATGCAATTAATCATAAATAATCATAATGTATCATACCCTAGCTGTGTGAAAAGAAACTGTCTTTTGTTTTTTTTTAATGTTGAACCCCCCTCACGCGGCCATTTTCGTATGTCGTGGGTATACAAACATACAATTCCAAATACACATCACACCCAGACCCGGAACAACACACACAACTTTGTGGATCACACAAAGAGTTGTTCGGTGCGGGAATTAACCCCGCGACACGTTGCTCTGCACCCAGTTCACAGCTTTTGTTGTTGTCACCCAGAAATAAGACATCTACAGGCTGTTATCTTTTTTTAAACCAATAAAAGATATAACAAAGTTTTATTCATACTTTTTTCCTCCCTCCTCAGATCACCATATGGATTTGAAGAAGGTATATTTTTTTTGTTTTATTTTATGATATTTCTATCACCTTTCCTTTTAGTTAATTGTGAAGTACTAGCACTTTTATTTCGTATAAAGGTAAGAAAATAAAGATTGAATCAATACAGAGACAGTAGCTTTTATTACACAAAATTATATGGTGTTAATGAAATGGGCATCTCAGTAGCTAAACAATGACTGTTTTTAAATAGTATTTATTGTTAGTTTTGCCTCCAAATTATATAATGTTTTCTGACCTTTCAAACTTTCCCCGGACTTTCAAGAATATTTTAAGACCAAAATTATCCAAATTGAAACAGCCGTTTTCAAGATATAGAGAGACTAACAAACAGCGATTTATTTTTATATATTAGGCTAGCTCCTTCCTCGTGGTTTGATATTTTATATACATAATACACACACAATAAATAATTATAAAATTCGAACCAGCAGTTCCAGAGATAAGAGTTTAAACATTTTTCAGATTTAAAACACCTATTATATAGTATGGATAACCTCACTTGAAATAACTCGAGAAAGGCTCTACTAGTTTCAAGACACATCGGGACTCTTATTCATGGGAAGCGTGCGCGTCGTCTGTCGAACTAGTAGATCTTTTATCAGTTATTTCATGAAGGTAGAAACTATTTAAAAAAAAAAAATATGATGAGTGTCTCTGTTATTAATCAGGTTTTTATTTTCTTACCTACATACTGTATCTCTTTGAGTTTAAAAAGTTGTTTACAGTAGGGATTGTGACATATGTATTTTTGTCTTACAACTAGGCTAGTTTATTTCGAAAAAAAAAATAGTATTGTTGGGTCCAATTAATATTATAATAGACTAGGTATATAGTAATGACAACAAATATGTATTTTGCATATTATTTAAGCTGTTTATATTAGCTTTAGGTCCTTCATACATTGGTATTGTTGCTAGATTTGTTTAAAAATCTACATGAGTAGTGATTCTGTCTTTTTTATTAGAAAGGGGACTGTTTTACCCTCATTCTTTAGACTTATGTAAACCTATCGGTCAACCTACGTGTATCGTGATGTTTTATAGTCTATAGCCTTCTTCGATAAATGGACTATCCAACACAAAAAGTATTATTAAATTCGAACCAGTAGTCCCGGAGGTTAGCGCTTACAAACAAAATCATCAACTTTATAATATTGATGAGTTTATAAGATACATATTAGATCACTTATCGCTTTTTGTTGACGACCCGACCCGGCATTGTACGGGTGCAATGCTGTCTCCACTATTAATGGATGTTATAAACCTTCATCTCAATCACTCTATTTAAAAACTGCCACCAAATTCCGTTACGTAGTTTTAAAGATTGAAGCATACAATAATAGGGATAATAGGGACAGAGAAAGCTACTTTGTAAATACTAAAGTGTGGGTGAGCCATGTACGAATCGGCTCGACTTGAGTGCCACTACGGCCTCACAGAAAATCGCCATGAAATAACCACAGCGTTACACGTTCACGGCGAAACACACGCCAGTGAGGTTACCGGAGACTCCTCCAATCCCTCAGAAATACTAAAATCTCCAAATCCCAACCCCAAAAGGTCGGCAACGTACTCGTAAATCGTAATTCCTCCACTGTTGTCATGGGTGTCCTTGGGCGGCGCTGATTGCTTACCATCAGGTAATCCATCTGCTCGTGTGCCGTATTATCACATAACTCATCATGACCGACATAGATTTGAATGACACTACAAAGTAACACTTAGTATTTCGATAAAACAGCTTCTCCTTCCTTTTTAGGCATCCTTTACAACTTAACGCCGGAAAGACCCATCGCGTCATCGATTTCACGCCTTGTTTGCGACGCGATTTTGAATCTTAATGACAATGGAACTGGTACCAAAAATCGATCCACTAGCTAGAAAATCGGATTTATGTCGTTTAGTGCTATAATTGCTCGTCCTTAACGGTCAAAGTTTCCATCAGTTGACTGGACATCTACACTACATGAGCTGCTGTTTACATGTGAACATTAGCTCATGACGATACCTAAGTACGGTTGTCGCCTGGACAGTCACCGCTACCATCAGTTGACTGGACATCTACACTACATGAGCTGCTGTTTACATGTGAACATTAGCTCATGACGATACCTAAGTACGTGTGTCGCCTGGACAGTCACCGCTACCATCAGTTGACTGGACATCTACACTACATGAGCTGCTGTTTACATGTGAACATTAGCTCATGACGATACCTAAGTACGTGTGTCGCCTGGACAGTCACCGCTACCATCAGTTGACTGGACATCTACACTACATGAGCTGCTGTTTACATGTGAACATTAGCTCATGACGATACCTAAGTACGTGTGTCGCCTGGACAGTCACCGCTACCATCAGTTGACTGGACATCTACACTACATGAACTGCTGTTTACATGTGAACATTAGCTCATGACGATACCTAAGTACGTGTGTCGCCTGGACAGTCACCGCTACCATCAGTTGACTGGACATCTACACTACATAAGCTGCTGTTTACATGTGAACATTAGCTCATGACGATACCTAAGTACGTGTGTCGACTGGACAGTCACCGCTACCATCAGTTGACTGGACATCTACACTACATGAGCTGCTGTTTACATGTGAACATTAGCTCATGACGATACTTAAGTACGTGTGTCGCCTGGACAGTCACCGCTACCATCAGTTGACTGGACATCTACACTACATGAGCTGCTGTTTACATGTGAACATTAGCTCATGACGATACCTAAGTATGTGTGTCGCCTGGACAGTCACCGCTACCATCAGTTGACTGGACATCTACACTACATTAGCTGCTGTTTACATGTGAACATTAGCTCATGACGATACCTAAGTACGTGTGTCGCCTGGACAGTCACCGCTACCATCAGTTGACTGGACATCTACACTACATGAACTGCTGTTTACATGTGAACATTAGCTCATGACGATACCTAAGTACGTGTGTCGCCTGGACAGTCACCGCTACCATCAGTTGACTGGACATCTACACTACATGAGCTGCTGTTTACATGTGAACATTAGCTCATGACGATACCTAAGTACGTGTGTCGCCTGGACAGTCACCGCTACCATCAGTTGACTGGACAGTCTAATATAAACCGTTATGTCAAACATATAAAGATCATAATTATACCGTTATCCTCAACACATAAATTTATTCGTACATTTAAAAACTTAATTTAACAAAATATCAAAATAACATAAGTAAAAACACATACTGAGACTTTTATGAACCTTTACTTAACCGTTAGACTACAGGCAGTATATTTACAATAAAACGAACCAATCATAACAATTCTTCAAGGTTATCAAAATAATAACAATATCAAGAGAAAATTGTGATACTCAACCGACTTTAGATAATAATATGATAATGTATTTCTTCCAAATGTCTGCTGTAAATCCATATGAATGCGATATAGCGACGTCACACTGTTATTGAATAAAAGATTTGGACATGTATATTGTATTATCTGGTGGAAAGCTAACGGTGTTTTTTTAGTCTCTTTTAACGTCATATGTTATTTTTAGAGTATTTTTTTTTCTTTCATACCGTCCCATACTTGTTTTTCCTCCTTTGTTGGTCCCGTTTAGAAGCGTATAAATTCATATTATACTCACCTAGTGGTCATCCGCGGCTCTGCCCTAGTAAATGTCGAATTTACACGTTTTCAAGATTTAAAAAAAATCTACGTACAAAACTTCTCTAGACTTCCACGAATAATTTAAGTCCAAAATTAGGTAAATCGGTAAAGGTATTGTTAAGTTATAACATTAAAACGAAAAGTGACAATAGTTATATTGTATATAATATGGCATTATATTATATAGATAACCTAGACTTCAACAGGGGTTTCAGAAGAAGGAACGGGGTAGTTTTTAGTCAATAAGAGTCTGACATTCCCTCTCATCCCACCCAGGGTGGTAGAAGTCATTTGATGGTTGAGAAAAAAATATATTTTACCTGAACCAGTAGTTTAGGAGATTAGCGTTTTGAAACACATTGACTCTTTAGCTTTATAATAGTGGTATACATATGGGATTAAGTACGCCTAATGTACCATTAAGCATTTTGTGTACAGTCTCTTCTGTGCCTTTAAGGCCTAAGTCATTCTGTCTCCAGCATTAAATTTACCGAGGGAAGTGAAAAATATTTCGTTTTTTCTTGTCCTCAAATAATATCTTCTGATTTATTTCGTTGCGGGATTATCCCGATATTCTTGAAAACCACTGAACGAATCTGAACGAAATTCGGTACACAAATAGCTCATAGTTTGGCTTTTTACCGCGGAACTAGTTATTTCCTTCATATTAGGTAAAGCGTAGAATTGTATAGTTTCCTAGGTCAAAAATAAATTAATTCGACGTTTCAATACAATAAAATATTGAAAAATAACTATACCTACTTTTATTATTCGATCGATCTATACACAAAGTTTTAGATATTTTGTTGCTAATTATTAAGAAATAAGTAAGCTATTTGACGCAAAAATACTATGACGTCATGCCTAGTTTCATACAAACATAGAAAAGTGTCGTTTTTGACATTTGGATAAAAGTATTGAATTTGAATAGTTGGAAACTAGCGTATTCTTTAATTAAGTAATTACAGAACTTACGTTAATTGTAATAACAACATATTGTATGCACGTGTTGTCTTTATGATTCATTGCTAGACGCTTGTTCTTAAGACGGTTATTAGTATAACAAATTACACGTGACGAATAATGTTTTTTTTAAAGTCGGTTAGATGCCATGTCTTTTTTTGTGAGGGGAAAATCATCAAATGACGTCTCTATCTCCCGCCCAGGGTGAGGACAGAGAGTGTTAGAGTCTTACTGACTAAAACCCCCCCGTTCCTGATCCTGCTGTCGGCTGAGGCCGCGATGCCTTCTTGTGCTTACCCCACAACTTTGTCATGTCTAAGGTTTCGAAAATCTAGTTCCACCTTTTCTTTAATGTTAAGGTCACGCATTATTAAAAACCAAGTTGCTACCTCCAGTACATTTACTATTCGTATTTTATATTCCTCTATCAGACGCACAAATTATTAAAAAAAAAAACAATCGCGACATGCCACACACGAATCACTTCATTTCACTTCAAATTCCTCAAACTCACAAGTCCCCCAACTTACATAACACTTATTCCCCCGTTCTTGAATAATATTTATCGTGGGATACATTGAATTTACTGAAAACACCGATTTACTCACATGGAAAAGAAGAAAAAGAAAAGCTCACGAGCGTACGCGTCATAACGATGCGCACGCTGTTCATGAATAAGTCTTGTTGTGACTTGAAACTAGTAAAGCTTTTCTCAGTCAATACACGTGAATTAAGCGTTATTTTCATTAAAATTATAATAACAATTTTATTGTAAAACTAGCTTAGCACGGGTCCAACTATCTCGCTACTTTTTCCTAATCATCCCCTCTACTTTTCTAATATTTTCTTTGATAAGAACCCTCTCCTGACAATAACAAACACAACAAAAAAAGAATTAGCAAAATTGGTCCAGGCGTTGTTGAGTTATGCGCTTACCAACACATTTTGCGATCCATTTTTATATATAAGAAGATATAAAGCTATTACCACATAATCATATGTACCACTTCATTTCACCACAAAGTTACACCAACTCACATTTCATAATATCTTGTTCCCCAAACTCACATTAATTCCCCCGTTTATATAATTCCAGCTAGTTATAATGTCGAGTGTTGGCCGCGGGAGAGGGTATACCGGTCGGCATCATTTGCGGGAACAACGTCCCGGTGACGATCGAGACCCCGAGTCTGACGCCGCCGCGAGAACACTGGCTGAACTAAGTCCTCGATCTACTGGTGAGTTGGGGGAACAATGTTCCTCACTTTTTATCCTACTACCTTTATCTACCAACTTAATTTTTTCATGAGATATGTCGGCAAACGTGCTGACGGATTACCTGATGGTAAGCATCAGCGCCGCCCATGGACACCCACAACACCAAAGGAATTACGAGTGCGTTAACGACCTTTTAGGGTTTTGGAGATTTAGGGATTGGGAGGGATCGGAGGAGGGGAAGGATTGGGCCTCCGGTAACCTCACTCACACGGCAAAACACAACGCTATGGTTGTTTCTCGTCAGTATTCTGTGAGGCCGTGGTATCACTCCGGTCGAGCCGATCCATTCGTGCTGAAGCTTGGCTCTCCCACACTTATATATATTGTGCTGTACTGTATTTTATATGATTCAATGTTTCTTTCTTTACTTTCTTTGTAACATAACTTTCTATATCTCTCTACACTTATAACAACCACTCATCCCAAATTATTCTCATCCACAGACCCAACCAGGATGGAAGTTAAAAGAGAGACAGAGAGAGAGTCCCTGGAGCCTGAAGTGGAGACACCAGAAGCACCGGAGAATGAGTCCCCGGGTGAAGAGGACTCTACTCTTAAGGACTTGCTCCGTGTAGATGAACAATATGTTCCCTTACTTACCTTGGTATGTATTTTGTACTCTCCTTTTTAAAATAGAGTTGGTAGGCAGACGGATTACCTGATGGTAAGCAATCGGCACTGCCCATGGACACCACCCGTTATACCTAAGGAGTTAAGAGTGTGTTGCCAGCCTTGGGGCGGAATGAGGGAGGGGAAGGATTGGGCCTCCGGTAGCCTTGTGTGAATAAGGTTATGAGCAGACGGATTATCTGATGGTAAGCAATAAGCAACACCAAAGGAGTAAATACAAGTGCGTCGCCAGTCTCTTGCGTTATTAAGGACTCAAGAGAATTGGACTTTTTTTTTTAATGTAATAAGTCGGCAAACGAGCAGACGGATTACCTGATGGTAAGCAATCAACGCCGCCCATGCACACCCGCAACGGAGGAGTTACGAGTGCGTTGCCGACCTTTTAGGGATTAGGGATTTGGAGATTTAGGGATTGGGGAAGGGTCCGGGAAGGGGAAAGATTAGGCCTCCGGTAACCTCACTCACACGGCGGAACACAACGCTGTGGTTCTTCCACGCTGGTTTTCTGTGAGGCCGTGGTATCACTCCGGTCGAGCCGACCCATTCGTTCCGAAGCATGGATCTCCAACGCTTAAATTACCTAATCTCATCTTTCTTTAACTATTTCATCATCATCATCATCATCAGCCTATAAGTGCCCACTGCTGAGCAAAGGCCTCTACTCACACGGAGAAGGTTTGAGCATTAACACCACGCTTGCTCAATGCGGGTTGGTGATTTCCAACTTTATAAACTATTTATAAATATTCTATTGTCCTTACTTCCAGCTAGAACAGTTCTCGCCTGGAGAAGATGGCATCCAATTCAACAGAAAGTTGAGACATTTTGAGACCACAGTCTCATCCATGTGCCCCGACGAGTCGCGTTTGCAGTAAGTGATCTTTTCTTATTTTTTTAAAGATTCTATGTTTTTTTTAATATAATAGCGTATTCTCCTGTGTTGTGGATTACAAACATTCAATTTCACATTAGCCCATAGGCCGGCAAAAAAAGTCAAAAGTCTAAATCTTTTATTTCAATTAGACCCATACAGGCACTTTTGAACGTCAAACAAAGTTTTAAAGATATTAAGTGTCAGTCTGTCGGTCAGTCCTCTTAGTGAAGCTATTCGCTCGTTCCAAAGTGTAGATTCCGATGGAGAAGAACGAGCAACAAACTCCATTGTTACTCTTTTTAAATCAGTGTCACATAAAGATTCTTTGATACTGGATCAACTCTTTGTGTGACTCACAGATTGTTTTTTTTTATTTATTTATTAAAGAATTAAAAATTTCAGTCCATATGGCTTATCTTAAGTAACTTATACACGTTAAATTCAAGCTATATTAATTATTCCTATTATACAAAGCTTATAACGCTTGAAAGCCCGTTCTGATGTGGCTACAGCCAAAATACTTAGGATAATATCGACATTCAAACGATTTACTCCTAGTCCCTCCATAGATTTAATCCTTTCTTTTTGGTACACCAAAAGTATCTCAAGTTGACGAATTAGTTCTTCGCATAAGATGTTGAGATCGTGGTACTCAATACTCATTACTTTATTGCTTTCCACATGTATTCTTAGGTGGTATAGTACTTATAAATAGTTCACATGGTAGCTCCGAGGTTAAGGAGCCCGCTTCTCATGCATGAGGGTGTAGGCTCGAAACCTGGCAAGTACCAATGTGACTATTTCCGAGTTATATGTACTTTCTAAGATTATTTAGACACCACTGACATACGATGAAGGTAAACATCGTGAGGAAACCTGGACTTATAATTTCTCATTATAAGTTTGAAATAGCCAACCCGCATTGAGCATGCGTGGTGATTAATGCTCTAATCTTCTCTGTATGAAAAGAGGCCTTTGCTCTTATAGGCTGATGACGACGAGAAGATGTTCAAAACTGACGGTTTGACTTGACTGCACGGTTGGTGCGGTGGCTGGGCAACTGGCTGCCGTGCAACGTGTCGCGGGTTCGATTCTCGCACGGAACAACTCTTTGTGTGACCCACAAATTGTTGTTCCGGGTCTGGGTGTCTGTGCATGTGAAATTGTAAGTTTGTAATCGCACCCACGACACAGAAAATCCTAGAGTGGGGCAACGTTTTTTTACTTAAGAAAAAAATATCAACTTTTTGATGGAACATGTCCAGAACGTAACCTAAGAGCCATTGTAATGTAACTTATTTTTCTATGTTCTGAGTCTAGGTGTAACGTGTATGTGAAATTGCAAAGTAATATAATATGTAAAGTTGTATATTGTCGTTCATACTGCAATTTGTTTAATCATCATCTTCCTGCCCTTGTCCCGTTTTATTTGGGGTCGGCGCAATATGTTTTTTTCTTCCATTCTGTCCTGTCACTCGTCACGCTATCGCTAACTCCTCTGTCTTCCATATCACTTCTCACACAATCCATCCATATTTTCTTTGGTCTCCCCCTGCCTCTCCATCCATCCACATTTATACACATGACTTTTTTTGTTACATGCTTTTCATCCCTCCTTTTCACATGGCCATACCAAGACAAACGGTTCCCTTTCAACTTTTCAGTCACTGGCGCCACTTTCAAACTTCCTCTAATATACTCATTTCTCACTTTATCCAATCTCGTCACACCACACATCCATCTCAGCATTCTCATCTCTGCTACATGCAATCGCTTTTCATCCGTCTTTTTCAGAGCCCAACATTCTGACCCATACAGTAGGACAGGCCTTATCACTGACTTGTAGATTTTACCCTTCAACCTGAGGGGCATCCGTGGGTCGCAAGTTGTTCCAGTGACCTCTCGCCATTTCATCCATCCTGATTTGATCCGATGTGCCACGTCTCGGTCTATCTCACCATTTCCTTGGATAAGCGAGCCAAGGTACCGAAAATCAGAACAGGTTGGTATGGGCGTTCCGGCGAGAGCTATGGGCACAGAACTAGAGAGACCGCCAAAATCGCAGAACAAGTACTCTGTTTTAGTTCTGCTCAATTTTAGGCCAACACTCTCCAGTCTTTGCCACCACACCTCCAATCTGCTCTGGACCTCTAGGGCACTCTCGGCAACCAGCACAATATCATCGGCAAACAGCATACACCAGGGAGCCTCTTCCTGAATGTCCGACGTCAGAGCGTCCATTATTATCAGGAAGAGGTAAGGGCTGAGAGCCGACCCCTGGTGTAAACCGACAGCCACATTGAACTTGCTAGTGGTGCCTGCTGCAGACCGGACTTGTGTACTGCAGCGACTATACATTGATCGGATCAACTGCACATACTTCCCACCTTTCTCCTTAAGGGCCCACCACAGAACCTCACGAGGTACCCGGTCATACCTTTTCGAGGTCAACGAATACCATGTGCAAGTTTTTATGTGCACCTCTGTATTTTTCGCACAACTGGCGTATAGCAAATATGGCATCCGTTGTACTACGACCAGGCATAAAACCGAATTGGTTCTGTGAAATGTCACTCTCTTCTCTCAGCCGCCGTTCAATAACTTTCTCCCATACTTTCATGGTATGCGACATTAGCTTTATTCCTCTATAATTGTTGCACTCAAGGACATCTCCTTTGTTTTTAAAGATGGGCACCAAAGAACTGTTGCACCATTCATCAGGTATGGTTTCTTCCTGCAACAATTTATTGAAGAACAAAGCCAACCACACCCATCCATCTACTCTTAATAACTTCCACACCTCAACTGGTATTCCATCTGGGCCAATGGCTTTACCATTTTTCATTCCGTTCACTGCTACTCTGACTTCCTCCATACTAACCATTCTCACTAACCCCACATTCACTGGTTTATTCTCTAAAACCCCACTCCAATTATTTTCCTCATTCATAAGTCTTTCAAAATATTCCTTCCACCTCTCTTTGATTTTGTCATTATCCGATAAAACCATTCCACTTTCATCTCTTACACATCTTACCTGGCAAACATCCCTCGCCTTTCTTTCCCTCATTTTAGAGAGCCGGTACAGCTCTTTTTGGCCTGCAGGACTGTCTAATGTATCATATAGTTTGTCCTGGGCTTTTGCTTTTGCTATTGCTACGGCTTTCTTTGCTTTTTTCTTTAAAGCATCATACTCACTCTTTCTTTCAGCTTTCAAACTAACATTATCTGTTTGTACGCACTGCCATTCCTTGAATTTTTTCTTCTTTTCTTTCAATACATTCTGAACTCCTGTCGACCACCACCATGTATCTCTATCTATTCTGCCCTTTCCTTTCGTCTCTCCCAAAATATCTTTCGCTGCTTGCCTTATACATTCAGCCATCTCATTCCAGCTTTCATTTATACTTCGATCATTCATGTCTCCTATCTCTATCATTCTATCCACCACGCGCTCTCTGAACTTCTTCGCGCAGTCATTCCTCTCTAGCCTGTGCCATTTTATTCTAGGGGGCGGGCGCTCTTTGGTTTTCCTACAATGTATTTGAACCACTGATGTCATAACCAGGAGTCTGTGTTGTGAGACTAAGTCTTCTCCTGGCAGCACTTTGCAATCCATCACATACTTTAAGTGGTTGCGCCGAACTAGAAAGTAATCTATTTGCGTCTTATGATTACCACTTTTATACGTGGCCAGGTGTTCATCTTTTTTCTGAAACCACGTATTGGCTACTGCTAGATCAAATGCAGTAGCGGATTGCAACAGTGTCTCTCCTTCATTGTTTGGATTTCCGAAACCCCATCCGCCATGTACTCTTTCAAACATACCTCTCATTCTTCCCACATGTCCATTAAAATCACCTCCCACTATCAACTCCTCATGTACAGGGATGTTCATTAAGGCCGTATCAAAATCCTCCCAAAACTTCTCTTTCACCGTTTCATTACATCCTACTTGTGGTGCATACACACTAACTATATTCAACATAACATTCTCTAACATAACTTTCACAACTATAATTCGGTCATTCATCCTATGTACTTCCATCACGCTTTCTTTCAATTTGCTATCTAACACTACTCCTACGCCATTTCTTTTGCCATCACTTTCACAGTAATAGAACTTGTATCCTTCACCAATTTCTCTCGCTTTTGTTCCTCTCCATTTAGTCTCTTGTAAGCACGCTACGTTTATTCGTCTTCTTTTCAATACGTCCGCTAACTCTCTGGCCCTTCCAGTCATAGTCCCGACATTCCAACTGGCATACCTCAATCTGATTTCCCGAGCTAGCTTCTTACGTTGCACCCGCCCGGGCTGGTGCAACAACCCTGGTCCATTTCCCACAGGAGCCGGGTGCTGCCCCTGCGCGTCGCCTGCGGGGTACGCCCTAACACTATCGCGCATTCCATTCATAACTGACATATTGCTTAGAGTTTGTCTGTTACTGCAATTTGTTTAATATATATATAAAAAAAAAAAATTGTGATTGCGAAAAAGTTTCGCATTGTAAACTTGTCACTTTTGACATATATAGAACTATAGTCAGAATTTTAATTCGATTCCTGATTTGACATGACCTACTGTCATTTTGTGAAATAATGATACCACACGTGTAGTGATGAACACAAAAATCGATAAACAATCAGTGAATCAGTTTCAGGAAGGCATTCAAAAAATTACGGCTACCGAAAGGTCTAAATGCGTATCCCATGTTGTCAAAGAAGAGGAAAAAATGTGTGAGCTAGATATGTCAATTGACAATAAATATCACAGACACGATTCATAATAAATATTACAGAAAGTAATAGCGATAGCGATGACGGCGACAATTTATAAAATTTCTGTTTTATTTGTCATGTTCATTTTTTATTTATTTCACACACAATTACAAAATAAGTCTCAGATCGTTAATTGTCAAAACTAAATTATCGGTCCAGAAATATTTTATTTCCTGATAAACTTAGTTTATGAGATCAAATTTATAAACGAGAGGAATCGATTCAGAAATATGCGATTTCCTTCCTTTTATATATCGAATAATTTTGCAACGTCACTATTTTGTGCGTGTCATAACGTTGCAACACTGAAATTGTCAAATCTGGAATGGAATTAAAATTCTGAGTATAATTGCCACATGTACGACGATATTACAAAAACAAATTTATATACTTTTTTCAGACAAGCATTCGCGACATTCCGCGCGGCAGCCCTGCTGAACCCGGTGACGGCGCGCAAGCTGGCCGCAGTGGGCGCGTCGTTCACTCGCCAGCAAAGGCAGCAACTGCTTCGCGGAGCCTTACTCAATGTTGTCATGCAGGGCACCTTCTCCAGTAAGTCATATTAACGTCCATTACTCTATCTATATTACGATGGTCTATCCGCGACCTCGGCCCAGAGCAGGAGAAGGAACAGGGGGGGTTTTAGTCAGTAAGAGTCTGACACTCCCTCTCGCCCGGCCCTGAGCGGAAGAAGTCATTTGATGATTTTCCCCTCACAAAAAAAAATCGTTTTAGGTGTTAACTAAAGGTAAACAATGTTGGTATGTCTTTTTATATTAAAGAGCTCGTATAAATAAAATACATACAAAGATTATTTAAATTAAGTTTATTAGCTAACATCGACTGGTAAGATCAAGTATTCTATACATTATATCCTGATAAAACATTATTAAAATTTACAAAGAGAGATGCCAAAATTATTTACATTTAGTTAATGATTAGTTTAGTTAATAAAAATAAAATAAGTGTGGGAGAGCCATGCTTTGGAAAGAATGCGCGGTAACCTCACATACGATAAAACAACGCTGTGGTTGTTTCACGCCGGTGTTCTGTAAGGCCGTGCCGAAATATGGTTCTACCACACATTTTTTCATGAAATTTGGCACATAAGCTATTTTTTACCCTGGTAGAAGTGTCTGACAGAAACAAAAATTCTTCTAACAATTTTCATCCCTTTCAACAGAACTGGACGTACTAGAGCGCTCGAACCCGCTGTTCCTTATAAACGCGGCGAACCTAATGGGTGATTACTTCGCGGAGGCTCGCCTCTGCAACGGTAACAAGGTTCACATCCTGGCCGGGCCTCTTCTGCAATACTTGCGAGCTTTACTAGCCGCCCATGATATCCGTGCCCACCGCAGTCTCGCCACACAGGTAAGTTTCAAAATTATATTGTTTATGTGTCAAAAGAATAGATTTATTACCTGATGGTAAGCAAACGTGCCGCCCATGGACACCCGCAACACCCAAGGAGATACGAGTACATTGCCGGCCTTCTCTAGAATATTGCTTTGGAGATTTATTGATTGGGACGTACTGGAGCTCCAGTAACCTCAACGCTGTGGTTGTTTCACGCCGGTTTTCTGTGAGGCCATGGTATCGCTCCGGTCGAGACGACCCATTCGTGCCTATGGTTCTCCCACACTTAAACACGTGGATACAAATGTTAAGAAGTCTGACAAATTGTTATGACTGTGGTACACTAATTAATTGCAATTCAGTATTTTTATTCTACCTAAAAAGTAAATGAGGGTATCCGTGCTACTAAAAGCGTCAATGTATAAATATCTATACTAATATTATAAAGAGGTAAAGTTTGTATGTTTGTAAGTTTGTATGTAGGGAGTAATCTTTGGAACCGCTGGTCGGATTTCCAAAATTCTTTCACTAATAGATAGGTACAATGTTCTTGAGTATATAGGCTATAAAACATCACGCATATACGACTAACATGAAACCGCGCGAGAGTAGCTAGTTCAAGTATAAAATATGTGCTAGTTTCAATTTATTTCTCAGTAAAATTATCAGCCAAGGTTCTTATGTGTATCTCACAGGCGCCGTATCTTGAACATGTTATTGGAATCAATTGGGTAGTTTCCTAGGTCAAAAATAAATTAATTCGACGTTTCAATACAATAAAATATTAAAAAAGAACTATACTTTTATTCTATCGATACACTAAGTTTTAATTGTTCATTGTTTCATTGTTTCAATAAGTAAGCTATTTGACGCAAAAGTACTATAACGTCATACCTCAGTTTTTCATACAAATTTCATAGAAAAGTATCGTTTTTGACATTTGGATAAAAGTATTGAATTTGACTAGTTGGAAACTACCGTATACTAGGAGTCGAGTTGTAATAAATTATTATTTTATTCACAGCTCATGCAGAATGGTCGCGAACTACTCTCAGTGCTGGCCCAAGAGCTGGATGAACTCTCCATATCCATCCGTCTCCGTCTGCTCTCGCCCCCGCCAGTCAGCACCATATGGCTCTTATTATCTGCAGACCTCTGTCTCAATAAATTCCTCCCACTACCAAACACTTTACAACAATTCTACGCAGCCCACTTAGAACTAACCACTGAAGAAAATTTCAGTGAAGTTAGCTACGGATCGTGGAAAAAAAGCCCCGAAAAGGATGAATACAGACCAGACGGTACAGAAATGGCAGAAAAAGTCAGCCAAAATATATCTCAGATTAGTCTGAATAATAATGAGGATACAAAGCCTAAACTGAGGCCGATATTGGGCGCTGGAGCCGGCCTGCTGAGGCAGGAACAAGCGCTATCAGTTAGCCAAGATACTTTTGAGACGTGGACAGCTAAAAATAACCTGAACAAGCGATATGACCTCAACTCCTGGCGACAGCCTGAAGAGGAGAAGAAGGAGGAAGTTGAGTACCAGCAGACCGTTCTACCACCACCACCTGTACAGCCATTCCCCGTACCTGATTATCCACCGCCCAACATAAATAGATACAATTATCCGGAAAATTTCGTAAACTATTTACAACAAGGTGATGGAGCCTACATCCAGAACCAATACACAAATGTTGCTTACAACCAGCAGGGGGGCGACAACTTCCAAAGTTACCCCGAAAGAAATGTCTCCCAGACCCCGGATAGGCCCGTAGAAAGAGTTGCAGAAAGGACCCCCGTTCCCCCAATGCCTGAACGCGTTAACAATGAAATGCAAAAAAACAGTAACCGAAGACCCGTAGAGAATTGGAGGAAAGAGAAATCCGAAGTTAAGGATGATCCTAATAGAAATAGACAGAGAAACTGGACTAGACAAAAGTCTAAAGACAACGGTAGTGAAGACGAAGACAAAGAGAAGTATAAGGATAGGTCTACGTCGAGAAATAGAGATGGTAGAGCCGGCAGATTGAACAGGAGAAGTAGTGGAGACGAAGATGGAACAACAGCCAAGGCGACCCCACGATGCCGTGTCACGGACGTACCGCGCAGCTCAAAATACTGGGACCACGACGACCGATGTGACAAGGATTACAATAGTTAGTAGGAACTACTATTACTATCATAGTGACGCACAGGGGCGTTGTCCAAAATGGGTCTTATGACCCCATGGGGCTATAGACCCCAAAAGTTATAGTGAATATTTTAATTGCTCAAATAAAATTGTAAATTGAACATACATTTGAAATAATTTAGTTACCCCCATTGTCTTAATGTGGGGTCATTAGTCCCGAATTTAAAATATCCAGTAATACATTAGACGATGTGTTCACTAATAATATTCACTATAACGCTATTAATATTCCTGGGGTCACCGGGAATGGTCGGCGGCGCCACCTTTAGTGATAAACTAATGGACTTTATAACTTCATTGGAACTTTATTAGTGAAATTTTGAGTGATGTGGACACCTTAGTGAAAGTGACATTTTAATACCGAAAGTGCATGCCTGTTGGAAATTCTAGTGTTTAACTACAAAAAGGTAATGTACCTAGTCTAGTGGTCTGTGAAACAATATTTTGTCCGATTCTCCGCTGGACGAATTTTATTTTCATATAAATTTCGATAGGAAATTATTATGAAAGTAGATTTTGTACTGAGATTTGAAACCTACTTTATGTAGGCTCTTGAATTTGTCGGACGTTTGAAATTGATTGTCCGGTATCATCCGAGACTTTCTTAGTTAACTTTATAGTAAATAGCGAAATAAAATATGTTCTAAATGTGCTAACATAATGTTAAATAATTATGGTAACTAAGATAAAAGTTTCGTTGAACCGAAGCTGTTAGTTTAGTTAAATTAAGTAATTAAAGGATCAAATCTCGATAACTGAGATTGAGGTCATTAGTCATATATTGATCTTAAGCCTTAATAGGTTTAACTTGAAACAAGATATGTTAATTATAACCTGTAATTTGGACTTTTGGAAGTCTAAAACATACAAATATTGATAAAAATAATACTTTAAAGAAAAAGTTTATCTTTCATCTCTAATATATGGAAGAACTTGTCCAGAGCGTGTATTAGCTATGTTTCCACCCAAAAATCATGATCCAACACCCGGTTTCTGAAAGGCTTGTCAACGCTAAAATTAACTATTCTCTTGTTAAATCTCTTGTCAAGTCATCTGATTGGTTGTTGATAATTCAGTCAACCAATCAGATGACTTGACAAGAGATTAAATTGATTTTAACATTGATCGGACTTTCGGAAACTGGGGGTTAGCTGGACTGATTAGGTGGTTCATATAGGGTGACTGGTAATTAGTATTAAAACGTAATTGTACTCATAATAACAAACAACTTTTCAAAGAAACTATTTTTCTATTTGCTATGTGCGATGTGGGTGGTGTTAAACGGCAAATCGATCGTAGCGCACGACGTGGCAGAAATGTGAATTAATTCTGGACTGTCATGTGTCAAATTGCTTTATTTTCATAACTTCCTTTATAATTTTAAGTAAAACGTAAAAATTTGCGATGTGGGTCATAGTACTTGTGCAAGTTTTATTCGTTTCCAACATCAAAGTGGACGTTACAGCAAAGACAAAAATGGATAGCTGCTGTGAAGAGAATTAAAATTCAAATCCCGTGTATTATAATATCCATATTTTTCACAAGGAAGATACACACTCACTTTTTACACAATTTTTTTCAATTTCGTTGAAAAACTAGTCGAAAATCAATATCACAAAAATATCTTATCATCTACATAGTTGACATGATTTGACAGATGACAAGTCCTGAATATTTGCGGCCACTAGGGGCGCTGTCATCGCGCATACAACGAATACTCATTCGTTTTTTTTATTACTATAGAAAAGTTACTCAAACAATAAAGCGCGGGGCCTCGCCGCTAACATCTGATCGCGCGATGCACGTCGGACACGCGAAGTTTTTTATAAGAAGTATTAAAAATTAAACTACCTAGTTTAGAAAAATAATTTCTTTGGGAAAGTTGCTTGCTACCCTGAGTACGATCAAGTGTTTAAATATGGATCACTAATTAACATTTCGCCCTATAAAAGAAAAAATACGAAATTATGACATGGTTGATTAAAGCAAGGATCACACTAGCGGTCTCGTCAGATACGTCAAGCGAAATCGCTCAACTTACACTGTATCCCCCGCTTTATATTCTTTATGGAAATAATTACATTAATTGCTACTATTGGATAATTTATAGAATCAAGCGTTACTTTGCGGAAGTCCATGACATTAAATGTTAGGGAAAAATTTAGTTTTTATTCCGCGACAAAAATCCAGGCTTGTTGCGGGATGCAATCCCACTCCTAACATTTAAAGCTACTATTGGAGACTTCAAAAATTTAATTGTTTGCTAGCCAAATATAAATGGCTTATAAATAACATTATAGTAATAATAATTATATTGAAATGTTGAAATATGAAGTAAAAAAATGTGTATTCCCATTCGAATTATAACAATTGGAAAGTTCAGAAATTAAATATACAAGGACAGATTATTTAACGTCGTCGTACAAACTGATTTGAATCTTATTACCTTTCTCATATGACCTATGTCAACTGCAATAAATAATTTAGCTAAATTATTTTTTTATTATTTTGGGGCGAATGGTTTTGCTGGAGAATCGCTGTATGGAAGTTATTTCCAACCGCTTGATTTGGAGTCATTGGATAAGTGTTTTTAAAAACAAAATAATGTTGTCTCACACTAGAACTTTCTCCTGTGTCGTGGGTGCGTTTACAAACATACTTTTTCACATACACATCACACAACAATTTGTGGATCACACCAAGAGTTGAAGCAGATATTATCCAAGTTTGTTGTCTCAAAATACGCCTAAAGCTATTTGAGCGCCATCTAGTTATACAAATGCATAAAAAAGTCAAGTCGTAGAGAACTACGATTGATAATCGCAAGACGACTTTTTATTATTTGCTCAATTATTTTAATTCTCTTACCATGACGTCATGAATATTAATATAAAATAGCAAATTACTCGTGAATAGAATTTTAAAACTATAGAAAAATGCTATCATCTCCTTTCAAAATGATAAAACATTGAATTTCGTTAAAACAAACATCAGCCTATTAGGGCCCACTGCTGAGTAAAGGCCTCTTCTCACTCGGTGAAGGTCTGAGTATTAATCACCACGCTTACTTAAGGTGAATAGGCGAGTTAATTAAACAGTTACTCCTATATTATTGAGCTGGGGTTGCGGGTCAAGCGCTACAATGAACCGCGGCCTTGGCCTAGAGCAGGAGAAGGAACGAGAGTGTGGGAGAGCCATGCTTCGGCAGGAATGGGTCGGCTCGACCGGAGTGGAAACACGGCCTCACAGAAAACCGGCGTGAAACAACCACAGCGTTGTGTTTCGCCGTGTGAGTGAGGTTACCGGAGGCCGAATCCTTCCCCTCCCCCAATCCCTCCTCAATCCCTAAATCACTAATCCCTAAAAGGTCGGCAACGCACTCGTAACTCCTCCGTTGCGGGTGTCCATGGGCGGCGCTGATTGCTTACCATCAGGTAATCCGTCAGCTCGTTTGCCGACCTATTACATAAAAAAAAGGAACGGGCTGGTTTCTAGACAGTGAAAGCGACACGCACACTTCCTCGCCCGGGGTAGTGCAAAAAGCCAGTTCGGTGTTCATCTACCGGTTCTCTGAAATAAAAATGTCGGTTTCAATAATAGATATTACTTTATCAGGATCTGATAGTCTATTGTGACCCCTTCTACGTAAAGAGGTTTGCCAAAATCATCACACTTGGTATTCGGCTCGACCGGAGTGGTACCACGGTGGCACGGCCTCATAGAATATCGACGTGAAACAACCACAGCGTTGTGTTTCGCCGTGTAAGTGAGGTTACCGGAGACCCAATCCTTCCCCTCCCCCGATCCCTCCCAATCCCTAAATCTCCAAAACCCTAATCCCTAAAAGGTCGGCAACGCACTCGTTACTCCTCTGTTGAGGGTGTTCATGGGCGGCGCTGATTGCTTACCATCAGGTAATCCGTCTGCTCGTTTGCCGACCTATTCAATAAAAAAAAAAACGGGTAGGAGATCCCAGTTTAGATTGTTCAGTGCTATCGGAGAGTTATGATTTTTTTGTGAGGGGAAAATTATCATATGACTTCTCCCATGATATCTGTGGTATTGGAAATTAATCTAGGCTACGGTTTCCGGCTTACCACCTTACGGGCCGTAAGCCCACAGCTACTATAAAAGTGTGTGAAGAAATATTTTACCCTTTATATCTTTTATAAATAACACAACCTGGCGGAGTGTAACTATTACGCGAATAGTTATCGTTGAAATATGTTTTCACCTGACTCGTAAAACTTGAAAAGTTTTGGTCTTAGGGCTGATTTTTCAATGATTAGATAGAAGCTACCTGGGGAATAATTATGATGCTGTCGCGTCAGAATGTTTGTATAAGACAGTGACAGCAACAATATTATTCCTCAGATAACATTTATCTAACCATTGAAAAATCAGCCCTTTATAAAGTAAGAATTCTAAGCCATGATAATTATATTAATAATGAAATTTTTTAAATATATTTTTCATTATTGATATAAGTAAGTTCTGTATAAACGTATGTGCCTACCCCTTCGTGGTAAAAAAGGCTCGATATAATAAAAATTAACTAGAATAAGAGTTGTGTTGTCATTTAGATTTTTTGAAATGTGATTACGATGTAAAAGGTTTCAGTTTAAAATGCTATGACATTTTTTGACAGTTTTGCCATTGTAACATCCCCAAGATTCGGGGATCAAGGGACGATCTTCGGCCACTGTAAGCGCGGGTCTGCGGTCGGCGAGTAAGGGCAGCTCGCCGCCCGACCAGAAACAGGCCCGAGCGTACGGCGCGTAGCGTTCCGCACGCGCCTCAAAGAGCTAATAGACCACCACAGACGGGGCCTATAGAGGTGATGTTCAGCCCGGGTTGCGGGGTAAGTGCAATGAGGCACCGCGACCTCGGCCCAGAGCAGGAGAAGGAACAGGGGACTTTTAGGCAGTAAGAGTCTGACACTCCTCCCGCCCGGCCCTGGGCGGGAGGAGTCATTTGATGATTTTCCCCTCCCAAAAAAATAACATCCCCAAGATGTCCATTGCGTTACATAGGCATAAGCCTTCTTCTCTCTTACAGATTGGTTTGTTGGAAGCATGCATATAGCCGCTAGATGCATGTTGCTTTCAACCTAGCGGCTTCCTTTTCTGAGGGGTTAAAATCATCAAAATGACTTCTCCCTCCCTGCGAAAAGTGATGCCAGACTCTTACTGAGTAAAACCACCCTGATCCTTCTCCTGGTCCACCTTGGGACTTTGGCAAATATTAATGCTGGCACCCGCAACCCCTCCTGAATATCGACCCTGTTGGCCCATCTGTGGCGGTCTGATTTCTCTCTGAAGCGCGTGCGCCGTACGCTCGAATCTGTTACTGGTCGGGCGTGCTAATTTTGCTCGCCGCACGCGTATCTTTGGGAGTTAAGTCATCTTTGTGATCAATTATAAAGCTATTAAATTGAAACTTTTTATCTTCATATTAAGTCTTGATAAATTGTCCTGTCTATACTACACATTATATTTTATTATTTTTACTTCCTTGTAAATCTGAATACTGCAGAGCTCACTATCTGAAGTCTACAGAATAGGCTATCAGGACTAGAACCCTTAAGCGTCAATTCTACCCCTTCCCAAATGAAATGCTAATCCCCAAAAGTCCGGCAAAGCATTACTTCTGTTAAGCTAGGTGAATAACTATTCTGGTGTTGTGGCCGTCCAAGGGCGGCATCGTTTGCTTACCATCATGTGTTCCTGGTTGAAAAACTGAAGATGGTAATAATAATTCCATATCGAAGTTTGTTCCAGTTACCGTGTTCAGAACATCAGTGCTTGAATTTCCATCTCTGCTTTTTCAGACGGAATACCTGGTGGTCAGCAATCAGCGCCGCCCATGGACACTCCTTATATCAAAGGAGTTTCTACAAGTGCGTTGCCGACCTCTTGTTGATTGTTACTTTGTTAGTGATTTAAGGATTGGGGAAGAAAGGATAGGACCTCCGGTAACCTCACTCAAACTCAGACGAAACGCAACGTAAGTAACGGCTTCACGCCGGTTTTTCCTGCGGCCGTAGTATCATTCCAGTCAAGCAGACCCATTCGTGCCGAAGCATGGCTCTCCTACACTTTCCACTCGTAGTATGAACAGGATAATTTAAAAGATAGAATGTGCAATGGAAAAATAATTGCTCGGGAATAAGTACCTGTATAGCTTAAATATCGTTGTCATAGCAACGGTTTAATAATAAATTAATGTTTAGTTGTATTTTTAAAACTGCAGACTGTGGTAATGGCTTTGTAGGTGGGAAAAGGGCTTAGTGACAAGTTAAACAATAGCCAATGTCAATAATTGTCATTTTCGCAACCACCAGATGGCGCTTTGAGCGGTTTAGGACATGTCAGTTTGATTTCGTTTACATTTTTACCTGAGATCCTTATAGGATAATAGACCCTTGTCCTTGGATTTGGGGGTAGGGGAGGGGGGAATTATACGTGTAAGAAAATAATTTTGAAATTTAAGTCTCGATGTTAAATAAATCTCGTTTATATTTTTATATGCAAATAAGGTTTAATTTCACTTGAAGCTGGCCCTGGTGCGGTTGGAAAATTGGCTAAGTCTCATCGCCCTATAACGCTAGTATATGCTTAGGTAGTTAATTTTATATTAGTTGCCCACTTCAGTCTGCAGGTGTTAGGGTTTTCATGTAAAATTATACTTTAACTGCCTTGTTCTTAAGTTTTATTTCGCCTGATCATCTTCCCCTGTTAGACATGAGCCTTTTCTATTCCAAGGGCTTGCCATAACTGGTAGACTTGCAGATCACAGTTTTAAAAGGTTCAGGTTTATCAAAGAGCGCTTCTGCCCGGTATCTGTCTAATATGGAGTCACTAACTCGGCTTAAGATATCCGGAACAGTTAAGGCCGTGACTACACATCATCATCATCAGGCTATAAGTGCCCACTGCTGAGCATAGGCATCTTCTCACACGGAGAAGGTTTGAGCATTAACCACCACGCTTGCTCGAGGTGGATTGACTATTTTAAACTTATAATTAAAAATTATAAGTCCACGTTTCCTCATGTTTTCCTTCACCGTATGTCAGTGGTGTCTAAATAATCATTGAAAATGTTACATTGGTACTTGCCAGGCCACCTATGCATGACCTCCGCGACATAACTTCGTATAATTTTACATGAAAAATCTAATAAGTTATTTAGGCTAAACTAGGCAATGTAAATTAGCTAAAAAAAACTAGTATAATTAAACGTTACAAAAACTATCTAAGGTATAATAATACGGAGGAAAAAATAAATTCTAGATTTTTCTAAGATTTCATAATGAAAATAGCGTAAAGTTTAAAGCTTTGTTTTTGTTTGCGATGAAATGAATTAGGTTTTTATGTGTTTGATTGTGCGTGCAAACGGGCAACATGTGGCTACAGTATCGGCAACTAGCAGAAGCTACCATTTAGTTAGCCAGTTTCTCAGAAAATGGCGTAAGGGCCTTGCATATCTATTTGAGAATAAGATACTTGTAATTGTCAGATATTTAATTCATGCCAGCTGCAGTGAATGAGCTGACATACTTATTTGACGCCATATCAAAATCTGGCGAGCAAAATACGATAGTCTTCATTGCGCGGTCCTTCCTTATACAGGCTTGCATTTTGAAAGACATATTATAGGAGCCGATTTTGGTTCTCAATTATAACTTTTCCATGGGACCAATATCGAAATCTCAAACATAACATTTTCAAACAGCTGCCTAATCATATCGAATGGAATGGATTGTTTTTGTTGAAATTTCCATATTGGTCTTTGTAAAGTTGTTTTATCGGGTCCTTGACATATGTTCTTCGTACAAAATTCCACCCTGTATATGCATGTAGACGTTGTGACTTGAAATAAGCAGGGTTTTCCTACCTATTTGGATTTAAGTTTGCAATGTTGCCGACAAAAATGTTGCCCGTTTACAAACATTATGTAGTAAATAAAATGTCAAATTTCTTATTTCGCGGTCGCTTAAAAATTTTACTTGTAAATTGAGTATCAATGATGTAGTACCTACATAGGGTGACTAGTAATTAGGGACCGTGTTATTTAAACACTGATTGTAATTATAATTGTAAACAACTTTCCCAAAGAAATTTTTTTTTCTATACTTTTTAGTTTTATTTTTATTTCTATTACAAAATTACTGGTGTGTCCAATTTTCAAACGTGGCGCGTTAGTCTTTGCTCGAGCAGCTGTTACCGGCGAAGCTGCCAGTAATAAAAATAAAACTAAAGTGTATAGAAAAATAGTTTCTATAGGAAAGTTGTTTGCTATCATGACAATCACGTTTTAATACTAATTACCAGTCACCCTACATACACCTATGCGTATGTCTCAGATCTTATGATCCAGTTCAAATATTATATTGATTTATGCGCAAGCAACACACAATGTATGCATTTTCTTATGTAAATGACTCGTAAATTTGTACTGAAAAATAAAACGTTTTCCCCCTTATTACAAAACAAGACTTCTCATCAGTCTAGATTCAAACCATTCAGTCAAGTTTTGAATTTTGAATCTTATTGTCACCTACCTTCAATTTGAAATAGAAAAACTGCCTCAATGGTTTAGACCTAGACTAAACAAAAATCTATTTTTGTTAAAAGGCCATTTATGTTGAAAATACTCAATTATAGGTATGCAAGCAGTTCTCTCTTTTTTCATAATTTTACTAAATTTAATGAAAATAATGACTTACTCACGTCAATTAACTAAGAAAAGCTCGCCTAATTTCAAGACACAACGGGACTTTTACACCCGGTTTCTGAAAGGCTTGTCAACGCTAAAATTTACTAATCTCCTGTTAAATCTCTTGTCAAGTCATCTGATTGGTTATTGATAATTCAGTCAACCAATCAGATGACTTAACGAAAGATTAAATTGATTTTAACATTGATCGGGCTTTCGGAAACCGGGCATTAGTCATGAGTAGCGTACGCGTCGCGGCGACGTCGCGCAGCCAACTCAACTTTGTAACGTGAACCTTGTACAGAGTTTCCTCAGTTTATTCACATGATTAAGTCGTTATTTTCAAGATTTTAGTATGTCTCACGATAGTTACTATTCAATAATTTGTCGTGTCGTACAGCTGCTTACATCGCCCGATATTTGTTAAACAAATTATAATAAGTACTTATACTTATTTTACATAAAACTATGCAAAATGAAGCAGTTACTTCAATCCGTTAAAATATAAATATTTGAATTAAATATAACCTCTAAAGAAAAACGCGCGAAATTCTAAATGTCAATATTGACAACTCGATAGAACGCCATCTTTCTTTTTTTATTTAAACATTTTGCCGATTTTAACCGACTTCAAAAAAGGAGGAGGTTCTCAATTCGACGCGTATTTTTATGTTTTACTTTTGTTAGTTATGTGTATAATGGTTTTCTGTTTATTAATAGGGATGGTGGATGAGTCAAAAATAATTTAAATTAAAATCTAAAAATAATGACGCTCTCAGTAATAGTTTTTGTTTTTTTTATACAGCTAGTTGTACAAGCCAATACTTTAGACAAAAAACAATTTAGGTACTATTAGTGTTTTTCATAAAATTATAATGTCAAATAACTTTTATTTTGCAGAAGACAAATGTATTATTTTTATTACCAAAAGCTTGTAGATATAGTGTAGTGTAGGAAAGATCTCAAAATTTTAATGCAAATGGTGCAAAAAATTTCAACATTTATTTATTTTATAAAATACAATTCGTACATTTTCAAAATTATAGTGTTTATCGCTTAGATTATTATGTTTTTAAGCTTGAATTATAAGACTAGTTATTTTCTTACGTGTAATTTTTAATAGTTTAAGAAAAATATACTTTATCATTAAGTTATTTTGTTTGACTTCACTGTCTCTACATGGCGCTGTATGTACAATGGATTAAGTAACTGCAAGTTTTCTGTTAATATAAATAATAATTTAGATTTTGAAATGCAAATATAATTATCAAAATAAATTATGTAATCTCAAATAAATTGAAATATGATTTCAGTTTGATGTTTTATTTTATCTTTTAAATATCCTATTAGTTATAAACACAGCATTCTGACCCAAAAAATGTACGTCAAAAAAACTTGAGTGCAAGTGGACTCAGTTACCATTGATATCAGTAAGGCGTTCGACAAAGTGAATCATGAGCTCCTAATTTTTAAACTTCAAAATCATCGTATGCTCAGCGATTTACTGCTTTGGTTCAGATCATATCTTTCGGAACGACAACGGAGAGTAGTAATAAAAGGAGAAGGAGAGGAGAGTATCAATCGCCACTCTTGTACTCAACCTCGGGGGCTGCCACAGGGTTCGCACCTTGGTCCTAATCTTTTCCTTGTATTTATTTATTGGTATCTTTGTATATAAAAAATATGTATAACTTTTCAGCTTACGTCAATACATTATACAGTCTAAACTCAAGAAATTATCTAATATATTTAAGTATTTATAATTCACCATCCATTTTCTCACAAAATCTCAGACATTCCCGACGTTTAATTAACGCTCCATGGAGCGCAGAGTTTGCATGTACGACTGTTCGTGCTGCCGAAATACTGTAATAGGAACTGTGGGCACAAGCAATCGCTGCATGTAGTACTTCCTGTGCCACCAGTTCAGGACAGTGAGAATTCCCTCGCAATGGACTGCAGTCAAATAAAGAGGCAGTGATTACGCCTGACCGCCAAACAATAAAAACTTACATTCCAAGCATAAACTTGTATTTGTGAACAACATCATACAAATCAAATCCATTTATTGTTTGTCACAGGATAATGGTAGTTCTTACAAGTTTCATTGTTGTAGCACAGCACTGTAACATACCAATGGGATGTACAGTGTTCAATAGTAAGGACCGTTAGATAGGTGGTAGTTGTTTGTCCATTTTACATTCAAATATTGTTACACTTTAACTTTAACCGACTAAAAAAGGAGGTGGTTCTCAATTTGACCGTATCTTGTATGTTTTTTTTTTATATTCATCGATAACTCTGTTTAATGATTACTCTGTTATATCTATACTAATAGAAGAGGTAAAATTCTTAAGTTTGTATGTAGGGGGTAATCTTTAGAACCACTGGTCAGATTTCCAAAATTCTTTCACTGATAGATAGCTACAATATTCCCGAGTGCTATAGGCTATAAAACATCACGCTACGATTAAATGGAGCCGAGCGCGGATGAAATCGCGCAGCAGTAGCTAGTAATTTATGAACCGATTTTAATATTTTATTGACATATTCCTAGAATGGTCCCATGAAAAGGAAACCAGGATCTGTTGGTGGAAACCAGAAACCTGTTGGTGGTGAAACCAGAGAAATCTATTGCAATTCTCAAAAATCGTAGCGACCACTTGCTTTTTTATGTTGTTTTAGTCGGCATTTCACAACACTACAATTTGAAGAACGTCGAACTCCACGTGATGATGGAGCCAGAAAACAGTTAAGGGATCTCCTTGACTATTTAAAGTAGTTGCCTCGTGTTTGGACATGATTAAATCGTATTGATGAGCACTTTGCAATAAGGTTAGTCGTGACTGTCTGTGAAAGGTCTGATGATGAAAACGAAGGACAGATCAGGGAACTCCTGAACTTTTTACAGTAACTATTTCGTGTTTGGACTTATTCATTTATATTGATGAAAACTTTGCACCTATGTGGATTAAAATGAAGGTGTGTAGCAAAGCTGATGATGACCTTGGAAGACAATCGTGGGATCTCTTTGACTATTTCGAGTAATTACCTTGTGTTTGGGCTTTATTAATTCATATTGATAAAAATTTGGCACCAATATTGGTTATGACAGTAAACTCACAAAGAAATTAATGACCGAATAAAAATAGGTCTATGACCACACACAACCGATCTGATATGTGTTAAGGGCTCCCTAAACTTCGTTATTATCAGACCGTTAATTACAATAATGTAATGTATTAATAATTGAAAATCAAGGGTCTGAATTTAAATTACGTAATCGCGTCATCTCTAGCAATGCTCTATTGTCGTTTTTTTTTTGTATGTCTTAGGACGTCATACCAGCAGACGGATAAGCAATCAACCATTTGGTAATAAGGGATGGAGGAGGAATTGGGAAAAGGTAAGTATTGGGCCTCCGCTAAACTTACACCGGTTGGGTACTAAGGGTGACAAAAATGCATGGAGAGCTTAAGGTCGACTATTGACTGACAGGTTTTGCATAACGCTACCATTGATAACTAGATGGCGCTGGTTTAAAATGAAAATAACCCTGCAAACCCTAAAACCCTGCTTGAATACTTAACACTGCAGAGGCACACAATAAGGTTTTTAATGGTTAAAATAATAATTAAGAAACAATAATATATTTATATTCAAATACACATAAATTATGTTAATTTTCTCATTTCCGAGGACTTAATATAGCGCCATCTAAGTCAAGTAAAGCAAACCAATTAAAAGATGGCGTCAATAATTAATAATAGACAATAATAAAAGTTATAAACTAACCCGCATTTTCGACCTCATAAAAAATGCGATCGGTAGCTCGGATGAATATGAATGATAGAATAATGACGTCGAAGGGCACCGGTTCAATTCCGTGTTATCATTTTTAAATTCTGGTTTTTTAATAATGGGTTTTTTATATTTTTTTTATATAAAATGAATAATAATAATATATAAATAAAATGTTTGACGTTTAATATTTATAAAAGATAACAAATATACAAACAAATATTATTATTTTAGAATAAAAAAAATTAAAATATATATATAAATAACTTTTATAATATGTGGTAACTATTAATGTAAAAGTAACATATTTTTCTTACAGATTAAGACTAATACTAAGTTTAATTCTCATAAAGAATAAAAAATAAAACTATTTTAGTGACATTATAATTTCAGACATTTATTTCTTAAAACATAATATTTAGTTCTTTCTTATATAGTGTATACCCTGACCTAATAACTTTTCAGCTAACTGACACATTATTTAATACACTTTATAAAAGATTAATAAGTATTTTAAATCAAAATTGTATTGTGCTAGTCATTTATTAGTTAGTTTAAAACACAATGTTATAATACGATTCTATATAATATGCAACCTTACTTCTGCAACTATTTTACCTCCACATAAAATTTAATTAAAGTATTGACTAAAGTGATTCATTTTGTGCATCATGTTATGACAAAGGCTCATAGCTTAAGTATTCGTTCCAGAACAAGGAAGAAATTGAAGCTAGACCTTAAATCAATAACATTTCTAAGATCGGGATATAGCATTCATTAGATATGGGACGAATTGTTTATAGTAATATTAAATAAATAATTTATCCTACTAACACTAAGTTTGAACATTTATCCATTAAAAAAAAATATAGCTACCCCGGTCTTGTAATTGCTTAATCCTATAGTCAACAATATCTTTTCTTTTAAGAACTAGTGTAGCCGCCATTTTTATCGATCCTATTTCTCCTATCTCGCTGGCCAAGGAATAATCCGTATGTCTGATTGCTGAATAAACACTTGCACAATTATGGAACATTACACATAGGACAACTGTCCTGCACGAACGTTATCACTCGCACATCTTCACGACGTCTTCAGCACATCTATGTAGTTTTCACTGTTTGCATCACTGAAGATGACAATGCTCCAGTATATTTCCTCATAACCTTGCCCCATAAGTTGAAGCTGGTCTGAGTCAATATCACGTCTTCTGCCAGATCCACTACGGTGCTCCAATGAACCCTCTTCTTGAAACAGCTTTAGATATCCATAAAGTGGCAGTCTTTACCTGTAAGAGACGTGTATTATTTATTATTTTCATGTATCGATAACCATGGATAATAAAATTAATAACGAACGGTCATTTTAAAAGAATACTTACGTTTAAGCCAGTTTCTCTCAAAATTTCAGTATAATTTAAGCTTTGATTATGCAATGCTATTATTTGGCCCTCGTAGCCATATCAATATTTGAACGCAAACTCATGATAAAAATAAATATTAAAAACTTATTAAACAAATCGTAACTGAACTCACTCAAGGATAGTAAAGAATGTTATGATTGAACAAAATGGTTTAATTTTTATACAGTTAATATTAAATTACCCTCAACTGTTTTGAGATTTATGATCGGGTTATAGTTGCTCAACAAGTCCAATATAATAAAAAGTAGGATAATTTCAATACATTTCAAGGTTACGCAATGGCCTAATGGCTAGTAGCATCGGTAAATTTTATGCTACCGAGTTCGAATCCTGGTTATTGCGTGCTTTGCTTTAAAAAGGTTTGGAATATCGTAGTATTAATTTGTGTAAAAAATTATTAAGTTAATAACTTTGTATCTGATAAAAACTATAATGTATATTTTTCAATACCACTAGTATACTAGCGCCATCTATATCATCAATGGTATATTATTAAGGCGATGAAACGCCGTACAAACGATTTTGATTTGGAATCCTCCATGCACTTATGACACTGATAGTACATTCGCGCAGCAACTCCGTCAGCAAAGTCTCCTGTCAAAGGTACTCTGCAAACCACGACGGTTTTATAAAGCACCAGTTTCCTTTGACCGGAGGGTAGTTGCAATATATCACCAAACAGAAGTATATTGACTCCCGCCGAATAGCTTATCATTGTTTTTGTATTCTTGTAAACGTACCTAAATGTATTATCCTCAAGTTTTCCTACGACACCATCGAAATTTTAATAATGAGCCAATTTATATAACGCCATCTACGTCTTTCTTGTTCTAACTTATTGCCATTTAAACGTTTATAGGACATGGTGTTGCCTTTCTCAACATGTAGCATGATTAAGTGTGGGAGAGCCATGCTTCGGCATGAATGGGTCGGCTGTGACCGGAGTGATACCACGGCCTCACAGAAAACCGTCGTGAAACAACCACAGCGTTGTGTTTCGCCGTGTGAGTGAGGTTACCGGAGGCGCAATCCTTCCCCTCCCCCAATCCTTCCTCAATCCCTGAGTCTCCAAATCCCTAATCCTTAAAAAGGTCCGCAACGCACTCGTAACTCCACTCTTTCGTTTCCTCAACACTGCAAAGAATACTGGTAGTCTCTATTAGAATTATAGATTCCAAGTTCCGTGCTCGTTGTAACGTTTTTTTTTCTCCGGTATGAATTGTAGAGTTTGATATGGGTACGCTATTGTTTGAATTAAGGTCCGGTTGATAGTCATTTGATGATATTGATGATGTGAAAATATGTGCTATCAATGAAACATTTAACGTTTATGGATTAGAAGATTTTTTTATAGTGAAATTCCTACGCAGAAGGTTTGTATAAACTATCAATATTTTTAAATCTCAAACAACAAATTGTTTCGGGTAATGATGGTTTAAAACGTTTAGCGCCACGTGCCAGAGATTAAAAAAAAATACGTAACAGTTTCTAATTCACGTTTGAAATGCATAGCTACTATTGTGAGGTCAGAGATTATCAAACCCTACGAATGATCATTAAAAAATTTCCTCGGACTCACAGAAACCAGGCGTGAAATAACCACAGCGTTATGTTTCACCGTGTGTGTGCTGTTACCGGAGGCCAAATCCCTCCCCCTCCCCTCATCCCTTCCCAATCCTTAAATATCCGAAACCCTTACCCCTAAAAGGCCAGTGACGCACTTGTAATTCTTTTGGTGTTGCGGGTCCATGGGCGGCGCTGATCCCTTACCGCTTCCCATCAGGTCAATCCGTCTGCTCGTTTGCCGACTTACACCATAAAAAAATACTTTCAGAGCCGACAAACGTTTTCAAAGAAAAGATTGCAGAAGCATGCTTTATCAGTTGTTAAATATGACAGAGCGTAGCCTAGCATTTCTGTGTCATGTTGAATGCGTCAAGCTCGGGGAGAACAAACGTCACAAGGTCTTGTTGGTAATCCGTCTGTTGTTTGCCGACCTATACCATAAAAAAAATTGTGACCATTTTACAGCGGAAAACACTTCCCAATCGCTGTTTCTAATAATTATGTATATTGAAGTAAGTGTTAAGATTTTCAGCCTTTTAAAGGATTGCCTAAATAAATCCATCTGCCCAAGTCCCAATGCTTCTAATGCACTTTACTGTGCTTTCAGAGCAAATTCTCTGTTCGTTGAATTTCCCCAAAATAGAATATGGTATTGTGACGGAAAAGTGGTTCAAACTCTTTGACATCATGACGTCAATGGATGGTTGTCAAACGTTGCCTAGAGATTGTAAATTTCGTCGTGAATTGTCAACACGAGTTGGTGTAATCGGTAAGGCGTGTGGATTACACCACAGAGACCCCGAGTTCGAGTCCCGCCGTAAACATGTAGTTTTTTAGTTGATAGAAGTTTTGTGGAACTTTCTGGAATTATTTGTGTGAAAGAAATGAAAAATTAAAGAGCGAGAAGGAGAATAAATAAAAATGAGTAACGAAATTATTGGAAGGTTCTGGAGTCATGACGATCAAAAAGAATAACGAAATTGAATGTTCCAGAACCTGAACCGGGGGTATATAAGCGGAACTGCGGCTCACCGCTGGCAGTTGAGTTCTAAGTCCAAAGCGATTCGGAAGAAAAGGAAGAGGTGAAAAAGAAGAAAAGTGAGTGAAATAGTGAAGTGCAGTGAAACAGTGAAGTGCAGTGAGTTAAGTCAGCGTGAACAGCAAAGTTGTGTCAGTTGGCCGGACTCTGCTGGAGAGGAACGCCGATTACCAAACTCCGTGGACGCTGTCACTTAAGTACAATAGAAAGTCCGAAAACCGGTATTAGTGTTTAATTTCATCCAATCCCGTAACCTAAGCCCGCATAGTCAGGAACGTGACGTCAGGCACGTAACATTTGGTGTCAGAAGTGGGATTGGAGAAAAATGCCGCTAGTGCCGCAGGACGTAAGAGGAGTGAGTACCCGTGCAATGGCAGAAGCGCAGCGTGTGAGGGAAGAGAGTGCTGCAGCTCAAACCAGCGATGCAGAAGCCAAGCCTGTGCAGGTGGATCTACTGCTACAGCTGCAGCAAATGATGGTAGAGCAAGCGCGCCGCCAAGAAGAACAGCTACGGGAGCTGAAAGAAGATCAAGCTCGTCGCCAAGAGGAGCAAGCTCGTCGCCAAGAGGAGCAAGCTCGTCGCCAAGAGGAGCAAGCTCGTCGCCAAGAGGAGCAAGCTCGTCGCCAAGAGGAGCATGCACGCTGTCAGGCGGAGCAGCTACGGGAGCTGAAAGAGGATCAAGCTCGCCGCCAAGAGGAGCAAGCGCGTCGCTTGGAAGACATGCATAAGGATTTCACGAAGGGACTGCAAAAGGCTGTCGAACGGGTACAAGAAGTGGAGGAAGGGTTAGGCAAGTTGGAACATCGCGTCAAGGCGATAGAGGAGAGAGTGGAAGAAGAGATCTCCAAAATCAAGCAGGAAGTGACAAGCCCAAGCCCTTTGAAGAGCCGAAGCCGTCTTGCAGCCGTTTTTGAAACCCCAAATGCGGCTTCAAGTGCAACGAAAGGGCTTAAGATTCCCCATTACGACGGAACAACATCCTGGACCGCGTTCAAGCTACAGTTTGAGACACTTATGGAGGCTTATGGTTGGACTCAGAAGGAAGCACAGTCAGCCCTTACCCTGGCCCTCCGTGATCAAGCGCTCTCAGTGCTGGAAGCTATCGGCGCAAGTGGGGATCTCAGCTTTAGTGCCCTCCTCGACGCACTTGAGGCACGTTTTGGAGACAGATATTCTTAATCTGTCACTACTAACTCAGTAAGCTGTTTGCAAAGATAAACAAAGGACGATGTGTAAGACAATGCTATGTCATAAATATTTACTAGAAAAAGTAATAAATACCACATGTCCTACTTGTACAAACGGATGACGGGGTTATTTCAAATATTGTTTAATGTATACACAAGTTTAGATGTGATAGATGACGATGCGTCACAGGAGGAGAGCGATGGCGGTCTGTTTGGACGTAGCGAAAGCCTTCGATCAGGTTTGACATAGAGCGCTGTTTTAGAAGCTTCCTTTTCATGGGCTTACCGAGTATATGTGAATACCCATTCATTCAAGAGTTTCCTTGTACACAGATGCATAAAGGTCGTGGTCAACGGTTAATGCTCCGACTACTTGTCTGTGAACGCTGGCGTCCCTCAAGGCTGCGTGCTATCGCCCATTTTGTTCCTTCTCCATATCAATGAGCAGAACAATCCTCTGATTTCGGAGCATCAATTCGACCGTTAATAACCTATATTAATATTATAACAAAAGAAGTTATATTTGTAAGTTTGTATGTAGGGGTAATCTTTGGACCCGCTGGTCGAATTTTCCAAATTTTCGATTCCGACTGCTATAAATTATTAAACACGTGCTAAGCCGCGGCCGGAAGCTAGTTTTAAATATGTATTTTCTGATATTTTAGACAACACAGACAAACGGTGAAGGAAAATATCGTGAGGAAACCTGGATTTATAACGTCTTATTATTAGTCTAAAATCGCCAATCTGTATTGAGCAAGCGTGGTTATTAATGCTCAAACCTCTGGAGAAAAGAAGCCTTTGCAGCAGTGGGCACTTATAGGCTGATGATGATGGCAATTCAGATATTTTAAATAGGTTTTAATTGCTTCCACTGTGTGTGCCTATAGGATTGGTGTCAGTTTCATACAAGTCTTAAAATTTAAGATACGACTTCTAGGAGCTGCTACAGCTGCTACGGCGTAGCGAGTGTGGGTGACTAAAAATGTATTTATTTACATTTGTATCACACAAAACTTTTCTTTACAATTTAGTGTTTATAGTGGGTATCTAGAGAGATTAGTCCTTCTCCATCCCCATGGAGAGGAGGAGGAGAGGATCCTTCAAAAGACCTGCTGTGCACTTTTGTCTGCCCTGGTATAGCGGGTCATCGGGTCGGCGCCAATTGCTTGCCATTAAGTTATCCATTTTCAGTTAATTAACGTGAGCAAGTCGTTATTGTCAAAAAATGTATTATGCCTCCCGATAGTTACTTTTCAAAAATTAAGTAATCTTTTAAAAGCTGTTCAAAGTATGTCTATAAATAGAAGGTGCTATGTTCCTCTGGTAATATACATTAACTATTAAGGATCTTATTGTAAACACTTAATGTTTATTCTTCAAATCTAGAAATAAGACAATTAGCTAATTTGCAGGCAAATATTTAATTATTTGGTGCAAATTACAAAATAGTCCAACCTCCCCCACTGCCTAGTCAAGTTCAGTATCGATAATGGTTATTGTTGTAGAAACGAATCAAATGTATGGAGATTTTTAAAGGTTATCGATAACTTGCGTATTCTATAAACGAATTTCGGTGCATTTGTTTATTTTTTTTTAAATACTCAAATTGGCTTGAGCTTATCAGATATACCTTAACAGAATTATAGGTTCTTGACTAAAGGGGAAATAAAAGCAAATAGTACTGTTTATGTTATATTTCGTAAAAATAAATCTATCAACCAATTAGTATAAACATAATGAGTGTTACATTTGTTCAAGTATAACATGCACTATTTAACAAATGAATTAATTGTGTGTTATTGTGTGTGTAAATTAATTTACAAATTAAACTTATTTACAATTAGCTATGTGATCCACCTTTCTTCCACTTTTCCCCAACAGTATACTCAGTCATAGGTCTCCCGGATATGCCACATGTGCCGACGCCTACCCTCCCGGTCAAATTGTCGGGTGAAGCAAATATACTCTTTGCTCGTACACCCGGTTTCTTTATAGCTTTGCTATGAAAGTTTAACCACTTGTTCTTCCCAGCTTCTCTTTCTTTCTCATATTGTTTCAATCTCTGATGTTTCTTCTGCTTTTTCTTCATGAGGTATTGTTTGTTGTTCTCCTTGCCATTTCTGTAAAGGGAAATACGTGTTTATAGTTAATGAAACTTATTCGAAAAATTAGCATAACTCAGTAATCAAATGGTATACATGATAAGTAAAATAGAGTTATAGTTATTTACAGAACAATGTAAATGATATTCACTTGTTTCTTAATCTTTTGTGAGAATCCCATTAGGAAGTACACAATGCAAAACAAATGAACAATATACTCACTAACATAAGGGATTCTATAATGGAACTACTAACAACATCCTTCATAATCCTTTTAAGAGTAAAAACAGCATTTTCCATAAAAACGTCTACTTAATATCCTTACAGTAGGACGTAGACTATAACACGAATAAACAACAATTTGTAACGCCTCAGCCAACATCACGCATAGTGCAGTGTATAAGAATACACTAGGAATACAAATTTCAAATAACACAGATTTAAGACAAAGAAATAACACGAGATGAAAAGTAACACTTACTTCGCCAAACATGTCTCGCCAACTTGGCAATTGGCAAAGTGTTTGTGTGAGCTTCCCTCATCGTCGGCCGCCAACACGGATGCTGCAGAACCACTATCGTTACCAGATCCATGAGTATTACACTCTTTGGAGTCACCGTCTTGTGTTTTTACAAGATCTTGTGTCAACTCTATTACTTCTTCCAAGTCAGCCTTTAGTTTCACCAACTCCTCATTGTCACCATCAGCTAGTAGTGCTCCTTCCACCTAGAAATAAATTATACAATTACAGACCACATCAATGATCAAAACACAGGAGAAACATACCGCGATGACAATACAAATATCGATGACACCAAATTGTACCAACCTGTAGAAGTTGCAGTTTGTAATTTGTTAAATCATCCGCCATTTTATGAAATACTGCACAACGTCGTAGAATTAAAACAATATTATAATAAACACAAATACTAATGACGAGACCACCGGTCGGTTAGCTCGACGAATGACGAATGACTGCTGTTTACTGTTTCATGGTGGGTGTCATTGTGTACAGTGGTAACACTGTAGTGGTACTTTGTTAAAAAAAAACTAAATTCAAATATTTTAAATGGTTCTTTAATACAGTTTCGTGGCTATTTGAAGAGTCATAGACTAAAATAAAAGTATACAATTAAATGCAATCAAAATTACGTATTGATTATTTTCCGTTCCCTAAATTTTGGGAAAACTCTCCTACGCTGGCAACTCTGTACTTTATTCATTATGCTGTTCAGCTTTCCAAAGAGTCGTTAGTTTTGATATTTTAAAGGTGTATTCATTAACGGAATAAGAAATAAAAACGGAGCAGTCGGATTACCTGATGGTAAGAAATCGGCGCCGCCGAAAGATACTTGTAATATCAGTAAAAACGCCATACATATACACTTTTTCTTTCCACAGCTTTTCTCTTTTTATCCTCAAATCCTATTAAAAGGCCAGCAACGCTGGGGTTGTCAATGGGCGCTGCTCGATTACCGCCCTCTGCCATGAATAACTGAATCTAGAATCACGCCTTTCGTTGCCCGACGTGTATGCAGAGTGCTAGAACTGTAAAACGTCCCTTTCGCTAGTTATGTTATTTTATAAGTTCCATGTATATCTATATCATAGAACCACCCGACGTTTGTCACAAATATAGTGTGATCCTAGAACTATCCTATATACTAGAAGTATGTGCTACCGAGTTATCTAAACAAAATCTTCTAATTATTACTATATATTGGAATAGAAGAGAGGAAGACATATTTATAAGCAAATTAAAGCAAATTTTAAATTATATAAATACTAAATATAAACAATGTAACATCGTCATTGGTGGAGATTTTAACATAAATGTATTAGACAACACTTTAAAGACTAACCAGTTCTTAGAGCTCATGCTTGAATATAAATTCATTCAACACATCAAAAAAGCTACGCGCGTTACTGAAACATCTTCAACATGTCTCGACTTAATATTTACAAATTTCAGAGATAAAAAAATGTCCTGTACAGTAGAAAATGTTGGTCTTTCAGACCATTGCGGAACAATTATTAACCTTAGCATACCTCAACCACAGAAACAAATTATCTGGTATACAAATAAAAGATTATTTAACTCAACAAATATTGAGAAATTCAAATCCGACCTTAGTACACAAAGTTGGCACAACATAATACATAATGACAAAGATATCGATAAAAACTACAATTCATTTAACAATTTTTTAATAAAAAAATTAAATCTGTATATACCTATGCGAAAAATAAAGATTAAAACATACTTTACAAAATACTGGCTAACTAAAGGAATCAGAATTTCCTGCAAAAATAAAAGGCTACTAAAAATACTTTCCACTAAAACCAATAACGAAATAATAAAACAGCATTATAAAAAATATTAAAAAAAATTGTTACCACAGCCAAAAAGATACAATACATAAATAAAATAAAAAATCAGATAATAAAACAAAAACAATGTGGAGTATAATAAACGAAAGAACAAATAAACAACCAAAGAAAGAAAAAAGTAATATACAGCTACAATTTAAAAACATTTCCACATCCGAACCCAAAGAAATTGCGAACATGTTTAATAACTTCTTTGCGTCAGTAGGAGAAATTAGCAGCTGTCAATCTATCTGTACACCAACGATCACCTCTACTATAAATACCACAGAAAACACAATGTTTCTTAGCCCAGTAGAGGCTTGGGAAATTAACAAAATACTAAAAAACCTAAAAAATAAACAAAGTTCCGGTATAGACGAAATCCCATCAAAATTACTAAAAGAATGCGCAAACGAACTAACCTTACCATTTTTCTTATTAGTTAACCAGTCTTTCACTGTAGGTAGATTCCCCGAATTGTTAAAAAAATCAATAATCAAACCTATCCACAAAAAGAACACTAAAATTGATCCAAATAATTATCGACCAATTGCATTTGATCCAAATAATTATCGACCAATGCAATTGGTCGATAATTATTTGGATCTCTTACCTTCAGCCTCAAAAATCTTCGAAAAAGCCATACGGTCACGTATATACGCCTTTTGTGAAAAATTTAACCTCTTTAGCGACTGTCTAAACGGCTTCCGAAAAAACCGCTCCACCACATTAGCTGTGTATAAATATATTCAAGAAGCGCTTAACATCATAAATAGCCTAGCTTCACTGACGAACAGACTGACAGACTACTATTCTATTTTGACGTTTCAAAAGTACCTATTTATGGTTTATTTGGAATAAATGATTTTGATTTGATTTGAATGACAAGAAGTATGCCGTGGGAATATTACTGGATATGACCAAAGCGACAAAGTACAATTTAAAATACTGCTTAACAAACTATATCATATAGGCATCCGCGGTAAAGCCCATGATTGGCTTAAATCTTATTTAAACAATAGACAACAAATCGTTGAAATAGAATTCTTCAATTATAAAAATAGAGTAATAGAAAAAATCCGATCTAACACAAAAACAATTAACGCGTCCATCCCGCAAGGCAGTGTCATGGGTTGCCTTTTATTTATCATTTACATCAACGACTTACCAAAAACCATAGAGGGGCCTTGCGTCCTATTTGCGGATGACATATCTTTATTAATATAATGCGAAAACAACAAAAATATAGAGGAAAAAATAAGTACTACACTCACCGCAACTTGTAACTGGTTAACTTCACACAGCCTGGAAATCAACTATTGTAAAACTAAATTAACCTTTCACCCCTATCAAAAAGCTCAACCGAGGGCCGGGCACGCTACCATAGCAGCGGTAAGACCCCTCTTTGAGGAGTGGCTTGAGAGACGCCACGGCGTCCTCACCTTCCGCCTGACGCAGGTGCTTACCGGGCACGGCAGCTTCGGTAGGTTCCTGTTTCGGATTCAGCGGGAGGAAACGCCCGAGTGTCGTCATTGTGAGGACCACCTACGAGGATACGGTGGAGCATACGGTAGCGGTATGCCCTGCCTGGGCTGAGCACCGCCGTATCCTCAGGGAAGTGATCGGCGGCGGCGACCTCTCGCGCCCGGCCTTAGTCGAGGCCATGGTGCGGAGTGAGAGGAACTGGGACGCCGTCTCCTCCTTTTGTGAAGCAGTCATGCTCGCAAAGAGAGAGGCGGCCCGCGTGAGGGAGCAATCCTCCTCCTCACGCCCCAGCAGCCGCAACTGGCGACACTACGGGCGTCGGGGATCGAGGGACGATCTCCGGCCACCGTAAGTACGGGCCTGCGGTCGGCGAGTAAGGGCAGCTCGCCGCCCGACCAGAACCAGGCCCGAGCGTACGGCGCGTAGCGTTCCGCGCGCGCCTCAAAGAGCCATTCGACCACCACAGACGGGGCCCTAAAGGGCTGATGTTCAGCCGGGGTTGCGGGGTAAGCGCAATGAGGTACCGCGACCTCGGCACAGAGCAGGAGAAGGAACAGGGGGGTTTTTAGTCAGTAAGAGTCTGACACTCCCTCCTGCCCGGCCCTGGGCGGGAGAAGTCATTTGATGATTTTCCCCTCACAAAAAAAAAAACCCCTATCAAAAAGCTACCCTACCTCTTAATAATATAAACTTTAACGGCTCAAAACTAGAATCAGTCGAAGAGTTCACTCTTCTTGCATTGACAATAGACAAACACATTAACTGGAAAACTCAAATACAAAAAACCCGTTCGAAATTATCAAAGTTTTCATATGCTCTAAGAGAAATTAAAAGAACCACCAACTTACAAACTGCCCTCACCACCTATTACGCTTATGCAAATGCATGGCTTAGTTATGGTGTAACTCTTTGGGACAGATGCACAAACCCTCTTCACTGTGCAAAAAAAATTAATTAGAATCTTGGCAAATATCGAGCAAACTGACAGCTGTAAACCATATTTCATAAAACATAACATTCTAACCCTCCCAAGTATTTACATTCTGGAAACTTGTAAGTTTGTCCGTAAGCACAACAATTCTACTCAAAGCGCGAAGATATCCAAACACACTACACACTCAGACACCCATCCAGATTAAATATACCAACATCCAAACTCAAACTACATTCTACAAGTCCCTACGTAATGTCAATTAAAATTTACAACAAACTACCCGACTTAATAAAAGAAGAAAAAAAGTTAAACATATTCGTAAACAAATTAAAAAAATATCTTATAAACAAATGTTACTATACAATAAACGAGTATCTTACAGATAAAACAAATAATTAAATTGAATATTATAAATATATTTATAATTACGCATATAATAAGAAAAACAAGTAAATTAAGTAACCTTAGATTAAACAATACATACATAAATTGTAGCTTAAGAAAAGTGATATTAATGATATCCATAATACATTTTACATATTTTTGAAATTTATTTTAAATAAAATTCAGATATTTTAAATAGAGTTAAGTTACTTTAAATAGAATTAAGTTATTTTAAATAGAATTAAGTTACTTTAATTAGAATTAAGTTATTTTAAAATACAATTAACCTATTTTAAGATATTGAAACAGAGCTTCATCTCTCCTGTTTGCCTTATTTTGCTGTGCCCTACAGGGTCCATAATTGATCTCACACAAATTGTTACCACCTTTAATGTACTTATGGAAAAGCAATAAAGATATTGAGTATTGAGTATTGAGTATCCTTGAAGGGCGATTCAGATGCAGAATTGAATAAGTTTTGACTTCACGGCCGAAGCCGCGGGCAGAAAGTTGTTAATAACGTTATAATTGTTATTGATATAAGTATAATTGTTATAATAACGTTATAACAAAGAAGGTACAAATTAAATGTAACACCAGTAACCGGCATGGTTACAGTAAATGTAGGAGAAAATAATGACGTCATCACATTGGAATATTTAGGTAAGTACTCTCACAAAAATATCGTTTCGATATTTCAAAGAAATTGCCTAATTACTAGAAAAAGGATTGAAATACAATTCCAAGGTTGTTCATAACAAAAGTTGTAAAATTAGGGTAAAATATTACAAAAGCGGCACCACATAAAATTGTATGTATTGTATTAAAATGTCCATTGTTCTAACTTGGCACTAGATATTCTTAATCTGTTACTACTACCTCAGTAAGCTGTTTACAAAGATAAACAAAGGACGGTGAGTGAGACAATGCTATGTTATAAATTATAAATACTGCATGTACTATTTGTAAAAAACAAACAATTTAGAACACGTGGCTTTTAACCCCTTTTTACACATATTTTGACGAATTATATTTAATAATAATTTGTCCTTGGGTGAACTCCTATAGTGCATTCAAGGATAATTGCCGGCCGATGTGGTGGTGGCATCACATTAAAATTAAAATTGGTGCACGGGTCTCAACGAGGTGGGTTCGGCCCCTCGTACGAGTGGTTCAGAGAATACAACTGAACATACAAATTTTAATATTTTAAATATTTATACCCGTGTTCCACGGTGTACTACGGTTTCACCCGCTGCTTGGCTCCATTTAATCGTAGCGTGATGTTTTATAGCCTATAGCACTCAGCAACATTGTAGCTATCTATCAATGAAAGAATTTTGGCAATTCGACCACCGGTTCCAAAGATACAAAATTACAAATTTTACCTCTTTAAAACATGAAGTATAGATGAGCATAGACTCTGTCTGGATGTGGCATTGATTTATGAGTGAAACCATATTAATTACGTGTTCATTTACCTCATTGGTTACAATTCAACTGCAATGATCTATTTAACTAATCGCTTACTTTATTTTTTTTATAAAAAACGTTGTCCTTATTAGGATTTTCTCCTATGTCGTGGGTGCGGTTACAAACATACAATTTCACATGTACACGACACCCAGACCCGGAACAACAATTTGTGGATTACGAAAAGAGTTGTTCCGTGCGGGAATCGAACCCGCGACACGCTGCATGGTAGCCAGTTGCCCAGCCACCGCACCAACCGTGCAGTCAATCAACAGTTACTAACAACTGGTGGACAGAAAAAGACAATATCATTTCATTACACAATAGCTTTCATTCGTAAGAGAAGGACCAAAATATGCAACAATAACATAATGAAATAGCAATATACATACCGTATATGTTAGAAAGAGAACGTATTTTTTTGTTTCTACCAGTCAGGTAATATATCGTTGAAACCATAGAAGTTTTAGTTTAGCAGTTCGCTCGTCACTTCGTCAGTTGCTCTTGTGATATCGCACAGTGTAGTCGTGTACCGAGTGTTTACGTAGATTCTTAAAGAAACTAATTTTTCTTATATTTCTAAACATGGGTAATGAGAGTTTTGATTGGAGTCTGGAAGTCGAGATGTTAGGTATGTTTAACTTTTTTTGTTTTATAATTATATTATGAATAAATGAAAACTGTAGTTGTTACAACAAATAATTTAAAGATTAACTAATCCCAATCATCTTATTTTGTGTTACAGAGAAATAGGCGGTAGAACCAACGGAAAAATCACTGGAGACACCACGGGAGACACAGTCTGCCGGGGCAGAGGAGAACTCTGCTTTGAAGGACTCATTCTATGGATCCAGGAGAATGAGTCCCGAGAAGAGAGAAGAAAACTGCCAAAATACATTTCAGCTAAGACCAGAGTCAAGCGCTGGTGCTCGCCTGCTGAGGACAGAACAAAAACTGCCAGTTGGTCAAAATCACTTTGACGCCAAGGATGCGAGAAGATATTTAAAGAAACGGCTAGACCTAAATACGTGGCGAGAAGAGCTGGCAAGGAGAGATGACGATCACATAAAGCATCTCCAGCCAAACGTCGCTCCAACCAGGAGAGAGACGGTTACTACCGGACTAACAAAAAAGCAAATGCCTCCCAGACCTCTTAAGACCCCGATGTCTGCCGGCCAGGATACGCTTGATATCTGGACAGTGAGAAATAACCTGCGGAGTCGGTACGACTTGAACTCGTGGCGACAGCCATAGACGACAAAAGATTGCTTTCGTGGACTAAATTTAAATATATTTTTTAATGTGAATAGCTAATATATAGTACTGAATCAATTTTTTTTTGTAGAAATTGATTATTATTTTTAATTTATTCTTACATAATATTATAAAAATTTCGTTTGTAATAAAATAGGATTAAATTTTCATTAAACTTAAATAAAATCATATTTCATATTTTAATGTGTGTCTCAATTGTTTAGCATGTAACAATTTTATTGTATTGTGATATTATATTATTATGACCCTTACAATGTTTATTGCTTGAATAAATTAATTCCAAAACATATAAACTATAATTGTTACTAGTTAGGAACACGATGCATGCGAACACTTTTGTTTACAATGTGCCATGTGACCCCCATTTCGGGGCTTTAGACCCCAATGTTTTTTCAATATTGAAACTGCTCAAGTTGTAACTGATGTAATTTTTATTTAAACTATCAATAATAACGTATTTTGAGACTAGACTCTGTAAATAGTAATATTTATTTTAAGTGTCGTAATATTTTTTATATTTTGTATATTTTGTCAACAATTTATACTTCATATGAAATAAATTATTTAAACCACGTACATTTCTTTCAATAACGTCTGTTTAACCTCTTGTCTGCCAGTATATGACAAATATAATAGAAAACACTTTGGGTCTCACGTGGATCTGCGCTCCGGTATATCACGGATTATATAATCCGTCTTCGATCTTACATATGTATAAAACAAATGACTACGATGTTGTAACAAATAATATTTCTGAATGGTACGACACCGTCACCTGCAGTGCTGTATACTAATAATTTAACTTTATTACTGACATTGGGAAGTTAGCAGAGATCGCTGTAAGCGATGAGACCGCCCGACAGACTCACCCCTTGTACTACAGATGGTGATAGTGGATATCTTTTTCTTTTATTTATTTATTTGAGGTAAACCAACAACTGTTTACACCTTAACATTATCTTACAAATACTATTTGATCCTACACTTGTGTAACAATTAATTATAGGTTAACAGCGCTTATACAGAAATTGTCATGTGTGTGTGAAAATCAATTACACAACAATGATAACAAACATAATAAAATAATACAATAATAAAGTAATACAACAATTACAATTACATTAACAATTAAAAACAGGTACATTAATAAATAAGCTGGTGTATTAATTCAAAATGACATAAGTACTTACAAGTCAAGTCAGAATCACTTAATAAATATCCTTAAATAACAATATAAGAATGCAGGGTATTAATATTGAAAACAAAACAATCATTAATTAATTCTAGGTACAACTTTTAAAATTCTAGTAATACTGTCATGGTGTATGTCTATTAGTTCACTACAGTTGTTAAGAACCCTGCACATTCTGGGGATAGGGGAGTTAGAGCCAAGCACGGACCTTCGAAATCGCGGGCAAAGTCATATTAAACGATACTGACCACTTCATTATTTACATATTTATCTTTGAAAGTATTAAATAATTTACCGATTGAATCTCCCATGTCTCTGCTTCTCATATAGACATTCATAGTTAGCTTAAATACATATAACGTTAACGTTAACTCCGCTCCTGTAGTATTAATGTCTGTATCAAATACAGATTGCTCCAGTGCTTTGGTGACGTTCATTATTTCAAACGACTGATAACATCATTGAAATTACCTAATTACATATTGTTCGTCTTCGAAAAGATATTAAATTAAAATTCCAAGGTGACAAAAGTTGTTAAAGCAGGTACTGTCATTGCATAAATATCCGAAGCACTTTAGGGGACGGATGACACTTTAGGGGTTTTTAGAGGAGAGCGATTGCGGTCAGTTTGGACGTAGCGAAAGCCTTCGATCAGGTTTGAAATAGAGAGCTTCTTTATAAATAGAAATTTTAAATTATGTGTAAAGAAAACTTTATGTAGAAAAGCATACTACACACTGAATGATTACATTGTAGATAAAGATGCTTGGAGACATGCTGGTCCTGCTCCACAGGATAGCAAACGTACACCAAAATAAATAACGTTCCAATGGATTTTGCTTGAACGGGACTTCTTCATTTTAGTGAAATTGCATTATATTGTATAACTATAACTTGATAAATTTGTAAATGTGAGTGCCCTGTAACCTATTATAATTGGTTAGACTAGCAGAATGTCGGTCCTTATAACAGCTTGGAGTTGTCATGCTCACTGAAAGGTCACACTGGCGGTGGCATGGGCACTGGATCGCTTAATTCCCTATAATATGGTTGAGTTGGGCGATGCTGGTGTACGTGTCATGCTCGTGAACGAGCGCCGTCAGTTGGGACTGGTCAGCTCCAGACTGTCTATTGTCCTTAAGGTTACTTAATTTTTATATTTGAATAAATATTAGTGTTACACTGTTCTCACATAATTGAACCAACTGTTTGTAAAAGGAATCTGTATGTGAAACTGATTTAAAAAGAGTAACCATGGAGTTTCTTGCTCGTTCTTCTCCATCGGAATCTACACTTTGGAACGAGCAAATAGCTTCACTAAGAGGACTGACCGACAGACTGACACTATTTTTTATTTTAAATTTTGTTTGACGTTCAAAAGTGCCTGTAAAGGTCTAATTGGAATAAATGATTTTTGACTTTTGACTTTTTGACTTTCGAAGCTTCATTTTTGTGGGCTTTCGAAGAAGCTATGTGAATACCCATTCGAATTTCCTTGTAGCTAGAAGCATAAAAGTAGTTGTCGACGGTTAATGCTCCGACGACTTGTCTGTGAACGTTGGCGTCCCTCAAGGCTGCGTGCTATCGCCCATTCTGTTCCTTCTCCATACCAATGAGCAGAACAATTCTTCTGATTCCGTAGCATTAATTCGACGGTAAATAACCTATACTAATATTAAAAGTAAGTTATATTTGTTTGTATGTTTGTATGTAGGAGTAATCTTTGGAACCGCTGGTCGGATTTTCAAAATTCTTTCTCTGATGTATAGTTCTCGACTGCTATAAATGATTAAATACATGCTAAGCCGCGGCCGGAAGCTAGTTTTAAATATGATTAAAATTATACTTATTAGATTATTACTATGTATTTGTATATGATGCTAAGGATATGTGGCGTGACAAGCCAAGACAATTTATGACTCGATTACGTTAAGGAACCTTAAGAGCAGTGCGCTCTCGCGCTTGCTACACAACCGGAGAGGGCCCAACTCTTCCTGCTGGAGCTCTACATAGGGTCATGCGGTCGGCATTTAGGGATTAAAGAATAGGGGATTTGAGATTTGAGGATGAGGTTGGGAAGGATTGAGCTATCGGTTACCTCACTGACCGATAATTGCGTTGTGGCCCGGTGGTTAAGGCACCGGCTTCTCATGCGTGACGCACCCTCTGGGTTCGAAACCTGGCAAGTACCAATATGACTTTTTCCGAGTCATATGTATTTTCTGAAATATTTTAGACACCACTGACAAACGATGAAGGAAAACATTGTAAGAAAACCTGGACTTATAATGTATTATTATTTGTCTGAAATCGCCAATCTACCTTGAGCAAGCGTGGTGATTAATGCTGAAATATCCGTGAGAGAAGAGGCCTTTGCTCAGCAGTGGACACTTATAGGCCAATGATGATGGCGATTCAGATATTTTAGTGTAGATCCTAATTGCTTCCACTGTGTGTGCCTATAGGATTGGTTTGTTTTTTTTACAAATCTTACAAATCACAGATTCAAGATAATACTACGTCTTATTAGGAGCTGCTACGGCGTAGCAAGTGTGGGTGACTAATACAGGGTGTAAAAAGACACTTAACGAAGCCGTTAACTACGCATACTGCAGTTCTAACTAAGTAGCTTTACGCTGAAATTATCACTGGGAAACGACGTAAGTCTAAACTATTTTTAGGTATCAAAAAAATAATAATAATTGTATTGCGCGCAATGTAAAGCAAACGGGCTTCGTGTCATGGTGTGCGTAGGTTCACAGCTTAGCATTAAAACGCTGTGATAAGTACGTAGGTCGACGTTTTACTTCGCAACAACAAAACAATTCTGTAAAATAAAAATCCTACTGAGGTGCACGATGTTTTTTGTGCGGGTCTGCATATATTTATTACGTACATTACTGTTCGTAACTTCAAATGCGTAATTTATTTAGAAAAATCGAAAATTCAGGTAATGTTTGTTTGGAAAAAAGTTTTGTAAGAATACTTAGAATTCGATTGCGCAAAAAAAGAAAAAATAAAAATGCATCTTTGACCTTCAATATCTCGAGAACCCGTGGAGTCCCAGCTATGGTCTTAAAGAAAAAAATGATCCAAATAATGGGTAAATACGTGGCTTTCGGCTTTGTTAAGTGTCTTTTTACACCCTGTATGTATTTTATGTATTTATTTTCATTTGTATCACATAGAACCTAACGATAACTCGCGTGCTCAATATTTTTTTTTTTGATAATTATTAAAATTGGCTTAAGCTTATCAGATATATGTTATCAGAATTAAAGGTTCTTGGCTAAAGAAGAAATAAAAGCAAATAGTACTGTTTTATGTTATATTTTGTAAAAATAAAACAATCAACCAATTACATAGTATAAACATAATGAGTGTTACATTTGTACAAGTATAACATGCACCAATTAACAAATGTAGTAGTTTTACTTTCAATTTCACTGGCTGTTAGAGATTAAATTAATTTACAAATTAAACTTATTTACAATTAGCTATGTGATCCACCTTTCTTCCACTTTTCCCCAACAGTATACCCAGTCATAGGTCTCCCGGATATACCACATGTGCCGACGCCTACTCTCCCGGTCAAATTGTCGGGTGAAGCAAATATACTCTTTGCTCGTACACCCGGTTTCTTTATAGCTTTGCTATGAAAGTTTAACCACTTGTTCTTCCCAGCTTCTCTTTCTTTCTCATATTGTTTCAATCTCTGTTGTTTCTTCTGCTTTTTCTTCATGAGGTATTCTTTGTTGTTCTCCTTGCCATTTCTGTAAAGGGAAATACGTGTTTATAGTTAATGAAACTTATTCGAAAAATTAGCATAACTCAGTAATCAAATGGTATACATGATAAGTAAAATAGAGTTATAGTTATTTACAGAACAATGTAAGTAAATGATATTCACTTGTTTCTTAATCTTTTGTGAGAATCCCATTAAGAAGTACACAATGCAAAACAATTGAACAATAAACTCACTAACATAAGGGATTCTATAATAGAACTACTATCAGTGATGATGTATTATCATATCCTTCAAAGAATTTTTTATTTTTTTAAATTAAAACATTGCCCCACATTAGGATTTTCTCTTGTGCCGTGGCTGCGATTACAAACATACAATTCCACATGCCACCCAGACCCGGAACAACAATTTGTAGATCACACAAAGGGTTGTTCCGTGCGCGAATTGAACCCGCGACACGTTGCACGGCAGCCAGTTGCCCATCCACCACACTAACGGTGCAGTCAATCTATTCAATCAATCAATCTAGCTAAATCTCTCTAGTCAATTCTTAATCCTTCATAATACATTTAAGAATAGAAAAAGCGTTTGCCATAAAAACCCAATATCCTTACAGTAGGACGTAGATAAAAACACGAATAAACAACAATTTGTAACGCCACAGCCCGCATCACACATAGTGCAGTGTATAAGAATACACTAGGAATACAAATTACAAAGACACAGATTTAAGACAAAGAAATAACACGACATAGAAAAGTAACACTTACTTCGTCAAACATGTCTCGCCAACTTGGGAATTGGAAAAGTGTTTGTGTGAGCTTCCCTCATCGTCGGCCGCCAACACGGATGCTGCAGCACCACGATCGTTACCAGATCCATGAGTATTACACACTTTGGAGTCACCGTCTTGTGTTTTTACAAGATCTTGTGTCAACTCTATTACTTCTTCCAAGTCAGCCTTTAGTTTCAGCAACTCCTCATTGTCACCATCAGCTAGTAGCGCTCCTTCCACCTAGAAATAAATTATACAATCACAGACCACATCAATGATCAAAACACAGGAGAAACATACCGCGATGACAATACAAATATCGATGACACCAAATTGTACCAACCTGTAGAAGTTGCAGTTTGTAATTTGTTAAATCATCCGCCATTTTATAGAAATACTGCGCAAAGACACAGAATTAAAACAATATTACAATTAACACAAACGTTACTGACGAGACCACAGGCCGGGACGCTCGACGAATGACGAAAGACTGCTGTTTACTATTTCATGGTGGGTGTCATTGTGTACAGTGTTACCAACTTTGTTAAATATTTTTCCCTTAAACAACTCAAATAATCTAAATGGTCCTCTAATACAGTTTAATTGCTATTCGAGGAATCATAGACTCAAATTAAATAAAACAAGAAATGCAATCAAAATTACGTAATTATCTGAAAATCTTCACTTATCAATTTTCCGTTCTCTAAATTATGGGAGAATTCTCCTACGCTGGCAACACTGTAATTTATTCATTATGCTGTTAAGCTTTAAAAAGGGTCGTTATTTGTGATATTCTTCAAGCTGTACTCATTCATCATCATCAGCCTATAATTGCCCACCGCGAAGCAAAGGCCTCTTCTCTACGGAGAAGGTTAGAGCATTAATCACCACGCTTGCTCAATGCGGGTTGGCGATTTCAAACTTATAATTAGAAATTATAAGTCCAGGTTTCCTCACGATGTTTACTTTCACCGTGTCAGTGGTGTCTGAATAATCATAGAAAGTAGGTACATATAACTCGGAAAAAGTCACATCGGTACTTGCCAGGTTTCGAACCCACACCCTCATGCATGAAAGCGGGCTCCTTAACTTCCGGGCCACCAAGTCAGTTCGTGTACTCATTACTGGAACAAGAAATAAAAACTTAGCAGTCGGATTACCTGATGGTAAGAAATCGGCGCCGCCGACGGCGCAGCCTGTCAGGTGATTCGTCTGCTCGTTTACCGCCCTCTGCCATGAATAACAAAATCTAGAATCACGCCTTCCATCGCCCGAATGCTTAAACTGTGAAACGCACCTTTCGCTAGTTATGTTGTTTTATAAGTTCCATTCATATCTATATCACAGAAGGAAATCTCGTCCCGCGACTGTCTGTCTGCAAGGACGCGATACACTCAAACACTACCCGACGTTTGTCACCAATATAGTGGGATCCTTGAGGGGTGATTTAGATGCAGAATTGAATAAGTTTTGACCTCACGAACGAAGCCGCGGGCGGAAAGCTGGTAGTATTATAATAACAAAGAAGGTACAAATTAAATGTAAAACCAGTAACCGACATTGTTACAGTAAATGTGTGATAAAAAGGATGACGTCATCACATTGGAATGTTTAGGTAAGTATTATCACAAAAAATAACGTTTCGATAATTCGAAGAAATCGCCTAATTACTAGAAAAGGGTATTTAAATAAAGTAATAATAACAAAAGTTGTAAAACTAGGGTTGGTAGCTTTGAAATATATTATCCGAAGCCGCTCCACGTAAAATGCTTGTATTGTATTAAAATGTCCATTGTTCTAACTTGGCACTAGATATTCTTAATCTGTTACTTCTACCTCAGTAAGCTGTTTACAAAGATAAACAAAGGACGGTGAGTGAGACAATGCTATGTCATAAATATTTACTAGAAAAAGTAAAAAATACCACATGTAATATTTGTATGACCACGTGACGTCGTTACTCTGAGCCCGAGCGGCCCGCTCTCTCACCCATCTCTGCCTGCCACCGATTTCAAACAGATAGATGATATAGAATTCACCGATTAAAAAAATATATATTTTTGGTATATTTTCGGCTTCTGGCCGTATACAATGAATAACTTACAAAAAGTTACGCGCGGTTGTAGATACGAACCCGAATCACCAGCCAAATAACTGAAGCGTGCCATATACCACTAAGGCTATTGGTGCAGTTAGTAAACACAACGAAATTTCGAATAATATTATTATTTCTTTCATCGAACAAGATTGATAACGCTAATATTAATAGTCTAATAGTCTATATCTCTAATATTCTAGATAATTAGGTTTCAATTACTACTTCTATCACGTGTTATATTTATACATTAACGGTTTGTTTTACGATTATATAAAATAAATTCAAATAACTAAAAGAAAATTCTCAACTATCTAAAAGATAAGGTTGAAATAAGCATAGACTTTTTGTTTGGTTTAATAGAATGTGCTTGATTGTTGGACTACTTACCGTCATTTTACTTCAGAAAGGTAACTGCTGTATGAACTGCGAGATATGGTTGAATTGAGAATAATTTTTGTCATGCACAAAACTGTGATTGAGGGTATAAATACTTTTCAAATCGTTTCGTTTTTGTGCCGATCTGCTTGTGTGTATATAATATCTTATATAATATCTTATTCGTCGTATTGATTCCAATTTATAAATAAATTGACAAAGTTGATTCTTTTAACCGGCAGTATGGTTCGATTAACAACTTTTATGAAGGCATAAATTGTTGTTCTCTGGGAACAGGAACAAAGTATAAAGAAAATATGAACGAAACTCAAATATTATCACTTTGTGTGTTGGCTTGCACTCGAGGGACCACAGGGTCCCAGATCTTTGGAAGACGTACGAGAGGCCAAAACCAACTCGCATAAGCGACAAAGCCCTTTAAACAACCTGAACATTAATATAATACGACTTTTATTGTTTTTGTTAATTTACCTGTAATCACGTTTTTAATTAATTGATCGATTTACTAACAATTTAAGGCGATAGCAACATTTGACTATACAATAGCTCTCATACGTTAGAGAAGGATACAATATTCACTAGCGGAACAATGAGGCAACAATACACAATGGTAGAAAGAGAGAGCGTATGGTCTTACTTCTCCCGATCAGGTAATATATCGTTAATACAATAGAAGTTTTAGTTTAGCAGTTCGCTCGTCACTTCGTCAGTTGCTCTTGTGACATCACACCAATGATGTATAAAACTATAGATACGTTGTCCGCGCTCTAAAATGACAACATGAAATGAAGGCAATTGACAACATCGCGCTTAGTTACGCACCAACCTGCCGCGCGACGCTACGTTTGTTTTTAATTTATATCGTGTGTAAACCTGTGCGAAACACAAAGAAAGCATGTCGTCGTGTGTGTTCAGACGATGTACAAATTATACTCCAAAAGTTAAAGACAAAAATGTGTCATTTCATGCGTAAGTTCACCAAACAACCTATTTTTATTTTATTTTTTTCGACGCTGGCGCCCGCCATCTTATGGCGGCCGGCGCATGAAGGTATAGTCACGTGCCGTCGGAATAACTGAAGATGTATATTTATCTCCCTCTAGCAAAGGCATTCCACTATACGATGTCATATTTTCTTTCCCTTTCTTTACTCGTAGAAGTAGTTATCTAGTATTTTCGCCGTTTTTAAGCGCCGCGATGTTGGTTCATGACGTGTCTATATATAATACGTCATTGCATCACACAGTGTAGTCGTGTACCGAGTGTTTACACATCAAAAGTCAAAAATCATTTTTTCAATTAGACCACAGTAGGCACTTTTGAACGTCAAGCAAGCAAAAAAGGAAAAAAGTATATAACAAGAGCTTTAAAATTAAGCGTGTCAGTCTGTCCGTCTGTCCTCTAGTGAAGCTATTTGCTCGTTCCAAAGTGTAGATTCCTATGGAGAAGAACGAGCAAGAAACTCCATGGTTACTCTTTTTCAATCAGTTTTACAATACATTTCTTTGTTACATCATTTAGTCGGTCCTGATATGTGTCCTGACATCTCAGCCGAGGCCAGAATTAAGAGCTGCTGCTCAACTACCGGGGACAAATCAAACACAGAGAGTCAGACAAAATACCTTCGACTCTTCGACTGCGAGAATCAAGGTGAATAAACGGCTGGACCTTAACTCGTGGCGTCAACCAAAGGGGGAAGCAAGGGAAGATGTCTCCATCCAGAACGACGTCGCTACAACTAGTACACGGTTGGTTACTTCCGAAGTAACGAAGAACCAAATGTCTTCCAAACCTCATATGAACCTAATGTCAGTAAGAAGTAACCTGCGGAGACGGTATGATTTAAACTCCTGGCGACAGCTACAGGAGATACAGCGATGAAGCAAGATATACTGCATAGTTTTAGGTTTATAAGATTGGTTGTGTTATTCTATAAGACCTAATTTAGGATTAAATTTTATTGTTTGTTTTTACAGAAATATATTAATATGTTGTAAATTGTATTGAATATATCAAGTGATAAAAATATTACGTATTCTTTTTTCGTATTTTTTGCAATGATTCTTGTTTGAACAGCAGGGATGAGGCTTCAGTAATTTTATTCTCCAGTACTTCAATAATTCGTTTATTGATGTGAGATAAATCGTTTATTTTAATTTAACAGTAATAGTTTAATAAATGTGAAAAAAAGATGTGACTCGACACAATGCTATGTAGAGAGTGAAGTTCGAACAGTTTTAAAAAATCCAATTTCGCGGCAAGCGTCAAGCGTCGCAACTTCACACCATTAATTGTTCCTTATTATGCCAGTAGATGGCGTTGGCGGTAACATGGCCCCGGCCTTGGAAGCAGTAGGTTCCAACAAGATTAACAAGGCAGCTCGTCGGTCTCATCAATTGCTAGTGGTACTGGTAGGGGGCATATTTTCGAGAATGCTCTTCGTATGATGCCCGATGACGTCATAAGGTCGGCCACCCTTGCGATACCATCGGCTCCAGGATGATTTTATATTATTTATATTATTATTTGAAATAGTTTAGATGTACTTATTAAGGGATGTTGGCTTTAGTGTGAATTTCAATATTGAATATACAACGTACATTTAGTAAGTACATCAAAAAAGCACATAGACTGTTTTCTTTTAAATACCTCTTAAGCTTTTAACACATTCATAAATTTGTTAAAATGATGGTGAGAATGCTGCGATGGACATATAACGTGACGAGACTAGACAATGTAAGACACGATTATGTGCAGGAAGCTTCAGAGTAGCGCTCTCTCGTCTCTCTAAGTATGGGAAATGGGAATCCGTTTATAGAAACTTACGAGTAGGTATTTTAAGTATGAGCAAAGATTGTGTCTGAATATGGAACCGAAAGGCTTCAAAATATTTCTAAGGAATTGTATTGCTTTGATGAGCAGAAACCAAGTATTAAATATTGTTTTGTGTGTTTGCTTGTATGCACGGGCCCACAGGATCCCGGATCTATAGAAGGTATAAAGGGCCGAAGCCAACTTGCAAAAGGACCTTTGAACAACTTAAATATTGGTAAATTAGGACTATTATTGTATTTTTCAATTATTTGACTGCACGGTTGGCGCGGTGGCTGGGCAACTGGCTGCCGTGCCGCGTGTCGCGGGTTCGATTCCCGCACGGAACAACTCTTTGTGTGATCCACAAATTGTTGTTCCGGGTCTGGGTGTGATGTGTATGTGAATTTGTATGTTTGTAAACGCACCCACGACACAGGAGCAAATCCTAGTGTGGGGCAACGTTTTTCTTTTTAAATTTAAAAATTTAAAAAATTTACCTGAAATCACGTTTTTAACTAATCGTTCGATTTACTAACAATGTAGGACGGAGGGAGATAACAACATTTAATTTAACAATAGCCTTTATATGTTAGAAAAAAGCAAAATATACATTAGACTAATGGTTTTCTCTCGATCAGGTAATATATCGTTAATACAATAGAAGTTTAAGTTTAGCAGTTCGCTCGTCACTTCACCAGTTGCTATTGTGATATCGCACAGCGTAGTCGTGTGCCGAGTGTGTAAGGCGCTTTGTAGATTATTAAGTTAACAGTTTTATTCTAATTATAAATATGGGCAAAAGTTTTGAGAGTTTTGTGTGGAGTGTAGAAGTGGAGTTGTCAGGTATGTTTTTTTACTATCACTTAAGAATAGTTGTTACATCCACTAAACATTATTTAATTAGAATCACCATCATTTGTAAAACAGAAGAAATAGAAGCGAATTGTAGCGAAGAGAAGTCATCGGAGTCGGAGCAGCTAATCATACCAGAGCTAGAGACACAGTCCCCGGCGCTGACAGAAGAGGAGTCAGCGTTAAAGGAGTTGCTGCAGGTTGAGGAGAAATATGTCCCTCTCATCACTTTGGTGAGTGATATCATCATTTTATACTTGTTTGGTAGTCTTCCGTTGTTCAGGGCATAGACCAATTTTCTACTAATCGTGTTGTCGTCCACAGTTGGAGAAGTTTTCTCCTGGTGAAGATGGCATATTATTAAATAAAAAGTTGCGACATTTTGAGGCCACAATCTCCTCTATGTGTCCGGAGGAAAGGCTTGTGCAGTAAGTATTGATATTTAAGTCTATTACATTATTTTGTTATAATTTAATTCTAACAAGTTCCATAATTATAACTATTTGACTTTGTACAGAGAAGCATTCGCGACGATCCGCGCGGCAGCCCTGCAGAGCCCGGTGACGGCGCGCAAGCTGGCAGCAGTGGGCGCCTGCTTCAACAGCCAGCCTCAGCTGCGCCGAGCCATGCCCAACGTCGTCTTACAGGAAACTTTTACCAGTAAGTACTATCTACCTTTGGTAGTCAATAATCAATATCGCTACAATGCTTATTCAGTAACTTTAGAGCCACTCTGCTTGCTCTGCACTACAATATTGTCTCCTGTGTTGTGTCTAATGATATAACTTATCTACGTTTATCTCCATGAACAGAACTGGACATACTGGAGCGCTCCGACCCTCTGTATCTGGTCAACGCTGCGAATATAATGGGTGACTACTTCGCTGGTGCCCGCCTCAGCAACGGCGAGAAGGTTCACTTCCTCGCCGAGCCTCTGCTGCAGTACATGCGCGCACTACTCGCCTCCCAGGACATTCGCGCGCACCGCAGTCTCGCCACACAAGTACATGCTATAACACTCTTACCCAACTCCCTGCTTGTTCTTGTTCACATTTCTTGTGGCAATCTATCTCGACAAATTTTACAAAAACTAACTCGTATATTTTCTTCACAGTTAATGCAGAATGGTCGGGAGTTGTTGTCAGTGCTACCGCAAGAGCTGGACAACCTCACCGTCTCCATCAGCGTCCGTCTGCTCTCGCCCCCACCAGTCAGCGCAAAATGGCTATTGCTCTCTGCGGACCTTTGCCTGGCTAAGTTTGGTCCCCTTCCAGAATCGCTCCAACTGTTTTACGCTGCTCATCTAGATCTGGCTGAAGATGAAAACCTATGTGGAGTCAGTCGCAGATCTTGGCAAAAGAGTGCCAAAAATTTACATAACAATACTAAGTACGAGGATTCCATGATTCAGTTGAAGTCAAGGGATAAACCAACAATATATGTTGGACAAGATACGTTTGACGCTCGAACTATTCAGAGCAATTACAGGAAACGGCTTGATCTGAACTCGTGGCGTCAACCAAAGGGGGAAGCAAGGGAAGATGTCTCCATCCAGAACGACGACGCTACAACTAGTACACGGTCGGTTACTTCCGAAGTAACGAAGAACCAAATGTCTTTCAAACCTCATATAAACCTAATGTCAGTGAGAAGTAACCTGCGGAGACGGTATGACATAAACTCCTGGCGACAGCTACAGGAGTTGATACAGCGATGAAGCAAGATATACTGCATAGTTTTAGGTTTATAAGATTGGTTGTGTGTTATTCTAGAAGACTTAATGGAGGATTAAATTTTATTGTATGTTTATACAGGAATAAATTAATATGTTGTTAATTGTATTGAATATATGAAGCTATAAAAAATATAACACACTTTTTTATTATTTAACAAAGATTGTTTTTACGAAAAACGCATAAATAAATAGACAACAAAACGTTTTAATGAAACGAATAAATGTTCCAAATGAAATGGAAGACACAAATTTCTTAGACTTAGGCAAAGGGTTAAAGTTAGGGTTAAGGGTCCCCAAAAGTTTAACAACCAACTTAACCCAAAAACTCACTCGTTCCTTGTCCTGTTCCAGGCCGAGGCCGCTGTATCTTATTTCGCTTGCCCCGTAACCCCGGCTGAGTCTGGGCGCTCGAGTATACAACAAATACGTATGTTTGTAAACGAAGCGCAACTAAGACGTACGAGAAAATCTAAGGTGCAAGGTCTCTGTCTCTGTCTCTGTCTCTGTCTCTGTCTCTGTCTCTGTCTCTGTCTCTGTCTCTGTCTCTGTCTCTGTCTCTGTCTCTGTCTCTGTCTCTGTCTCTGTCTCTGTCTCTGTCTCTGTCTCTGTCTCTGTCTCTGTCTCTGTCTCTGTCTCTGTCTCTGTCTCTGTCTCTGTCTCTGTCTCTGTCTCTGTCTCTGTCTCTGTCTCTGTCTCTGTCTCTGTCTCTGTCTCTGTCTCTGTCTCTGTCTCTGTCTCTGTCTCTGTCTCTGTCTCTGTCTCTGTCTCTGTCTCTGTCTCTGTCTCTGTCTCTGTCTCTGTCTCTGTCTCTGTCTCTGTCTCTGTCTCTGTCTCTGTCTCTGTGTCTGTGTCTGTCTCACCTTCACCTTCGCCTTTACCTTCATCTTCACCTTCACCTTCACTTCCACCTTTACCGTCACACTCACCTTCACCTTCACCTTCACCTTCACCTTCACCTTCACCTTCACCTTCACCTTCACCTTCACCTTCACCTTCACCTTCACCTTCACCTTCACCTTCACCTTCACCTTCACCTTCACCTTCACCTTCACCTTCACCTTCACCTTCACCTTCACCTTCACCTTCACCTTCACCTTCACCTTCACCTTCACCTTCACCTTCACCTTTTCCTTCACCATCACCTTCACCTTCACCTTCACCTTCATCATCACCTTTACCTTCATCTTCACTTTCACCTTCATCTTCACCTTCACCTTCACCGTCACACTCACACTCACCGTCACACTCGCCTTCACCCTCACCTTCACACTCACGCTCACCTTCACCTTCACCTTCACCTTCACCGTCACCTTCACTTTCATCTTCACCTTCACCTTCACCCTCACCTTCACACTCACGCTCACCTTCACCTTCACCTTCACCTTCACCTTCACCGTCACCTTCACTTTCATCTTCACCTTCACCTTCACCTTCACCTTCGCCTTCACCTTCACCTTCACCTTCATCATCACCTTTACCTTCATCTTCACCTTCATCATCACCTTCACCTTCACCTTCACCTTCACCTTCACCTTCACCTTCGCCTTCACCTTCACCTTCACCTTCATCGTCACCTTCACCTTTATCTTCACCTTCATCATCACCTTCACCTTCACCTTCACCTTCACCTTCACCTTCACCTTCACCTTCACCTTCACCTTTACCTTCACCTTCACCTTCGCCTATTACTGTTGCTGCCAATTTAGTTCAACTCGCAATTGTAGCGCTAGTGTACTACCACTCACAGCGGATTCAGATTCGTATTTTAGAATGAAGTCTTACAGAATCACACTGCTTCACCTTCACCTTCACCTTCACCTTTATCTTCACCTTCAACTAGATCTTCAAGCACGTTCCAAAGAGTAGATTCTAATGTAGTAGAAAGAAACCCCTTCGAAACTCTTTTTTTTTTTGTAATGGATGGACAGGGATTGGATTGCCATTCCCAAGAAAGATTCGGGAGAAAGAAGACTGCACACATCAGAGATGAGAATGCTGCGACGGACATGTGACGTGACGAGACTAGACAATGTAAGACACGGTTATGTTCAGGAAACTTAAGAGTAGCGCTCTTCCTTCTCTCTGGGAATGGGAATGGGAATCCGCACATCTAAACTTCTGCATATTTAAATATGAAGATGGATGTTCTGGAGACTTTTGAAGTGGTTTGATTTATTTCCACTTACTAATCTGTCTCACCGTAATATGTTAGGTTTGTACAACTAGGCAAGTAAGTTTTACTAGTAAAAATGATTAATTAAATAAAATTGCGAGGCCAGACTAAACATTAAATATATTTGTCGATAAGAGCAATGTATTAAGCAAAGCTAAGAGAGCGCAGCAACAGAGTGAAATTTATTCCCACCAAGCGCGGTATTTATACAAAAAATACAGTTAATAATAATTATAACAGCTTGGTGCTTGGTAGTTTATGCGCAGAAGTAAACCACTCCCCCGGCAGTATGGCTGCCGGCCGTAAACAAAAAGTGGGCGCAGCCATCTTGCCGAGGAAGTGAAAGGGCAATAGGTGTATATCGGTCTCCTCGCAGTGGGCGTCACTCAAGCGGCGCATCACCTGATGATCACCTCATATGACGTAGTGGTGGCGTGATCCTGAGGCTCGTTTAAACGGGCGAGTGACTTGCCTATTCGCCACACTTTTATTGTATTGATGAGTGAAACTCAAGTAGTATTAGTTTTTTTATGTGATAGGTCGGCAAGCGAGCAGTCGGATTACCTGATGGTAAGCAATCAGCGCCGCCTATGGACACCCGCAACAACAGAGAAGTTACGAGTCCGTTGCCGACCTTTTCTGAATTAGGGATTTGGAGATCTACGTATTGGGAGAGGGGAAGGATTGGGCCTTTGACTTCGGTAACCTTATGAACACGGCGAAACACAACCATGTGGTTGTTTCACGCCGGTTTTCTGTGGGGTCGTGGAAGTGATACCATACGAACCGAGCCATTCGTAACGAAGCATGGCTCTTCCACAAAACTAACTTTGTGTGTTTGCTTCCGATGACGGGACCACGGGGTCCTGGATCTTTGGAAGACATATGTGAGGTCGAAACCAACTCTCAGAGGCGTCATGCCCTTTAAACAATATTAACATTAGTGAACTGTGGAATATAATTGTAAAATAATCTGTTATTCTCTAGCAATATTCAATAACTGTAAAGTATCTTATTGTAAATACGATGTTTAGTTCTTAAATAATTTAAATAAATCGAACTATTAGCTAATTTGATACGAACAAGTTAATTAGCAAATTATGAATTTGTGATTAGATTATTTTATTGTTAAGTACTCAACTAAAGGGGAATAAAAGCAAACAATAGATTTGTATGTTATTTATTATAAAAATAAATCTATCAACAAAAAGCATAGACAAAATAATAGTAACAATTGGACAAGTGAAACATGAGCCATTTTACAAAAAGCGATTGTGTGTCTTTGAATTTCAGCGGCTGTTATGGATTAAATTAAACTTATTTTCAAATAGCTAAATGATCCACCTTTCTTCCACTTTTCTCCAACAGTATACCCAGTCATAGGTCTCCCGGATATGCCACATGTGCCGACGCCTACTCTCCCGGTCAAATTGTCGGGTGAAGCAAATATACTCTTTGCTCGTACACCCGGTTTCTTTATAGCTTTGCTATGAAAGTTTAACCACTTGTTCTTTCCAGCTTCTCTTTCTTTCTCATATTGTTTCAATCTCTGTTGTTTCTTCTGCTTTTTCTTCATAAGGTATTCTTTGGTGTGCTCCTTACCATTTCTGTAAAGGGAATTACGTTATTATAGTTAGTGAAACTCATTCCAAAAATTAGCATAACTCAGTTTTGGTATACATGATGAGTAAAATAGAATTATAGTTATTTACAGAACAATGTAAATGATATTCACTTGTTTCTTAATGTTTTGTGAGAATCCCATTAGGAAGTATACAATGCAAAACAATTGAACAGTAAACTCACTAACATAAGGGATTCTATAATGGAACTACTAACAACTTCCTTCATAATCCTTCTAAGAATATATTATATAAGCATTTGAAATAAAAACCTACTTAATATCGTTACAGTAGGACGTAGCTTAACACGAATGAACAACAATTTGTAACGCCACAGCCAGCATCACGCATAGTGCAGTGTATGAGAATACACTAGGAATACAAATTACAAATAACACAGATTTATGACAAAGAAATAACACGAGATAGAAAAGTAACACTTACTTCGTCAAACATGTCTCGCCAGCTTGGGAGTTGTAAAAGTGTTTGTGTGAGCTTCCCTCATCGTCAGCCGCCAACACGGATGTTGCAGCAGATCCATGAGTATATAGATCGTTACCAGATCCATGAGTATTACACACTTTGGAGTCACCGTCTTGTGATTTTACAAGATCTTGTGTTAACTCTATTACTTCTTCCAAGTCAGCCTTTAGTTTCAGCAACTCCTCATTGTCACCATCAGCTAGTAGCGCTCCTTCCACCTAGAAATAAATTATACAATTACAGACCACATCAATGATCCAAACACAGGAGAAACATACCGCGATGACAATACAAATATCGATGACACCAAATTGTACCAACCTGTAGAAGTTGCAGTTTGTAATTAGTTAAATCGTCCGCCATTTTAGAAATAGTTACTTCAAACAATATTATAATAAACACAAACGCTACAGACGAGACCACTGACCGAGTCGCTCGACGAATGACGAATGACTGCTGTTTACTATTTCACGGTGGGTGTCATTGCGTACAGTGTTACCAACTTTGTTAAAAAATAATCTTAATTCAAATATTTTAAACGGTTCTCTAATACAGTTTTATGGCTATTTGAAGTGTCATAGACTAAAATTATTACGTATCTGAAAATAGTACCAAAAATTTCCGTTTAGCATTTTTCCGTTCCCTGAATTTTGCGAAAAACCTAGGCTGGTAACACTGTACATTATTTATTGTGCTGTTCATGTTTGGAAAGAGTTGTTATTTTTGAAATTGTTCAAGCTGAAATTTACATTAATGGAACAATAAATAAAAAACAAGCAATCGGATTACCCGATGGTAAGTAATCGGACGCATATATACACTAATAATATCGAACGAATTTATTTACATAACATTTTTTTATCATTAGGGAGTTAAACACATATTTTTCGTGCCATACATAATACACTTTTTCTTTCCACAGCTGTTGTCTTCCTTTCTTCAAACCGTACTAAAAGGCCAACAAAGGTGTGGCTGTCAATGGGCGGCGCCAGTTGCTCACTGTCAGGTGATTCGTCTGCTCGTTTACCGTATGGAAGAGGGCCTTCCATAAATAACAGAATCTAGAATCAAGCCTTTCATCGCACGATGTGTATAGTTATGTTATCCCATAGTGTGATCCTTGAGGGGAGATTTAGATGCCGAATTAATTAGGTTTTGACCTCACGGACGAAGCCGCGGGCGGAAAGTAGTGTTATAATAACGTAAGCTAACAAAGAAGGTACTAATTAAATTTAAAACCAGTCACCGGAATGGTTCCGGTAAATGTGTGAGAAAATGATGACGTCATCACATTGGAATTTTTAAGGTCTCACAAAAATTATCGTTTCCATAATTCGAAGAAATCGCCTAATTACTAGAAAAAGGATTGAAATACAATTCCAAGGTTGTTAATAATAAAAGCTGTAAAATTAGGGTAAAATATTACAAAAGCGGCACCACATAAAACACTTGTATTGTATTAAAATGTTCATTGTTCTAACTTGGCACTAGATATTCTTAATCTGTTACTACTACCTCAGTAAGCTGTTTACAAAGATAAACAAAGGACGGTGAGTGAGACAATGCTATGTCATAAATATTTACTAGAAAAGGTTATAAATACTACAGGTACTTTGTAAAAAACAAAACAAAACATTAGAACACGTGGCTTTTAACACCTTTTTGTACAAATTTTGGCGAATTATATTTCATAATAATTTATCCTTGCGTGAACTCCTTTGGGGTATTCGATATGCCATCAAATTAAAATTAAAATTGATGCACGGGTCTCAGCGAGGTGGTTTCGGCCAGTCGTACGTCTTCCAAAAGCTCGAGGACCGTGTAGTCCAGAGAATAGTAGTGAACATACAAATTTTAATATTGTGACGGAAAAGTGGTTCAAACTCTTTGACATCATGACGTCAATGGATGGTTGTCAAACGTTGCCTAGAGATTGTAAATTTCGTCGTGAATTGTCAACACGAGTTGGTGTAATCGGTAAGGCGTGTGGATTACACCACAGAGACCCCGAGTTCGAGTCCCGCCGTAAACATGTAGTTTTTTAGTTGATAGAAGTTTTGTGGAACTTTCTGGAATTATTTGTGTGAAAGAAATGAAAAATTAAAGAGCGAGAAGGAGAATAAATAAAAATGAGTAACGAAATTATTGGAAGGTTCTGGAGTCATGACGATCAAAAAGAATAACGAAATTGAATGTTCCAGAACCTGAACCGGGGGTATATAAGCGGAACTGCGGCCCACCGCTGGCAGTTGAGTTCTAAGTCTAAAGCGATTCGGAAGAAAAGGAAGAAGTGAAAAAGAAGAAAAGTGAGTGAAATAGTGAAGTGCAGTGAAATAGTGAGGTGCAGTCAGTTAAGTGAGTTAAGTCAGCGTGAACGGCAAAGTTGTGTCAGTCGGCCGGACTCTGCTGGAGAGGAACGCCGATAACTTAACTCCGTGGGCGCTGTAACTAAAGTGCAATAGAAAGTCTGAAAACCGGTATTAGTGTTTCATTTCATCCAATCCCGTAACCCAAGCCCGCATAGTCAGGAACGTGACGTCAGGCACGTAACATTTGGTGTCAGAAGTGGGATTGGAGAAAAATGCCGCTAGTGCCGCAGGACGTAAGAGGAGTGAGTACCCGTGCAATGTCAGAAGCGCAGCGTGTGAGGGAAGATGGTGCTGCAGCTCAAACCAGCAATGCAGAAGCCAAGCCTGTGCAGGTGGATCTTCTGCTACAGCTGCAGCAAATGATGGTAGAGCAAGCGCGTCGCCAAGAAGAACAACTACGGGAGCTGAAAGAAGATCAAGCTCGTCGCCAAGAGGAGCAAGCTCGTCGCCAAGAGGAGCAAGCACGCTGTCAGGCAGAACAGCTTCGGGAGCAAGCACGCTGTCAGGCAGAACAGCTTCGGGAGCAAGCACGCTGTCAGGCGGAGCAGCTACGGGAGCTGAAAGAAGATCAAGCTCGTCGCCAAGAGGAGCAAGCGCGTCGCTTGGAAGACATGCATAAAGATTTCACGAAGGGACTGCAAAAGGCTGTCGAACGGGTACAAGAAGTGGAGGAAGGGTTAGGCAAGTTGGAACATCGCGTCATGGCGATAGAGGAGAGAGTGGAAGAAGAGATCGCCAAAATCAAGCAGGAAGTGACAAGCCCAAGCCCTTTGAAGAGCCGAAGCCGTCTTGCAGCCGTTTTTGACGCCCCACATGTGGCCTCAAGCGCAACGAAAGGGCTCAAGATTCCCCATTACGACGGAACAACATCCTGGACCGCGTTCAAGCTACAGTTTGAGACACTTATGGAGGCTTATGGTTGGACTCAGAAGGAAGCACAGTCAGCCCTCACCCTGGCCCTCCGTGATCAAGCGCTCTCAGTGCTGGAAGCTATCGGCGCAAGTGGGGATCTCAGCTTTAGTGCCCTCCTCGACGCACTGGAGGCACGTTTTGGAGACAGCCACCTCGAGCACGTGTACAGAGCGCAATTAAAAGAGCGTACTCAGCGTGCTAATGAGGGCCTACAGCAATGGTCCGTGGAAATCGAGAAACTTGTGCGTCGAGCTTTCCGGTCGACTCCGTCAATGATTGAAGGCACGCTTCTCCAAGCGTTCATTGACGGTATTCGGGACCCCGAAGTACGAGCCGCTGTTCATCTGGGCCATCACAAAAACATGAAAGAAGCTCTGGCCCATGCATTGGAAGTGGAAGCCGTGCGTGCTAACTCCCGTACCTTACGTCTGCGGGAAATGACGACAACGGAGCAGGTACCTCCACGCCGTCGGAACTTCATGTGCTATGGATGCGGAGAGCGTGGGCACATGCGGAGTAACTGCCCGAAGAAGGTGAATCGCCAGGACGCGGCGGTCTCAACTTCTGACCAGCAGGGAAACTAAATCCAGCCAGGGCTGCGGGGTGGGCGCTGGCCGGTAGTGGAATAACCCCAACAATCTACATCAAGCAAACTAACGATGGAAATACACTGGTGATAGACGGTCAAGTAAATGGGAAAAACAGTCAGCTAACATTAGATACTGGAGCTTCAAGGATGGTGATGAATGTTTGGCTGCTCGAGCAAAACATCAGGAAACACCTTAAACCAATTGTTGGCCTACAAATGAAATCAGCTACCGGCCAGTGCATACCGATAAGTGGAAAATTGCATGTAACAATCAAAATTGGGGAACGTGTGTATCGACATGAGGTTATTGTGGCCAAAATTCTGGATGACTGCATCCTGGGACTTGACTTCCTGCAAGAGCACCAGTGTAACATCGACTTAAAATCTGGAGTTTTACTATGTGGAACTGAGGAAATTCCGATGAAGGGTGGAACCCTGGGAAAAGTTTGCTGTGTAAGAAGAACTGTTCTTGCACCAAAATCACAGACTCTCGTACCAATCGCATTACCTAGGAGGAGGGAAGGAAGTTTACCTCGAAGGTGCGCTGTGATTGATAAATCGGAACACGTAAACTCATGGCTACCGGCAAGAACTGTCGTGGGGTCATCTGATGTCAACCGCATTCCGGTATTCAACTTCAGTGATTCAAAAATTACGATTGAAGAAGGAGAGCCTGTGGGCGTATTGGAAGAAGTGGCCTGGATAAGAAAATGCTCGGAGAATCTTGTGAAGAAGGACAGTACGGGAATTGACTTTGTAACGAAAATCTTAGACGAAAACAAAAGTCTGACAAAAGTGGAGACTATGAAAGCTAGAAATTTACTTCTTCGATTCTCTGATGTGTTTTCAAGAAGCGATGGTGATATTGGCCGAACTGGTTTGGTGAAGCATAAAATAAACACAGGAAATACAATGCCAATTCGTCAAAGGCCCAGACGCATACCATTCGCTCGTGAGAAAGAGGTTGAAGAAATGATTGACGATATGAGGAAAAATGACGTGATAGAGCCCTCTTCTAGCCCTTGGTGTTCACCTGTCGTGCTTGTCAAGAAGAAAGATGGTTCAACGAGGTTTTGCGTAGACTATCGACGATTGAATGATGTAACCAAGAAGGATAGCTACCCGTTACCAAGAATCGATGACACACTTGACACACTGAGTGGCATGAAATGGTTTTCAACGCTCGATCTGAAAAGCGGCTATTGGCAGGTGGATTTGGATCCCAAGGACAAGGAAAAGACCGCATTCTCAACTGGGAAGGGACTCTGGCAATTTAAGGTGATGCCATTTGGATTATGCAATGCACCGGCAACCTTTGAGCGTTTGATGGAACAGGTCCTGGCGGGTCTGCTGGGCGAAACCTGCCTAGTTTACCTCGATGACATCATCATTGTTGGACGGGATTTTGACGATCATCTAAAGAAATTGGAAAAGGTACTCGACAAGCTGCGTGGAGCAAATTTAAAGTTGAGTCCAAAGAAATGCTCTTTCTTCAAGCGCGAAGTGAATTATCTAGGACATGTTATTTCTGAGAGAGGAATTGAGACTGATCCAGCCAAGACTATCGCTGTCAAGGAATGGCCAACACCTAAAGACAAAACGCAAGTTCGGGCATTTCTTGGATTGTGCTCGTATTATCGGCGATTTGTGAAAGGATTCTCGGACATTGCCAAGCCATTGCATCGATTGACAGAGGATAAACGTGCCTTTGTTTGGGACGAGGATTGTGAGCAAGCCTTTCGAGAACTAAAAGAACGGCTTTGTAACACACCAATTCTCGGATATCCCAGCGCGAAAGGAATATTCGTAGTTGATACGGATGCCAGCAATATTGGAATAGGAGGTGTCCTTTCACAACGCGATGGTGAGCAGGAGAAGGTTATTGCTTACTTCAGCAAGTCACTATCCAAGCCAGAGAGGAATTATTGCGTGACCAGGAGAGAATTGCTGGCCGTAGTCAAAACCCTGCACCATTTCAAGAAGTATTTACTGGGACGGAAATTTTTGATCAGAACTGATCACGCTGCTTTGAAATGGCTGCTTCAGTTTAAGGATCCCGAAGGCCAAGTAGCCAGATGGCTGGAACAACTTCAGGAATTTGACTTTGAAATCGAACATCGCGGCGGAAGAATTCATGGCAACGCAGATGCATTATCGAGACGCCCATGCGTGGAAGATTGCAAACATTGTGCTAAGAAGGAAACTGCTTTTCTTAAGGTGATAAGGACTGATACTGTTGACGAGGCATGGGGAGATGATGCGATGAAATTAGAACAGGAAAGAGATGCAGATATTAAACCAATACTGGAGTGGCTACGAAGTGGTAACAAGCCAAGTTGGAGTGACGTCGCCCAATATAGCGCGGTAACGAAAGGTTTATGGGCACAGTGGAAAAGCCTTACGCTGCATAACGGACTTCTGTGCAGGAAATGGGAATCAACAAACGGCAAGGACGAGCATTTGCAATTGGTGGTGCCTCGTTCAAAAATAAGGGATGTATTAAAAGCGTTCCATGATGGATCTTCTGGAGGACATTTGGGAATTAGGAGGACTTTGGTGAAGATCAAGGAGAGGTTTTATTGGTTGCATTGCAAATATGACGTCGAAGATTGGTGCCGGAAATGCACTAGTTGTGCAGCTGTCAAGGGTCCACAAACAAGGAGCAGGGGGGCGATGAAAATCTACAATGTTGGTATGCCTTGGGAGAGAATAGCCTTAGACATCGCCGGACCATTTCCAATCACTGATTCGGGCAATCGCTACGTTTTAGTGGTTATGGATTATTTTACAAAATGGCCGGAGGTCTTTGCCATACCGAATCAAGAGGCAGTAACTGTAGCCACGAAGTTGGTAAACGAAGTATTCACCCGATTTGGAGTACCCTTGGAGATGCACAGTGATCAAGGACGGAACTTTGAATCCCAAGTTTTTCAGGAAACTTGTAAACTTTTGGGAATCCATAAGACTCGAACGACCCCTTATCATCCACAGTCAGATGGAATGGTCGAACGCTTCAACCAAACATTGGAGCGACACTTAGCAAAGGTGGTTGACAGCCATCAGAGAGATTGGGACACTTACATACCTCTCTTCTTGCTTGCCTATCGGACTGCTGTACATGAAAGTACCGCAAAGACGCCTGCATTTGCAAATTTTGGAAGGGAATTGAGATTACCGGCAGATCTTGTATCGGGCTGTCCACCTGGCGACTCTCGCACCGAGTTTAGCGATTACATAAGCGAGTTAAGGGCAAAAATGTTGGACATTTATGAGCAGATCAGGGAGGCCGGTTTTCAAGCTAGTGATCGCGCAAAGACGCGCTATGATCGACGAGCCAATTCTGTTGGGTTTGAAGAGGGGTCATTGGTCTGGCTTCATAATCCAGTCAGAAGGAAGGGAAAATCTCCGAAGCTGCAGCCGAGTTGGGAAGGTCCTTATGAGATAGTCACGAAGATCAATGACATTACTTACAGAATTCGGAAGACTTCAAGGAGCCCTTTGAAAGTTGTCCATATAGACAGGTTGGCGAGGTATTACGGCAGCAACGATGCTCGGGACGAGCGAATCTAAGAGGGGGGCAGTGTGACGGAAAAGTGGTTCAAACTCTTTGACATCATGACGTCAATGGATGGTTGTCAAACGTTGCCTAGAGATTGTAAATTTCGTCGTGAATTGTCAACACGAGTTGGTGTAATCGGTAAGGCGTGTGGATTACACCACAGAGACCCCGAGTTCGAGTCCCGCCGTAAACATGTAGTTTTTTAGTTGATAGAAGTTTTGTGGAACTTTCTGGAATTATTTGTGTGAAAGAAATGAAAAATTAAAGAGCGAGAAGGAGAATAAATAAAAATGAGTAACGAAATTATTGGAAGGTTCTGGAGTCATGACGATCAAAAAGAATAACGAAATTGAATGTTCCAGAACCTGAACCGGGGGTATATAAGCGGAACTGCGGCCCACCGCTGGCAGTTGAGTTCTAAGTCTAAAGCGATTCGGAAGAAAAGGAAGAAGTGAAAAAGAAGAAAAGTGAGTGAAATAGTGAAGTGCAGTGAAATAGTGAGGTGCAGTCAGTTAAGTGAGTTAAGTCAGCGTGAACGGCAAAGTTGTGTCAGTCGGCCGGACTCTGCTGGAGAGGAACGCCGATAACTTAACTCCGTGGGCGCTGTAACTAAAGTGCAATAGAAAGTCTGAAAACCGGTATTAGTGTTTCATTTCATCCAATCCCGTAACCCAAGCCCGCATAGTCAGGAACGTGACGTCAGGCACGTAACAATATTTTAAATATTTATACTTTATCACTAGCAACTCTCGCGTGGTTTCACCCACTGCTCGGTTCCATTAATCGTAGCGTGATGTTATAGCACTCAGGAACATTGTAGCTATCAGTGAAAGAATTTTGACAATCCGACCAGCGGTTCCAAAGATTACCCCCTACATACAAACTTACAAATTTTACCACTTCATAATATTAAGTATAGACTAAATTTTACTTAATTATAAAATTTAATAGTATACATAAGTTTTGAATTAAAATAATAAAGCAATCACGTATGTTTAATTTTTCTGTTTTGGTTGACTAAACAATGTGGGTCACGGTTATGTCTAGGAAGCATAAGCGAACCATACTCCCGTCTCTCTAAGTGTGGGAATAGGAATTAGCATTTTTAAATATTAGCATAGGCTCTGTCTTTATGTGGCATTGATATATGAGTGGAATCATAATAATTACGTGTCCATTTACCTCATTAGTTAAAATTTACCTGTAATGACCTATTAACAAATCGTTTACTAACAACAGGAGGACAGAAAGAGACAGTATCATGTCATTACATAATAGCTCTTATACGTAAGAAAAGGACAAAATATGCAACAATAACATAATGAAATAGCAATATTCATACCGTATATGTTAGAAAGAGAACGTATTTTTTTATTTCTATCAATCAGGTAATATGTCGTTAATACAATAGAAGTTTTAGTTTAGCAGTTCGCTCGTCACTTCACCAGTTGCTCTTGTGATATCGCACAGTGCAGTCGTGTGTCGAATTTAAGGTGTTAACGTAGATTATTATAGTAACTAATTTAAATATAGACATGGGTGTCGAGAGTTTTGATTGGAGTTTGGAAGTGGAGTTGTCCGGTCTGTTTATTTTTTCTTATTTTACTGTAGCCTAAAATTTTAAACTTAAATTAAACTATAGTCTATTACAACCACTAAAGTTAACCTAATCCCAATCTTCTTATTTTGTGTTACAGAGAAACAGGCGGTAGAACCTATGGAAGAATCACCACCGGCGACACAGTCTGCTGGGGCAGAGGAAAACTCTGCTCTGAAGGATTCATTCTATGAATCGAGGAAAATGAGTCCCGAAACAAGCGAGGAAAACGTCTGCCAGCATGCATTTCAGCCAAGACCAGAGTCAGGCGCTAGTGCTCGGCTGCTGAGGCCAGATCAAACGTTGACATTTGGTCAAAATATCTTGGCTCCAAGAATAAATTTTAAGAAACGGCTAGACCTCAACACGTGGCGAGAGGAGCTGGCTAGGAGAGATGACAGTCACACAATCAATCTACAGCCAAACGCGCGGGCAAACATCGCTGCATCTAGGACAGGGATGGTTACGCCCATAGTTACCAAAAAGAAAATGTCTCCCAAATCCCGGAAAATCCCAATTTCTGCTGGCCAAGATACATTAGAAACTTGGACAGTACGAAATAATTTGAGGAGAAGGTTTGACCTCAACTCGTGGCGACAGCCACAAGTAAAGAAAGAAGAAGGTGACGTCAGACATACTGCATAGTTTTGTGTCTATATGTACGTATATATAATGTATTAAAGTGAGACATAAACTAGTTTTAAATTGTAAGTAATAGATAAATTATTTAGCGTAGAATTAAATATGATATAATTATACTGTGTTGGATGTATGAAATAAAAATGTTGATTGCACATTTTGTTTTATTATTGAACCTCACATTGATAGGGATTTTATATTCAGCAACAGCACGTCGATTCTATACAATTTGTTTGATTTTGAATCTTGTTCGAGTGCGAAGTGAGCGTCGAAGTGACAGGGTAATTAAATTTTAGAATGTCACTTTTAACGTCATCTCATACTTATCTATCAAAATGTTGCTGTCAACTTAGTTCAACTCGCATGTGTAGCGCTAGTGTACTACTCACTGCGGATTCAAATTCGAAGTTTAGAATGAAGTCTTACAGAATCACACCCCAGAACGGAATTATACGGGAGTCGCGAATGAAGACTAAATGTCAATTATTTGCCGCAAATGGTACACCTATCTTAAAATACGGCCACATCCAGCTTATCCTCAATTTTGGCCGGCGACATGTTTTGAACTGGCATTTTACAGTAGCAGACGTCGTTCTCAGGGTAGGCTTTTTGAGTTATTACCATCCATAACTATGCTCAGCATTAGCGCAACACAACCGGGAGAAGAACACATCTCATCCGAGAATTTTCAGGGATCACTCGTCTAGCTGGTAAGCAAACAAGGATCGGAACAGGACAACGATTAAACTCTGTCGTGGGATTGATTCCGGCACGGAACAACTCTTTGAGTGATCCACAAATTGTTATTCCGCGTCTGAGTGTGATGTGTGTGTGAAACTGTATTTTTATTAACGCACCCACGACACAGGAGAAATACTATATAAAAATCCTAGTGGGGGAAAAAATCTCTGGTTTCTACCTCTGGCTCAAACTGACTGACAAACATTCAGGCTCAGCGGTGCATCATTGCGCTTGCCCCCTCACCCCAGCTGAGTGTGGGTGGCTTTTTTATGTATGTAAGTGTGTATGTTTGTAAAGCAGCGCATCCAAGACACATGAGACAATCCTACAATAATGTCACGTATTTAAATAAAAAAATATATTCAATTCGTAGTAAATATTACAACGGCGTAGCAGGTGATACTTCAGCGTAGTAGCGTCTGATAAAGTAATTCATTCTTCTCTGGGCAGAGATAATGCAACTTAATATAAAGTTTAAGAAGATTTGATGTTTTTGTTATAAACTTATCAACGTTACAGTAAAGTTGTGGGAAAATTATGACGTCATCACATTGGAATTTGTAAGTGTGTACATAAATGGGCATCAGATAGTTTCGAAGAAATTTCCTAATTACTTGTTGTTCGTCTTTGGGAAAATAATGGAAAGTAATTCAAATAAAATTCCAAGGTTGATGATGACAAAAGTTGTTAAAGCAGGTACTGTCTGCAAACATATCAGAAGCGGCACCACATAAAACGCTTGTATTTTATTAAAATGTCCATTGTTCTAACTCGGCACTAGATATTCTTATACTGTTACTACTACCTCAGTAAGCTGTTTACAAAGATAAACAAAGGACGGTGAGTGAGACAATGCTATGTCATAAATATTTACTAGAAATAATAGTAGAATAGAAAATGACACGTGTACTTAGTTTTACAAAGGATCCACAAGCAAAGGAACTCCAGGCTTTTTATATTATTTGTATTAATTTATACGACTTTAAAAATATATGAATTTTATGGGATGCATTTTAAAACATAAGTACTAGTAAAACATATACGGCCTCATTACAAAAGAAGGTTTTTCTTTAGTATCGGTTTAAATCGTTGTGGCAGTTTTTGTATTTCCAATTGAAGGTAGGTGAGAATAAGGTTCACTATTTTAAACTAGACTCAATTGTTTAAACCCAGACTAAAGATAAATCTTGTTTTGTAATAAGGAGGAAAATATTTTGGTAGTTCGAATCAATACATGTCCTTGTAACCATACAAGAACTTTCATTAAGTGCACATTGAATTTTGTTCATAAAATGTGGGAGAGCCAAACTTCGGCACGAATGAGTCAGCTCGACCAGAGCGATACCACGGCCTCACAAAAAACCGGTGTGAAACTACCACACCGATGTGTTTCACCGTTTGAGTGACGTTACCGGAGGAGACCCAATCCTTCCCCTGCCCCAATCTCTCTAAATCCCTAATCCCCAAAAGGTCGGCAACGCTCTTGTTACTCCTCCGTCGTGGCGGGTGTCCGTGGGCGGCGCTGATTGCTTATCAACAGGTACCCCTATGCCCGGTTCCTGACCTATCACATACAAAAAATAAAATACGTCCTCTTTAAATGCCTGGTTAGACCTGTGGCTCTGTATGGATTCTGATTTAGCTAAGAGAAAGACAGTTGTGACATTAGTCTGGAATTGGTCTTGGCTATTTTTCATCCAGTTCCTTTGGTGTTTGTCACGTACAGCTAGGCAACGTGTGGTAAGAGCTGTAGAAAGACGAGAGAAAGACCACTGCATACAGCAGAGATGAGAATGCTGCGATGGACATGTGACGTGACGAGACCAGACAATGTAAGACACGGTTATGTTCAGGAAGCTTCAGAGTAGCGCTCTCTCGTCTCTCTTAGTATGGGAAATGGGAATCCGTTTATGGAATCTTTCGCGTAGGTATTTTAAGTATGAGCAAAGATTGTGCCTGAATATGAAACCGAAAGGCTTCAAAATATTTCTAAAGAATTTTATTGCTTTGATGAGTAGAACCCAAGTATTAAATATTGTTTTGTGTGTTTGCTTGTATTCACGGGCCCACAGGATCCCGGATCTATAGAAGATGCAAAGGGCCGAAGCCAACTTGCAAAGGTCCTTTGAACAACTTCAATATTGGTAAATTAGGACTATTATTGTATTTGTCAATTTACCTGTAATCACGTTTTTAACTAATCGTTCGATTTACTAACAATGTAGGACGGAGGAGAAACAATGAGACTAATGGTTTTCTCCCGATCAGGTAATATGTCGTTAATACAATAGAAGTTTTAGTTTAGCAGTTCGCTCGTCACTTCGTCAGTTACTCTTGTGATATCACACAGTGTAGTCGTCTACCGAGTGTTTACGTAGATTAGTAAAGAAACGAGTTTTTATTATATTTCTAAACATGGGTATTGAGAGTTTTGATTGGAGTTTGGAAGTAGAGTTGTCAGGTATGTTTATTTTTTCTTATTTTACTGTTATAGAAGTATAGTCGTCACTACAATTAAACAGTTACTAATCTCAATCTTCTTTTTTCTATTACAGAAAATTCAAAAGCACCAAATGAAGAATTACTGGAGGTACCTCGAGAGACACAGTCTGTCGGGGCAGAGCAGTACTCTGCTTTAAGGGACTCATACTCATCAAGCGCTGGAGCTCGGCTGCTGAGGACAGATCTATCATTTAGTCAACATACCTTGGACGCTAAGGCCGCTAGGAAAAATTTAAAGAAACGGCTAGACCTCAATACGTGGCGAGAGGAGCTGGCAAGGAGAGATGATAATATAAACCATCTCCAGCCACACGTCGCTCCAACCAGGACAGAGACGGTTACTTCCGCAGTAACCAAACAGCAAATGCCTCCCAGACCTCTTAAAACCCCAATGTCTGCCGGCCAGGATACGCTTGATATCTGGACAGTAACAAATAACCTGCGGAGCCGGTACGACCTGAACTCGTGGCGACAGCCATAGACGACAAAAGATTGCTTTCGTGGACTAAATTTAGATATTTTTTTATTGATAATAGCTGAATAGAATGTGCTGTATATTGTACTGAATCTATATTTTTTTGTAGAAATTGTTTATTATTTTTAGTTTATTCTTACATAATATTGTATTTGTTTCGTTAGAAATAAAATAGGATTAAATTTTCATCAAACTTAAAGAAAATCAAATTTTAATGTGTGTCTCAATTGTTTAGCATGTAATAATTTTATTTTATTGTCAGATTATATAATTATGATCCTCACAATGTTTATTGTTTGAATAAATTAATTCAAAAATTATATATAAACTATAATTGTTACTAGTTAGGAACACGATGCATGCGAATACTTTTGTTTGCAATGTGCCATGTGACACCCATTTCTGGGCTTTAGACCCCAATGTTTTTTAAATATTTAAGTTGTAACTGATGTTTTACTACATACTTGTATTTTTTTATTTTAAACCTCAATAAAATTACGTATTTTAAAACAAATCTATGTCGTATGTATATATTCATAGTAATATTATTTGATTAGTTTGAGTAACTGATTTTTCTGTTTTAACTATGTATATGTTGAAAATAAATGATTTAAACCACACACATTTCTTACAATAATGTGTCCCTAAATTATCATATAATGATCAAATAATGGTACGATACCCTTATATCATAGTTGACCTCATTTACTGACATTGGGACGTTAGAAGAGATCGGTGTAAGCGATGAGACCGCCCGACAGACTCGCCCCTTGTACTACAGATGGTGATAGTATTTGTACGTACAATTTGTGTACATGGTGTATAGCAAATAATTATTCAATTACTAGCTCTCGTCTCGACCTCGGTCAGACGCTTTTGCCCCAACTCTCAATGTTTTTTCTTTCATAAGACGATACTGACGACATCATTACATACCTTAATTCCTTCTTTGAAAGTATCAAGTTATTCTCTGATTGAGTCTCCCATATCTTTACTTCTCATGGTTCACTTAAATACAGATACATAACGTTTAGATTTTATGATATATCGGACACAGATTTTTCAGTGCATTGGTGACGCTCAGAATTTCAAATAGTTAAATGTTAGCAATTTAGCATTCATCAAATTAAATTCGTAGCAAATGAGACAACGGCGTAGCAGTTGGTAGATGCTACGGCGTAGTAACATCTGTTAAGTAGATCATACAACTCTGGGCGGATACAATCCAACTAAATAAAAAGCTTACTAAAACTTTTGCAGTATATTAGCATATTGAGTTATAAAATATTGTTCTAATCAACCAAAATTGTTACAGAAAAAGTGTGGGAAAATGATGACGTCATCACATTGGTATTTGTAACTACGTACTCATACAATAATGACCGTCCTATAGTTTTGAAGAAATTACCTAATTACACATTGTTCGTTTTCGGGAAGATAACAAAAAGTAATTAAAATAAAATTCCCAGGTCATCAATATCATCAATGGATGACAAAAGTTGTTAAAACAGGTACTCTCTTTGCTAAAATATCAGAAGCGGCACCACATAAAACACTTGTATTATATTAAAATGTCCATTGTTCTAACTTGGCACTAGATATTCTTAATCTGTTACTACTACCTCAGTAAGCTGTTTACACAGATAAACAAAGGACGGTGAGTGAGGCAATACTATGTCATAAATATTTACTAGAAAAAGTAATAAATACAACATGTACTATTTGTACATACAAGGGGGAAGCTATGGCAGTCAGTTTGGACGTAGCGAAGGCTTAGATCGGGTTTGGCATAAAGGGCTTCTTACGAAACTACCTTCCTATGGGCTTCCCGAGAAACTGTGTGAATGGGTTTCCAGCTTCCTTGCAGACAGGAGCATAAAGGTCGCGGTCGACGGTGAGTGCTCTGACTGCTTGTCTGTAAACGCTGGTGTCCCTCAAGGCTGCGTACTATCGCCCACTCTGTTCCTCTTCCATATCAATGATATGTTGCAAATTAGTGGCTTTCATTGTTATGCGGATGACAGCACGGGTGATGCCTTTTACGCCGGCCGTACTAACATTTCTCGGGAAAATGTCATCGAGAGTCGAAACAGGCTTGTGTCTGAAATCGAGACTTCTTTAGAGAGAATCTCAGATTGGGGTAGACTTAACTTGGTCCAATTTAACCCCGCAAAGACAGCGTGTTTACAGCTAAAAAACTACCGTTGGTCGTATCCCCTCAATTTCAGAGCACCTCCCTCACAGCCTCGGCCGGTATTGGGATACTTGGCGTCGACATATCGAGCGAAGTCCAGTTTTGCGGTCATCTAGAGGGTAAGGCCAAGTTAGCCTCGAAGAAGCTTGGTGTGCTCAATAGATCGAGGCATTATTTCACCCCGGAGCATCGCCTGCTACTTTACAAGGCGCAAGTTCGGCCCCATATGGAATACTGGGCTAATAATCTCATCTTTGGGCACCCCAGTACCAGCTTCTCCCTCTGGACCGCATTCAACGACGAGCTGTCCGAATTGTCGACTGCCCTGTTGTCTCGGACCGGCTGGACTCTTTGGCACTGCGTAGGGATGTAGCCTCGCTATGTATTCTCTATCGCATCTATCACGGGGAGTGTTCTGAGGAATTGTTTGGTTTGATCCCCGCCGCATCGTTTCGCCATCGTTCCACTCGAAAAAATGTTCATCCCCATCACATAGATGGTTGGCAGTCAACAACTGTGCGATTCACCCGAAACTTTCTGCCCCGCACAGCAAAACTTTGGAATGATCTTCCGGCGGCGGTATTCCCGAACCGATACGACCTTCAAACATTCAAGAAACGAGCATATTCCTTCTTAAAAGGCCGGCAACGCACCTGTGACTCCTCTGGTGTTGCGGATGTCCACGGGCGGCGCCGATCGCTTACCATCAGGTGATCAGTCTGCTCGTTTGCCACCTATTCCATATAAAAAAATACAAAGGGATTATATTTCGGAATACGGATTTTTAAATATTGTTTTATGTTTAGATTTTGTGTGTTTGTTTTCATCCACGAGACCACAGGGTCATCTGGTCTATGGAAGGTACAAAGGGCGGAAGCCTTTCAAAGGCTTTTCGAACAACTTTAATAATAGCAAAAAAGGACTATTATTGTGTTTGTGAATTTACCTGTAATCACGTTTTTAACTTATCGTTCGATTTACTAACAATGTAGGGTGAAGGGAGATAGCAAATTTTTTCTACACAATACCTTTAATATGTTAGAAAAGGACAAAATATTCATTAGCGGAACAATGAGACAGCAATAAACAATGGTAGAAAGAGATAGCGTATGGTTTTCTCCCAATCAGGTAATATGTCGTTAATACAATAGAAGTTTTAGTTTAGCAGTTCGCTCGTCACTTTACCAGGCTCTTGTGACATCGCACAGTGTAGTCGTGTACCGAGTGTGGTAGCGCTTCCTAAATTAATAAAGTTAGTTTTTATTCTAATAAAAAAATGGGTAAAAGCTTTGAGAGTTTTGTGTGAAGTGTAGAAGTGGAGTTGTCAGGTATGTTTTTTTACTATCATTAAAGTATAGTTGTTACATCCACTAAACTTTATTTAATTAGAATCATCTTCATTTCTAAAACAGAAGACATGGAAGCGAAGGGTAGCGAAGAGAAGTCATTGGAGTCAGAGCAGCAAGTCATAACAGAGCCGGAGACACAGTCCCCGGCGCTGGCAGAAGAGGAGTCAGCTTTGAAGGAATTGCTGCAGGTTGAGGAGAAATATGTCCCTCTCATCACTTTGGTGAGTGATATCATCATATTATACTTGTTTGGATGTCCTGCGTCGTTCAGTACATAGACAAATTTCTACTAATCGTGTTGACGTCCACAGTTAGAGAAGTTTTCTCCGGGTGAAGATGGCATATTATTGAATAAAAAGTTGCGACATTTTGTGGATACGATCTCATCTATGTGCCCGGAGGAAAGGCTTGTGCAGTAAGTATTGATATTTAAATCTATTTCTTTGTGTTGTTACATTGTTTTCAAATGTTCCACAACTATAACTGTTACTATGAAACATTGTACAGAGAAGCATTCGCGACGATGCGCGCGGCAGCCCTGCAGAGCCCGGTGACGGCGCGCAAGCTGGCTGCAGTGGGCGCCTGCTTCAACAGTCAGCCTCACCTGCGCCGAGCCATGCTCAACGTCGTCTTACAGGAAACTTTTACCAGTAAGTACTATCTACCTTTGGTTAATCAATATCGCCATAATGCGTCTTCATTAACTTTCGAGCAACTCTGCTTGCTCTGCACTACAATTGTCTCCTGTGTAGTGTTTAATAATATAACGTATCTACTTTTATCTCCATTAATAGAACTGGACATACTGGAGCGCTGCGACCCTCGGTACCTCGTAAACGCGGCCAATATAATGGGCGATTACTTCGCTGGTGCCCGCCTCAGCAACGGCGAGAAGGTTCACTTCCTCGCCGAGCCTCTGCTGCAGTACATGCGCGCACTACTCGCCTCTCAGGACATTCGCGCACACCGCAGTCTCGCCACACAGGTATAACATATCTCTCTTTAACTTTCTGCTAGTTCTTGTTCCCGTTCGCCCAGGCAATATATTTCTCACAATTTTACAAATATTAACACTAATATTTTGTTCACAGTTAATGCAGAACGGTCGGGAGCTGTTGTCAGTGCTACCCCAGGAGATGGACGAGCTCACTGTCTCCATCCGCATCCGCCTGCTCTCGCCCCCGCCAGTCAGCACAACATGGCTATTGCTCTCTGCGGACCTTTGCCTCAACCAATTTCACCCCCTGCCAAACAACATGCAACAATTCTACGCCGCTCACCTGGAGTTGACTTCTGAAGAAAGTGTTAGTGAAGGTCGCAACGGATGCTGGAGAAAGAGCCTCGAAGAGAACGTGAAAAATATCGGCCAGAACTCATCTCAGCCGAGGCCAGAATTAAGCGCTGCTGCTCAACTACCGGGGACAAATCAAACACAGAGAGTCAGACAAAATACCTTCGACTCTTCGACTGCGAGAATCATGTTAAAGAAACGGCTGGACCTTAACTCGTGGCGTCAACCAAAGGGGGAAGCAAGGAAAGATGTCTCCATCGAGAACGACGACGTTGCTACAACTAGTACACGGTCGGCTACTTCCGAAGTAATGACTTCCAAGCCTCATCAGAACCAAATGTCAGTAAGAAGTCACCTGCGGAGACGGTATGATCTTAATTCCTGGCGACAGCTACAGGAGGAAGTACAGCGATGAAGCATGATATAAGACTTAATTTTATTGTATATACAGAAATAAATTAATATTATGTTGTATATTATATTGAATATATCTTGTGATAAAAAAATAAACATGATTTTGTTTCATATTTTTGGAAAGATTCTTATTATGAAAAACACATATATAAATAGACAACAAAACGTATTAATGAGTCGAATAAATGTTCCGAATGAAATTAAAGATACACACAAATCTCTTAGACTTACAAATCAGAATGGTGTGGACCAGGGCACTATCTTGGGTCCTCTATTGTTTATTTTATACATATATATAAATAACTTACCTAAGACATCAGCCTAACCAGTAACATTATTTGCTGACGACAATTCAGTTACAATAAAATATGAGGACAGAAATATTATGAAAATTACATTAATACCACTCTAATAAATACAATCAATTGGTTCGATATCATTAATCTTAAAATAGTTTGCATAGTGCTTAGTCAGGTGGCCAAGTTTATCATCCACCGAAAAGGTACTTTTCTATAGGTACATATGTGCCCAACCCAGTTCTGGAAATGGTCTTATCACATTGTGTTGGGATCGGTATATCATCACTTGTAGCTAAAATGCCTGAGTCAAAGAACTACTAAAGCGCTGCACGGTAATAATTCATGTCTCCTTATCCTCGATTTAGAACCTCGGGATAGCTGAGAAATATAAAGTAATAAAATATCTGGACTTAAGTCACGTTAGCTAGCTAACTTATGCCCGGTTCCTATATTTAACGAATTGTCGTTGTATACGCATTACGACCAAATGACATTACGAATAGTTATCTTGACCGTCTACTGACGGTTAAAATATTTATAGGAACACCACAGACACCATAGATCTCCATACAATTCGCTTACCGACATCCGTTAGTTGCAAACCGTCAGTAAGTTGCACGACGAGACGTTTGTTATAGGAACGGTTTTAGCTTACGAGTCGTATATAAAACTACTATTCGTAACTAAAACGGATCGTTTCTCAATTATAGGAACCGGGCATTAGTCTTCAACATAACCTGCCACCTCAAGAGGCTGGAGGCTAAGGAAGATGGGTCAAGGCCAAGATACAGAAAACAGCACTCGGCTAGTATTATGAAGAAAACTAATTAATGGAATGGTTATAATAATAATTTTCTAAGTCTCCTTTTACATGTTTTAAGTTATTAGAGGTCGGTTTATATCATAAGTTATGGAGAGCCATATGCCACGGCCTCACAGAAAACCAGTGTGAAACGACCATAGCATTGTGTTTCGCCGTGTAAGTGAGGTTACTGGAGGCCCAATCCCTCACCCTATCTCCATTCGTCCTCAATCCCTAAATCTCTGTAAACTTAATCCCCAATGATGAAGGTGAAGGTGAGGGTGAAGGTAAAGTGAGGGTGAGGGTGAGGGTGAAGGTGAGTGTGATGGTGCAGGTGAAGGTGAAGGTGAAGGTGAAGGTGAAGGTGAAGGTGAAGGTGAAGGTGAGGGTGAAGGTAAAGTGAGGGTGAGGGTGAGGGTGAAGGTGAGTGTGATGGTGCAGGTGAAGGTGAAGGTGAAGGTGAAGGTGAAGGTGAAGGTGAAGGTGAAGGTGAAGGTGAAGGTGAAGGTGAAGGTGAAGGTGAAGGTGAGGGTGAAGGTGAAGGTGAAGGTGAAGGTGAAAGCGTAGGTGAACGGACAAAGATAGAGATAGAGATAGAGATAGAGATAGAGATAGAGATAGAGATAGAGATAGAGATAGAGATAGAGATAGAGATAGAGATAGAGATAGAGATAGAGATAGAGATAGAGATAGAGATAGAGATAGAGATAGAGATAGAGATAGAGATAGAGATAGAGATAGAGATAGAGATAGAGATAGAGATAGAGATAGAGATAGAGATAGAGATAGAGATAGAGATAGAGATAGAGATAGAGATAGAGATAGAGATAGAGATAGAGATAGAGATAGAGATAGAGATAGAGATAGAGATAGAGATAGAGATAGAGATAGAGATAGAGATAGAGAAAGAGATAGTTTCCTAGTACACAGAAGCATAAAGGTCGTGGTCAACGGTTAATGCTCCGACTACTTGTCTGTGAACGCTGGCGTCCCTCAAGGCTGCGTGCTATCGCCCATTTTGTTCCTTCTCCATATCAATGAGCAGAGCAATTCCTCTGATTGCGGAGCATCATTTCGACCGTTAATTATCTATACTTATATTATAACTATACATATGATATATATATTTATCATATATATTTATATATATTGTAGATTTCTAAGCCGCGGCCGGAAACTAGTTTTAAATATGGAATATTTTCTGATATTTTAGACACCACTGACAAACGGTGAAGGTAAACATAGTGAGGAAACCTGGATTATAATGTCTTATTATTAGATTAGAGCAAGCGTGGTGATTAATGCTCAAACCTCCGTGGGAAAAGAGGCCTTTGCAGTAGTGGGCACTATGGTTGATGATGATGGCCATTCAGATATTTTGAAATAGGTCTTAATTGCTTCCACTGTGTGTGCCTATAGGATTGGTTTTAGTTTCATACAAGTCTAACAAATTTAAGATACGACTTAAATTTGTAGCTGCTACGGCGTAGCAAGTGTAGGTGACTAAAATTTATTTATTTACCTTTGTATCACACAGAACCTTTATTTACATTTTAGTGTTTATAGTGGGTATCTACAGAGATTAGTCCCTTTTCCTACATCTCCCATCCTTCGAAAGACCTGCTGTGCACTTTTGTCTGCCCTGGTGTAGCGGGTAATCGGGTTGGCGCCGATTGCTTGCCATTACGTTATCCATTCTCAGTTAACTCACGTCAGTAAGTCGTTATTGTCAATAAATTGATTATGTCTCTCGATACTTTTCAAAAATTAAGTAATCATTCTTCTTATCAGCCGCTTTTAAAAGCTGTTCCAATTATGTCTACATATATAAAAGGTGTTATGTCCCTCTAGTAATATACAATAACTATTAAGCATCTTATTGTAAACACTTAATGTTTATTCTTCATATCGTCAATAAGACTAAGAATACTATCTATACCTATATATAAAAGTTATAGATTCTTGATTAAAGGGGAAATAAAAGCAAAAAGTACTGTTTTATGTTATATTTAGTAAAAATAAAACAATCAACCAATTAGTATAAACATAATGAGTGTTACATTTGTTCAAGTATAACATGCACCATTTAACAAATGAATTAATTGTGTGTTATTGTGTGTGTAAATTAATTTACAAATTAAACTTATTTACAAACAGCTATGTGATCCACCTTTCTTCCACTTTTCCCCAACAGTATACTCAGTCATAGGTCTCCCGGATATGCCACATGTGCCGACGCCTACTCTCCCGGTCAAATTGTCGGCTGAAGCAAATATACTCTTTGCTCGTACACCCGGTTTCTTTATAGCTTTGCTATGAAAGTTTAACCACTTGTTCTTCCCAGCTTCTCTTTCTTTCTCATATTGTTTCAATCTCTGATGTTTCTTCTGCTTTTTCTTCATGAGGTATTCTTTGTTGTTCTCCTTGCCATTTCTGTAAAGGGAAATACGTGTTTATAGATAGAGAAACTTATTCCAAAAATTAACAAGACTCAGTATTGGTATACATGATAAGTGAAATAGAATTATAGTTATTTACAGAACAATGAAAATGATATTCACTTGTTTCTTAATCTTGTGTTAGAATCCCATTAGGAAGTACACAACGCAAAACAATTGAACAATAAACTCACTAACATAAGGGATTCTATAATGGAACTACTAACAACATCCTTCATAATCCTTTTAAGAGTACAAACAGCATTTGCCATAAAAACCTACTAAATATCCTTACAGTAGGACGTAGATAAAAACACGAATAAACAACAATTTGTAACGCCACAGCCAGCATCACGCATAGTGCAGTGTATAAGAATACACTAGGAATACAAATTACAAATAACACAGATTTAAGACAAAGAAATAACACGAGATAGAAAAGTAACACTTACTTCGTCAAACATGTCTCGCCAACTTGGTAATTGGAAAAGTGTTTGTGTGAGCTTCCCTCATCGTCGGCCGCCAACACGGATGCTGCAGCACCACGATCGTTACCAGATCCATGAGTATTACACACTTCGGAGTCACCGTCTTGTGTTTTTACAAGATCTTGTGTCAACTCTATTACTTCTTCCTTTAGTTTCAGCAACTCCTCATTGTCACCATCAGCTAGTAGTGCTCCTTCCACCTAGAAATAAATTATACAATTACAAACCACATCAATGATCAAAACACAGGAGAAACATACCGCGATGACAATACAAATATCGATGACACCAAATTGTACCAACCTGTAGAAGTTGCAGTTTGTAATTTGTTAAATCATCCGCCATTTTAGAAATAGTCACTTCAAACAATATTGCAATAAACACAAACGCTAGTGACGAGACCACCGGTCGAGGCGCTCGACGAATGACGAATGACTGCTGTTTACTATTTCATGGTGGGTGTCATTGTGTACAGTGTTACCAACTTTGTTAAATATTTTTCCCTTAAACAACTTAAATATTCTAAATGGTCTTCTTATACAGTTTTATGGCTATTCAAGGAATCATAGGCTAAAATAAATAGTACAATAAATGCAATCAAAATTACGTATCTGAAAATAGTACCAAAAATCTGCACTCAGCATTTTTCCGTTCCCTGAATTTTGGGAGAAACCTAGGCTGGTAACACTGTACTTTATTCATTGTGTTGTTCTTGTTTGGAAAGAGTCGTTGCTTGTGATATTCTTAAAGCTATACTCATTACTGCTCATTGTCAGGTGATTCGTCTGTTCGTTCACCGCCTTAATCCGTGAATAACTGAATCCAGAATCACGCCCTTCGTCACTCGATGCGCATGCAAAACGCTTTCGCTAGTTATATTATTTTACAACTTCCATGTATATCTAGTAGTAGTAGTAGTCTCGTCCCGCGTCTGTCTGTCTGCAAGGACGCGATACACTCAAACACTACCCGACGTTTGTCATCAATGTAGTGTGATCCTTGAGGGGAGACTTAGATGCAGAATTTATTAAGTTTTGACCTCACGGACGAAGCCGCGGTCGTTAACCTAGTAGTATTATAATGACGTAATATTGTTATATTACGTCATTATAATACTACTAGGTTTTACATTTAATTTGTACCTTCTTTGTTAAGAAGGTACAAATTAAATGTAAAACCAGTCACCGGCATGGATAGAGTAAATGTGTGAGAAAATGATGACGATGACTTTGGAATATTAAGGTAAGCATTCTCACAAAAAAATATCCTTTCGATATTTGGAAGAAATCGCCTAACTACTAGAAAAAGGATTGAAATACAATTCCAAGGTCGTTAATAACAAAGGCTGTAAAACGTAGGGTAAAATATTACAAAAGCGGCACCACATAAAACACTTGTACTATATTAAAATGCCAATTGTTCTAACTTGCCACTAGATATTCTTAATCTGTTACTACTACCTCAGTAAGCTGTTTACAAAGATAAACAAAAGGACGGTGAGTGAGACAATGCTATGCCATAAATATTTACTAGAAAAAGTAATAAATATATACTAAATATACTATTTATACAAAGGGTTGACATTGTGGAATAATTTCTTTTTATAATTATTATTCATTGAAAAAGTTTAGATGTGTTGTAGTTATTGATGGATGTTGGCTTTGGTATGAATTTCAATATAAAATATCCTATGTACATTTAGTACATCAAAAAAGCACATATATATGTAGACTGTTCTTTTAAATACTTCTTTAGCTTTTAATACATTAATGAATTTGTTAAAATGATGAGACTAGACAATGCGCGGTTTGGTACAGGAAGCCTGAAAGGAGCGCTCTCTCTTTAAGAATAGAAACGGGAATTCGTTGATCAGTACTTTAGCATATTTAACTATTAGCAAAGATTATGTCTGGATATGGCACTTGATCTTGATACAGAGTAAACAAATAAATTTCGTATTATTTTAAAGTACTTAAATCTGCTAATCAATTTACCCGTAATCACCTTTTTAACTAATAGTTCGATTTACTAACAGTGTAGGACGGAGGGAGAAAGCCACATTAGACTACACAATAGCTTTAATACGTTAGAGAAGGACAAAATATGCAATAGCGAAACAATGAGACAGCAATACTCAATGGTAGAAAGAGAGCGCCTGGTCTTACTTCTCCCAATCAGGTAATATGTCGTTAATACAATAGAAGTTTTAGTTTAGCAGTTCGCTCGTCACTTCGTCAGTTGCTCTTGTGATATCGCACAGTGTAGTCGTGTACCGAGTGTTAACGTAGATTTAATAAAGTAACGAGTTTTTATTTTATTTCTAAACATGGGTATTGAGAGTTTTGATTGGAGTTTGGAAGTCGAGATGTTAGGTATGTTTATTTTTTTTTTTTTGTTTTATAATTATTATGAATAAAAACTATAGTCGTTACAACCACTAAAGATAAACTAATCCCAATCATCTTATTTTGTGTTACAGAGAATCAGGCGGTAGAACCAATGGAAGAATCACTGGAGACACCACGGGAGACACAATCTGCCAGGGCAGAGGAGAACTCTACTTTGAAGGACTCATTCTATGGATCCAGGAGAATGAGTCCCGAGAAGAGAGAAGAAAACTGCCAAAATACATTTCAGCCAAGACCAGAGTCAAGCGCTGGTGCTCGGCTGCTGAGGACAGAACAAAAACTGGCAGCTGGGCAAAATCACTTTGACGCTAAGGATGCGAGTAGATATTTAAAGAAACGGCTAGACCTCAATACGTGGCGAGAGGAGCTGGCAAGGAGAGATGACAATAACATAAACCATCTCCAGGCAAACGTCGCTCCAACCAGGAGAGAGACGGTTACTACCGGACTAACAAAAAAGCAAATGCCTCCCAGACCTCTTAAGACTCCAATGTCTGCCGGCTGTCTGACGCTTGATATCTGGACAGTAAGAAATAACCTGCGGAGTCGCTACGACCTGAACTCGTGGCGACCGCCATAGACAACAAAAATTTGCTTTCGTGGACTAAATTTAAATATACATTTATTGTTAGCTGAAAAGAATTTGCTGTATCTTGTACTGAATCTAGTTTCTTTTTACGAAATTGTTTATCGTTATTTATTTATTCGTTATTATAATAATTTATAGTAAATTTCGTTAGCAATAAAATAGGATTAAATTTTCATTAAACTTAAATAAAATCAAATTTTAATGTGTGTCTCGATTGTTTAGCATGTAACAATTTTATTGTATTGTCATATTATATTATTATGATCCTCACAATGTTTATTGTTTGAATAAATTAATTCCAAAACATATAAACTATAATTGTTACTAGTTAGGAACACGATGCATGCCAATACTTTTGTTTACAATGTGCCATGTGACCCTCATTTCGGGGCTTTAGACCCCAATGTTTTTTCAATAATTAAACTAAAAAATAACGAATTTTAAAATTAATGTCTGTACATATCTATTCATATGAATTTTATTTTGATTTATTAGTTTTAGTGACAGATTTTTTAGTTTTAACCATGTATATATGCTTAAAATAAATGATTTAAATCACATACATTACTTTCAATAATGTCTCCCTAAATGATGGTACGACACCGTCACCTGCAGTGCTGTAGACTAATAATTAAATTTATTACTGACATTGGGACGATAGAAGAGATCGGTCTAAGCGATGAGACCGCCCGACAAACTCGCCCCTTGTACTATTTGTACTTACATACTTATGATGATGGTGATAGAATTTATACATACAATTTGTACTTAAATATGGTGTATAGCAAATAATTTACATATTACTAGCCCCCGTCTCGACACAGATCAGCCGCTATTTCCCCAACTCTCTCAGTGATTTCTTCTTTCATTAGACGATAGTGACGACGTCATTGTATTAATTTTTCTCTTTTAAAGTATTAAGTTCTTCACCGATTGAGTCTCCCATCCTTCTCTGCTTCTCGTGGTTCGCATAAATACAAATACATTACGTTGACGTTACCTCCGCTCCTGTACTATTAATGTCCGTATCGGATACAGATTGGTCCAGAGCTTGTGACGCTCATGCTTTTAATCAACTGTTTGCATTAATCAAATTTAATTCGTAGCAACTGATTCTTCGGCGTAGCAGGTGATACTACGGCGTAGTAGCGTCTGAAAAAAGTAGATCGACCGACTCTGGGCGGAGATAATCCAAATAAATAAAAAGTTTAAGAAAACTTTTGCAGACATTATTGAGTAATGAAATACCGTTTTAGCTAGCATTGTTAAAGTTATGGTGTGAGTCAATGATGACGTCATCACATTGAACCTGAAGTACCTGAGACACGTACAAAAATGTTTCCCCGATAGTTTCGGAGAAATTACCTAGTTTCTTAGTTTTAGTCTTTATGAGATAAGAAAAAGTTGTGTATATCAAATCCAAGGTTGTTAACAAATAAAGCGGTGAAATTTTGCAAAGACATATCCTAACCCTCCACATAAAATGCTTGGTATTGTATAAAAATGTCCATTGTTCTAACTTGGCACTAGATATTCTTAATCTGTTACTACTACCTCAGTAAGCTGTTTACAAAGATAAACAAAGGACGGTGAGTGAGACAATGCTATGTCATAAAGATTTACTAGAAAAAGTAATAAATATATACTAAATGTACTATTTATACAAAGGGTTGACATTGTGGAATAATTGCTTTTTATAATTAAGTATTATTCATTGAAAAAGTTTAGATGTGTTGTTGATATGAGATTGATGGATGTTGGCTTTGGTATGAATTTCAATATAAAATATCCTACGTACATTTAGTACATCAAAAAAGCACATATATATGTAGACTGTTCTTTTAAATACTTCTTTAGCTTTTAATACATTAATGAATTTGTTTAAATGATGAGACCAGACAATGTAAGACACGGTTGGTACAGGAAGCTTTAAAGGAGCGCTCTCTCGTCTCTTTAAGAATAGGAACGGGAATTCGTTGATCTGCACTTTAGCATATTCAACTATTAGCATAGATTATGTCTGGATATGGCACTTGATCTTGATACAGAGTAAACAAATAAATTTCGTATTATTTTAAATTACTTAAATCTGCTAATCAATTTACCCGTAATCACCTTTTTAACTAATAGTTCGATTTACTAATAGTGTAGGACGGAGGGAGAAAGCCACATTAGACTACACAATAGCTTTAATACGTTAGAGAAGGACAAAATATTCATTAGCGAAACAATAAGACAACAATACTCAATGGTAGAAAGAGAGCGCATGGTTTTACTTCTCCCGATCAGGTAATATGTCGTTAATACAATAGAAGTTTTAGTTTAGCAGTTTGCTCGTCACTTCACCAGTTGCTCTTGGGATATCGCACAGTGTAGTCGAGTACCGAGTGTTTACGTAGATTATTAAAGTAACGAGTTTTTATTATATTTCTAAACATGGGTATTGAGAGTTTTGATTGGAGTTTGGAAGTGGAGTTGTCAGGTATGTTTATTTCTCTTTATTTACAATAGTAAAAGTATAGTCGTCACTACAATTAAACAGTAACTAATCTCAATCGTCTCTTTTTGTATTACAGAAAATTCAAAAGCAAGAAGGGAGAGTATCAAACAGGCGGCGGAACCAAATGAAGATTTACTAGAGGTCCCACGGGAGACACAGTCTGTCGGGGCAGGGATAAACTCTGCTTTGAAGGACTCATACCTATCAAGCGCTGCAGCTCGGCTGCTGAGGACAGATCTGTCATTTGATCAACGTACCTTGGACGCTAAGGTCGCTAGGAGAAATTTAAAGAAACGGCTAGACCTCAATACGTGGCGAGAGCTGCTGGCAAGGAGAGATGATAATATAAACCATCTCCAGCCAAACGATGCTCCAACCAGGACAGAGACGGTTACTTCCGCAGTAACCAAAAAGTTAATGCCTCCCAGACCTCTTAAAACCCCAATGTCTGCCGGCCAGGATACGCTTGATATTATATATGTAATTGTTTTAAATTAAATTTAATTTAATTTTTATAATCTAATCTATTTTACTTAATTTTAATATAATTTTGTGTGTTAAGTATCTAATTCAGATTATATGTTTGGTAATCAATTCAGCTTCAATTTAACTTTTCTGATAATGTATTATTTATTCAAAATCGATTAATTATTTTACTACCCTCGCATAATATTATAGTGCATGCTGTGCTTCTCTATAAGTAATGGGGCACTTAGAATTAAGTTTGAAATGTACAAATTATATAGTATATTGTTGAGAAGCCTATAATAAATAAATAAATAAATATCTGGACGTTAAGAAATAACCTGCGGAGACGGTACGATCTGAACTCGCGGCGACAGCCATAGACGACGAAAGGTTGCTTTCGTGGAGTAAATTTAAATATATTTTTTATTGTTAATAGCTGAATAGAATGTGCTGTATATTGTACTGAGTCTTCAATGTTTTTTTTTTGTAGAAATTGTTTATTATTTTTAATTTATTCTTACATAATATTATATAAATTTCGTTAGCAATATAAATAGGATTTAATTTTCATTAAACTTAAATAAAATCAAATTTTAATGTGTGTCTCAATTGTTTAGTATGTAACAATTTTATGGTATTGTGATATTATATTATTATGACCCTTACAATGTTTATTGCTTGAATAAATTAATTCCAAAATATATAAACTATAATTGTTACTAGTTAGGAGCACGATGCATGCGAATACTTTTGTTTGCAATGTGCCATGTGACCCTCGTTTCGGGGCTTTAGACCCCAATGTTTTTTCAATAATTAAACTAAAAAAATAACGAATTTTAAAATTAATCTCTGTACATATGTATTTATATTAATTTTTATTCGATTTATTAGTTTTAGTCGGCTGATCTTGTAGTTTTATATGTACTTATATATGTTTAAAATAAATGTTTTAAACCAAACACATTTCTTTTAATAATATCTTCCTAAATGATCTTGCAAATGACTACGATGTACTAACAAATCATATTTCCGTACGATACCGTAATATTATAATTAACCTCATTACTGACATTCGGAATATAGAAAAGATCGTTGTAAGCCATGAGACCGCCCGACAGACTCGCCCCTTGTACTACAGATGGTGATAGTATTTGTACGTACAATTTGTGTACATGGTGTATAGCAAATAATTTACTTATTACTAGCCCCCGTCACAACATAGCTCAGCCACTATTTCCCCAACTTTTTCAGTGCTTTCCTCTTGCGTTAGACGATACTGACGACATTATTATATAAATTTCTTCTTTAATGATATTAAGCTATTCTGTGATAGAAAAGAGATGGGAGTGAGACTGCCATCTCTTCTCTGCTTATTGTTGTTCACTTAAAGACAAATACATAATGTTGTCGTTAACTCCGCTCATTTTGTGTTAATGTCCGTATCATACACAGATTTCTTCAGTGCTTTGGTGACGCTCATGCATTCAAACAACTGTTAGCATTAGTCAAATTAAACTCGTACACCGACCGACATAGCCCAGCGGATTAGTAAGTTGAAGTGGCAATGGGCAGGGCACATAGCGCGTAGAACTGACGGCCGCTGGGGCAGAAAGGTTCTCGAGTGGAGGCCACGTACTGGCAAGCGCAGCGTAGGACGTCCACCCGCAAGGTGGACAGACGATCTGATTAAGGTCGCAGAAAGCCGCTGCATGCAGGTCGCTTCCAACCGGCCTATTTGGAAGTCAATGGCCTATGTTCAGCAGTGGACGTCCTGTGGCTGTGGTGATATGATGATGATGATGAAACTCGTAGCAAATGATACTACGGCGTAGCAGGTAATAGATACTACGCCGTAGTAGCATCTGATAAAGAAGATCATACTTTTCTGGGCTAAGATAATCCAACAAAATACAGGGTGTAAGGGACAGCCCTCCACAAATTAACAGGGTGCATTCAGCTCCTTATTCTGAATCATATTCCAGTGAAAATTCTTTCAGGAAAATTTTCAATTTTTTTTCTCGTTTTCAGTTCCTACACCTCTATTTCAATGTATAATTACATTCTATGTATGAAGAATAACATTAATGTAAATAACACAGCTAAAACAAAAAAATACACAATGGTTGTGTGAATTCTCTAAAGAACTACGCATGAAATCAGCTGTTCAATTTCTACCTAGCGCGAGTCGTTTGAACTCACCGCACCGCGGTCACGGCGCAGCGGCTCGGCGCCCCACCGCGCCGATCGCCGCGCCGCCGTAGGTATACCTACGATCCCGTCCAACGTACAGAATAGCTGCGTCCCTTTCTGTCGATTGAACCAGTGTTGCCAACTTTTAACTTTTGTTACCTCTTCTACCTTTCTACCTTTCTACCTTTGTAAACGAAAATGTTAGAACTATCGAAATTTATCTAAAACTTGAGAACTCCTTTGCATTCATAATCACATTGATGAGATTTTCATTAATCAATTAATGAAAATCTTGTCGCGCACATAAATTGAATAAAAAATAAATAAAGATTAGTCTAGTTTTAATTTTAAAGCATTTACAAATACTACCTAATTTATTAATGGATTGTTCTTTTTAAGCGATTGCTGGCTAGTTTTTAAACTACTTACAGATTTACATGGCTTCACAATAGCCATGAATTGAGAGTCGAGCCAGAAATTAAACACAATCTCCCTGGAATGGAAGCACAGCTTTCTATCACACTGCACTTTTATTATTCTAAATTAACTAAACAATGAAATTAGAATTAAATTAAATTTAATCAATTCATTTCTCTACAAAAAATAACAGAATGATAAATTACGACCATGCATAATTTTTAATTTTTTACCCCGAAATTTTGTACCTAATTTTCGTGTAATTGGCAACAACAGATTTATGTTTGTGTGTGTCTCATCACATGCAGTCGCCATTGTGCCTTGCTGCGATGTTACTGTTTATGTTCCGCGAGCGTGTGTTGGTACGGATCGCTCGCGCATTCGGCTTAAAAGTTTTGTTATAAGTAGTGTTGTTAAGTTTTATTAGTTATGTAGTGTGTGAAGTGTAGTGAAGTTTTGTTGTAGAAATTGTGCGAAATTACTACCTAGGTACGTTTTGCGCGCGTGATTATGGGGAGATGATAATGTGTTGTAGTAGTGTAGGTATCCTGACCGTCGGCATCCATCAGACTCCAGGATAATTACTGGTGACTATCAACGCTTGCTAGAAAACCAGCCCATTGTTCCCAGACAAAAAGGCGCCGAAAGACCAATACCTACGTGGATTTTGGAATTGGTTCGCTAACGTAACGAGACGCTACCACTTACCAGTGCTTTCCTATTTAAACGTAGTTTAGGTAGGTTTGGACCGCAACCGTGGCCAGCACGATCCCCAGACGTAACCCATTTGGACCCCTTTTTGTACGTAAAAGAAAAAGTGTTTGTGAGTGCGTGTGCAAGTGAGTACGAAATGCTAGACCGCATCACAAATGCTTTCCAGAGCCGGAAACCGGAGCGATTCTAAGGTACCTACGCATTTTTCTTTTTTTATCATTTATCAGTTACCATGTTATGATTGTTAGATTTTCTTTTGTTAGTAATGCGGCTATCTGTTAAATAATAATTTATTGTTATTAAAACGTGGCGCGAGCGCGATTATTAAATTGTCTTTTGTAAGTAATGCGGCTATCTTGTAAATAATAAGTTATTATTATTAAAACGTGGCGCGAGCGCGACCGTTTGTCCGAAAGGTAAGGTCGCGGCGCTGCCCATAGTGTAAAGTAATAATACTAAAAGCGCTGCCGTTCGCTGCGTGCGTTTGCGGTGGTAGCGATACATTGCGTGTAAGGTAATGAAACAAATCGGTTTAATTGGATTCCCATAACGTTCCTGAAATAATTTCATGTACCGGTCAACTTAAGACGATATACTGAATCCACCCTATCAGTTTGCGGAAGGCTGTCCCTTACACCCTGTATAATTAAAGGAAAATTTTGATGTTGTTATAAACTAATCAACGTTACAGTAAAGTTGTGGGAGAATGATGACGTCATCACATTGGAATTTGAAAGTGCGTAAATACACGATCTTCCGATAGTTTCGAAGAAATGACCTAATTACATATTGTTCGTCTTCGAAAAGATAAGAAAAAATATTAAAATAAAATTTCAAGGTCATTGATGACAAAATTTGTTGAAGCAGGTACTGTCTTTGCAAAAGTATAATATTACCTACTAGAAGCTGCACCACATAAAACACTTGTATTGTATTAAAATGTTCATTGTTCTAACTTGGCACTAGATATTCTTAATCTGTTACTACTACCTCAGTAAGCTGTTTACAAAGATAAACAAAGGACGGTGAGTGAGACAATGCTATGTCATAAATATTTACTAGAAAAAGTTATAAATAACACATGTACTTACTTATTTTGAACGAAGAGCAAACTTTTTGATCTTGTTATTTTTATAATTTATATTAATCGACGATTATACGAATCTAATTTTACAAAAATAAAAAAAAATGGATATATTTTGAAACAAAGAAACATAAAATACAAACGCGTAGTTAGACTTATCGTTCTGTATAGATTCCGATGCCAGGCCAAGTTCTTCATGGCCGCCGGCCGAATAGAGAGAAGGCGGTTGAGAGAATGCTGCATACAGCAGAGATGAGAATGCTGCGATGGACATGTGACGTGACGAGACTAGACAATGTAAGACACGGTTATGTTCAGGAAGCTTAAGAGTAGCGCTCTCTCGTCTCTGTAAGTATGGGAATGGCATTTCACATATTGGCATACTTACATTCTTTCTGGACATAGCATTTGACGCATGCTTTGGTCGCATTAGTTGATGGGTCAAGAGAATTATTAATTTCGTATTCATTAAAATCATTTAAATTCATAATCATTCTACTAGTCAATTTACCTGTAATCACCGTTTTAACTAATCTTTCAATTGTTTACTAACAATGTTAGGATAGAAAGAGAAAGCAGTATTTGACTACACAATAGCTTTTATACATTAGAGAAGGACAAAATATGCAATAGCGAAACAATGACACAGAAATTCTCAATGGTTGAAAAGGAGTGCAGCACTTCTCCCGATCAGGTAATATGTCGTTAATACAATAGAAGTTTTAGTTTAGCAGTTCGCTCGTCACTTCGTCAGTTGCTCTTGGGATATCGAACAGTGCAGTCCAGTGCAAAGTTTGTGTGCGTTAAAGCGGTTGTCGCGAACAGGTGCTTTCTGGAACAATAACCAGTTTTTATTTTATAAAAAAATGGGCAAAGGCGTTGAGAGTTTTGTGTGGAGTGTAGAAGTGGAGCTGTCAGGTATGTTTTTTTACTATCATTAAAGTATAGTCGTTACATTTACTGAACGGTATTTAATTAGAATTTCTTTTATAAAAAAGACATTGACGCGAAGAAGTAGTGTGATGAGAAGTCAGAGAAGCAAGACATCGCAAAGCCAGAGACACAGTCCACGGCTCAAGCCGAAGAGGAGTCAGCTTTGAAGGAGTTGCTGCAGGTTGAGGAGAAATATGTCCCTCTCATCACTTTGGTGAGTGATATCATCATATTATACTTGTTTCGAACTCCTCCGTTTTTAAATATATAGTCAAAGTACTTATCGTTTTGTCGTTTACAGTTAGAGAAGTTTTCTCCAGATGAAGATGGTATTTTATTAAATAAAAAGTTGTGTTTCGCCGTGTGAGTGAGGTTACCGGAGGCCCAATCCTTCCCCTTCCCCAATCCCTCCTCAATCCCTAAATCTCCAAATCCCTAATCCCTAAAAGGTCGGCAACGCACTCGTAACTCCTCCGTTGCGAGTGTCCATGGGCGGCGCTGATTGCTTACCATCAGGTAATCCGTCTGCTCGTTTGCCGACCTATTACATATAAAAAAAAAAGGCAACTAAAATTCGCGGGTTACTCACGTGTGAATGTTGAGAAAAGCTCTACTAGTTTCGAACCACAGAGGGGTTCTTCCTCATGAGCAGCGTGCGCGGACGCGGCGACGTCGCGCAGCCTACTGGTTAGCGTTGGCGCCTGCGTCGCTGTTGATGGTTGCGCTGCGGCGAGTCCAACGCGCCATCTGCCGGATACCACGCGCGTTTGCTGCCATCTCCGGCGGCGGCGCGTGTGACGATGTTGAGGCGCACGGTACGTTCACCAGTGGCGCGGGTAGTGGGTTCGATTCCGGGCCCGGCACAAAGTCTGTGTTACATATGATGACAAACACTAACTTTCGCCGGTAGTCGGATATTGTGCGACACAGTAATTTTTCACTCGCGACGCGGAAGAATCGATCGCAATCCCGAATGCATTTTATAGGTTTGATTTGGGCGAACTTCGGCACTACACCATTATCCCGACACTTCACTATAAAATCTAAACCACATTCTAGTTTCTTGCGTCTCAACCTCAAACGCGTAAACTCTTTTACTTTTTCTAGCCCTACCGTCCCGTACCGGTTTGCTATGTTTTTATAATAACTATCGTGAGACATACTAAATTAACTAAAATTCGCGGGTTACTCACGTGTGAATGTTGAGAAAAGCTCTACTAGTTTCGAACCACAGAGGGGTTCTTCCTCATGAGCAGCGTGCGCGGACGCGGCGACGTCGCGCAGCCTACTGGTTAGCGTTGGCGCCTGCGTCGCTGTTGATGGTTGCGCTGCGGCGAGTCCAACGCGCCATCTGCCGGATACCACGCGCGTTTGCTGCCATCTCCGGCGGCGGCGCGTGTGACGATGTTGAGGCGCACGGTACGTTCACCAGTGGCGCGGGTAGTGGGTTCGATTCCGGGCCCGGCACAAAGTCTGTGTTACATATGATGACAAACACTAACTTTCGCCGGTAGTCGGATATTGTGCGACACAGTAATTTTTCTTTATTCACACTTATTCACACGTGAGTAACCCGCGAATTTTAGTTAATTTAGTATGTCTCACGATAGTTATTATAAAAACAAAAAAAAGACACTTTGAGGCCACAATCTCCTCTATGTGTCCAGAGGAAAGGCTTGTACAGTAAGTATTGTTCTTTGAGTCTATTTCTTTATGGTGTTGTATTGTTTTCCAATGTTCCAGAACTATAACTATTAAACTTTGTACAGAGAAGCATTCGCGACGATCCGCGCAGCAGCCCTGCAGAGCCCGGTGACGGCGCGCAAGCTGGCTGCAGTGGGCGCCTGCTTCAACAGCCAGCCTCACCTGCGCCGAGTCTTCCTTAACGTTGTGTTACAGGAAACCTTTAATAGTAAGTACTTTCTACTTATGATAGTCAATAATCAGTATAATATCAATGGGATTTTTTTAAATATGTTTTTGTCTTCTATGTAGTGTCTAATTATATAACTTACTACCTTCACCTCCTTGAACAGAACTGGACATACTGGAGCGCTCCGACCCTCGGTACCTTGTAAACGCGGCCAATATAATGGGAGACTACTTCGCGAAGGCCCGCCTCAGTAACGGCAAGAAAGTCGACTTCCTCGCCGAGCCTCTGCTGCAGTACATGCGCGCACTACTCGCCTCCCAGGACATTCGCGCGCACCGCAGTCTCGCAACACAGGTACTGCATCACTCTTACCTTAATCTCACCTTGTTCACAATAACCCTGACCTTGTATCTCTAAGGACCTCACAAATACTAATTCTATTACCTAATTCACAGTTAATGGTGAACGGTCGCGAGTTGATGTCCGCGTTACCCCAAGAGCTGGACGAGCTCACCGTCTCCATCCGTGTCCGCCTGCTCTCGCCCCCTCCAGTCAGCACAACGTGGCTCTCTCCGCAGACCTTTGTCTGAATCAATTCCGGCCCCTTCCCAGTGCGTTGCAAAAATTTTACGCCTCACACTTAGAGTTAAGCTGACCGAAGATATTATGATTGTTTTATCATGATAAAAAAGTTATTTAAAATGTGCCATGTGACCCCCATTTCGGGACTTTAGACCCCAATGTGCTGTTATTTTATGTATTATTATTGTGATGTATAATTTTTTATTTATAATCTTAATAAAATGATATACTTTTAAACTAAACTTTGAACATAGTGATATTAATTTAAAGTAAATTTATAGTTTATATTAATTTAGACTTTTCTCAGGTTTGTTATAATTGTGATCAATTTTTTTAATGAGCATCAATTTAAACTTCTAATAAAATTAATTATTTAAACTGCATAATATATATTTATTTCAATAACCTGTTTATAAATAACCTTACATATAAAACAAATGACTTTGTGCCTTGTGACCCCCATTTCGGTGCTTTAGACCCCTTGATAAATATTAAAACTGCTCAAGTGATATATAATTTTCATAAACAATATGTAAAAAAATATTTTTACTAATTTAATTCATTTCAATTACGTCTCTATTTACTGGCTTAGAAACATATAAAACAAATAACTACGACGAACATTAATAATTAACTTTATTATTACTGACATTGGGACGATAGAAGAGATCGGTGTAAGCGATGCGACCGCCCGACAGACTCGCCCCTTGTACTACAGATGGTCATAGTATTGTGACAGAAAACTCTTTGACATCATGACGTCAATGGATGGTTGTCAAACGTTGCCTAGAGATTGTAAATTTCGTCGTGAATTGTCAACACGAGTTGGTGTAATCGGTAAGGCGTGTGGATTACACCACAGAGACCCCGAGTTCGAGTCCCGCCGTAAACATGAAGTTTTTTAGTTGATGGAAGTTTTGTCGAACTTTCTGGAATATTTGAGTGAAAGTAATGAAAAATTAAGGAGCGAGAAGGAGAATAAATAAAAATGAATAACGAAATTATTGGAAGGTTCTGGAGGCATGACGATCAAAAAAGAATAACGAAATTGAATGTTCTAGAACCTGACCGGGGGTATATAAGCGGAACTGCGGCTCACCGCTGGCAGTTGAGTTCTAAGTCTAAAGCGATTCGGAAGAAAAGGAAGAAGTGAAAAAGAAGAAAAGTGAGTGAAATAGTGAAGTGCAGTCAGTTAAGTGAAGTTAGCGTGAACGGCAAAGTTGTGTCAGTCGGCCGGACTCTGCTGGAGAGGAACGCCGATAACTTAACTCCGTGGACGCTGTAACTTAAGCGCAATAGAAAGTCTGAAAACCGGTATTAGTGTTTCATTTCATCCAATCCCGTAACCCAAGCCCGCATAGTCAGGAACGTGACGTCAGGCACGTAACATTTGGTGTCAGAAGTGGGATTGGAGAAAAATGCCGCTAGTGCCGCAGGACGTAAGAGGAGTGAGTACCCGTGCTATGTCAGAAGCGCAGCGTGTGAGGGAAGAGGGTGCTGCAGCTCAGACCAGCGATGCAGAAGCCAAGCCTGTGCAGATGGATCTTCTGCTACAGCTGCGGCAAATGATGGCAGAACAGCTGCGTGAGCTGAAAGAAGATCAAGCGCGCCGCCAAGAAGAGCAAGCACGCTGTCAGGCAGAACAGCTGCGGGAGCTGAAAGAAGATCAAGCGCGCCGCCAAGAAGAGCAAGCGTGCCGCCAAGAAGAGCAAGCGCGCCGCCAAGAAGAGCAAGCGCGCCGCCAAGAAGAGCAAGCACGCTGTCAGTCAGAACAGCTGCGGGAGCTGAAAGAAGATCAAGCTCGTCGCCAAGAGGAGCAAGCGCGTCGCTTGGAGGACATGCATAAAGATTTCACGAAGGGACTGCAAAAGGCTGTCGAACGGGTACAAGAAGTGGAGGAAGGTTTAGGCAAGTTGGAACATCGCGTCATGGCGATAGAGGAGAGAGTGGAAGAAGAGATCTCCAAAATCAAGCAGGAAGTGACCAGCCCAAGCCCTTTGAAGAGCCGAAGCCGTCTTGCAGCCGTTTTTGACGCCCCAAATGCGGCCTCAAGCGCAACGAAAGGGCTGAAGATTCCCCATTACGACGGAACAACATCCTGGACCGCGTTCAAGCTACAGTTTGAGACACTTATGGAGGCTTATGGTTGGACTCAGAAGGAAGCACAGTCAGCCCTCACCCTGGCCCTCCGTGATCAAGCGCTCTCAGTGCTGGAAGCTATCGGCGCAAGTGGGGATCTCAGCTTTAGTACCCTCCTCGACGCACTTGAGGCACGTTTTGGAGACAGCCACCTCGAGCACGTGTACAGAGCGCAATTAAAAGAGCGTACTCAGCGTGCTAATGAGAGTCTACAGCAATGGTCCGTGGAAATCGAGAAACTTGTGCGTCGAGTTTTTCGGTCGACTCCATCAATAATTGAAGGCACGCTTCTCCAAGCATTCATTGACGGTGTTCGGGACCCCGAAGTACGAGCTGCTGTTCATCTGGGCCATCACAAGAACATGAAAGAAGCTCTGGCCCATGCATTGGAAGTGGAAGCCGTGCGTGGTAACTCCCGTACCTTACGTCTGCGGGAAATGACGACAACGGAGCAGGTACCTCCACGCCGTCGGAACTTCATGTGCTATGGATGCGGAGAGCGTGGGCACATGCGGAGCGACTGCCCGAAGAAGGTGAACCGCCAGGACGCGGCGGTCTCAACTTCTGACCAGCAGGAAAACTAAATCCAGCCAGGGCTGCGGGGTGGGCGCTGGCCGGTAGTGGAATAACCCCAACAATCTACATCAAGCAAACTAACGATGGAAATACTCTGGTGATAGACGGTCAAGTAAATGGGAAAAACAGTCAGCTAACATTAGATACTGGAGCTTCAAGGACGGTGATAAATGTTCGGCTGCTCAGGCAAAACATCAGGAAACACGTTAAACCAATTGTTGGCCTACGAATGAAATCAGCTACCGGCCAGTGCATACCGATAAGTGGAAAACTGCATGTAACAATCAAAATTGGGGAACGTGTTTATCGACATGAGGTTATTGTGGCCAAAATTCTGGATGACTGCATCCTGGGACTTGACTTCCTGCAAGGGCACCAGTGTAACATCGACTTAAAATCTGGAGTATTACTATGTGGAACTGAGGAAATTCCGATGAAGGGTGGAACCCTGGGAAAAGTTTGCTGTTTAAGAAGAACTGTTCTTGAACCAAAATCACAGACTCTCGTACCAATCGCATTACCTAGGAGGAGGGAAGGAAGTTTACCTCTAAGGTGCGCTGTGATTGATAAATCGGAACACGTAAACTCATGGCTACCGGCGAGAACTGTCGTTGGGTCATCTGATGTCAACCGCATTCCGGTATTCAACTTCAGTGATTCAAAAATTACGATTGAAGAAGGAGAGCCTGTGGGCGTATTGGAAGAAGTGGCCTGGATAAGAAAATGCTCGGAGAATCTTGTGAAGAAGGACAGTACGGGAATAGACTTTGTAACGAAAATCTTAGACGAAAACAAAAGTCTGACAAAAGTGGAGACTATGAAAGCTAGAAATTTACTTCTTCGATTCTCTGATGTGTTTTCAAGAAGCGATGGTGATATTGGCCGAACTGCTTTGGTGAAGCATAAAATAAACACAGGTGATACAATGCCAATTCGTCAAAGGCCCAGACGCATACCATTCGCTCGTGAGAAAGAGGTTGAAGAAATGATTGACGATATGAGGAAAAATGACGTGATAGAGCCCTCTTCTAGCCCTTGGTGTTCACCTGTCGTGCTTGTCAAGAAGAAAGATGGTTCAACGAGGTTTTGCGTAGACTATCGACGATTGAATGATGTAACCAAGAAGGATAGCTACCCGTTACCAAGAATCGATGACACACTTGACACACTGAGTGGCATGAAATGGTTTTCAACGCTCGATCTGAAAAGCGGCTATTGGCAGGTGGATTTGGATCCCAAGGACAAGGAAAAGACCGCATTCTCAACTGGGAAGGGACTCTGGCAATTTAAGGTGATGCCATTTGGATTATGCAATGCACCGGCAACCTTTGAGCGTTTGATGGAACAGGTGCTGGCGGGACTGCTGGGCGAAACCTGCCTAGTTTACCTCGATGACATCATCATTGTTGGACGGGATTTTGACGATCATCTAAGGAAATTGGAAAAGGTACTCGATAAGCTGCGTGGAGCAAATTTAACGTTGAGTCCAAAGAAATGCTCTTTCTTCAAGCGCGAAGTGAATTATCTAGGACATGTTATTTCTGAGAGAGGAATTGAGACTGATCCAGCCAAGACTGCCGCTGTTAAGGAATGGCCAACACCTAAAGACAAAACGCAAGTTCGGGCATTTCTTGGATTGTGCTCGTATTATCGGCGGTTTGTGAAAGGATTCTCGGACATTGCCAAGCCTTTGCATCGATTGACAGAGGAGAAACGTGCCTTTATCTGGGACGAGGATTGTGAGCAAGCCTTTCGAGAACTAAAAGAACGGCTTTGTAACACACCAATTCTCGGATACCCCAGCGCGAAAGGAATATTCGTAGTTGATACGGATGCCAGCAATATTGGAATAGGAGGTGTCCTTTCACAACGCGATGGTGAGCAGGAGAAGGTTATTGCTTACTTCAGCAAGTCACTATCCAAGCCGGAGAAGAATTATTGCGTGACCAGGAGGGAATTGCTGGCCGTAGTCAAAACTCTGCACCATTTCAAGAAGTATTTACTGGGACGGAAATTTTTGATCAGAACTGATCACGCTGCTTTGAAATGGCTGCTTCAGTTTAAGGATCCCGAAGGCCAAGTAGCCAGATGGTTGGAACAACTTCAGGAATTTGACTTTGAAATCGAACATCGCGGCGGAAGAATTCATGGCAACGCAGATGCATTATCGAGACGCCCATGCGTGGAAGATTGCAAGCATTGTGCCAAGAAGGAAACTGCTTTTCTTAAGGTGATAAGGACTGATACTGTTGACGAGGCATGGGGAGATGATGCGATGAAATTAGAACAGGAAAGAGATGCAGATATCAAACCAATACTGGAGTGGCTACGAAGTGGTAACAAGCCAAGTTGGAGTGACGTCGCCCAATATAGCGCGGTAACGAAAGGTTTATGGGCACAGTGGAAAAGCCTTACGCTGCATAACGGACTTCTGTGCAGGAAATGGGAATCAACAAACGGCAAGGACGAGCATTTGCAATTGGTGGTGCCTCGTTCAAAAATAAGGGATGTATTAAAAGCGTTCCATGATGGATCTTCTGGAGGACATTTGGGAATTAGGAGGACTTTGGTGAAGATCAAGGAGAGGTTTTATTGGTTGCATTGCAAATATGACGTCGAAGATTGGTGCCGGAAATGCACTAGTTGTGCAGCTGTCAAGGGTCCACAAACAAGAAGCAGAGGGGCGATGAAAATCTACAATGTTGGTATGCCTTGGGAGAGAATAGCCTTAGACATCGCTGGACCATTTCCAATCACTGATTCGGGCAATCGCTACGTTTTAGTGGTTATGGATTATTTTACAAAATGGCCGGAGGTCTTTGCCATACCGAATCAAGAGGCAGTAACTGTAGCCACGAAGTTGGTAAACGAGGTATTCACCCGATTCGGAGTGCCCTTGGAGATGCACAGTGATCAAGGACGGAACTTTGAATCCCAAGTTTTCCAGGAAACTTGTAAACTTTTGGGAATCCATAAGACTCGAACGACCCCTTATCATCCACAGTCAGATGGAATGGTCGAACGCTTCAACCAAACATTGGAGCGACACTTAGCAAAGGTGGTTGACAGCCATCAGAGAGATTGGGACACTTACATACCTCTCTTCTTGCTTGCCTATCGGACTGCTGTACATGAAAGTACCGCAAAGACGCCTGCATTTGCAAATTTTGGAAGGGAATTGAGATTACCGGCAGATCTTGTATCGGGCTGTCCACCGGGTGACTCTCGCACCGAGTTTAGCGATTACATAAGCGAGTTAAGGGCAAAAATGTTGGACATTTATGAGCAGATCAGGGAGGCCGGTCTTCAAGCTAGTGATCGCGCAAAGACGCGCTATGATCGACGAGCCAATTCTGTTGGGTTTGAAGAGGGGTCATTGGTCTGGCTTCATAATCCAGTCAGAAGGAAGGGAAAATCTCCAAAGCTGCAACCGAGTTGGGAAGGTCCTTACGAGATAGTCACGAAGATCAATGACATTACTTACAGAATTCGGAAGTCTTCAAGGAGCCCTTTGAAAGTTGTCCATATAGACAGGTTGGCGAGGTATTACGGCAGCAACGATGCTCGGGACGAGCGAATCTAAGAGGGGGGCAGTGTGACAGAAAACTCTTTGACATCATGACGTCAATGGATGGTTGTCAAACGTTGCCTAGAGATTGTAAATTTCGTCGTGAATTGTCAACACGAGTTGGTGTAATCGGTAAGGCGTGTGGATTACACCACAGAGACCCCGAGTTCGAGTCCCGCCGTAAACATGAAGTTTTTTAGTTGATGGAAGTTTTGTCGAACTTTCTGGAATATTTGAGTGAAAGTAATGAAAAATTAAGGAGCGAGAAGGAGAATAAATAAAAATGAATAACGAAATTATTGGAAGGTTCTGGAGGCATGACGATCAAAAAAGAATAACGAAATTGAATGTTCTAGAACCTGACCGGGGGTATATAAGCGGAACTGTGGCTCACCGCTGGCAGTTGAGTTCTAAGTCTAAAGCGATTCGGAAGAAAAGGAAGAAGTGAAAAAGAAGAAAAGTGAGTGAAATAGTGAAGTCCAGTGAAATAGTGAAGTGCAGTCAGTTAAGTGAAGTTAGCGTGAACGGCAAAGTTGTGTCAGTCGGCCGGACTCTGCTGGAGAGGAACGCCGATAACTTAACTCCGTGGACGCTGTAACTTAAGCGCAATAGAAAGTCTGAAAACCGGTATTAGTGTTTCATTTCATCCAATCCCGTAACCCAAGCCCGCATAGTCAGGAACGTGACGTCAGGCACGTAACAGTATTTGTACGTACAATTTGTGTACATGGTGTATAGCAAATATATTTACTAATTACTAACCCCAAGTTTAAGTGTAGCGGAAGCCAAGCTTGGGCACGAATGGGACAGCTCGACCGTAGTGATACCACGGCCTCACATAATACCGACTTGAAACAACCACAGCGTTGTCTTTCGCCGTTTGACTGAGGTTACCAGAGGTCCAATTCCTCCCCTTTCCCAAACCCTTCCCAATCCTTAAATATAATAATATAATTCTATATAATTCTGGTGTTGTGGGTGTCCATTTGCGGCGCTGATTGCTTACCATTAGGTAATCCGTTTGTCCGTTTGCCGACCTATACCATAAAAACCCAGTCTGAACTTTGCTATAGATCTATTTGCTATTGCATAGATCATACAACTCTAGGCGGATATAATCCAACTATATAGAAAGTTTAGTAAAACTTTTGCAGTCATTATTGAGTTATAAAATATTGTTGTAATCAATCAACATTGTTACAGAAAAAGTGTGTAAAAATTATGTTAGTTTCAAAAAAATTAAGTACCTAATTACTAGTTGTTCGTCGTCAGAAAGATAATACAAAGTAATAAAATTAAAATTCCAAGCTTAATATCAGAAGCGGTAAGACTTGGTAGAAATAAATTATTATTCAAAGCTTTACATTACATAAAATGCTTGTATTGTATTAAAATGTCCATGGTTCTAACTCGGCACAAGATTTTCTTAATCTGTTACTACTACCTCAGTAAGCTGTTTACAAAGATAAAAGGACGGTGAGTGAGACAATGCTATGTCATAAATATTTACTAGAAAAAGTAATAAGTACCACATGTCCTACTTGTACAAACGGATGACATTTTAGGGGATTTTTCAAATATTGTTTAATGTATACATAAGATTAGATGTGATCGATGACGATGCGTCACAGGAGGAGAGCGATGGCGGTCTGTTTGGACGTAGCGAAAGCCTTCGATCGGGTTTGACATAGAGCGCTGTTTTAGAACCTTCCTTTTTATGGGCTTACCGAGTAGCTAAGTGAATACCCATTCATTTACGAGTTTCCTTGTAGACAGAAGCATAAAGGTGGTTTTCGACGGTTAATGCTCCGACTAGGTACTTGTCTGTGAACGCTGGCGTCCCTCAAGGCTGCGTGCTATCGCCCATTCTGTTCCTTCTCCATATCAATGAGTGGAACAATTCTTTTGATTGCGGAGCATCAATTCGACCGTTAATAATCTTTACTAATATTAAAAAGAAGTTATATTTGTAAGTTTGTATGTAGAGGTAATGTTTGGAACCGTTGGTCCGATTTTCAAAATTCTTTCTCTGATGTATAGCTCCCGACTGCTATAAATGATTAAATACATGCTAAGCCGCGGCCGGAAGCTTGTTTTAAATATGATTAAAATTGTACATATTACATTATCACTATGTATTTGTATATGATGCTAAGGATATGTGGCGTGACGAACCAAGACAATGTATGACTCGATTACGTTAAGGAAGCTTAAGAGCAGTGCGGTCTCGTGCTTGTTACCCAACCAGAGAGGGCCCAACTCCTAATGCTGGAGCTCTGTATGGGGGTCGTACGGTCGACGGCGTTTAGAAAATAAAGAATAGGTAGGAATAGATTTGAGAATTGAGGATGGGGTTGGGAAGAATTGAGCTATCGGTTACCTCACTGACCAATAATTGCGTGGTGGCCCGGTGGTTAAGGCATCGGCTTCTCATGCATGAGGCACCCTCAGGGTTCGAAACCTGACAAGTACCAATATGACTTTTTCCGAGTCATATGTATTTTCTGACATTTTAAACACCACTGACAAACGGTGAAGGAAAACCTCGTAAGGAGACCTGGACTTACAATGTCTTATTATTAGTCTGAAATCGCCAATCTACCTTGAGCAAGCGTGGTGATTAATGCTTAAACCTCCGTGTGAGACGAGGCCTTTGTTCAGCAGTGGGCACTTATAGGCCAATGATGATAGCGATTCAGATATTTTAGTGTAGATCCTAATTGCTTCCACTGTGTGTGCCTGAAAGACTGGTTTTGGTTTCTTTTACAAATCTTACAAATCACAGATTCAAGATTATACGTCTTATTAGGAACTGCTACGGCGTAGCAAGTGTGGGTGACTTATATGTATTACTTTCATTTGTATCACATACAACCTAACGATAACTCGCGTGCTCAATAAACAAATTTCTGTGCATTTGTTTATTGTTTTTTAATAAATAATAACAAACAATGTAAATGATATTCACTTGTTTCTTAATCTGTTGTGAGAATCCCATTAGGAAGTATACAATGCAAAACAATTGAACAATAAACTCACTAATATCACGGGTACTATTATGGAACTACTATCAGCAATGTATATTATCATATCCTTCAAAGAATTTTTTATTTTTTTAAATTAAAACATTGCCCCACATTAGGATTTTCTCCTGTGCCGTGGGTGCGATTACAAACATACAATTTCACATGCACATCACACCCAGACACGGAACAACAATTAGTAGATCACACAAAGAGTTGTTCCGTGCGGGAATCGAACCCGCGACACGTTGCACGGCAGCCAGTTGCCTAGCCACCACACTAACCGTGCAGTCAATCTATGCAATCAATCAATCTATCTAAATCTCTCTAGTCAATTCTTAATCCTTCATAATCCTTTTAAGAATACAAACAGCATTTGCAATAAAAACCTACTTAATATCCTTATAGTAGGACGTAGATAAAAACACGAATAAACAACAATTTGTAACGCCACAGCCAGCATCACGCATAGTGCAGTGTATAAGAATACACTAGGAATACAAATTACAAATAACACAGATTTAAGACAAAGAAATAACACGAGATAGAAAAGTAACACTTACTTCGCCAAACATGTCTCGCCAACTTGGGAGTTGTAAACGTGTTTGTGTGAGCTTCCCTCATCGTCGGCCGCCAACACGGATGCTGCAGCACCACGATCGTTACCAGATCCATGAGTATTACACACTTTGGAGTCACCGTCTTGTGTTTTTACAAGATCTTGTGTCAACTCTATTACTTCTTCCAAGTCAGCCTTTAGTTTCAGCAATTCCTCATTGTCACCATCAGCTAGTAGTGCTCCTTCCACCTAGAAATAAATTATACAATTACAGACCACATCAATGATCAAAACACAGGAGAAACATACCGCGATGATAATACAAATATCGATGACACCAAATTGTACCAACCTGTAGAAGTTGCAGTTTGTAATTTGTTAAATCGTCCGCCATTTTAGAAATAGTCACTTTGGTCTGCATAACAACACAGGATTAAAACAATATTACAATAAACACAAACGCTACTGATGAGACCACCGGTCGAGTTGCTCGAATGACGAATGACTACTGTTGACTATTTCATAGCGGGGCACGACTGCATACAGTGTTACCTTTTCTCTTTCTATCCTCAAATCCTTTTGAAAGGCTGGCAACACTGGGGTTGTCAATGGGCGGCACCTATTGCTCACTGTCAGGTGCTTCGTCTACTCGTTTACCACCCTATTCCATGAATTTGGAATCACGCCTACCATCGCCCGAAGGGTATGCAGAGTGCTAGTACAGTAAAACGCCCCTGTCGCTATTTATATTATTTTATAAGTTCCATGTACTTATATATATCATAGAAGGAAGTCTCGTCGGGTCCCGCGTCTGTCTGTCTGCAAGGACGCGATACACTCAAACACTACCCGACGTTGGTCACCAATATAGTGTGATCCTTGAGGGTTGATTAAGATGCAGAATTTATTAAGTTTTTACCTCATGAACGAAGCCGCGGGCGGTAATCTAGTAGTATTATAATGACGTAATAACAAAGAAAGTACAAATTAAATGTAAAACCAGTAACTGACATTGTTACAGTAAATATGTGGGGAAATGATGACGTCATCACATTGGAATATTAAGGTATGTACTTGAGTATTCTCACAAAAAATATTGTTTCGATATTTCAAAGAAATCGCCTAATTACTAGAAAAAGGATTGAAATACAATTCCAAGGTCGTTAATAACAAAAGCTGTAAAATTAGGGTAAAACATTACAAAAGCGGCACCACATAAAACACTTGTATTGTATTAAAATGACCATTGTTCTAACTTGGCACTAGATATTCTTAATCTGTTACTACCTACTACTTCAGAAAGCTGTTTACAAAGATAAACAAAGGACGGTGAGTGAGACAAAGCTATGTCATAAATATTTACTAGAAAAAGTAATAAATACTACAATCATGTACTATTTGTATAATATTATAATGGATTATATTTCGGCATACGGATTTTTAAATATTGTTTTATGTAGATGTTTAGATTTTGTGTCTTTGTTTCCATTCACAAGACCACAGGGTCCCCGGATCTATGGAAGCTACAAAGGGCCGAAACCTTTCAAAGGCTTTTTGAACATCTTTAATAACAGCAAAATAGGACTATTATTGTATTTGTGAATTTACCTGTAATCACGTTTTTAACTAATCGTTCGATTTACTAACAATGTAGGACGGAGGGAGATAGCCACATTTGACCACACAATAGCTTTATATGTTACAAAAGGCTAAAATGTTTATTAGCGAAACAATGAGACAACAATATACAATGGTAGAAAGAGAGCGCATGGTTTTAATTCTCCCGATCAGGTAATATATCGTTAATACAATAGAAGTTTTAGTTTAGCAGTTCGCTCGTCACTTCGTCAGTTGCTCTTGTGATATCACACAGTGTAGTCGTGTACCGAGTGTTTACGTAGATTATTAAAGAAACTATTTTTTCTTATATTTCTAAACATGGGTATTGAGAGTTTTGATTGGAGTCTGGAAGTCGAGATGTTAGGTATGTTTAACTTTTTATGTTTTATAATTATACTATGAATAAATGAAAACTATAGTTGTTACAACAAATGATTTAAAGGTTAACTAATCCCAATCATCTTATTTTGTGTTACAGAGAAACAGGCGGTAGAACCAACGGAAAAATCACTGGAGACACCACGGGAGACACAGTCTGTCAGGGCAGAGGACAACTCTTCAACGCTTTGAAGGACTTTTTCTCTGGATCCAGTAAAATGAGTTCCAAAACAAGCGAGGAAAACGTCTGCCAGCATACATTTCAGCCAAGACCAGAGTCAAGCGCTGGTGCTCGGCTGCTGAGGACAGAACAAAAACTGCCAGTTGGTCAAAATCACTTTGACGCCAAGGATGCTAGAAGATATTTAAAGAAACGGCTAGACCTAAATACGTGGCGAGAGGAGCTGGCAAGGAGAGATGATAACATAAACCAGCCACACGTCGCTCCAACCAGGACTGAGACGGTTACTTCCGCAGTAACTAACAAGCAAATGCCTCCCAGACCTATTAAAACCCCAATGTCTGCCGGCCAGGATACGCTTGATATCCGGACGGTGAGAAATAACCTGCGGAGTCGGTATGACCTGAACTCGTGGCGACAGCCATAGATGGAGTTAGATTTGTTGTTTTGTTTTTAATTAGGATTTTTTATTTTTTATGTTTATATCTGTATTTACTGTATATTGTGTTGAATCTATAAAATAATATAGAAATATTTTTGTAAAAAAATCTGAATAAAATCTGACAAACTTAGATAGCGACTTTGTATTATGGAATAGATTACTGTTTAAAAATTACTAAATTAAATCATTTTAAAAGTTAAATTTTTCAATTGTTTGTCACATAAAACTTTTATTAATGATACTTTGAGTATTTGATATGTTGAATGTTCAGTAAATTCATTCAAAAATTACTTATTTAAATTGTTATTGTTAGTATATAGGAACACGATGCATGCTTATAACTTTGCACCCCAATTTCGGTGCTTTAGACCACAGTGTTTTGTAAATATTTAAATTGCTCAAGTTTTAATTGATGTATTACTACTAGTATTGTTTTATTTTAAATCTCAATAAAATTACTTATTTTGAAGTAAGTTTGTAATTAGGTTGTATAAATTTTAGTTCAAATATAAGTTTATAGTAATCTAGATATATTTTAGGATAAATATTATAAACATCTGTTTACATTTAAAAAAATTGACTACGTAAGTATAAGTTTAAAATAAATTATTTCAAGCAGATACATTTCTTTTAATAACTTCTCCATAAATGACCTTACATATTAAACAAATGACCACGAGCTATACACTAATAATTAACTTTATTACTGATATTGGCACGATAGAAGAGATCGGTGTAAGCGATGAGACCGACCGACAGACTCCCCCCTTGCACAACAGATGGTGATAGTATTTGTACGTACAATTTGTATACATGGTGTATAGCAAATCATTTACTTATTACTAGCCCCCGTCTCGACCTCGCTCAGCCGCTATTTTCCCTCTCTCAGTGATTTCTTCTTTCACTAGACGATAGTGACGACGTTATTTTATAAATTTCTTCTTTGATGATATTAAGTTATTCTCTGATTGAGTCTCCCATCTCTTCTCTGCTTCTCGTGGTTCACTTAAATACAAATACATAATGTTGTCGTTAACTCCGCTCTTTTTGTGTTAATGCCCGTATCAGATATAGATTGCTCTATTGCTTTGGTGACGCTCAGACATTCAAATAGGAAACTGTTAGCATTCGTAAAATTAAATTCGTAGCAAACGAGACTACGGCGTAGCAGGTGATAGATACTAGGGCGTCGTAGTGTCTGATAAATAGTTTTTCTATGAAACGTTACCTTACACTCGGTTTTTCTCCTATGTCGTGGGTGCGTTTACAGACATACAATTCCACATACAGTGACCTGGATCTGGACCCGGAACAACAATTAATTGTGGGTCACACAAAGAGTTGTTCCGTGCGGGAATCGAACCCGCGACACGTTGCGCGGCAGCCAGTTGCCCAGCCACCGCGCCAACCTTTTAGTCGATCATACTAATCGTAGTAGTAGACCTAGTAGTAGTACTAGGTCGCAGATAATTCAACAAAATATAAAGTTAAAGAAAACTTTTGATGTTGTTTTTATAAACTAATCAACGTAAAGGTAACAAATGCATACTCGTACATAACCGATCGTCCAATAGTTTCGAAGAAATTTCCTAATTACACATTATTTATCGTTGAAAACATGAGAAAAAAATATTAAAATAAAAGTCCAAGGTCATTGATGACAAAAGTTGTTAAAGCAGGTACTGTCTTTGCAAACATATCCGAAGCGGCTCCTCATAAAATGCTTGTATTGTATTAAGACGTCCATTGTTCTAATTTGCCACTAGATATTCTTAATCTGTTACTACTACCTCAGTAAGCTGTTTACAAAGATAAACAAAGGACGGTGAGTGAGACAATGCTATGTCATAAATATTTACAAGAAAAAGTAATAAATACCACATGTACTATTTATACAAAAGGGTTGACATTGGGCTCTTTATTATTATTATTCATTGAAAAAGTTTAGATGTGTTGTAGTTATTGATGGATGTTAGCTTTGATATGAATTTCAAGATAAAATATCCTACGTACATATAGTACATCAAAAAAGCACGAAGGTTGTTTTCTTTTAAATACTTCTTTAGCTTTTAACACATTCAGGAATTTGTCGAAATTGGGATGGATATGTGACGTGACGAGACGAGACTAGACAATGTAAGACACGGTTATGTTCAAGAATTTAAGAGGATCACTCTCTCGTCTCTCTTAGTATGGGAATAGGAATCCGTACATCTGAACTTTAGCATATTTAAATATTAGGATAGACTCTGTCGGGATATGGCACTTGACAAAGCCTGAACAAATTACTTTCGTATCATCAAATAATTACTTAATTATTATAAATCTGCTAGTCAATTTACCTGTAATCACATTTTTAACTAATCTTTCAATTGTGTTCTAACGATGTTGAACAGAAAGAGAAAGCAGTATTTGAATAAACAATAGAGATACAGTAGCTTTTATACGTTAGACAAGGACAAAATAGGCATCAGCGAAATAATGAAACTGCTATACACAATGGTAGAAAGAGAGAGCATGGTTTAACTTTTCCCGATCAGGTAATATGTCGTTAATACAATAGAAGTTTTAGTTTAGCAGTTCGCTCGTCACTTCACCAGCTGCTCTTGTGATATCGCACAGTGTAGTCGTGTACCGAGTGTGTAAGGTGCTTCCTAAATTATTAAAGTTGCCAGTTTTTATTCTAATAAAAAAATGGGTAAAAATCTTGAGAGTTTTGTGTGGAGTGTAGAAGTGGAGTTGTCAGGTACCTATGTTGTTTCACTGTCATTAAAGTATAGTTGTTATATCCACTGAACAGTATTTAATTTTAATCATGTTCTTTTGTGATACAGAGAAACAGGCGGTAGATACTATAAAAGAATCACTGGAGACACCACGGGGGACACAGCCTGCCGGAGCAGAGGAGAGCTCTGCTGTGAAGGACTCATCAAGCACTGGTGCTAGACTGCTGACTACAGATCGAAAACTGCCATTGGTCCAACATACTTTTGATGCGAAGGCTGCGAGATTAAATTTGAAAAAACGGCTAGACCTCAATACGTGGCGAGAGGAGCTGGCAAGGAGAGATGATGATCACATAGTCAATCTTCAGCCAAACGCGCGGGCAAACATCGCTACAACTAGGACAGTTAGGGTAACGCCCATAGTTACCAAAAAGAAATTGTCTCCCAAATCCCAGAAAATCCCAATTTATGCTGGCCAAGATACATTAGAAACTTGGACAGTACGAAATAATTTGAGGAGACGGTTTGATCTCAACTCGTGGCGACAGCCGCAAGAGAAGAAAGAAGAAGGTGACGTCAGACATACTGCATAGTTTTGTATTTATAAGATTGGTTGTGTTGTATAAAGTTAGACATAAATTAGTTTTAAATTGAAAGTAATAGATAAATTATTTAGCGTGAATAATTATTATGTTAGAATTAAATATGATATAGTTATACTGTGTTGGATGTATGAAATAAAAATGTTGATTGCACATTTTGTTTTATTATTGAACCTTATATTAATAGGGATTTTGTATTCAGCAACAGAAGTCACTGTGACAGAAGTCTGTGTGATTGATTCATGTACAACACAATTAAAATGTAAAATATTTCTTATTAGAAAGATTTAATTTCTTGTTCGAATGAGCCGCGATACGTTTTGACTAATTTTAAAAATTAGTTCACTGTTGTAGTCTTACCTTCTTCACCACAAAAAAAAAAACAAAACAATATGAATACTACAGAAATATATCGACTTCTAAACAGCAGTCAAGGTCACAAGAACGGCCGGGTGATCACCCGCATTACAAACTGGAATTGCAAACACCCTTGTACAATCAATTCGTTGGGAAATGCCAACAGCAGTCACTAGTGGCGGAAACTGACTGTCCAAAATCATCAGGCCTCCGGTTTATTACTGTTAAGAACTCAAAATTACAATACATTATCGACACCGGGTTCGGACCTATGTGGCCTTCTAAGAGCTTTTCGAGTTATTACCACCTATAACCATGCTCAGCGTTAGCGCAACACAACCGGGAGAAGAACACATCTCATCCGAGAATTTTCAGGGATCACTCGGCCAGCTGGTAAGCAAACAAGGATCGGAACAGGACAACGATTAAACTCTGTCGTGGGATTGATTCCCGCACGGAACAACTCTTTGAGTGATACACAAATTGTTGTTCCGCGTCTGAGTGTAATGTGTGAGTGAAATTGTATGTTTGTAAACGCATCCACGACACAGGAGAAATACTATATAAAAAAATCCTAGTGGGGCAAAAAAATCTCTGGCTCAGACTGTCTGAAAAAAGCTTCAGGCTCAGGTCGGCCGCAGTGCATCATTGCGCTTGCCCCCTCATCCTGGCTGAGTCTGAGTGCCTTTTTTATGTATGTAAATGTGTGGGTATGTTTGTAAACGCAGCGCATCCAAGACACATGAGACAATCCTACAATAAGGTCACGTTTTTTTAAATAAAACAAATATTAAATTTTTACAGCGTAGTAGCGTCTGATAAAGTAATTGATTCTTCTCTGGGTGGAGATAATGCAACTTAATATAAAGTTTAAGAAGATTTGATGTTTTTGTTATAAACTAATCAACGTTACAGTAAAGTTGTGGGAAAATGATGACGTCATCACATTGGAATTTGTAAGTGTGTACATAAATGTACATCAGATAGTTTCGAAGAAAATAATTACCTAATTACTCATTGTTTATCTTCGGAAAAATATGAGAAAGTAATTTAAATAGAATTCCAAGGTCATTGATGACAAAAGTTGTTAAAGCACTGTCTTCAAATATATCAGAAGCGGCACCACGTAAAATGCTTGTATTGTATTAAAATGTCCATTGTTCTAACTTGGCACTAGATATTCTTAATCTGTTACTACTACCTCAGTAAGCTGTTTACAAAGATAAACAAAGGACGGTGAGTGATACAATGCTATGTCATAAATATTTACTAGAAAACGTAATTTATAAATACTGCATGTACTCTTTGTACCAAGGGTTGACATTATTTATTGAAAAAGATTAGACATAGTCATTGATGGACAACATTCGCTATGGTAACTTGGCTATGGTAAAATATCCTAAGGTAGATTTAAGTAGTACAGAAAGCATCACAGAAAAGGAACCCCCCAAGACTTAAAGAATTATCGCCCGAGCGATGGCGCACGCGTCGCTTCTCGGGCAACCGCGTGACGTCGTCACTCTGAGCCCGAGCGGCCCGCCCTCTCATCCATCTCTGCCTGCCACCGATTCCAAACAAATAAATGACGAAGAATTCACTTTTTTTTTAAAAAAATGGTATATTTTCGGCTTCTGGTCGTATACAATGAATAACTCACAAAAAGCTTCGCTCGGTTGAGGATACGAACCCGAATCACCAGCCAAATAACTGAAGCGTGCCATATACCACTATGGCTATTGGTGCAGTTAGCAAACACAACGAAATTTCAAATAATATTATTATTTCTTTCGTCGAACAGTTTGATAACGCTCTAATATTCTAGATAATTAGGTTTCAAATTATACTTCTATCACGTGTTATATTTATACATTAACGTTTTGTTATACGATTATATAAAATTAATTCAAATAACTAAAGGAAAATTCTCAACTATCTAAAAGATAAGGTTGAAATAAGCATAGACTTTTTGTCTGATTTAATAGAATGTGCTTGGTTATTGGACTACCTTCATTTTACTTCAGAAGGATAACTGCTGTATGAACTGCGAGATATGGTTGAATTGAGAACATCGATCACTAATAAAGAACTAGATACACAATCAGTGACAAAAAAATGTCCTAACTGAAAGTCCACCAAACTCAACATCGCGGTGTAGTTTTAGTTTAGTACCACTCGAATGCTCCGATGGCAAAAACGCTTCAGTGCTCGTTTAAAAACTGCAAAAAACACACATCTAAGATGCAAAAAAGGATGGAAATTTCGTATTTTCGTTAAGTAATAATATTATCATTATATAATTGTCATCATTCTATTTTAAATATTGATATTTTATTAAGAAATCAACTTTAAAACTTTTTCCAAATGAAATCGTATTAAAAAACCGGGGTTATAATGCACACAGTTTATAAAGACACTAATACTAAACGTAAAATCATTCTCTAGCATGACCACTTAAGTTGTTCGGTTTACGTGGATTGATTCTGTTCCGTTTAGCGGAGACCCTATTGTTTCTAATTTTATTTATTGTTTTTTTTTTTTATTAAAAATAGTTTTTATTTAATATTATACTTCTTTACTGTGTTTATTAAAATATGGAATAGGCAGATATAATGGATTTAATTTTAACTGCAGTAAAGACATTTTTTTTTAGCTTTCATCAAAAAACCCGTGCGATATGAAAAATTGACAACAATAACGCCAACATTTTCAGTACTTACTTTAGATATATATTCTTTTTATTATTTTACATTTTTTTTATTTGACTTCGAATTTGGAATATTTTTCAAAGTATACATATATACTTAGAAAAATATTCCAAATTTAGGAAGGATTAAGGAGGCCGAAAAAAAAATTATAACTATATGCATTAGTTTCATTGGTAAATAAATGAACAAACCTATAGAAAAGAATACTTTATGTAATGCGTTTTAATTTCCTATTTTTTTTTTATAAATTATCAAAATAAATTTGAAAGAAATATATTTATTACGAGACATTTCGACTCCAATCATTCTTTGTCCTAGCGGTGAGCCGAAGTCGTTAAATTTTATTGCTCATTTTTGACACATTGTAAATTCGACTTAAAAACATGCGAATATGGTTCAATTTCTTATGATTTATGCAAAAAATGTTTAGATTTTGTATATCACTTTGTGAAAACAACTCTATGAGTTGCATTTAAGGTTTAATTTACATTAATACATGTGTATTTCAAGTATAAGTACCTAAATACAGTTGACGACGGTTTTGAAGCGAACTTTTGTATGGGATTGTGTATCTAGTTCTTTATTAGTGATCGATGATTGAGAATAATTTTTGTCATGCACAAAACTGTGATTGAGGGTATAAATACTTTTTAAATCGTTTCGTTTTTGTGCCGATCTGCTTGTGTGTTATATCTTCGCCGTATTGATTAATTCTGTTAACCCGTAGTATGGTTCGATTAACAACTTTGTTGAAGGCTAAAATTGTTGTTCTCTGGAAACAGGAACAAAGCATAAAGAAAGTATGAATGAAACTCAAATATTATCACTTTGTGTATTGGCTTCCATTCGAGGGACCACGGGGCCCGGATCTTTGGAAGACGTAAGAGGGGCCGAAACCAACTCGCATAGGCGACAAAGCCCTTTTAACAACTTGAACATTAGTATAATAGGACTTTTATTGTTTTTGTCAATTTACCTGTAACCACGTTTTTAACTAATTGATCGATTTACTAACAATGTAGGGCGATAGCAACATTTGACTATACAATACCTTTTTTATGTTAGAGAAGGATAAAACATTCACTAGTAGAAAGAGAGAGCGTATGGTTTTCTCCTGATCAGGTAATATGTCGTTAATACAATAGAAGTTTTAGTTTAACAGTTCGCTCGTCACTTCACCAGCTGCTCTTGTAACATCGCACAGTGCAGTCGTGTACCGAGTGTTTACTTAAGTTATCAAAGAAACGAGTTTTTATTATATATCTAAACATGGGTATTGAGAGTTTTGATTGGAGTAGAGTTGTCAGGTATGTTTATTTTTTTGTTTTATAATAATACTATAAATGAATGAAAACTATAGTCGTTACAACCACTAATTTAAAGATTAACTAATCCCATCATCTTATTTTGTGTTACAGAGAAACAGGCGGTAGAACCAACGGAAGAATCACTGGAGACACCACGGGAGACACAGTCTGCCGGGGCAGAGGAGAACTCTGCTTTAAAGGACTCATTCAACAGATCCAGGAAAATGAGTCCCGAAACAAGCGAGGAAAACGTCTGCCAGCATACATTTCAGCCAATACCAGAGTCAGGCGCTGGTGCGCAGCTGCTGAGGACAAAACACAAACTGGCAGTTGGTCAAAATCACTTTGACGCCAAGGATGCGAGAAGATATTTAAAGAAACGGCTAGACCTAAATACGTGGCGAGAGGAGCTGGCAAGGAGAGATGACGATAAAATAAGCTATCTCCAGCCACACGTTGCTACAACTAGGACTCAGACGGTTACTTCCGCAGTAACTTACAAGCAAATGCCTCCCAGACCTCTTAAAACTCCAATGTCTGCCGGCCAGGATACGCTTGATATCTGGACGGTGAGAAATAACCTGCGGAGTCGGTATGACCTGAACTCGTGGCGACAGCTATAGATGGAGATAGATTGTTTTTAATTAGGATTTTTTATTTTTTATGTTTATTGTGTTGTATTTACTGTATATTGTGTTGAATCTATAAAATAATATAGAAATATTTTTGTAAAAAAATCTGAATAAAATCTGACAAACTTAGATAGCGACTTTGTATTATGGAATAGATTGTGATGTTTAAAAATTACTAAATTAAATCATTTTAAAAGTTAAATTTTTCAATTGTTTGTCATATTAAACTTTTATTAAGGATAATTTGATTATTTGATATGTTGAATGTTCAGTAAATTAATTCAAAAGTTACTTATACAAATTGTTATTGTTAGTAGTTAGGAACACGATGCATAACTTTGTACCCCAATTTCGGGGTTTTAGACCACAATGTTTTGTAAATATTGAAATTGCTCAAGTTGTAACTGATGTATGCTACAAGTATTTTTTTGTTTTAAACCAATAAAAATAAAATTAATTATTTTAAAACTAAATTTTGTCAATACATATTTTGATTTTATTTATATTTTAGGTTAAGTATTGTTAAGATCTATTCTAATAAAAAAATGTAATTATGTATAAGTTTAAAATTAATTATTTAAAGCACATACATTTCTTTCAATAAATGACCTTACATATTAAACAAATGACCACGAGCTATATATTAATAATTAACTTTATTACTGACATTGGGACGATAGAAGAGATCGGTGTAAGCGATGAGACCGCCCGACAGACTCGCCCTTTGTACTACAGATGGTGATAGTATTTGTACGTTACAATTTGTGTACATGGTGTATAGCAAATAATTTACTTATTACTAGCCCCCGTCTCGACACAGCTCAGCCGCTATTTTCCCTCTCTCAGTGATTTCTTCTTTCATTAGACGATAGTGACGACGTCATTGTATAAATTTTCCTCTTTTAAAGTATTAAGTTCTTTACCGATTGAGTATCCCATCCTTCTCTGCTTCTCATGGTTTGCTTAAACACAAATACATGACGTGGACTACTACTATACTTCAGTGTATAGTGACGCTCATGCTTTCAATCAACTGTTTGCATTAATCAAATTAAAATCGTAGCAAGTGATACTACGGCGTAGCAAGTGATACTATGGCGTAGTAGCGTCTGATAAAGTAGATCGACCGACTCTGGGCGGAGATAATCCAAATAAATAAAAAGTTTAAGAAAACCTTTGCAGACATTATTGAGTATTAAATACCGTTTTAGCTAGCATTGTTACAGTAAAGGTGTGAGACGATGATGACGTCATCAAACTGAATTTTTTAACTACATACTCGTTTAAAAATGTTCGTCCGATAGTTTCGAAGAAATTACGTTAATATTTCTTAGTATTCTTTATGAGATATGAAAAAGTCGTTAAAATCAAATTCCAAGGTCGTTTACAAAAAAAGTGGTGAAATTTTACAAAGCAAAATATATCCGAAGTCTCCACATTAAATGCTTGTATTGTATTAAAATGTCCATTGTTCTAACTTGGCACTAGATATTCTTAATCTGTTACTACTACCTCAGTAAGCTGTTTACAAAGATAAACAAAGGACGGTGAGTGACACAATGCTATATCATAAATATTTACTAGAAAAAAACAATAAATACTACATGTACCATTTGCAGAAAGGTTTAACAACGAACTTTAAAGACTTAGTTGGATGGGTCAGTGCCCGGATACAGGAGACATTATTCGGCTCGTATTATGAAGAGGTTTCTAGCTCTAGAGCGTTAGACTGTCTGTGTTACTGACTAAAAACTCACTCGTTCCTTGTCCTGCTCCAGGCCGAGGCCGCTGTATCTTATTGCGCTTGGCCCGTAACCCCGGCTGAGTCTGGGCGCTCGAGTATACAAATACGTATGTTTTGTTTGTAAACGAAGCGCAACTAAGATGTACGAGAAAATCTAAGGTGTAAGAACAAATAAAGAAAGTTGATCTCTCTCTCTGTCTCTGTCTCTGTCTCTGTCTCTGTCTCTGTCTCTGTCTCTGTCTCTGTCTCTGTCTCTGTCTCTGTCTCTCTCTCTGTCTCTGTCTCTGTCTCTGTCTCTGTCTCTGTCTCTGTCTCTGTCTCTGTCTCTGTCTCTGTCTCTGTCTCTGTCTCTGTCTCTGTCTCTGTCTCTGTCTCTGTCTCTGTCTCTGTCTCTGTCTCTGTCTCTGTCTCTGTCTCTGTCTCTGTCTCTGTCTCTGTCTCTGTCTCTGTCTCTGTCTCTGTCTCTGTCTCTGTCTCTGTCTCTGTCTCTGTCTCTGTCTCTGTCTCTGTCTCTGTCTCTGTCTCTGTCTCTGTCTCTGTCTCTGTCTCTGTCTCTGTCTCTGTCTCTGTCTCTGTCTCTGTCTCTGTCTCTGTCTCTGTCTCTGTCTCTGTCTCTGTCTCTGTCTCTGTCTCTGTCTCTGTCTCTGTCTCTGTCTCTGTCTCTGTCTGCCTTCACCTTCACCTTCACCTTCACCTTCACCTTCACCTTCACCTTCACCTTCACCTTCACCTTCACCTTCACCTTCACCTTCACCTTCACCTTCACCTTCACCTTCACCTTCACCTTCACCTTCACCTTCACCTTCACCTTCACCTTCACCTTCACCTTCACCTTCACCTTCACCTTCACCTTCACCTTCACCTTCACCTTCACCTTCACCTTCACCTTCACCTTCACCTTCACCTTCACCTTCACCTTCACCTTCACCTTCACCTTCACCTTCACCTTCACCTTCACCTTCACCTTCACCTTCACCTTCACCTTCACCTTCACCTTCACCTTCACCTTCACCTTCACCTTCACCTTCACCTACACCTTCACCATCACCTTCACCTTCACCTTTATCTTCACCTTCACCTTCACCTTCAAATTCGCTTTCACTTCACCTTCACTTTCACCTTCACCGTCACACTCACACTCACCGTCACACTCACCCTCACACTCACACTCACCGTCACACTCACCCTCACACTCACCCTCACCCTCATCTTCACCAATCGCGTTCGAGTGCAAAGTGAGAGTCGCAGTGACGGGGAAATTAAATTTAAGAATGCCACTTTTAACGTCATGTCATACTTTATCTATCAAAATGTTGCTGTCAATAAATTGACATTTATTGAACATTGACATTAGTTGAACTAAAGTTCAACTCACAAGTGTAGCGCTAGTGTACTACTACTCACAGCGGATTCAGATTCGTATTTTAGAATGAAGTCTTACAGAATCACACTGCTTCACCTTCACCTTCACCTTCACCCTCACCTTCACCTTCACCTTTATCTTCATCTTCAACTTCATCTTCAAGCACGTTCCAAAGAGTAGATTCTAATGTACTAGCAATAAACCCCTTCGGCACTCTTTTTTTTTGTAATGGATGGACAGGGATCGGATTGCCATTCCCAAGAAAGATTCGGGAGAAAGAAGACTGCACATATCAGAGATGGGAATACTGCGATGGACATGTGACGTGACGAGACAAGACAATGCAAGACATAGTTATGTGCAGGAAGCTTAAGAGTTGCGCTCTTCCGTCTCTCTGGGCATGGGAATGGGAATCCGCACATCTAAACGAACCGGATGTCGAACCGAATGCTACAAAATAGTTCTGAAGACCTTCATTGCATTGACGAGTGAAACTCAAGTAGTATTAATTTTTTTATGTGGTAGGTTGGCAAACGAGCAGTCGGATTACCTGATGGTAAGCAATTAGCGCCGCCCATAGACACCCGCGGCAACAGGGGAGTTACGAGTGCGTTGCCGACCTTTTGGGGATTAGGCATTTGCAGATTTAGGAATTGGGGGAGGGGACGGATTGGGCCTCCGGTAACCTCACTCACACGGAGAAACACAACGCTGTGTACTGTTGCTGTTGTTTCACGCCTGTTTTCTGTGAGGCCGTGGTATCACTCCGGTTGAGCCGACCCATTCGTGCCGAAGCATGGCTCTCCCACAAAACTTACTTTGTGTGTTTGTTTTTATTCATGGGACCACAGGGTCCTGGATCTTTGAATGACGTACGTGAAGCAGAAACCAACTCTCAGAGGCGTCAAAGCCCTTTGAACAACTTAAATATTTGTGAAAAGTGGAATATTATTGTTATATTACCTGTTATTCCCTGGCAATATACAATAATTGTGAAGTATCTTATTGTTAATACTCTGGGTCTGGATGTGATGTGTATGTGATATTGTATGTTTGTAAACGCACCCACGACACAGGAGAAAATCCTAATGTGGGGACATGTTTTTTATAAAAAAAAATACTATATTTAGTTCTAAAATAATTTAAATTAAACGAGCAATTAGTCGTAGTGGCCCGGAGGTTAAGGCGCCCGCTTCTCATGCATGAGAGTGCGGGTTCGAAACCTGGCAAGTACCAATGTGACTTTTTCCGAGTTATATGTACTTTCTATGATTATTTAGACACCACTGACATACGGTGAAGGTAAACATCGTGAGGAAACCTGGACTTATAATTTCTAATTATAAGTTTGAAATCACCAACCCGCATTGAGCAAGCGTGGTGATTAATGCTCTAACCGTCTCCGTGTGAGAAGAGGTCTTTGCTCAGCAGTGGGCACTTATAGGCTGATGATGATGATGATGATGAAACGAGCAATTAGCTAATTTGATAAAAATAAGTGATTTTGCAAATTATGAATTTGTTATTAGATTGTTTTATTTTTAAGTACTCAATTAAAGGGAAAATGAAAGCAAACGAAAGTGTTGTAAGATATATGTTATAAAAATAAATCACTAAATAGCATAGATATTATGAGTGTAACCATTGTACAAGTTAAACATGCGCCATTTTACAAATACTTTTTAATTTCACCGGCTGTTACGGACTAAATTAAACATATTTAATGGTTGGAACATTAAAACTATATTGTTCATACAACATTATTAATCACAAACATACTTAGTTCTCAAATTTTAGCACATGGTTACATTAAAATAAAAGTTGCATCGAGTCGTGGAAAATTACGCATGTCAACCGTACGCGACGAGGGTTAGGGCGCTCTCTCGGAGTCTCTCGCGCCGCCGCTCGCACCACCTCGGCCTGCGTTGGCGCGCGGGGTGTGCGGGCGGTGGAGGGGGGCCGCGCATGCGTGTTACTGTAATAGGTAGCGCTGCGGCGCGTTGCAGCCACAGTGTAGCGAAGCCACAGCCTAACCAAATAAAATAGCGCGCTACACTTATTTACAAATAGCTATGTGATCCACCTTTCTTCCACTTTTCCCCAACAGTATACCCAGTCATAGGTCTCCCGGATATCCCACATGTGCCAACGCCTACTCTCCCGGTCAAATTGTCGGGTGAAGCAAATATACTATTTGCTCGTACACCCGGTTTCTTTATAGCTTTGCTATGAAAGTTTAACCACTTGTTCTTCCCAGCTTCTCTTTCTTTCTCATATTGTTTCAATCTCTGTTGTTTCTTCTGCTTTTTCTTCATGAGGTATTCTTTGTTGTTCTCCTTGCCATTTCTGTAAAGGGCAATACGTGTTTATAGTTAGTGAAACTTATTCCAAAAATTAACAAAACTCAGTAAATGGTATACATGATAAGTAAAATAGAATTATAGTTATTACCAGAACAATGTAAATGATATTCACTTGTTTCTTAATCTTTTGTGAGAATCCCATTAGGTAGTACACAATGCAAAACAATTGAACAATAAACTCACTAATATAAGGGATTCTATAATGGAACTACTAACAACATCCTTCATAATCCTTTTAAGAATACAAACAGCATTTGCCATAAAACCTACTTTATATCGTTACAGTAGGACGTAGATAAAAACACGAATAAACAACAATTTGTAACGCCACAGCCAGCATCACGCATAGTGCAGTGTATAAGAATACACTAGGAATACAAATTCCAAATAACACAGATTTAAGACAAAGAAATAACACGAGATAGAAAAGTAACACTTACTTCGCCAAACATGTCTCGCCAACTTGGGAGTTGGAAAAGTGTTTGTGTGAGCTTCCCTCATCGTCGGCCGCCAACACGGATGCTGCAGCACCACGATCGTTACCAGATCCATGAGTATTACACACTTTGGAGTAACCGTCTTGTGTTTTTAAAAGATCTTGTGTCAACTCTATTACTTCTTCCAAGTCAGCCTTTAGTTTCAGCAACTCCTCATTGTCACCATCAGCTAGTAGTGCTCCTTCCACCTAGAAATAAATTATACAATTACAGACCACATCAATGATCAAAACACAGGAGAAATATACCGCGATGACAATACAAATATCGATGACACCAAATTGTACCAACCTGTAGAAGTTGCAGTTTGTAATTTATTAAATCATCCGCCATTTTAGAAATAGTCACTTTCGTTTGCACAACGACACGAATTACGAATTAAAACAATATTACAATAAAAACAAACGCTACTGACGAGACACCGGCTGGGACGCTCGACGAATGAAGAATGACTACTGTTTACTATTTCATGGCGGGGTACGACTGCGTATAGTGTTACCAACTATGTAAAATAGAAGAATATAAAATAGAACTTAAACAACTCAAATATTCTAAGCGGTCCTCTAACACAGTTTTAGGGCTATTCGAAGAATCATTGACTAAGATTCAAGTATGTAAATGCAATCAAAATTACGTTAGTATCTGAAAATCTTCACATAGCAATTTAAAAAAAAAAGAATTGTGGGAAAACTCTCCTACGCTGGCAACACTGTACTTTATTCATTGTGTTGTTCATGTTAAGAAAGATCGTTACTTGTGATATTCTTAAAGCTGTACTCTTTACTATAACAAGAAATAAAAACGGAGCAGTCGGATTACCTGATGGTAAGAAATTGACGCCGCCAAAAGATACTCGTAATATCAGAAAAAACGCCATACATAATACACTTTTTCTTTCCACAGCTGTTTTCTTCCTGTCTTCAAACTCTACTTAAAGGCCAACAACGCTGGGGATGTCAATGGGCGGCGCCGGTTGCTCGCTGTCAGGTGATTCGCCTGCTCGTTTACCGCCCTCTTCCATGAATAACAGAATCTAGAATCACGCCGACCATCGCCCGAAGAGTATGCGGAGTGCTAGAACTGTAAAACGCCCCTTTCGCTAGTTATATTAGTTTATATGTTTCATTTATATCTATATCATAGAAGGAAGTTTAGTCCCGCGTCTGTCTGTCTGCAAGAAAAAAAAATCGTTTCGATATTTCGAAGAAATCGCCTAATGACTAGAAAAAGAAATTAAATATAAAGTTCCAAGGTCGTTAATAACAAAAGTTGTTATACAAGGTGCTGTCTTTGCAAAAATTTCCGAATCGGCACCACATAAAATGCTTGTATTGTATTAAAATTTCCATTGTTCTAACTTGGCACTAGATATTCTTAATCTGTTACTACTACCTCAGTAAGCTGTTTACAAAGATAAACAAAGGACGGTGAGTGAGACAATGCTATGTCATAAATATTTACTAGAAATAATAGTAGAATAGAAAATGACACGTGTACTTAGTTTTACAAAGGACCCACAAGGAAAGGAACTCCAGGCTGTTTATATTATTTTTATTAATTAACACGAATTGAAAAATATATGAATTTTAATGGGATGCATTTTGAAACATAAGTATGTGCTAGTAAACACATATACGGCCTCATTACAAAAGAAGGTTTTTCTTTAGTATAGCTCTAAACCATTATAGCAGTTTTTGTATTTCCAATTGAAGGTAGGTGATAATAAAATTCAAAATATAAAACTAGACTCAATTGTTTAAACCTAGACTAAAGATAATTCTTGTTTTGTAATAAGGAGGATAATATTTTGGTAGTTCGAATCAACACATGTCCTTGTAACCATACAAGAACTTCCTTTAAGTGCCATTGAATTTTGTTCATACAATACGTCCTCTTTAAATGCCTGATTAGACTTGTGGCTCTGTATAGATTCTGATTTAGCCAATAGAAAGGCAGTTGTGACATTAGTCTGGAATTGGTATTGGCTATTTTTCATCCAGTTCCTTTAGTGTTTGTCACGTACAGCTAGGTAACGCGTGGTGAGACCTGTAGAAAGACGAGAGAAAGACCACTGCATACAGCAGAGATGAGAATGCTGCGATGGACATGTGACGTGACGAGACTAGACAATGTAAGACACGGTTATGTTCAGGAAGCTTAAGCGTAGCGCTCTCTCGTCTCTCTATATATATATATATAGTATATACCGTTTATAGAAACTTTCACGTAGGTATTTTAAATATGAGCATAGATTGTGTCTGAATATGAAACCGAAGGCTTCAAAATATTTCTGAAGAATTTTATTGCTTGGATGAGCAGAACCCAGGTATTAAATATTGTTTTGTGTGTTTGCTTGTATTCACGGGCCCACAGGATCCCGGATCTATAGAAGGTATAAAGGGCCGAGCAAACTTGCAAAGGTCCTTTGAACAACTTTATTTTTTGGTAAAATAGGACTATTATTGTATTTGTCAATTTACCTGTAATCACGTTTTTAACTAATCTTTCGATTTACTAACAATGTAGGATGGAGGAAGATAGCAACAATTAATTAAACAATAGCCTTTATATATTAGAGAAGGACAAAATATTCATTATCGGAACAATGACACTAATGGTTTTCTCCTGATCAGGTAATATGTCGTTAATACAATAGAAGTTTTAGTTTAGCAGTTCGCTCGTCACTTCGCCAGTTGCTCTTGTGACATCGCACAGTGTATTCGTGTACCGAGTGTGTATGTGCTTTCCAAATAAATAAAGTTAGTTTTTATTCTAATAAAAAAATGGGTAAAAGCTTAGAGAGTTTTGTGTGGTTTGTAGAAGTGGAGTTGTCAGGTATGTTTTTATTTACTATCATTAAAGTATAGTCGTTACATCCACTAAACTTTATATAATTGGAATCATTATCATTTGTAAAACAGAAGAAATAGAAGTGAAGGGTAGCGAAGAGAAGTCATTGGAGTCAGAGCAGCAAGTCGTACCAGTGCCAGAGACACAGTCCCCGGCGCTGGCAGAAGAGGAGTCAGCTTTGAAGGAGTTGCTGCAGGTTGAGGAGAAATGAATGAATGAATGAATGAATATACTTTATTGTACACCATAATAATAAAAAACATAGGAAACAAAAACACAAAATATAGTACAATTGGCGGTCTTATCGCTTAAAAGCAATTTCTTCCAGACAACCTTTGGATGGAGTTTAACTGTAGAAGAATTTGATACGGGCAGTTTACGGCGTACATATACATTATAATATATAATATATATATATACATATATATATATAATAATAAATAAACAAATAAGAAATTATAAAAAAATATATATATAAAAATAAATCATAACAATAGGTATAGCGATGATGGATAAGTTACTGAGCCATGTAGTGGTCGTTCACCATTTTCTTAAAAACTGCCAGCGACTGCGCACGTCTAATCGTCACTGGCAAAGCATTCCACAGACGCGTGGCCTGTACAGCAAACGACTTATCATAAAATGACGTGGAGTGTACTGGCATCTTCAGTTTCAGGTTTTCTGATGACCTAAGAGATCCTGAATGCGTGTCACAGACAAACTCAACACGATTTTTGAGGTAAGAAGGGGTCGTTGGGTGAAAAAGAATACTGTATAGTAAGGAAAGTATGTGAGCATTCCGACGAAGTCGTATTGGAAGCCACTTGAGCTTAGCACGAAATTCTGACACATGATCATACTTGCGCAAACCAAATATGAATCTTATACAAACATTTTGAAGTCGCTCAAGTTTATTAAGTTGGTCCTCTCTGAGATCAAGATAGCTGGCATCGGCATAGTCAAGAATAGGAAGAAGGAGAGATTGTGCAAGCGCAACCTTTGTGGCAATGGGCAAGAAGTTTTTCAGTCGTCTTAAGGATCCTACAGATGCAAATAACCGTCGACTGGTTTCCTGAATCTGCGTCTCCCAGGACATTCTGCCATCGATGTAAACTCCTAAGTTCTAATTAATTAAGAAATATGTCCCTCTCATCACTTTGGTGAGTGATATCATCGTATTATACATGTTTGGAAGACCTGCGTCGTTCAGTACATAGACAAGTTTATACTAATCGTGTTGTCGTCCACAGTTAGAGAAGTTTTCTCCGGGTGAAGATGGCATATTAATGAATAAAAAGTTCCGACATTTTGTAGACAGGATCTCCTCCATGTGTCCGGAGGAAAGGCTTGTGCAGTAAGTATTATATTCGATTATTGTCCTTTATTTTTTATTTTTCAAAATGTTTCATAACTTTAACTATTTGACTTTGTACAGAGAAGCATTCGCGACGATTCGCGCGGCAGCCCTGCAGAGCCCGGTGACGGCGCGCAAGCTGGCTGCAGTGGGCGCCTGCTTCAACAGCCAGCCTCACCTGCGCCGATCCATGCTCAACGTCGTCTTACAGGAAACCTTTACTGATAAGTACTATCTACCTTTGGTAGTCAATAATCAATATTGCCATAATGCGTCTTCAGTAGCTTTCGAGCCACTCTGCTTGCTCTGTACTATAATTGTCTCCTGTGTAGTGTCTAATAATATAACGTATCTACTTTTATCTCCATTAACAGAACTGGACATACCGGAGCGCTCCGACCCTCTGTACCTCGTAAACGCGGCTAATATAATGGGGGATTATTTCGCTGGTGCCCGCCTCAGCAACGCCGAGAAGGTTCACTTGCTCGCCGAGCCTCTGCTGCAGTACATGCGCGCACTACTCGCCTCCCAGGACATTCGCGCTCACCGCAGTCTCGCCACACAGGTACTTATCCATTACTTGTTCCCATTTACCCTGGCAATATATTTCTCACAATTTTACAAATATTAACACTAATATTTTGTACACAGTTAATGCAAAACGGTCGAGAGCTGTTGTCAGTGCTACCCCAGGAGATGGACGAGCTCACCATGCCATCCGCGTCCGCCTGCTCTCGCCCCATCCAGTCAGCACAACGTGGCTTCTACTCTCTGCAGACCTTTGCCTCAATCAATTCCACCCATTACCAAACAACATGCAGCAGTTCTATGCCGCTCACTTAGACCTGACTTCTGGAGAAGATTTTAGTGAAGATCGCAATGGATCTTGGAAAAAGAGCCTAGAAAAGGACATGGAAAACATCTGCCAGAACACATCTCAGCCGAGGCCAGAATTAAGCGCTGCTGCTCAGCTACCGGGGACAAATCAAATACAGAGAGTCAGACAAAATACCTTCGACTCTTCGACTGCGAGAATCAAGGTGAATAAACGGCTGGACCTTAACACGTGGCGTCAACCAAAGGGGGAAGCAAGGGAAGATGTCTCCATCCAGAAAGACGTCGCTACAACTAGTACTCGGTCGGTTACTTCCGAAGTAATGAAGAACCAAATGTCTTCAAAACCTCATATGAACCTAATGTCAGTAAGAAGTTACCCGCGGAGACGGTATGACTTAAACTCCTGGCGACAGCTACAGGAGGAGATACAGCGATGAAGCAAGATATACTGCATAGTTTTAGGTTTATAAGATTGGTTGTGTTATTCTATAAGACTTAATTTAGGATTAAGTTTTATTGTATATTTATACAGAAATAAATTAATATGTTGTATATTGTATTGAATATATCAAGTGATAAAAATATTACGTGTTAGTTTTTCGTATTTTTGCATTGATTCTTATTATGAAAAATACATATATAAAAAGACAACAAAACGAATTAATAAGACGAATAAATGTTCCAAATGAAATGGAAGAGATACACAAATCTTTTAGACTTACAAATTTGTATGGTGTGGACCACGGCATTATCTTGGGTCCTCTATTGTTTATTTTATATATAAATGACTAACCTAAGACAACAGCCCAACCAGTAACATTATTTGCTGACGACAATAGAGGTACAATAAAATATGAGGATAGAAATACGAAAAATACATTGACACCAGTCTAATAAATAAAAATAATTGGTTCGATATCATTAATCTTAAAATAGTTTGCATAGGTATAAGTAGTCAGATGGCCAAGATTCTCATCCACCGAAAAGGTACTTTTCTATAGGTACATATGTGCCCAACCCAGTTCTGAAAATGGTCTTATCACATTGTGTTGGGATCGGTATATCATCACATGTAGGACTATTGTAGCTAAAATGCCTGAGTAAAAGACCTACTAAAGCGCTGCACGGTAATAATTCATATCTCCTTATCCTCAAGTCACGTTAGCTAAGCTTACTTAGTCTCTAATATAACCGGCCACCTTAAGAGGCTAGCATAAGGCGGCAAAAGACAGTACTTGGCTCGTATAATGAAGAGGTTTCTATCCTGGAGCGTTAGACTATCTGTCTGTCTTACTGACAAAAACCTTAGTCGTTCCTTGTCCTGCTCCAGGCAAAAGCCGCTGTATCTTATTGCGCTTGCCCCGTAACCCCGGCTGAGTCTGGGTGCTCGAGTATATAAATATGTATGTCTGTAAACGAAGCGTAAATAAGATACACAAATCTTACAAGGCAGCTTTTTTTTAATAAAAGAAAATCCGTAGCAATTGCTACTACGGCGTAGCAGGTCTACAGCATCGTAGCGTCTGAATAAGTAGTTATTCTACTCTGGGCGGAGATAATCCAACTAAATATAAAATTTAAGAAAATGTTTGATGTTGTTGTTATAATCTCATCACCGTTACAGTAAAGGTGTGGGAAAATGATGACGTCATTAGATTGGAATTTGTAAGCGCGTACTCATACATAAACAGTCGTCCAATAGTTTCGAAGAAATCACCTAATTACTTATTCTCCGTCTTTGTAAAGATAAGAATAAAATTCCAAGGTCGTTGGTGACAAAAGTTGTTAAAGAACGTACTGTCTTTGAAAAAATACCCGAAGCGGCACCACATAAAATGCTTGTATTGTATAAAAATGTTCATTGTTCTAACTTGGCACTAGATATTCTTAATCTGTTACTACTACCTCAGTGACCTGTTTACAAAGATAAACAAAGGACGGTGAGTGAGACAATGCTATGTCATAAATATTTACTAGAAAATAGCAACAAATACTACATGTACCATTTGTAGAAAGGGTTGACATTGTGGAATATGGGCTCTTTATAATTATTAGATATTATTTGAAAGTTAAGATGTTGTTATTAAGAGATGTTGGCTTTGGTGTGAATTTCAAGATAAAATATCCTACGTACATTTAGTACATACATAGTAACACAAATAACACATAGACTGTTGTCTTTTAAATACATTTGACACATTCATGAATTTGTTAAAATGATGACGAGACTAGACAATGTAAAACACGGTTATGTTCAGGAAGCTTAAGAGGAGCGATCTCTCGTCTCTCTAAGTATAGGAAATGGGAATCCGTTTATGGAAACCGTCGAGTAGGTATTTTAAATATGAGCATAGATTGTGTCTGAATATGGCACCGAAGGCATTAAATATTTCTGAAGAATTTTATTGCTTTGATGAGCAGAACCCAAGTATTGAATATTGTTTTGTGTGTTTGCTTGTATTCACGGGCCCACAGGATCCCGGATCTATAGAAGGTGTAAAGGGCCGAAGCCAACTTGCAAAGACTTTTGAACAACTTTAATATTGGTTAATTAGGACTATTATTGTATTTGTGAATTTACCTGTAATCACGTTTTTAACTAATCGTTCGATTTACTAACAATGTAGGACGGAAGGAGATAGCAACTAATTTAAATAAACAATAGCCTTTATATGTTAGAGAAGGACGAAATATACATTAGCGAAATAATGAGACAACAATACACAATGGTAGAAAGAGAGAGCGTATGGTTTTCTTCTGATCAGGTAATATGTCGTTAATACAATAGAAGTTTTAGTTTAGCAGTTCGCTCGTCACTTTGTCAGTTACTATTGTGATATCGCACAGTGTAGTCAAGTGCCGAGTGTGTAAGGTGCTTCCTGGATTTTTAAGTTAACAGTTTTATTCTTATTATAAAAATGGGCAAGAGTTTTGTATGGAGTGTAGAAGTGGAGTTGTCAGGTATGTTTTTATTTACTATCATTAAAGTATAGTCGTTACATCCACTAAACATTATTTAATTACAATCATCTTCATTTGTAAAACAGAAGACATGGAAGCGAGGGGTAGTGAAGAAAAGTCATTGGCGTCAGCCAGAGACACAGTCTCCGGCGCTGGCAGAAGAGGAGTCAGCTTTGAAGGAGTTGCTGCAGGTTGAGGAGAAATATGTCCCTCTCATCACTTTGGTGAGTGATATCATCATTTTATACTTGTTTGGAAGTCCTGCGTCGTTCAGCACATGGAAAAATTTATACTAATCGTGTTGTCGTCCACAGTTGGAAAAGTTTTCTCCGGGTGAAGATGGCATATTATTGAATAAAAAGTTGCGGCATTTTGAGGCCACAATCTCCTCTATGTGTCCGGAGGAAAGCTTGTGCAGTAAGTATTGATCTTTGAGTCTATTTCTTTTCAAATGTTCCACAACTATAACTATGAAACATTGTACAGAGAAGCATTCGCGACGATCCGCGCGGCAGCCCTGCAGAGCCCGGTGACGGCGCATAAGCTGGCTGCAGTGGGCGCCTGCTTCAACAGCCAGCCTCACCTGCGCTGAGACATGCTCAACGTCGTCTTACAGGAAACTTTTACTAGTAAGTACTATCTACCTTTGGTAGTCAATAATCAATATCGCCATTTTGCGTCTTCAGTAGCTTTCGAGCAACTCTGCTTGCTCTGCACTACAATTGTCTTCTGTGTAGTATCTACTTTTATCTCCATTAATAGAACTGGACATACTGGAGCGCTCCGACCCTCTGTATCTAGTCAACGCCGCGAATGTGATGGGCGACTACTTCGCTGGTGCCCGCCTCAGCAACGGCGAGAAGGTTCACTTCCTCGCCGAGCCTCTGCTGCAGTACATGCGCGCACTACTCGCCTCCCAGGACATTCGCGCACACCGCAGTCTCGCCACACAGGTATAACATATCTCTTACCCAACTTTCTGCTTATTCTTGGTCCTATTTGCCTTGGCAATACATTTCTCACAATTTTACAAATATTAACACTAACATTTTGTACACAGTTAATGCAAAACGGTCGGGAGCTGTTGTCAGTGCTACCCCAGGAGATGGACGAGCTCACTGTCTCCATCCGCATCCGCCTGCTCTCGCCCCCACCAGTCTGCACAACGTGGCTTCTACTCGCTGCGGACCTTTGCCTCAACCAATTTCACCCCCTGCCAAACAACATGCAACAATTCTACGCCGCTCACGTGGAGTTGACTTCTGAAGAAAGTGTTAGTGAAGGTCGCAACGGATGCTGGAGAAAGAGCCTCGAAGAGAACGTGGAAAATATCGGCCAGAACACATCTCAGCCGAGGCCAGAATTAAGCGCTGCTGCTCAACTACCGGGGACAAATCAAACACAGAGAGTCAGACAAAATACCTTCGACTCTTCGACTGCGAGAATCAAGGTGAATAAACGGCTGGACCTTAACTCGTGGCGTCAACCAAAGGGGGAGGCAAGGGAAGATGTCTCCATCCAGAACGACGACGCTACAACTAGTACACGGTCGGTTACTTCCGAAGTAATGAAGAACCAAATGTCTTCCAAACCTCATATAAACCTAATGTCAGTAAGAAGTTACCTGCGGAGACGGTATGACTTAAACTCCTGGCGACAGCTACAGGAGGAGATACAGCGATGAAGCGAGATATACTGCATGGTTTTAAATTTATTTATTTATTTATTTATAAGACTTAATTTTATTGTATATACAGAAATAAAATAATATTTAGTTGCGTATTGTGTTGAATATATCTTGTGAAAAAAAATAAACATGACTTTTTCCTTATTTTTTGCAAAGATTCTTATTATGCAAAAAACATAGAATAGACAACAAAACGTATTAATGAATCGAATAAATGTTCCAAATTGAATTAAAGATACACACAAATCTTTCATACTTACAAATCAGTATGGTGTGGACCAGGGTACTATCTTGGGTCCTCTATTGTTTATGTATATAAATAACTTACCTAAGACAACAGCCCAACCAGTTACATTATTTGCTGACTACAATACAGTGAAAATAAAATGTGAGGATAGAAATACGAAAATTACATTAACAACACTCTAATAAATACAATCAATTGGTTCGATACCATTAACCTTAAAATAGTTTGCATAGATAGGTATAGTCAGGTGGCCAAGATTCTCATCCACCGAAAAGGTACTTTTCTATAGGTACATATGTGCCCAACCCAGTTCTGAAAATGGTCTTATCACATTGTGTTGGGATCGGATATCATCACATGTAGGACTATTGTAGCCAAAATGACTGAGTCAAAGAGCTACTAAAGCCAAGGTAATAATATCTACAAGTATTTCAACTTCATAGAAACGGCCGAAACGCGAACTATACCTACGCGCCCGATGTCAGGACGCGCTCGGGACGCAGACAGACGCGGCTGTACCGCAGTGACGAACGGACGGTGTGTTGTCTTTTATTTAGAAATCAGCTCGAGTACATTATTTAATATGACGAATAGGAAATATTGTGCTGTTATTATGTTTGGTTGCATGAATTCGTCAATAACGCATCCAGACATAAGTTTTTTTTAAATTACCTGGAAACTCTGAAAGGTAAGACTATAAAATAATTTTACTTACTAGTAGCCTAGGTAGGTACATAATTAGTGTCTTTATGGATCATTATATATTATTATATAACAGATGTTTGAATTTATAAATAATATGAATAAAGTTATTGAGACGAGTGAAATAGGTAGTTATAGGCGGTTCTGGTTCTGAATGAATCATGATACGTAAGGTACCTACCTACTTACGCTTGTGTTAAAACGGTTCATGTATGTTTTGTTAGTTTGTATAATTCAAAGTAAAGAGTGTGGTATTTTATTATTAATAATATTTGTTTATTATCTGCGTTTATGAATAATACTAGAAAATATTTAATAACAACAATAAAACAGCTAGACTCATGTAATATTTTGATGTTTGAGGGTTGTGATTTTAGAACATTCGTAGTCAGCTGTTCAGTTCGGCATTAGTGGCCAAAGAAATTTTGTTTGTTTATTTTTAAAGCACTTTATTTGTTTATATAAAAATGGATATTTACAATCACAAAACTAAATGGAAACAGAAAGTAGACAAAGGTAATTAAAATACTGGAGACGAGCAGCCCTAACGCATGTTTACGTACCGCGCGGCTGTAGGTATTTATTTCTTTCAAGCGGCCGAGTTACAATACTGTATGATATTTATACTGTGCTAAAGCGTTGCACGGTAATAATTCATGTCTCATTATCCTCGATTAAGAACCTCGGGCAAGCTGAGGAATATAAAGTAATAAAATATTTAGACTTAAGTCACGTGAGCTAGCTTACTTAGTCTTCAACATAACCTGCCACCTCAAGAGGCTGGCATAAGGAAGATGGGTCAAGGCCAAGATATGGAAAACAGCACTCGGCTAGTATTATGAAGAAAACTAATTAATGGAATGGTTATAATAATAATTTTCTAAGTCTCCTTTTACATGTTTTAAGTTATTAGAGGTTGGTTTATATCATAAGTATTGGAGAGCCATATACCACGGCCTCACAGAAAACCGGTTTGAAACAACCATAGCATTGTGTTTCGCCGTGTAAGTGAGGTTACTGGAGGCCCGATCCCTCACCCTATCTCCATTCATCCTCAATCCCTAAATCTGTGTAAACTTACAACTTAATCCCCAATGATGAATGATGAAGGTGAAGGTTTAGGTGAAGGTGAACGGACAAAGGCAAAGATAGAGATAGAGATAGAGATAGAGACAGAGATAGAGATAGAGATAGAGATAGAGATAGAGATAGAGATAGAGATAGAGATAGAGATAGAGATAGAGATAGAGATAGAGATAGAGATAGAGATAGAGATAGAGATAGAGATAGAGATAGAGATAGAGATAGAGATAGAGATAGAGATAGAGATAGAGATAGAGATAGAGATAGAGATAGAGATAGAGATAGAGATAGAGATAGAGATAGAGATAGAGATAGAGATAGAGATAGAGATAGAGATAGAGATAGAGATAGAGATAGAGATAGAGATAGAGATAGAGATAGTTTCCTAGTACACAGAAGCATAATGGTCGTGGTCAACGGTTAATGCTCCGACTACTTGTCTGTGAACGCTGGCGTCCCTCAAGGCTGCGTGCTTCTGTTCCTTCTCCATATTGTGACGGAAAAGTGGTTCAAACTCTTTGACATCATGACGTCAATGGATGGTTGTCAAACGTTGCCTAGAGATTGTAAATTTCGTCGTGAATTGTCAACACGAGTTGGTGTAATCGGTAAGGCGTGTGGATTACACCACAGAGACCCCGAGTTCGAGTCCCGCCGTAAACATGAAGTTTTTTAGTTGATGGAAGTTTTGTCGAACTTTCTGGAATTATTTGTGTGAAAGAAATGAAAAATTAAAGAGCGAGAAGGAGAATAAATAAAAATGAATAACGAAATTATTGGAAGGTTCTGGAGGCATGACGATAAAAAAAATAACGAAATTGAATGTTCCAGAACCTGACCGGGGGTATATAAGCGGAACTGCGGCTCACCGCTGGCAGTTGAGTTCTAAGTCCAAAGCGATTCGGAAGAAAAGGAAGAAGTGAAAAAAGAAGAAAAGTGAGTGAAATAGTGAAGTGCAGTGAGTTAAGTGAAAGTCAGCGTGAACTGTGAGCGGCAAACGGAAGTTTGTGTCAGTCGCCCGGACTCTGCTGGAGAGGAACGCCGAAAACTTAACTCGGTGGACGCTGTCATTTAAGTGCAATACAAAGTCTGAAAACCGGTATTAGTGTTTAATTTCATCCAATCCCGTAACCCAAGCCCGCATAGTCACGAACGTGACGTCAGGCACGTAACATTTGGTGTCAGAAGTGGGATTGGAGAAAAATGCCGCTAGTGCCGCAGGACGTAAGAGGAGTGAGTACCCGTGCTATGTCAGAAGCGCAGCGTGTGAGGGAAGAGGGTGCTGCACCTCAAACCAGCCATGCAGAAGCCAAGCCTGTGCAGGTGGATCTTCTGCTACAGCTGCAGCAAATGATGGCAGAACAGCTGCGGGAGCTGAAAGAAGATCAAGCGCGCCGCCAAGAATAGCAAGCACGCTGTCAGGCAGAACAGCTGCGGGAGCTGAAAGAAGATCAAGCGCGCCGCCAAGAAGAGCAAGCGCGCCGCCAAGAAGAGCAAGCACGCTGTCAGTCAGAACAGCTGCGGGAACTGAAAGAAGATCAAGCTCGTCGCCAAGAGGAGCAAGCGCGTCGCTTGGAAGACATGCATAAAGATTTTACGAAGGGACTGCAAAAGGCTGTCGAACGGGTACAAGAAGTGGAGGAAGGTTTAGGCAAGTTGGAACATCGCGTCATGGCGATAGAGGAGAGAATGGAAGAAGAGATCTCCAAAATCAAGCAGGAAGTGACAAGCCCAAGCCCTTTGAAGAGCCGAAGCCGTCTTGCAGCCGTTTTTGACGCCCCAAATGCGGCCTCAAGCGCAACGAAAGGGCTCAAGATTCCCCATTACGACGGAACAACATCCTGGACCGCGTTCAAGCTACAGTTTGAGACACTTATGGAGGCTTATGGTTGGACTCAGAAGGAAGCACAGTCAGCCCTCACCCTGGCCCTCCGTGATCAAGCGCTCTCAGTGCTGGAAGGTATCGGCGCAAGTGGGGATCTCAGCTTTAGTGCCCTCCTCGACGCACTTGAGGCACGTTTTTGAGACAGCCACCTCGAGCACGTGTGCAGAGCGCAATTAAAAGAGCGTACTCAGCGTGCTAATGAGAGCCTACAGCAATGGTCCGTGGAAATCGAGAAACTTGTGCGTCGAGCTTTCCGGTCGACTCCGTCAATGATTGAAGGCACGCTTCTCCAAGCGTTCATTGACGGTATTCGGGACCCCGAAGTACGAGCTGCTGTTCATCTGGGCCATCACAAGAACATGAAAGAAGCTCTGGCCCATGCATTGGAAGTGGAAGCCGTGCGGGGTAACTCCCGTACCTTACGTCTGCAGGAAATGACGACAACGGAGCAGGTACCTCCACGCTAACATTAGATACTGGAGCTTCAAGGACGGTGGTAAATGTTCGGCTGCTCGGGCAAAATATCAGGAAACACCTTAAACCAATTGTTGGCCTACAAATGAAATCAGCTACCGGCCAGTGCATACCGATAAGTGGAAAACTGCATGTAACAATCAAAATTGGGGAACGTGTTTATCGACATGAGGTTATTGTGGCCAAAATTCTGGATGACTGCATCCTGGGACTTGACTTCCTGCAAGGGCACCAGTGTAACATCGACCTAAAATCTGGAGTTTTACTATGTGGAACTGAGGAAATTCCGATGAAGGGTGGAACCCTGGGAAAAGTTTTCTGTTTAAGAAGAACTGTTCTTGCACCAAAATCACAGACTCTCGTACCAATCGCATTACCTAGGAGGAGGGAAGGAAGTTTACCTCGAAGGTGCGCTGTGATTGATAAATCGGAACACGTAAACTCATGGCTGCCGGCAAGAACTGTCGTGGGGTCATCTGATGTCAACCGCATTCCGGTATTCAACTTCAGTGATTCAAAAATTACGATTGAAGAAGGAGAGCCTGTGGGCGTATTGGAAGAAGTGGCCTGGATAAGAAAATGCTCGGAAAATCTTGTGAAGAAGGACAGTACGGGAATAGACTTTGTAACGAAAATCTTAGACGAAAACAAAAGTCTGACAAAAGTGGAGACTATGAAAGCTAGAAATTTACTTCTTCGATTCTCTGATGTGTTTTCAAGAAGCGATGGTGATATTGGCCGAACTCGTTTGGTGAAGCATAAAATAAACACAGGTGATACAATGCCAATTCGTCAAAGGCCCAGATGTATACTATTCGCTCGTGAGAAAGAGGTTGAACAAATGATTGACGATATGAGAAAAAATGACGTGATAGAGCCCTCTTCTAGCCCTTGGTGTTCACCTGTCGTGCTTGTCAAGAAGAAAGATGGTTCAACGAGGTTTTGCGTAGACTATCGACGATTGAATGATGTAACCAAGAAGGATAGCTACCCTTTACCAAGAATCGATGACACACTTGACACACTGAGTGGCATGAAATGGTTTTCAACGCTCGATCTGAAAAGCGGCTATTGGCAGGTGGATTTGAATCCCAAGGACAAGGAAAAGACCGCATTCTCAACTGGGAAGGGACTCTGGCAATTTAAGGTGACGCCATTTGGATTATGCAATGCACCGGCAACCTTTGAGCGTTTGATGGAACAGGTGCTGGCGGGACTACTGGGCGAAACCTGCCTAGTTTACCTCGATGACATCATCATTGTTGGACGGGATTTTGACGATCATCTAAGAAAATTGGAAAGGGTACTCGAAAAGCTGCGTGGAGCAAATTTAAAGTTGAGTCCAAAGAAATGCTCTTTCTTTAAGCGCGAAGTGAATTATCTAGGACATGTTATTTCTGAGAGAGGAATTGAGACTGATCCAGCCAAGACTGCCGCTGTTAAGGAATAGCCAAAACCTAAAGACAAAACGCAAGTTCGGGCATTTCTTGGATTATGCTCGTATTATCGGCGGTTTGTGAAAGGATTCTCGGACATTGCCAAGCCATTGCATCGATTGACAGAGGAGAAACGTGCCTTTATATGGGACGAGGATTGTGAGCAAGCCTTTCGAGAACTAAAAGAACGGCTTTGTAACACACCAATTCTCGGATACCCCAGCGCGAAAGGAATATTCGTAGTTGATACGGATGCCAGCAATATCGGAATAGGAGGTGTCCTTTCACAACGCGATGGTGAGCAAGAGAAGGTTATTGCTTACTTCAGCAAGTTACTATCCAAGCCGGAGAGGAATTATTGCGTGACTAGGAGGGAATTGCTGGCCGTAGTCAAAACTCTGCACCATTTCAAGAAGTATTTACTGGGACGGAAATTTTTGATCAGAACTGATCACGCTGCTTTGAAATGGCTGCTTCAGTTTAAGGATCCCGAAGGCCAAGTAGCCAGATGGTTGGAACAACTTCAGGAATTTGACTTTGAAATCGAACATCGCAGCGGAAGAATTCATGGCAACGCAGATGCATTATCGAGACGCCCAAGCGTGGAAGATTGCAAGCATTGTGCCAAGAAGGAAATTGCTTTTCTTAAGGTGATAAGGACTGATACTGTTGACGAGGCATGGGGAGAAGATGCGATGAAATTAGAACAGGAAAGAGATGCGGATATCAAAGCAATACTGGAGTGGCTACGAAGCGGTAACAAGCCAAGTTGGAGTGACGTCGCCCAATATAGCGCGGTAACGAAAGGTTTATGGGCACAGTGGAAAAGCCTTACGCTGCATAACGGACTTCTGTGCAGGAAATGGGAATCAACAAACGGCAAGGACGAGCATTTGCAATTGGTGGTGCCTCGTTCAAAAATAAGGGATGTATTAAAAGCGTTCCATGATGGATCTTCTGGAGGACACTTCACTTTGGTGAAGATCAAGGAGAGGTTTTATTGGTTGCATTGCAAATATGACGTCGAAGATTGTTGCCGGAAATGCACTAGTTGTGCAGCTGTCAAGGGTCCACAAACAAGAAGCAGGGGGGCAATGAAAATCTACAATGTTGGTATGCCTTGGGAGAGAATAGCCTTAGACATCGCTGGACCATTTCCAATCACTGATTCGGGCAAATCGCTACGTTTTAGTAGTTATGGATTATTTTACAAAATGGCCGGCGGTCTTTGCCATACCGAATCAAGAGGCAGTAACTGTAGCCACGAAGTTGGTAAACGAGGTATTCACCCGATTCGGAGTGCCCTTGGAGATGCACAGTGATCAAGGACGGAACTTTGAATCCCAAGTTTTTCAGGAAACTTGTAAACTTTTGGGAATCCATAAGACTCGAACGACCCCTTATCATCCACAGTCAGATGGAATGGTCGAACGTTTCAACCAAACATTGGAGCGACACTTAGCAAAGGTGGTTGACAGCCATCAGAGAGATTGGGACACTTACATACCTCTCTTCTTGCTTGCCTATCGGACTGCTGTACATGAAAGTACTGCAAAGACGCCTGCATTTGCAAATTTTGGAAGGGAATTGAGATTACCGGCAGATCTTGTATCGGGCTGTCCACCTGGCGACACTCGCACCGAGTTTAGCGATTACATAAGCGAGTTAAGGGCAAAAATGTTGGACATTTATGAGCAGATCAGGGAGGCCGGTCTTCAAGCTAGTGATCGCGCAAAGACGCGCTATGATCGACGAGCCAATTCTGTTGGGTTTGAAGAGGGGTCATTGGTCTGGCTTCATAATCCAGTGAGAAGGAAGGGAAAATCTCCGAAGCTGCAACCGAGTTGGGAAGGTCCTTATGAGATAGTCACGAAGATCAATGACATTACTTACAGAATTCGGACGACTTTAAGGAGCCCTTTGAAAGTTGTCCATATAGACAGGTTGGCGAGGTATTACGGCAGCAACGATGCTCGGGACGAGCAAATCTAAGAGGAGGGCAGTGTGACGGAAAAGTGGTTCAAACTCTTTGACATCATGACGTCAATGGATGGTTGTCAAACGTTGCCTAGAGATTGTAAATTTCGTCGTGAATTGTCAACACGAGTTGGTGTAATCGGTAAGGCGTGTGGATTACACCACAGAGACCCCGAGTTCGAGTCCCGCTGTAAACATGAAGTTTTTTAGTTGATGGAAGTTTTGTCGAACTTTCTGGAATTATTTGTGTGAAAGAAATGAAAAATTAAAGAGCGAGAAGGAGAATAAATAAAAATGAATAACGAAATTATTGGAAGGTTCTGGAGGCATGACGATCAAAAAGAATAACGAAATTGAATGTTCCAGAACCTGACCGGGGGTATATAAGCGGAACTGCGGCTCACCGCTGGCAGTTGAGTTCTAAGTCCAAAGCGATTCGGAAGAAAAGGAAGAAGTGAAAAAAGAAGAAAAGTGAGTGAAATAGTGAAGTGCAGTGAGTTAAGTGAAAGTCAGCGTGAACTGTGAGCGGCAAACGGAAGTTTGTGTCAGTCGCCCGGACTCTGCTGGAGAGGAACGCCAAAAACTTAACTCGGTGGACGCTGTCATTTAAGTGAAATACAAAGTCTGAAAACCGGTATTAGTGTTTAATTTCATCCAATCCCGTAACCCAAGCCCGCATAGTCAGGAACGTGACGTCAGGCTCGTAACAATATCAATGAGCAGAATAATTCCTCTGATTCCGGAGCATCATTTCGACCGTTAATAACCTATACTTATATTATAACTATACATATATATATATATATATATATATATATAATTATTTATCATATATATATATATTGTAGATTTCTAAGCCGCGGCCGGAAACTAGTTTTAAATATGGAATATTCTGATATTTTAGACACCACTGACAAACGGTGAAGGTAAACATCGTGAGGGAACCTGGACCATAATGTCTTATTATTAGATTAGAGCAAGCGTGGTGATTAATGCTCAAACCTCCGTGGGAAAAAAGGTCTTTGCTCAGCAGTGGGCACTTATAGGCTGATGATGATGGCAAGTCAGATATTTTAAAATAGGGCCCAATTGTTTCCACTGTGTGTGGCTATAGGATTGGTTTCAGTTTCATACAAGTCTAACAAATTTAAGATACGACTTCTAGGAGCTGCTACAGCTGCTACGGCGTAGCAAGTGTAGGTGACTAAAATTTATTTAATTACATTTGTATCACACAAAACCTTTATTTACAATTTAGTGTCTGTAGTGGGTATCTACAGAGATTAGTCCCTTTTCCTACATCCCCCATCCTCCAAAAGACCTGCTGTGCACTTTTGTCTGCCCTGGTATAGCGGGTAATCGGGTCGGCGCCGATTGCTTGCCATTACGTTATCCATTCTCAGTTAACTCACGTCAGTAAGTCGTGTTATTGTCAATAAATTGATTATGTCTCTCGATACTTTTCAAAAATTAAGTAAGTAATCCGTCTGTATATCAGCCGCTTTTAAAAGCTGTTCAAATTATGTCTACATATATAAAAGGTATTATGTCCCTCTAGTAATATACAATAACTATTAAGCATCTTATTGTAATCACTTAATGTTTATTCTTCATATCGTCAATAAGACTAAGAATACTATCTATACCTATATGTATATCTATACCGTATAAAAGTTATAGATTCTTGATTAAAGGGGAAATAAAAGCAAAAAGTACAGTTCTATGTTATATTTTGTAAAAATAAAACAATCAACCCATTAGTATAAACATAATGAGTGTTACAGTTGTACAAGTATAACGTGCACCATTTAACAAATAGAAATTGTGTATTACTTTAAATTTCACCGGCCGTTATGGATTAAATAAATTTACAAATTAAACTTATTTACAATCAGCTATGTGATCCACCTTTCTTCCACTTTTCCCCAACAGTATACCCAGTCATAGGTCTCCCGGATATGCCACATGTGCCGACGCCTACTCTCCCGGTCAAATTGTCGGGTGAAGCAAATATACTCTTTGCTCGTACACCCGGTTTCTTTATAGCTTTGCTATGAAAGTTTAACCACTTGTTCTTACCAGCTTCTCTTTCTTTCTCATATTGTTTCAATCTCTGTTGTTTCTTCTGCTTTTTATTCATGAGATATTCTTTGGTGTGCCCCTTAGCATTCCTATAAAGAAAAATACGTGTTTCTAGATAGTGAAACTTATTCTAAAAAGTAAAATTGAGTTAATGTTATTACCAGACCAATGTCAATGACATTCCTTTGTTTCTTAATCTTTTGTGAGAATCCTATTAGGAAGGGCACAATGTAAAACTATTGAACAATAAACTAACCCCTATTATGGAACTGCCAACATCAATAATATATGTAGAATTGTAGATATCCTTCTAAGAACACAAACAGCATGTACGACAAAATCCTTTAATCCTTACAATACGTTGATAACAACACGAATCAAACTTATTTCGTTTCGTTGCAATACGATTTGTACATGCCATAGTACATGATAATAGAATAGAAATACGACGTTTACTTATTTGAAATAAATTTTTTTCAGATTTAGAAAAAGCATGAGAAAATAAAGTAACACTTACTTCGCCAAACATGTCTCGCCAGCTTGGGAGTTGTAAAAGTGTTTGTGTGAGCTTCCCTCATCGTCGGCCGCCAACACGGATGCTGCAGCACCACGATCGTTACCAGATACATGAGTATTACACACTTTGGAGTCACCGTCTTGTGTTTTTACAAGATCTTGTGTCAACTCTATTACTTTTTCCAAGTCAGCCTTTAGTTTCAGCAACTCCTCATTGTCACCATCAGCTAGTAGTGCTCCTTCCACCTAGAAATAAATTATACAATTACAGACCACATCAATGATCAAAACACAGGAGAAACATACCCCGATGACAATACAAATATCGATGACACCAAATTGTACCAACCTGTAGAAGTTGCAGTTTGTAATTTGTTAAATCATCCGCCATTTTAGAAGTAGTCACTTCAAACAATATTGCAATAAACACAAACGCTAGTGACGAGACCACCGGTCGAGGCGCTCGACGAATGACGAATGACTACTGTTTACTATTTCATGGTGGGTGTCATTGTGTACAGTGTTACCAACTTCGTTAAATATTTTTCCCTTAAACAACTTAAATATTCTAAATGGTCTTCTTATACAGTTTTATGGCTATTCGAGGAATCATAGACTCAAAAATAAATAACACAATAAATGCAATCAAAATTACGTATCTGAAAAAAGTACCAAAAATCTGCATTTTTCCGTTCCCTGAATTTTGGGAGAAACGTAGGCTGGTAACACTGTACTTTTTTCTTGTGCTTTTGATGTTTGAAAAGAGTCGTTATTTTGTAATAGTTCGCTTAAATTTACATTAATGGAACAATAAATAAGTAACAAGCAATCAGATTACCCGATGGTAAGTAATCGGACGCATATGTACACTAACTAGACGATATGTACACTAATAATATCGAACGAATTTATTTACATAATTTTTTTTTATCATTAGGGAGTTAACATCGATCACCAATCTTTATTAGTGATCGATGGGAGTTAAACAAATATTTTTCGTGCCATACAGAATACACTTTTTCTTTCCACAGCTGTTGTCTTCCTTTCTTCAAACCCTACTAATACGCCAACAAAGCTGTGGTTGTCGATGGGCGTTTACCGCCCTAATCCGTGAATAACAGAATCTAGAATCATGTCTTCCATCGCCCGAAGGGTATGCAGAGTGCTAGAACTGTAAAACGTCCCTTTCACTAGTTATGTTATTTTAAAAGTTCCATGTATATCTATATCATAGAACTACCAGACGTTTGTCACAAATATAGTGTGATCCTTGAAGGGAGATTTAGATGCAGAATTGAACAAGTTTTGACCTCACGGCCGAAGCCGCGGGCAGAAAGCTGTTAATAACGTTATAATTGTTATTGATCTAAGTATAATTGTTAAAAGTGTTATAATAACATTCTAACAAAGAAAGTACAAATTAAATGTAAAACCAGAAAACGACATTGTTACAGTAAATGTAAAAGAAAATTATGACGTCATCACATTGGAATTTTAAGGTCTCACAAAAATTATCGTTTCTATAATTCAAAGAAATCGCCTAATTACTAGAAAAAGGATTAAAATACAATTCCAAGGTTGTTAATAATAAAAGCTGTAAAATTAGGGTAAAATATTACAAAAGCGGCACCACATAAAACACTTGTTTTGTATTAAAATGTCCATTGTTCTAACTTGGCACTAGATATTCTTAATCTGTTACTACTACCTCAGTAAGCTGTTTACAAAGATAAACAAAGGACGGTGAGTGAGACAATGCTATGTCATAAATATTTACTAGATTAAGTTATAAATACTGCAGGTACTTTGTAAAAAACAAACATTTTAGAACACGTGGCTTTTAACCCCTTTTTACACAAATTTTGACGAATTATATTTAATAATAATTTGTCCTTGGGTGAACTTCTATAGTGCATCAAGGATTACTGCCGGCCGATATGCCATCACATTGAAATTAAATTGATGCACGGGTCTCAGCGAGGTGGCTCCCCTCGTACGCCTTCCAAAAGCTCGGTGACCGTGTAGTCCAGAGAATAGAAGTGAATATACAAAATGTATACTAGCTACTCTCACGCGGTTGCACCCACTGCTCGGTTCCATTAATCGTAGCGTGATGTTTTATAGGCTATAGCACTCAGGAACACTGTAGCTATCAGTGAAAAAATTTTGGCAATCCGACCAGCGGTTCCAAAGATTACCCCCTACATACAAACTTACAAATTTTAACTCTTCATAATATTAAGTGTAGATTAAATTTTACTTAATTATACAATTTAATAGTGTACATAAGTTTTAAATTAAAATAATAAAGCAATCACGTATGTTAAATTTTTCTGTTTTGGTTGACTATACAATGTGGGTCACGGTTATGTCTAGGAAGCATAAGCGAAGCATACTCTCGTCTCTCTAAGTGTGGGAATAGGAATTCACTTATTTAAATATGAACATAGACTCTGTCTGGATGTGGCATTGATTTATGAGTGAAATCATATTAATAACGTGTTCATTTACCTCATTGGTTACAATTTACCTGTAGGTAATGACCTATTAAACTAATCGCTTACTAACAACAGGAGGAAAAAGAGACAGTATCATTTCATTACACAATAGCTTTCATTCGTAAGAGAAGGACCAATATATGCAACAATAAAATAATGAAATAGCAATATTCATACCGTATGTGTTAGAAAGAGAGCGTATGGTTTTACTTCTCCCGATCAGGTAATATGTCGTTAATACAATAGAAGTTTTAGTTTAGCAGTTCGCTCGCCACTTCGCCAGTTGCTTTTGTGATATCACACAGTGTAGTCGTGTACCGAGTGTTTACGTAGATTATTAAAGTGACTAGTTTAAATATAGACATGGGTATCGAGAGTTTTGATTGGAGTTTGGAAGTGGAGTTGTCAAGTATATTCATTTTTTCTTATTTTACTGAAGCCTAAAATTTTAAACCTAAATTAAACTATAGTCATTACAACCACTAAAGATTAACTAATCCCAAACATCTTATTTTGTGTTACAGAGAAACAGGCGGTAGAACCAATGGAAGAATCACCACGGGAGACACAGTCTGCCGGGGCAGAGGAAAACTCTGCTTTGAAGGACTCATTCTCTGGATCCAGTAAAATGTGTTTCAAAACAAGCGAGGAAAACGTCTGCCAGCATACATTACAGCCAAGACCAGAGTCAGGCGCTGGTGCTCGGCTGCTAAGGCCAGATCACACGCTGACATTTGGTCAAAATATCTTGGACGTTAAAGCTCCAAGAATAAATCTAAAGAAACGACTAGACCTCAATACGTGGCGAGAGGAGCTGGCAAGGAGAGATGACTATAACAAAATCAATCTACAGCCAAACGCGCGGCCAAACATCGCTACAACTAGCACAGTTAGGGTAACGACCATTGTTACCAAAACGAAAATGTCTCCCAAACCTCAGAAAATCCCAATTTCTGCTGGCCAAGATACATTAGAAACTTGGACAGTACGAAATAATTTGAGGAGATGGTTTGACCAAAACTCGTGGCGGCAGCCACAAGAGAAGAAAGAGGAAGGTGACGTCAGACATTCTGCATAATTTTGGGTTTATAAGATTCGTTGTGTTGTATAAAGTTAGACGTAAATTAGTTTTAAATTGATAGTAATAAATAAATTATTTTGAATAAAATACGATATAGTTATACTGTGTTTGATGTATGAAATAAAAATGTTGATTGCACATTTTGTTTTAATATTGAACCTTACATTGATAGGGATTTTGTATTCAGCAACAGAAATCACTGTGACAGAAGTCTGTGTGATTGATTCATGTACAACAAAATTAATATTATTAGGTTTTGCTAAACTTATAAAGAGGAAAGATTTCATTTCTTGTTAGGATTAAATAGCCTCGACACGATTGATTTGCAAAATTACACACACACACACACATACACACACACACACACACACACACACACACACACACACACACCAAAGTAAGCTATGGAGATAGCTCCGGTAAACATATGTTATGTGGTAAAACCGAAGAGCAATGCTGATGAAACTTCAAGTAACTGATCTCAACAAGCTTTCAAGAAGTTAGTCCGCTGTCTTGACTATCAAAAACTAATAATCCATTCTTAGGTTACCTGGAATAGATTTTAAATAGAATTAAGTTTTTTTTAATAGAATTAAGCTACTTCAAATAGAATTAAGTTATTTTAAATAGATTAAATTATTTTAAATATAATTAGGCTATTTTAAGATATTGAAACAGAGCTTCCTCTCTCCTGTTTACCTTATTTTGCTGTGCCCTACAGGGTCCATAATTGATCTCACACAAATTGTTACCACCTTTAAATGTACTTATGGAAAAGAAATAAAGATATTGAGTATTGAGTAGGCTGGTGTAAGCTATAAGGTCGCCCGTTATACTAAAAACTGAAATCATTTGTATACACAAACGGCATACAATTAAGCATTTGCTCAGTGATTTCATATGTCATTAGAACCTTGTCTTGACGATAAATCATTGTATTAATTCCCTTCTTGAAAGTGTTTAGTGGTTCATCGATTGAGTCTTTCTTCTTTTTCTATTCCCTGCTTATCGCGATTCGCATAAATACAAATATATAATGTTGACGTGTACTCCACACCTATAGTATTAAAGGCCGTGTTAGATTCAGGTTGCTCCAGTGTTTAGGTAACGCTCATGATATCAAGCAACTGAAAAAATTAGTCAAATTAAATTCGTAGCTCATGAGACTACGGCGTAGCAGGTGATAGATACTACGGCGTAGTAACGTCTGGTAAAGTAGATCATACTACTCTGGGCAGATATAATCTGCCGATATTTAATAAAATATAAAGTTTAATAATTCTTTTGATGTTGATGTCTTAAACTAATCAACATTACAGTAAAACTGTGTGAAAATGATTACGTCATCACATTTGAATTTTTAATACATATTAGTATAAAAATGTACGTCCGATAGTTTCGAAGAAATTACCTAATTTCTTAGTATTCGTCTTTATGAGATAAGAAAAAGTCGTTAAAATCAAATACCAAGGTTGTTGACAACAAAAGCGGTGAAATTTTGCAAAGTAAATATCCGAAGTCTCCACATAAAATGTTTGTATTGTATTACTCGTGACGACGACGTACTCGTACATAAACGATTGTCCTATAGTTTCGAAGAAATTACCTAATTACGTATTATTTGCTTTTGAAAACAAGAAAAAATAATAAAATAAAATTCCAAGGTAATTGGTGACAAAATTGTTAAAGCAGGTACTGTCTTTGCAAAAATATCAGAAGCGGCACCACATAAAATGCTTGTATTGTATTAAAATGTCCATTGTTCTAACTTGGCACTAGATATTCTTAATCTGTTACTACTACCTCAGTAAGCTATAAAAGACGGTGAGTGAGACAATGCTGTGTCATAAATATTTACTAGAATTAATAGTAGAATAGAAAATGACACGTGTACTTAGTTTTACAAAGGATCCACAAGGAACTTATTTAAATTTTACAAAAAAGTTATAATTAACACACGCACTTAGTTTGAACGAAGAGAAAACTTTTTCAAACTTGTTATTTTAATATAATTTATATTAATCGACACTAATTTTTATAAAAAAAATTATGGTATATATTTTAAAACTTTGTTATATAGATATAAAATACATAAAAAATATTATTATTTTGGTATTTTAAAATAAAAGATAAATTTTAAAACAATTTACAACAACAAACTTGTTGTTGTTAACAACAAACTGTTCCATTGAATTGTATTCTTAGAATATGTCGTACACAAATGTGTGGTTAGACTTATCGTTCTGTATGGATTCCGATGCTGGGCCATGTTTTTCATGGCTGCAGGCCGAATAGAGAGAAGTTGCATACAGCAGAGATGAGAATGCTGCAATGGACATGTGACGTGACGAGACCAGACAATGTAACACGATTATGTTGGGACCTTAAAAATTACGCTCTCTCGTCTCGCTGAGAATAAGTTTTGACGTATTGGATAGGTTTAATGAAAACTAAATTTATTTGTTTCAAAGTTCAAGAGAAATGAATAATAAACAACAACTGCCACTTCTTCTTGCGTGACAGAGTCATCGAGATCGGTCACGTCGAGAGCCACACATTTAACGGGCCTCACGAATTGGCCGTGGTCGCGACAACTTCTCCTGAAAATCCGCCTTGAGCTCCCAAAACCTCAAAATTATAATAACAATTAGTTAATTGCCTGTAATCACCTTTTAAAATTCTTAACTAACAATGTAGACAACATGAGACAGCAATACACAATGTGAGAAAGAGAGCGCATGGTTTTACTTCTCCCGATCAGGTAATATGTCGTTAATACAATAGAAGTTTTAGTTTAGCAGTTCGCTCGTCACTTCGCCAGTTGCTCTTGTGATATCGCATAGTGTAGTCGTGTACCGATTGTTTACGTAGATCATTAGAAACAAGTTTTTAATATATTCCTAAACATGGGTATTGAGAGTTTTGATTGGAGTTTGGAAGTGGAGTTGTCAGGTGTGTTTATTTTTTATTATTTTACTATACTTAAACTATGAGTCGTTACAACCACTTAATATTTATTTATTAATCCCAATCATCTTATTTTGTGTTATAGAGAAACAGGCAGTAGAACCAACGGAAGAATCACCGGAGTCACCACGTGAGACACCACGGGAGACACAGTCTGCCGGGGCAGAGGGGAACTCTGCTTTGAAGGACTCATTTAACAGATCCAGGAAAATGAGTCCCGAAACAAGCGAGGAAAACGTCTGCCAGCATACATTTCAGCCAAGACCAGAGTCAAGCGCTGGTGCTCCGCTGCTGAGGACAGAACAAAAACTGGCAGTTGGGCAAAAGCACTTTGACGCCAAGGATGCGAGAAGATATTTAAAGAAACGACTGGACCTCAATACGTGGCGAGAGGAGCTGGCAAGGAGAGATGACGATAAAGTAAGCCACCTCCAGCCACACGTTGCTACAACCAGGACAGAGACGGTTATTTCCGCAGTAACCAACAAGCAAATGCCTCCCAGACCTATAAAAACCCCAATGTCTGCCGGCCAGGATACGCTTGATATCTGGACAGTGAGAAATAACCTGCGGAGTCGGTATGACCTGAACTCGTGGCGACAGCCATAGATGGAGTTAGATTACTTGTTTTGTTTTTAATTAGGATTTTTTATTTTTATATCTGTATTTACTGTATATTGTGTTGAATCTATAAAATAATATAGAAATATTTTTGTAAAAAAATCTGAATAATATCTGACAAACTTAGATAGTGACTTAGTATTATGGAATAGATTACTGTTTTAAAATTACTAAATTAAATAATTTTATAAGTTCAAATTTGTCAATTGTTTGTCATATAAAACTTTTATTAATGATACTTTGAGTATTTGATATTTATGTTGAATGTTGAGTAAATTAATTCAAATATTACTTATATTAATGCTTATTGTTAGTAGTTAGGAACACGATGCATAACTTTGTACCCCAATTTCGGGGTTTTAGACCACAGTGTTTTGTAAATATTGAAATTGCTCAAGATGGAACTGATGTATGCTACAAGTATTTTTAGTTTTAATAATAATAATAATATATCCAGTTATATATAATAGAGTTTTAAACCCCAATAAAATTAGTTATTTTAAAACAAAATTTTGTCAATACTTATATTGATTTTATTTATATTTTAGGTTAAGTATTGTTAAGATCTATTCTAATAAAAAAATGTAATTATGTATAAGTTTAAAATAAATTATTCAAAGCACATACATTTCTTTCAATAAATGACCTTACATTTTAAACAAATGACCACGAGCTATACACTAATAATTAACTTTATTACTGACATTGGGACGATAGAAGAGATCGGTGTAAGCGATGCGACCGCCCGACAGACTCGCCCCTTGTACTACAGATGGTGATAGTATTTGTGTACATGGTGTATAGCAAATAATTAACTCATTACTAGCTCCCGTCTCGTCGTAGCTCAGCCGCTATTTTCCCTCTCTCAGTGATTTCTTCTTACATTAGACGATAGTGACGACGTCATTACTTACCAAAATTCCTTCTTTGAAAGTATCAAGTTATTTTCTGATTGAGTCTCCCATATCTTCTCTGCATCTCATGGCGTTAACTCCGCTCCTGTAGTATTAATGTCCGTATAAGATACAGATTGCTTCAGTACTTTAGTGACGCTCATGCTTTCAATCAACTGTTAGCATTTATCAAACTAAATTCGTAGCAAATGAGACTACGGCGTAGCTGGTGATAGATACTACGGCGTAGTAGCGTCTGATAAAGTAGATCATTCTGGGCGGATATAATCCAAATAAATAAAAAGTTTAAGAAAACTTTTGCAGTGATTATTGAGTATTAAATACCGTTTTAGCTAGCATTGTTACAGTAAAGGTGGGAGACGATGATGACGTCATCAAATTGATTTTTTTAAGTACATACTCGTTTAAAAATGTTCGTCCGATAGTTTCGACGAAATTACGTTAATATTTCTTAGTATTCTTTATGAGATATGAAAAAGTCGTTAAAATCAAATTCCAAGGTCGTTAACAACAGAAGCGGTGAAATTTTACAAAGCAAAATATATCCGAAGTCTCCACATTAAATGCTTGTATTATATTAAAATGTCCATTGTTCTAACTTGGCACTAGATATTCTTAATCTGTTACTACTACCTCAGTAAGCTGTTTACAAAGATAAACAAAGGACGGTGAATGAGCATAAATATTTACTGGATAAAAGCAGTAAATACTACATATACCATTTGCAGAAAGGTTTGACATTGTAGAATATGGGTTATTTATATTATTATTTGAAATAGTTTAGATGTTGTTATTAAGGGATGTTGGTTTTGGTGTGTATTTCAATATTGAATATCCTACGTACATTTAGTAAGTACATCAAAAAAGCACATACGTAGGCTGTTTTCTTTGAAATACCTCTTAAGCTTTCAACACATATATAATTATATTTGTTAAAATGGTGAGAATGCTGCGATGGACATTTAACGTGACGAGACTAGACCTAATGTCAGTAAGAAGTAACCTGCGGATACGGTATGATTTAAACTCCTGGCGACCGCTTCAGGAGGAGACAGAGAGATGAAGTAGTATGTACTCTGATAGATATTCTATAAGACTTAATTTTGGATTTAATTTTATTGTATGTTTATACAGGAATAAATGAATACTTGTATATTGTATTGAATATATCAAGTGATAAAAAATATAACACATTTTTTTATTATTTAACAAAGATTGTTTTTACGAAAAACACATAACTTATTAATGAAACGAATAAATGTTCCAAATGAAATGGAAGACACACACATTTCTTAGACTTAGACAAAGGGTTAAAGTTGGGGTTAAGGGTCCCCAAAAGTTTTAACAACCAACTTAAAAGACTTAGGTGGGTGGGTCAGTGCCCAGATACAGGAGACATTATTCGGTTCCTATTATGAAGAGGTTTCAATGTCAAGAGCCTTAGACTGTCTGTCTTGCTGACTCACTCGTTCCTTGTCCTGCTCCAGGTCAAAGCCGCTGTATCTTATTGCGCTTGCCCCGTAACCCCGGCTGAGTCTGGATGCTCGAGTATACAAATACGTATGTTTTTGCTAACTAAGAGGTACCAGAAAATCTTACAAGGCAGCTTTTTTTGTAATAAAATAAATTCCGTAGCGATTGCTACTACGGCGTAGCAGGTCTATAGCATCGTGGCGTCTGATTAAGTAGTTATTCTAATCTGGGGAAGATAATCCAACTAAATATAAAATTTAAGAAAAAAATTGATGTTGTTGTTATAAAGTAATCACCGTAAGGTGTAAGAACAAATAAAGAAAGTTGATCTCTGTCTCTGTCTCTGCCTCTGTCTCTGTCTCTGTCTCTGTCTCTGTCTCTGTCTCTGTCTCTGTCTCTGTCTCTGTCTCTGTCTCTGTCTCTGTCTCTGTCTCTGTCTCTGTCTCTGTCTCTGTCTCTGTCTCTGTCTCTGTCTCTGTCTCTGTCTCTGTCTCTGTCTCTGTCTCTGTCTCTGTCTCTGTCTCTGTCTCTGTCTCTGTCTCTGTCTCTGTCTCTGTCTCTGTCTCTGTCTCTGTCTCTGTCTCTGTCTCTGTCTCTGTCTCTGTCTCTGTCTCTGTCTCTGTCTCTGTCTCTGTCTCTGTCTCTGTCTCTGTCTCTGTCTCTGTCTCTGTCTCTGTCTCTATCTCTGTCTCTGTCTCTGTCTCTGTCTCTGTCTCTGTCTCTGTCTCTGTCTCTGTCTCTGTCTCTGTCTCTGTCTCTGTCTCTGTCTCTGTCTCTGTCTCTGTCTCTGTCTCTGTCTCTGTCTTTGACCTTCAGCTCCACCTTCGCCTTCGCCTTCGCCTTCGCCTTCGCCTTCGCCTTCGCCTTCGCCTTCGCCTTCGCCTTCGCCTTCGCCTTCGCCTTCGCCTTCGCCTTCGCCTTCGCCTTCGCCTTCGCCTTCGCCTTCGCCTTCGCCTTCGCCTTCGCCTTCGCCTTCGCCTTCGCCTTCGCCTTCGCCTTCGCCTTCGCCTTCGCCTTCGCCTTCGCCTTCGCCTTCGCCTTCGCCTTCGCCTTCGCCTTCGCCTTCGCCTTCGCCTTCGCCTTCGCCTTCGCCTTCGCCTTCGCCTTCGCCTTCGCCTTCGCCTTCGCCTTCGCCTTCGCCTTCGCCTTCGCCTTCGCCTTCGCCTTCGCCTTCGCCTTCGCCTTCGCCTTCGCCTTCGCCTTCGCCTTCGCCTTCGCCTTCGCCTTCGCCTTCGCCTTCGCCTTCGCCTTCGCCTTCGCCTTCGCCTTCGCCTTCCCCTTCACCTTCACCTTCACATTCACCTTTTATTTAAATATGCAGATGGATGTCGAACCGAATACTACAAAATAGTTCTAAAGACCTTCTTTGCATTGACGAGTGAAACTCAAGTAGTATTAGTTTTTTTATGTGATAGGTCGGCAAGCGAGCAGTCGGATTACCTGATGGTAAGCAACCAGCGCCGCCCGCCACCCGCGGCAACAGGGGAGTTACGACTGCGTTGCCGACTTTTTGGGGATTAGGGATTTGCAGATTTAGGAATTGGAGGAGGAGACGGATTGGGCCTTCGGTAACCTCATTAACACAGCAAAACACAACGCTGTGGTTGTTTCACGCCGGTTTTCTGTGAGGTATCACTCCGGTCGAGCCGACCCATTCGTGCCCAAGCATGGCTCTCAAAACCACACCACCACAAAACTTACTTTGTGTGTTTGCTTTTATTCACGGGACCACAGGGTCCTGGATCTTTGGAAGATGTACCTGAGGCCGAAACCAACTCTCAGAGGCGTCAAAGCCCTTTGAACAACTTTAACATTAGTGAAAAGTGGAATATTATTGTAACATAACCTGTTATTCTCAGAGTGCTAGAACTGTAAAACGCCCCTTTCGCTAGTTATGTTATTATATAAGTTCCGTGTATATCTATATCATAGAAGGAAGTCTCGTCCCGCGTCTGTCTGTCTGCAAGGACGCGATACGCTCAAAAACTACCCGACGTTTGTCACTAATATAGTGTGATCCTGGAGGGGAGATTTAGATGCAGAATTAATTAAGTTTTGACCTCACGAACGGAGCCGCGGGCTGAAAGCTAGTAGTATTATAATAACGTAATATAACAAAGAAGGTACAAATTAAATGTAAAACCAGAAACCGACATTGTTACAGTAAGTGGATGAGAAAATGATGACGTCATCACATTGGAATTTTGAGGTCTCACAAAAATTATCGTTTCTATAATTCGAAGAAATCGCCCAATTACTAGAAAAAGGATTGAAATACAATTCCAAGGTTGTTAATAATAAAAGCTGTAAAATAAGGGTAAAATATTACAAAAGCGACACCACATAAGACACTTGTATTGTATTAAAATATCCATTGTTCTAACTTGGCACTAGATGTTCTTAATCTGTTACTACTACCTCAGTAAGCTGTTTACAAAGATAAACAAAGGACGGTGAGTGAGACAATGCTATGTCATAAATATTTACTAGAAGAAGTAATCATTAACACATGAACTTATTTGTAACTAAGAGAATTTTTGAAACGTGTGAAGATGGGTCAAGGCCAAGATATGGAAAACAGCACTCGGCTAGTATTATGAAGAAAACTAATTAATGGAATGGTTATAATAATAATTTTCTAAGTCTCCTTTTACATGTTTTAAGTTATTAGAGGTCAGTTTATATCATAAGTTTTGGAGAGCCATATACCACGGCCTCACAGAAAACCGGTGTGAAACAACCATAGCATTGTGTTTCGCCGTGTAAGTGAGGTTACTGGAGGCCCGATCCCTCACCCTATCTCCATTCGTCCTCAATCCCTAAATCTCTGTAAACTTAATCCCCAATGATGAAGGTGAAGGTGAGGGTGAAGGTAAAGTGAGGGTGAGGGTGAGGTTGAAGGTGAGTGTGATGGTGAGGGTGAAGGTGAAGGTGAAGGTGAAGGTGAAGGTGAAGGTGAAGGTGAAGGTGAAGGTGAAGGTGAAGGTGAAGGTGAAGGTGAAGGTGAAGGTGAAGGTGAAGGTGAAGGTGAAGGTGAAGGTGAAGGTGAAGGTGAAGGTGAAGGTGAAGGTGAAGGTGAAGGTGAAGTTGAAGGAGAAGGTGAAGGTGAAGGTGAAGTTGAAGGAGAAGGTGAAGGTGAAGGTGAAGGTGAAGGTGAAGGTGAAGGTGAAGGTGAAGGTGAAGGTGAAGGTGAAGGTGAAGGTGAAGGTGAAGGTGAAGGTGAAGGTGAAGGTGAAGGGGAAGGTGAAGGTGAAGGTGAAGGTGAAGGTGAAGGTGAAGGTGAAGGTGAAGGTGAAGGTGAAGGTGAAGGTGAAGGTGAAGGTGAAGGTGAAGGTGAAGGTGAAGGTGAAGGTGAAGGTGAAGGTGAAGGTGAAGGTGAAGGTGAAGGTGAAGGTGAAGGTGAAGGTGAAGGTGAAGGTGAAGGTGAAGGTGAAGGTGAAGGTGAAGGTGAAGGTGAAGGTGAAGGTGAAGGTGAAGGTGAAGGTGAAGGTGAAGGTGAAGTTGAAGGAGAAGGTGAAGGTGAAGGTGAAGGTGAAGGTGAAGGTGAAGGTGAAGGTGAAGGTGAAGGTGAAGGTGAAGGTGAAGGTGAAGGTGAAGGTGAAGGTGAAGGTGAAGGTGAAGGTGAAGGTGAAGGTGAAGGTGAAGGTGAAGGTGAAGGTGAAGGTGAAGGTGAAGGTGAAGGTGAAGGTGAAGGTGAAGGTGAAGGTGAAGGTGAAGGTGAAGGTGAAGGTGAAGGTGAAGGTGAAGGTGAAGGTGAAGGTGAAGGTGAAGGTGAAGGTGAAGGTGAAGGTGAAGGTGAAGGTGAAGGTGAAGGTGAAGGTGAAGGTGAAGGTGAAGGTGTAGTTGAACGGTCAAAGATAGAGATAGAGATAGAGATAGAGATAGAGATAGAGATAGAGGTAGAGAGAGAGAGAGAGAGAGAGAGAGAGAGAGAGAGAGAGAGAGAGAGAGAGAGAGAGCCGCGGCCGGAAACTAGTTTTAAATATGGAATATTTTCTGATATTTTAGACACCACTGACAAACGGTGAAGGTAAACTCGTGAGGAAACCTGGATTATAATGTTTTATTATTAGATTAGAGCAAGCGTGGTGATTTATGCTCAAACCTCCGTGGGAAAATAGGCCTTTGCTCAGCAGTGGGCACTTATAGGCTGATGATGGCAATTCAGATATTTTTAAAAGAGATCCCAATTGCTCCTATGACTATAATATCAATCTCCTATGATTATAATATCCTATGATTGGTTTTAGTTTCATACAAGTCTTACAAATTTAAGATACGGCTTCTAGGAGAAGAGCTACGGCTGCGACGGCGTAGCAAGTGTGGGTGACTAAAATTTATTTATTTACATTTGTATCACACAGAACCTTTATTTACAATTTTGTGTCTATAGTAGGTATCTACAGCTTTTAGTCCTTCTTCCTACATCTCCCATCCTTCAAAAGACCTGCTGAGCTTTTGTCTGCCCTGGTATAGCGGGTAATCGGGTCGGCGCCGATTGCTTGCCATTAAGTTGTTCATTCTCAGTTAACTCACGTCAGTAAGTCGTGTTATTGTCAATAAATTGATTATGTCTCTCGATACTTTTCAAAAATTAAGTAATCCATCTTCTTATCAGCCGATTTTAAAAGCTGTTCCAATTATGTCTACATATATAAAAGGTGTTATGTCCCTCTTGTAATATACAATAACTATTAAGCATCTTATTGTAAACACTAAATGTTTATTCTTTATATCGTCAATAAGACTAAGAACACTATCTATACCTATAACTATATGTATACATTATAAAAGTTATAGATTCTTGATTAAAGGAGAAATAAAAGCAAATAGTACTGTTCTATGTTATATTTTGTAAAAATAAAACAATCAACCAATTAGTATAAACATAATGAGTGTCACAGTTGTACAAGTATAACATGCACCATTTAACAAATTGTAATTGTGTTTTACTTTGAATTTCAGTGGCTGTAAGAGAATAAATTAATTTACAAATTAAACTTATTTACAAACAGCTATGCGATCCACCTTTCTTCCACTTTTCCCCAACAGTATACCCAGTCATAGGTCTCCCGGATATGCCACATGTGCCGACGCCTACTCTCCCGGTCAAATTGTCGGGTGAAGCAAATATACTCTTTGCTCGTACACCCGGTTTCTTTATAGCTTTGCTATGAAAGTTTAACCACTTGTTCTTCCCAGCTTCTCTTTCTTTCTCATATTGTTTCAATCTCTGTTGTTTCTTCTGCTTTTTCTTCATGAGGTATTCTTTGTTGTGCTCTTTGCCATTTCTGTAAAAGGGCAATACGTGTTTATAGTTAGTGAAACTTATTCCGAAACTTAGCATAAATCAGTTTTGGTATACATGATGAGTAAAATAGAATTATAGTTATTTACAGAACAATGTATATTCACTTGTTTCTTAATGTTTTGTGAGAATCCCATTAGGAAGTACACAATGCAAAACAATTGAACAGTAAACTCACTAACATAAGGGATTCTATAATGGAACTATTGACAACATCTTTTATAATCCTTTTAAGAATACAAACAGCATTTGCCATAAATACCTACTAAAGATCCTTTTAGTAGGACGTAGATAAAAACACAAATAAACAACAATTTGTAACGCCACTGCCAGCATCACGCATAGTGCAGTGTATAAGAATACACTAGGAATACAAGTGTCAAATAACACAGATTTAAGACAAAGAAATAACACGAGATAGAAAAGTAACACTTACTTCGCCAAACATGTCTCGACAACTTGGGAGTTGTAAAAGTGTTTGTGTGAGCTTCCCTCATCGTCGGCCGCCAACACGGATGCTGCAGCACCACGATCGTTACCAGACCCATGAGTATTACACACTTTGGAGTCACCGTCTTGTGTTTTTACAAGATCTTGTATCAACTCTATTACTTCTTCCAAGTCAGCCTTTAGTTTCAGCAACTCCGCATTGTCACCATCAGCTAGTAGTGCTCCTTCCACCTAGAAATAAATTATTACAATTACAGACCACATCAATGATCAAAACACAGGAGAAACATACCGCGATGACAATACAAATATCGATGACACCAAATTGTACCAACCTGTAGAAGTTGCAGTTTGTAATTTGTTAAATCATGCGCCATTTTATAGAAATACTGCGCAACAACACAGAATTAAAAAACTATAACAATAAACACAAACGCTACTGATGAGACCACTGGCCGACTCGCTCGACGAATGACGAATGACTGCTGATTACTATTTCATGGTGGGTGTCATTGTGTACAGTGTTACCAACTTTATTAAATATTTTTCCCCTTAACAACTCAAATATTCTAAATGGTCCTCTAAAACAGTTTAATAGCTATTCGAGGAATCATAGACTTAAATTAAAGTATACAATAAATGCAATCAAAATTACGTTAGTATCTGAAAATCTTCACTTAGCAATTTTCCGTTCCCTGAAATTTGGGAGAACTCTCCTACGCTGGCAACATTGTACTTTATTCTTAGTGCTGTTGATGTTTGGAAAGAGTCGTTAGTTTTGATATTCTTAAAGCTATACTCATTACTGGAACTAGAAATAAAAACAGAGCAGTCGGATTACCCGATGGTAAGAAATCGGTGCCGCCAAAAGATACTCTTACACTTTCCACAGCTGTTGTCTTCCTGTCTTCAAACTCTACTAAAAGGCCAACAACGCTGGGGCTGTCAATGGCCGGCGCCGGTTGCTTGCTGTCAGGTGATTCGTCTGCTCGTTTACCGCCCTCTGCCATGAATAACAGAATCTAGAATCACGCCGACCATCGCCCGAAGGGTATGCAGAGTGCTAGAACTGTAAAACGCCTTTCGCTAGTTATATTAGTTTATATGTTTCATTTATATCTATATCATAGAAAGAAGATTCGTCCCGCGTCTGTCTGTCTCCAAGAAAAAAAAATATCGTTTCAATATTTCGAAGAAATCGCCTAATGACTAGAAAAAGAAATTAAATATAAAGTTGCAATGTCGTTAATAACAAAAGTTGTTATACTAGGTCCTGTCTTTGCAAAAATATCCGAAGCGGCACCACATAAAACGCTTGTATTGTATTGACAATGCTATGTCATAAATATTTACTAGAAATAATAGTAGAATAGAAAATGACACGTGTACTTAGTTTTACAAAGGACCCACAAGGAAAGGAACTCCAGGCTGTTTATATTATTTTTAATTAATTAACACGAATTTAAAAATATGTGAATTTTATGGAATGCATTTTGAAAACATAAGTATGTACTAGTAAAACATATACGGCCTCATTACAAAAGAAGGCTTTTCTTTAGTATAAGTCTAAACCATTGTGTGACAGTTTTTGTATTTCCAATTGAAGGTAGGTGAGAACAAGATTCAAAATTTAAAACTAGACTCAATTGTTTAAATCTATACTGAAGATAAATCTTGTTTTGTAATAAGGGGGATAATATTTTGGTAATATGTCCTTGTAACCATACAAGAATTTAGAAGAATATGTCGTTAATACAATAGAAGTTTTAGTTTAGCAGTTCGCTCGTCACTTCGCCAGTTGCTCTTGTGACATCGCACAGTGTAGTCGTGTACCGAGAGTTTACGTAGATTATTAAAGAGACGAGTTTTTATTATATTTCTAAACATGGGTATTGAGAGTTTTGATTGGAGTTTGGAAGTGGAGTTGTCAGGTATGTTTATTTTTTCTTATTTTACTATTATAAAAGTGTAGTCGTCACTACAATTAAACAGTAACTAATCTCAATCGACTTTTTTGAATTACAGAACATTCAAAAGCAAGAAGTGAGAGTGACAAACAGGCGGTAGAACCAAATGAAGAATTACTGGAGGTACCTCGAGAGACACAGTCAGCCGGGGCAGAGCAGTACTCTGCTTTGAAGGACTCATACCTATCAAGCGCTGGAGCTCGGCTGCTGAGGACAAATCTGTCATTTAGTCAACATACATTGGACGCTAAGGCCGCTAGGAGAAATTTAAAGAAACGGCTAGACCTCAATACGTGGCGAGAGGAGCTGGCAAGGAGTGATGATAATATAAACCATCTCTGGCCAAACGTCGCTTCAACCAGGACAGAGACGGTTACTTCCGCAGTAACCAAACAGCAAATGCCTCCCAGACCTCTTAAAACCCCATTGTCTGCCGGCCAGGATACGCTTGATATCTGGACGGTGAGAAATAACCTGCGAAGTCGGTACGACCTGAACTCGTGGCGACAGCTATAGACGACGAAAGATTGCTTTCGTGGACTAAATTTAGATATTTTTTTATTGATAATTGCTGAATAGAATGTGCTGTATATTCTAATGAAACTATATTTTTTTTTGTAGAAATGGTTTATTATTTTTAGTTTATTCTTACATAATATTGTATTAATTTCGTTAGAAATAAAATAGAATTCAATTTTCATTAAACTTAAAAGAAATCAGGTTTTAATGTGTGTCTCAATTGTTTAGCATGTAACAATTTTATTGTATTGTGATATTATTATGATCCTCACAATGTTGGTTGTATAATAAATTGATTCAAAAATATATAAACTATAATTGTTACTAGTTAGGAACACAATGCATGCGAATACTTTTGATTACAATGTGCCATGTGACCCCCATTTCGGGGCTTTAGACCCCAATGTATTTTCAATATTTAAACTAAAAAATAACGTATTTTAAAATTAATCTCTGTATGTATTCATATTAATTGTATTTGATTTAATAGTTTCAACTATGTTCTTATATATGTTTAAAATAAATGATTTAAACCAAATTCATTTATTTCAATAATGTCTCCCTAAATGATCTTGCGTCGTACCAAATACAGATTGCTTTAGTGCTTTGGTGACTACGATGTACTGACAAATAATATAATGATGCAACACCGTCATATTGTGACGGAAAAGTGGTTCAAACTCTTTGACATCATGACGTCAATGGATGGTTGTCAAACGTTGCCTAGAGATTGTAAATTTCGTCGTGAATTGTCAACACGAGTTGGTGTAATCGGTAAGGCGTGTGGATTACACCACAGAGACCCCGAGTTCGAGTCCCGCCGTAAACATGAAGTTTTTTAGTTGATGGAAGTTTTGTCGAACTTTCTGGAATTATTTGTGTGAAAGAAATGAAAAATTAAAGAGCGAGAAGGAGAATAAATAAAAATGAATAACGAAAGTATTGGAAGGTTCTGGAGGCATGACGATCAAAAAGAATAACGAAATTGAATGTTCCAGAACCTGACCGGGGGTATATAAGCGGAACTGCGGCTCACCGCTGGCAGTTGAGTTCTAAGTCCAAAGCGATTCGGAAGAAAAAGAAGAAGTGAAAAAGAAGAAAAGTGAGTGAAATAGTGAAGTGCAGTGAAATAGTGAAGTGCAGTGAGTTAAGTGAAAGTCAGCGTGAACTGTGAGCGGCAAACGGAAGTTTGTGTCAGTCGCCCGGACTCTGCTGGAGAGGAACGCCGAAAACTTAACTCGGTGGACACTGTCATTTAAGTGCAATAGAAACGACGCCCCAAATGTGGCCTCAAGCGCAACGAAAGGGCTCAAGATTCCCCATTACGACGGAACAACATCCTGGAACGCGTTCAAGCTACAATTTGAGACACTTATGGAGGCTTATGGTTGGACTCAGAAGGAAGCACAGTCAGCCCTCACCCTGGCCCTCCGTGATCAAGCGCTCTCAGTGCTGGAAGCTATCGGCGCAAGTGGGGATCTCAGCTTTAGTGCCCTCCTCGACGCACTTGAGGCACGTTTTGGAGACAGCCACCTCGAACACGTGTACAGAGCGCAATTAAAAGAGCGTACTCAGCGTGCTAATGAGAGTCTACAGCAATGGTCCTTGGAAATCGAGAAACTTGTGCGTCGAGCTTTCCGGTCGACTCCGTCAATGATTGAAGGCACGCTTCTTCAAGCGTTAATTGACGGTATTCGGGACCCCGAAGTACGAGCTGCTGTTCATCTGGGCCATCACAAGAACATGAAAGAAGCTCTAGCCCATGCATTGGAAGTGGAATTAACCTCATTACTGACATTCGGAATATAAAAAAGATCGGTGTAAGCGATGAGACCGCCCGACAGACTCGCCCCTTGTACTACAGATGGTGATAGTATTTGTACGTACAATTTGTGTACATGGTGTATAGCAAATATATTTATTTATTACTAGCCCCCGTCTCGACGTCGCTCAAACGCTATTTCCCCAACTCTCTCAGGGTTTTCTTCTCACATTAAACGATACTGACGTAGGTATCATTATATAAATTCCTTTGAAAGTATCAAGTTCTTCGGTGATTGAATCTCCCATCATTCTCTGCTTCTTGTGGTTCGCTTAAATACAAACATTTAACCTTGACGTTAACTTCGCTCCTGTAGTATTCACGTCCGTACCAAATACAGATTGCTTTAGTGCTTTGGTGCAATAGCATTATTCAAATTGAATTCTAAACTACGGCGTAGCAGGTGATGGACACTATTGCGTCGTAGCGTCTGATAATGTAGATCATACTGCTCTGGGCGGAGATAATCCACAAAATATAAGATTATGAAAACTTTTGGAGACATTATTGCATAATAAAATTCGGTTGTAACCAACCAACATTATTATAGTAAATACTCGTATGTGGGACAATGATGAGCCGTCACATTAAAATTTGTAAGTGCGTACTCGTACAAAAATTACCGTCCTATAGTTTCGAAGAAAATACCTAATTTCGGGAAAATAACAAAAAGTAAATAAAATCAAATTTTAAAGTCATCAATGGATGACAAAAGTTGTTAAAGCAGGTACTTTATGCAAACATATCAGAAGCTGCACCACGTAACATGCTTGTATTTTATTAAAATCAGGGAGCAGAGGGCGCTTACCACTCTATTTTCCTTTCTCAACTCACCTTGCCTACCTACCTATCTGTCCCCTTATTTCCAATACACCTGCGCAAACCATAGTAAATATCTTCGCTCATCTAATAATCGTCTCCTCAACTGTCCAACTCATCACTCAAAATTTCTTCACTCCTCCTTTTTTGTTCAGGCTATTCTTCTGTGGAATGCGCTACCCCCCGATGTCAGGACTGTGACTAGTCGGCTGACATTCAAGCAGAGAGTTCGGGAGCTTCTTCTGAGGAGGGTTAGGGAGTCATCGTGATCACGACTACATTTATGTATATATATGTATGTATGTATTTATATGTGTAAGTATATTAAGTAGTATGTGTTTTATAATATTTATAAATATAGTTCTATGTACTTTATGTATGTTCTATAGTATAGTATTCTGTTTCGCTTGCTTCTTGCATCTACTACTGGACTCTCTGCATCACCCAAAGGACTGGTAGAGAATGCTCAATGCATTAAGTTCGCCTTATGTACAAATAAATTGTGCATGAAGTAAATAAATAAATAAATAAAATGTCCATTGTTCTAACTTGGCACTAGATATTCTTAATCTGTTACTACTACCTCAGTAAGCTGTTTACAAAGATAAACAAAGGACGGTGAGTGAGACAATGTTATGTCATAAATATTTACTAGAAATAATAGTAGAATAGAAAATGACATGTGTACTGAGTTTTGCAAAGGACTCACAAGGAAAGAAACTATAGGCTGTCTATATTATTTTATTGATTTACACGAATTTCAAAAATATAAAAATTTTATGGGATGCATTTTGAAACATAAGTAGATACTAGTAAAACATATACAGCCTCATTACAAAAGAAGGTTTTTCTTTAGTATAGGTCTAAACCATTGTGGCAGTTTTTGTATTTCCAATTGAAGGTAGTTGAGAATAAGGTTCAAAATTTAAAACTGGACTCAATTGTTTAAAACTGGACTAAAGATAATTCTTGTTTTGTAATAAGACGGGATAATATTTTGGTAGTTCGAATCAATACATGTCCTTGTAACCATACAAGAACATCCTCTAAGTGCCATTGAATTTTGTTCTTACAATACGTCCTCTTTAAATGCCTGGTTAGACCTGTGACTCTGTATGGATTCTGATTTAGTAAAGAGAAAGGCAGTTGTGACATTAGTCTGGAATTGGTATTGGCTATTTTTCATCCAGTTCCTTTGGTGTTTGTCACGTACAGCTGGGTAACGCGTGGTAAGAGCTGTAGAAAGACGGGAGAAAGACCACTGCATACAGCAGAGATGAGAATGCTGCGATGGACATGTGACGTGACGGGACTAGACAATGTTAGACACAGTTATGTTCAGGAAGCTTCAGAGTAGCGCTCTCTCGTCTCTCTCTCTATATATATATACCGTTTATAGAAACTTTCGCGTAGGTATTTAAAATATAAACATATATTGTGTCTGAATATGGAACCGAAGGCTTCAAAATATTTCTAAAGAATGTTATTGCTTTGATGAGCAGAACCCAAGTATTAAATATTGTTTTGTGTGTTTGCTTGTATTCACGGGCCCACAGGATCCCGGATCTTTAGAAGGTATAAAGGGCCGAAGCCAACTTGCAAAGGAACTTTAGGCAACTTTAATATTGGTAAATTAGGACTATTATTGTATTTGTCAATTTACCTGTAATCACGTTTTTAACTAATCGTTCGATTTACTAACAATGTAGGATGGAGGGAGATAGCAACAATTAATTAAACAATAGCCTTTATATGTTAGAGAAGGACAAAATATTCATTAGCGAAACAATGAGACTAATGGTTTTCTCCCGATCAGGTAATATGTCGTTAATACAATAGAAGTTTTAGTTTAGCAGTTCGCTCGTCACTTCGCCAGTTGCTCTTGGGATATCGCACAGTGTAGTCGTGTACCGAGTGTTTACGTAATTATTAAAGAAACAAGTTTTTATTATATTTCTAAACATGGGTATTGAGAGTTTTGATTGGAGTTTGGAAGTGGAGTTGTCAGGTATGTATATGTTTCCTTATTTTACTATTATAAAAGTATAGTCGTCAGTACAATTAAACAGTAACTAATCTCAATCGTCTTTTTTATTACAGAAAATTCAAAAGCAAGGAGGGAAAGTGACAAACAGGCGGTAGAACCAAATGAAGAATTACTGGAGGTTCCTCGAGAGACACAGTCAGCCGGGGCAGAGCAGTACTCTGCTTTGAAGGACTCATACTCATCAAGCGCTGGAGCTCGGCTGCTGAGGACAGATCTGTCATTTAGTCAACGTACCTTGGACGCTAAGGCCGCTTGGAGAAATTTAAAGAAGCGGCTAGATCTCAATACGTGGCGAGAGGAGCTGGCGAGGACAGACGACGATCACATAAACCATCTCCAGCAACACGTCGCTCCAACCAGGAGAGAGACGGTTACTTCCGCAGTAACCAAAAAGCAAATGCGTCCCAGACCTCTTAAAACCCAAATGTCTGCCGGCCAGGATACGCTAGATATCTGGACGGTAAGAAATAACTTGCGGAGACGGTATGACCTGAACTCGTGGCGACAGCTATAGATGGAGAATGATTATTCTTTACTAGGATTTTTAATTTCCATTTTCTATTTTAGACATTCTGAATGAAATCTGACACACTTAGATAGGTACTTTGTATTATGAAATAGATCACTGTTTTAAAATTATTTTAAGTAATAAAATTTGGATGCACGCATTTAATTTTGATTTAAATTTTTAGTTTTTAGAGTTTTGCATATAAAACTTTTATTAATGATTCCCAGAATGTTGAGTGTTTGAGTAAATTATTTCAAAACTTATTTAATTTATGTATAAATTGTTATTGTTAGTAGTTAGAAACACGATGCATGCTTATAACTTTGTTTACAATGTGCCATGTGACCCCAATTTCGGTGCTTTAGACCCCAATGTTTTGTAAATATTTAAATTGCTCAAGTTGTAATTGATGAATTACTACTAGTATTGTTTTTTCTTAATTTTTTAATCTCAATAAAATTACTTACTTTAAAACCAAATTTTGTAAATATTTATATTAACTTTATTTAAAATATTAGTGTATTATTTGAAAATCGCGATATATATTAGGTTAAGTATTGTAAACATCTATTTAATTAAAAAAAATAACTATATCTAAGTTTAAAATAAATTATTCCAAGCAGATACACTTCTTTCAATAACTTCTCCATAAATTACCTTACATATTAAACAAATGACTACGTGCTATAGACTAGTAAGTACCTTTATCACAGAAATAAGGACGATAGAACAAATTGGTGTAAGCTATGAGACCGCCCGACAGTCTCGCCACTTGTTCTACAGATGGTGATAGTATTTGTGCGTACAATTTGTATACATGGTGTATAGCAAATAATTTACTTATTACTAGCCCCCGTCTCGACGTCGCTCAGCCGCTATTTTCCCTCTCTCAGTGATTTCTTCTTTCATTAGACGATAGTGACAACGTCATTGTATTAATTTTCCTCTTTTAAAGTATTAAGTTCTTTACCGATTGAGTCTCCCAACCTTCTCTGCTTCTCATGGTTCGCTTAAACACAAATACATTAGGTTGTTACGTTACCTCCGCTCCTGTACTATTAATGTATTGATAATAAGATACAGATTGATTCAGTGCTCTAGTGACGCTCATGCTTTCAATCAACTGTTAGCATTAATCAAATTAAATACGCAGCAACTGAGACTACGGCGTAGCTGGTGATAGATACTACGGCGTAGTAGGATCTGCTTAAGTAGATCATACAACTGTGGGCGGATATAACCCAACTTAATAAAAAGATTAAGAAAACTTTTGCAGTCATTATTGAGTTTTAAAATACTGTTGTTACCTACAAACGTTGTTACAGTAAAAGTGTGAGAAAATGATGTAAGTTTCAAAGAAATTAATTACCTAATTATTAATTGTTCGTTTCCGGAAAGATAATAAGAAGTAATAAAACAACATATACAAGGTGGTAATGACAATACAACAATAAATTTAACCAACGATAATACTGAGACATACAATAATTCTATACTATCAAAAAAACCGTAATGTCAAAAATAAAAAATCAAAAATTTTCAAATAAACTAAAAAACACAAAAACGGAAACAAAATAGAACACCATTTTTATACGAAGTTCACTAACCTGTGACAACAGTAGGTAGCATTGGCGCGGGCCCGTACGTAGCGAGTAGGTAGGTAGCGAGTAGCGACTTGATGTTTTCGAGGCATTATTATTACAGATGTTTTATTTTAATAATTAGAAACCCGTGTGTTATTAGTTATTATATAAGTCGTGGTGGCCCGGAGGTTAAGGAGCCCGCTTCTCATGCATGCGGGCGTGGGTTCGAAACCTGGCAAGTACCAATGTGACTTTTTCCGAGTTATATATTGCTTTCTATAATTATGTAGACACCTCTGACATACGGTGAAGATAAACATCGTGAAGAAACCTGGACTTATAATTTCTAATTATAAGTTTGAAATCGCCAACCCACATTGAGCAAGAGTGGTGATTAATGCTCAAACCTTCCCTGTGTGAGAAGAGGCATTTGCTCAGCAGTGGGAAATTATGGGCTAATGATGTGATGTGATGAGTGTTATTAATCACTATCAGGATCACTGTTCATCACTACGTTACTAGGTAGGTTAAATTACAAAATTGTTCGATTCATTAAGGTAAGTTAAATACATTCCTCATTTATTACTCTCGTACGAGGAGCACTATCCATATGCGAGATCAAGGGTTTATTTTCACTCTGGACAGCTTGGACAATAGAACACCCGTTGGTCGGACAAAGTCGAGTGTCCCCATATCTCTGTTGATAATTATGTCCGTATAGCCAAAGCGGCAGTTCCTTGACATTTTCCATAAATTGAAAACATGTCCGTGTTGTCCAAAGCCGTGTAAGACTTGGTAGAAAACCCTTCTGTAGTTTTATTACTTTTTATTATCTTTCTGAAGACGAACAATTAGTAATTAGGTAATTTCTTTGAAACTAACATCATTTTTCCACACTTTTTCTGTAACAACAGTATTATGTAATACTTGGTAGAAATAAATTATTATTCAAAGCGGCACCGTATAAAATGCTTGTATTGTATTACAATGTCCATTGTTCTAACTTGGCACTAGATATTCTTAATCTGTTACTACTACCTCAGTAAGCTGTTTACAAAGATAAACAAAGGACGGTGAGTGAGACAATGCTATGTCAAAAATATTTACTAGAAAAAGTAATAAATACCACATGTCCTACTTGTACAAACAGATGACATTTTAGGGGTTTTTTCAAATATTGTTTAATGTACACATCAGTTTAGATGTTATTGATTTCGATGCGTCACAGGAGGAGAGCGATGGCGGTCAGTTTGGACGTAGCGAAAGCCTTGGATCGGTCCTTGGTTTGACGTAGAGCACTTTTTTTGAAGCTTCCTTTCAATTGGGTTCCCGAGAAACTATGTAAATGGGTCACCAGTTTCCTTCCAGACAAAAACATAAAAGTCATGGTCAACGGTTAATGCTCCGACTACTTGTCTGTTAACACGGGCGTCCGTCAAGGCTGCGTGCTATCGCCCATTCTATTCCTTCTCCATATCAATGAGCGGAACAATTCCTCTGATTGCGGAGCATCATTTCGACCGTTAATAACCTATACTAATATTATAAAGAAGTTATATTTGTAAGTTTGTATGTAGGAGTAAACTTTGGATCCACTTGTCGGATTTTCAAAATTCGTTCTCTGATACATAGCTGCAATGATCCCAACGGCTATAAATTATTAAACACGTGCAGAGCCGCGGCCGGAACCTAGTTTTAAATATGATTAAAATTATACTTATTACATTATTATTATGTATTTGTATATGAGTCTAAGGATATGTGACGAGCCAAGACAATGTATGACTCGATTACGTTAAGGAAGCTTAAGAGCCGTGCACTCTCGCGCTTGCTACACAACCAGAGAGGGCCCAACTCCTCCTGTTGGAGCTCTACATGGGGGTCTTACGGTCGACGGCGTTTAGGGATTAAAGAATAGGGGATTTGAGAATTAAGGATGGGGTTGGAAAGGATTGAACTTTTGGTTACCTCACTGACCGATAATTTCGTGGTGGCCCGGTGGTTCTTCTCATGCATGACGCACCCTCAGGGTTCGAAACCTGACAAGTACCAATATGACCTTTTCCGAGTCATATGTATTTTCTAAAATATTTTAGACACCACTGACAAACGATGAAGGAAAACATTATGAGGAAACCTGGACTTATAATGTCTTATTATAGTCTGATATCGCCAATCCGCCCTGAGTAGGTGTGGTATTTAATGCTCAAACCTCCCTGTGAGAAGAGGTCTTTGCTCAGCAGTGGGTACTTATTGGCTGATGATGTTGACATTCCAGATATTTTGAAATAGGTCCCGATTCCTTCAACTCCAAATTACAAATTCAAGATACGACTTCTAGGAGCTGCTACGGCTGCTACGGCGCGGCGTAGCAAGTGTGGGTGGCAAAAAAAATATTTATTTACATTTGTATCACACAGAACCTTTATTTACATTTTTGTGTCTATAGTGGGTATCTACAGAGATTAGTCCTCCTTCCTACATCTCCCATCCTTTAAAAGACCTGCTGTGCACTTTTGTCTGCCCTGGTCTAGCGGGTAATCGGGTCGGCGCCGATTGCTTGCCATTAAGTTATCCATTCTCAGTTAACTCACGTCAGCAAGTCGTTTTTGTCAATAAATGTATTATGTCTCTGGATACTTTTCAACAATTAGGTAATCCGTCTGTTTATCAGCCGCTTTTAAAATTGTTCCAATTATGTCTACATATATAGAAGGTGTTATATCCCTCTAGTAATATACAATAACTATTAAGCATCTTATTGTAAACACTAAATGTTTATTCTTCATATCGTCAATAAGACTAAGAATACTATCTATACCTATATGTATATCTATACCTTATAAGTTATAGATTCTTGACTAAAGGAAAAATAAAAGCAAAAAGTACTGTTCTATGTTATATTTTATAAAAATAAAATAATCAACCAATTAGTATAAACATAATGAGTGTTACATTTGTACAAGTATAACATGCACCATTTTACAAAAAGGGATTGTGTTTTCTTTGAATTTCAGCGGCTGTTATGGATTAAATTAAACTTATTTTCAAATAGCTAAATGATCCACCTTTCTTCCACTTTTCTCCAACAGTATACCCAGTCATAGGTCTCCCGGATATGCCACATGTGCCGACGCCTACCCTCCCGGTCAAATTGTCGGGTGAAGTAAATATACTCTTTGCTCGTACACCCGGTTTCTTTATAGCTTTGCTATGAAAGTTTAACCACTTGTTCTTCCCAGCTTCTCTTTCTTTCTCATACTGTTTCAATCTCTGTTGTTTCTTCTGCTTTTTCTTCATGAGATATTTTTTGTTGTTCTCCTTGCCATTTCTGTAAAGGGCAATACGTGTTTATAGTTAGTGAAACCTATTCCAAAAATTAGCATAACTCAGTAATGCTATACATGATAAGTAAAATAGAATTATAGTTATTTAGAGAACAATGTAAATGATATTCATTTGTTTCTTAATCTTTTGTGAGAATCCCATTAGGAAGTACACAATGCAAAACAATTGAACAATAAACTCACTAACATAAGGGATTCTATAATGGAACTACTAACAACATCCTTCATAATCCTTTTAAGAATACAAACAGCATTTGCCAGAAAAACCTACTAAATATCCTTACAGTGGGACGTAGATAAAAACACGAATAAACAACAATTTGTAACGCCACAGCCAGCATCACGCATAGTGCAGTGTATAAGAATACACTAGGAATACAAATTCCAAAGACACAGATTTAAGACAAAGAAATAACACGAGATAGAAAAGTAACACTTACTTCGCCAAACATGTCTCGCCAACTTGGGAATTGGAAAAGTGTTTGTGTGAGCTTCCCTCATCGTCGGCCGCCAACACGGATGTTGCAGCACCACGATCGTTACCAGATCCATGAGTATTACACACTTTGGAGTCACCGTCTTGTGTTTTTACAAGATCTTGTGTCAACTCTATTACTTCTTCCAATTCAGCCTTTAGTTTCAGCAACTCCTCATTGTCACCATCAGATAGTAGTGCTCCTTCCACCTAGAAATAAATTATACAATTACAGACCACATCAATGATCCAAACACAGGAGAAACATACCGCGATGACAATATAAATATCGATGACACCAAATTGTACCAACCTGTAGAAGTTGCAGTTTGTAATTTGTTAAATCATCCGCCATTTTAGAAATAGTTACTTTTATCTGCACAACGACACAGAATTAAAACAATATTACAATAAACACGAACGCTACTGACGAGACCACCGGCCGAGTCCCTCGACGAATGACGAATGACTGCTGTTGACTATTTCATGGTGGGATGCCATTGTGTAGTGTTACCAACTTTGTAAAATATGTTTCCCTTAATTAACTCAAATAATCAAATGATCCTCTTATACGGTTTTGTGGCTATTCAAGGAATCATGGACTCAAATTAAATAAAACAATAAATGCAATCAAAATTACGTATCTGAAAATAGTACCAAGAATCTGCACTCAGCATTTTTCCTTCTCTGAATTTTGGGAGAAACCTAGGCTGGTAACACTGTACTTTTTTTTTGTGCTTCTGACTTTTGAAAAGAGTCGTTATTTTTGAAATTGTTCAACCTTAAATTTACATTAATGGGACAATAAATAAAAACAAGCAATCGGATTACCCGATGGTAAGTAATCGGCCGCATATGTACACTAATAATATCGAACGAATTTATTTACATAATATTTTTTTAATTATTTTTATGTTTAGGGAGTTAAACACATCTTTTGTGCCATACATAATACAATTTTTCTTGCCACAGCTTTTCTCTTTCTATCCTCAAATCCAAAAGGCCAGCAACGCTGGGGTTGTCAATGGGCGGCACCGGTTGCTCACTGTCAGGTGATTCGTCTGCTCGTTTACCGCACTCTGCCATGAATAACTGAATCTAGAATCACGCCTTCCATCGCCCGACGTGTATGCTGAGTGCTAGAACTGTAAAACGCCCCATTCGCTAGTTATGTTGTTTTATAAGTTCCATGTATATCTTTATCATAGAACTACCCGACGTTTGTCACAAATATAGTGTGATCCTTGAAGGGAGATTTAGATGCAGAATTGAATAAGTTTTGACCTCACGGCCGAAGCCGCGGGCAGAAAGCTGTTAATAACGTTATAATTGTTATTGATATAAGTATTATTGTTATAATAACGTTATAACAAAGAAGGTACAAATTAAATGTAAAACTAGTAACCGACATTGTTACAGTAAATGTAGGAGAAAATGATGACGCCATCACATTGGAATTTTAAGGTCTCACAAAAATTTTCGTTTCTATAATTCGAAGAAATCGCCTAATTACTAGAAAAAGGATTGAAATACAATTCCAAGGTTGTTAATAATAAAAGCTGTAAAATTAGGGTAAAATATTACAAAAGGGGAACCACATTAAATGCTTGTATTGTATTAAAATGTCCATTGTTCTAACTTGGCACTAGATATTCTTAATCTGTTACTACTACCTCAGTAAGCTGTTGACAAAGATAAACAAAGGACGGTGAGTGAGACAATACTATGTCATACATATTTACTAGAAAAAGCTATAAATACTACAGGTACTTTGTAAAAAACAAACATTTTATAACACGTGGCTTTTAACACCTTTTTACACTAATGTTGACGAATTATATTTTATAATAATTTATCCTTGGGTGAACTCCTATAGTGTATTCAAGGATAACTGCCGGCCGATATGCCATCATATTTAAATTAAAATTGATGCACGGGTCTCAGCGAGGTGGTTTCGGCCACTCGTACGCCTTCCAAAAGGTCGAGGACCGTGTGGTCCAGAGAATAGAATTGAATATACAAAATGTATACTAGCTACTCTCGCGCGGTTTCACCCGCTGCTCGGTTCCATTAATCGTAGCGTGATGTTTTATAGCCTATAGCACTCAGGAACATTGTAGCTATCAGTGAAAGAATTTTGGCAATCCGACCAGTGGTTCCAAAGATTACCCCCTACATACAAACTTACAAATTTTACCTCTTCATAATTTTAAGTATAGATTAAATTTTACTTAATTATTAAATTTTATATTACACATAAATTTTAAATTAAAATAATAAAGCAATCACGTATGTTGAATTTTTCTGTTTTGGTTGACTATACAATGTGGGTCACGGTTATGTCTAGGAAGCATAAGTGAAGCATACTCTCGTCTCTCTAAGTGTGGGAATAGGAATTGGCATATTTAAATATGAGCATAGACTCTGTCTGGATGTGGCATTGATTTATGTGTGAAATCATATTAATTACGTGTTCATTTACCTCATTGGTTACAATTTACCTGTAATGACCTATTTAACTAATCGCTTACTAACAACTGGAGGACAGAAAGAGACAGTATCATGTCATTAAATAATAGCTCTTATACGTTAGAAAAGGACCAATATATGCAACAATAAAATAATGAAATAGCAATATTCATACCGTATGTGTTAGAAAGAGAGCGTATGGTCTTACTTCTCCCGATCAGGTAGTATATCGTTAATACAATAGAAGTTTTAGTTTAGCAGTTCGCTCGTCACTTCACCAGTTGCTGTTGTGATATCACACAGTGTAGTCGTGTACCGAGTGTTTACTTAAATTATTAAAGAAACGGGTTTTTATTACATTTTTAAACATGGGTATTGAGAGTTTTGATTGGAGTTTGGAAGTGGAGTTGTCAGGTATGTTTATTTTCCTTATTTTACTATAATCTAACTATAGTCGTTTCAACCACTAAAATTTAACTAATCCCAAACATCTTATTTTGTGTTACAGAGAAACAGGCGGTAGAACCAATGGAAGAATCACCACGGGAGACACAGTCTGCCGGGGCAGAGGAAAACTCTGCTTTGAAGGATTCATTCTCTGGATCCAGGAAAATGAGTCCCGAAGCAAGCAAGGAAAACGTCTGCCAGCATACATTTCAGCCAAGACCAGATTCAAGCGTTGGTGCTCGGCTGCTGAGGCCAGATCAAACGTTGAAATTTGGTCAAAATATCTTGGACGCTAAGGCTCCAAGAATAAATCTAAAGACACGGCTTGACCTCAATACGTGGCGAGAGGAGCTGGCTAGGAGAGATGATGATAACACAATCAATCTACAGCCAAACGCGCGGCCAAACATCGCTACAACTAGCACAGTTATGGTAACGCCCATAGTTACCAAAAAGAAATTGTCGCCCAAATCCAAGAAAATCCCAATTTCTGCTGGCCAAGATACATTAGATACTTGGACAGTACGAAATAATTTGAGGAGACGCTTCGATCTCAACTCGTGGCGACAGCCACAAGAGAAGAAAGAGGAAGGAGGCGTTAGGCATAACGCATAATATTGTGTTTATAAGATTGTTTGTGTTGTATAAAGTGAGACATAAATTAGTTTTAAATTGTAAGGAATAAATAAATTATTTAGCGTTGATAATTATTATGGTAGAATTAAATATGTTATACATATACAGTGTTGAATGTATCAAATAAAATTGTTGATTGCACATTTTGTTTTATTATTGAACCTTACATTGATAGGGATTTTGTATTCAGTAACAGAAATCACTTCGATTGAATTCTGTGTAATCTATTTATGTACATTACAATAAAAATGTTAATTATTACTTTTTCTAAACTTATAAAGATGAAACATTTAATTTCTTGTTAGGGTTGAATAGCCTCGACACGATTTTTTTTATTTGAAAAATTTCTTCTCTATTATAAGACTTCACCACAAACCATAGTAAGCTATGGAGATAGCTCCGGTAAACATATGCTATGTGGTGAAACCGAGGAGCAATACTAATGAAACTTTTAGTAACTGACACTTGATTTCAACAATCTTTCAATAAATTAGTCCGCTCGCTTGACATGATGACTTGATAAGGTCGCCCGTTGTACTACAAAAGTGAAATCATTTGTATACACAAACGGCATACAAATAAGCATTTGCTCAGTGATTTCATATGTCATTATAACCTTGTCTTGACGATAAACCATTGTATTAATTCCCTTCTTGAAGTTGAGTGTTTAGTGGTTCACCGATTGAGTCTTCCATATTTTTCTATTCCCTTCTAATCGCGATTCGTATACATTCAAATATATAACGTTGACGTTTACTCCACACCTATATTGAAGTCGTTGTCGTCGTCTTTGCTCCAGTACTTAAGTAATGCTCATGATATCAAAAAATTTAAAACTTTAGTCAAATTAAATTCGTAGCTAATGAGACTACGGCGTAGCAGGTGATAGATACTACGGTGTAGTAACGTCTGATAAAGTAGATCATACTACTCTGGGCAGAGATAATCTGCCGATATCTAATAAAATAAAATATTAAGTTTAATAATACTTTTAATGTTGTTGTTTTAAACTAATCAATCATATATAATACTAATATATTACCTATACTACACACATATACATATATAAAACTAATATATACTAATATATTCATTTTATTATTATTGTAAACTTAACTTAATAGAACCTATAGTAAGTCAATAGTTTTGAAATCTGATCCAACAGACAAACTGTGTATACAGTTTTGTTGGACATTTTATACTTTTTATAATGTAAAATGTACCTTCTAAGCAATAATAAATAAATAAATAATAAATACAGTAAAGCGGTGTGAAAATGATGACTTCATCATCACATTCGATTTTTTAAGTACATATTCGTACAAAAATGTTCGTCCGATAGTTTCGAAGAATTTGTCTTTATGAGATAAGAAAAAGTTGTTTTAATTCAATTCCAAGGGTACCACATAGAATGCGTGTTTTGTAATAAAGGTCCATTGTTCTCGTTGGTCGTTGTTTGCACTAGATATTCTTAATCTACTACTACTACCTCAGTAAGCTGTTTACAAAGATAAACAAAGGACGGTGAGTGAGACAATGCTATGTCATAAATATTTACTAGAAAAAGTAATAATAAACACATGAACTTATTTGTAACTAAGAGAATTTTTGGAACTTGTAATTTTTATATTATTTATATAAATCAGCGTTAATTTAATAAAAGATATATATTTTGGTATTTTAAAATAGAAGATGAATTATTGATGTATTGTTTTAAATACTGTTTTACTTCCCAACACTTTCATCCGTCTGGTCATACAAGTACACCTGTTCCATTGAATTGTATTCTTAGAATATGTCCTACTAGCTACCCTCGCGTTGTTTCATCCGCTGCTCGGCGCCATTTAATCGTAGCGTGATGTTTTATAGCTTACAGCACTCAGGAACATTTTAGCTATCTATCAGTGAAAGAATTTTGGCAATCCGACCTGCATTTCCAAGGATGAGCCCCTACATAAAAACTTACAAATACATCTTTATAATATTAGTATAGATACAAACGCTGAGAGATCGGTCACGTCGAGAGCCACACATTTAACGGGCCTCACGAATTGGCCGTGGTCGCGACAACTTCTAAAATCCGCCTTGGCCCCCGAAACCTCAAAATTATAATAACAATTAGTTAATTACCTGTAATCACCTTTTTAAATTCTTAACTAACAATGTAGACATCATGAGACAGCAATACACAATGTTAGAAAGAGAGCGCATTGTTTACTTCTCCCGATCAGGTAATTATGTCGTTAATACAATAGAAGTTTTAGTTTAGCAGTTCGCTCTTGTGATATCGAACAGTGCAGTCCAGTGCAAACTGTGTGTGCGTTAAAGCGGTTGTCGCGAACAGGTGCTTCCTGGAACAATAACCAGTTTTTATTTTATAAAAAAATGGGCAAAGGCGTTGAGAGTTTTGTGTGGAGTGTAGAAGTGGAGCTGTCAGGTATGTTTTTTACTATTACTTAAGTATAGTAGTTACATTTACTGAACGGTATTTAATTAGAATTTCTTTTATAAAAAAAGACATGAACGCGAAGAAGGAGTGTGACGAGAAGTCAGAGAAGCAAGACATCGCAAAGCCAGAGACGCAGTCCCCGGCTCAAGCAGAAGAGGAGTCAGCGTTGAAGAAGTTGCTGCAGGTTGAGGAGAAATATGTCCCTCTCATCACTTTGGTAAGTGATATCATCATATTTTTATACTTGTTTCGAACTCCTTCGTTTTTAAATATATAGTAAAATACTTACTGTGTTGTCCGTTTACAGTTAGAGAAATTTTCTCCGGGTGAAGATGGCATATTATTGAATCAAAAGGTGCGGCATTTTGAGGCCACAATCTCCTCTATGTGTCCAGAGGAAAGGCTTGTACAGTAAGTATTGATCTTTGAGTCTATTTCATTATTTTGTTATATTTTATTTCTCAAATTTCCATAACTATTTGACTATTTGACAGAGAAGCATTCGCGACGATCCGCGCAGCAGCCCTGCAGAGCCCGGTGACGGCGCGCAAGCTGGCTGCAGTGGGCGCCTGCTTCAACAGCCAGCTTCAGCTGCGTCGAGTCTTCCTTAACGTTGTGTTACAGGAAACCTTTAATAGTAAGAACTATCTACTTATGATAGTCAATAATCAGTATAATATCAATTCTCTCTCCTTGTTAATCATTAGGATTTTTTATATTTTTTTTTTATCTTCTGTGTAGTGCCTAATAATATATCTTACTACCTTCACCTCCATTAACAGAACTGGACGTACTGGAGCACTCCGACCCTCGGTACCTCGTAAATGCGGCCAATATAATGGGCGACTACTTCGCGAAGGCCCGCCTCAGTAACGGCAAGAAAGTCGACTTCCTCGCCGAGCCTCTGCTGCAGTACATGTGCGCACTACTCGTCTCCCAGGACATTCGCGCACACCGCAGTCTCGCCACACAGGTACTACATCACTCTTACCTAAATCTCGCCTTGTTCACAATCACCCTGACCATGTATCCCTAAGGACCTCACAAATATTAATTCTATTACTTAATTCACAGTTAATGGTGAACGGTCGCGAGCTGATGTCCGCGTTACCCCAAGAGCTGGACGAGCTCACCGTCTCCATCCGTGTCCGCCTGCTCTCACCCCCTCCAGTCAGCCCAACGTGGCTGTTACTCTCCGCAGACCTTTGTCTGAATCAATTCCACCCCCTACCCAGTTCGCTGCAAAAATTTTACGCCTCACACTTAGAGTGAAGCTGACCGAAGATATTATGATTGTTTTAACATAGTTAGGAAAACAATGCATGATAAAAAAGTTATTTAAAATGTGCCATGTGACCCCCGTATCGGGATTTTAGACCCCAATGTGCTGTTATTCTATGTATTATTATTGTGATGTATAATTTTTAATTTATAATCTTAATAAAATGATATACTTTTTACTTATACTAATTTTAAAGTAAATTTATATTTTTATAATAATTAAGACATTTAGACCTTTTTCAGGCTTGTTATAATTGTGATCAATTTTTTATATGTGCATCAATTAAAACTTGTAATAAAATAAATTATTTAAACTGCATACTTATATTTATTTCCATAACCTGTTTATAAATAACCTTGCATGTAAAAAAGGACTTCGTGCCTTGTGACCCCCATTTAGGTGCTTTAGACCCCTTGATAAATATTAAAACTGCTCAAGTGGTGATTGATATACAATTCTTATATTTAAAAATATACATATTTTTATTAAAATTTGCATTGTATATAATTATAATATTTTTTTTATTTCAAATATTAATTTGGTACTTTTAGGTTAATTGTAGTGAACATGTATTTTGTAGTTTTGTACAAGAATTTATACTTATAATAAAATATATTATTTAAACCAAATACATTAAATTGATTTCAATAAAGCAATAAAGAACTATATATATTTAAAACAAATGACTACGATGCACTAACTACTGCACCTACTGAACTTATTACTTACATTGGGACGATAGAAGAGATCGGTGTAAGTGATGAGACCGCCCCACAGATTTATTAGATGTGGTGACAGATTCTTAAAAAAAAAAGTTTCCTCATTTAAGTATTTTCTTCTGTGTCGTGGGTACACAAACATACAAATTCATACACACAAGCCACCCAAAGTGTTGTTCCGTGCGGAAATCCAAACAAAACCTAGCCACTGCGCCCGCCGTGCAGTCGCAGTATTTAGACATATAATTTGTATAAATTGTGTAGGTATATAAAAATTTTAATATTTTTCATTACCTAGTAATAAATAATTTCTATATTACTGATTTCTTCTTTTATTTGAACCTTGTCTTGACCGTAACAATCACATCATTATAAAACTTTTCTCTTTTAAAGTATATAGCTCTTGACCGATTGAGTCTCCCATCTCTTCTCTGTTTCTCGTGTTTCACTTAAATACAAATACATAACGTCGTCGTTAACTCAACTCCTTTTGTGTTAATGTCTGTATCAGATAAAAATTGTTCCAGTGTTTTGGTGACGCTCAGAATTTCAAATAGGAAACTGTTAGCATTCGTCAAATTAAATTCGTAGCAAATGAGACTACGGCGTAGCAGATGATAGATACTACGGCGTAGTAGCGTCTTATAAAGTAAATCATACTACTCTATATAGACACAATCCAACCAAATTAAATGATTAAGAAAGTTTTTTTGTTTGTTACTAAATAATCCACGTTACAGTAAATGTGTGGGGAAATGATGACGTCATCACATTGGAATTTGTAAGTGCGCAGTCCTACGAAAATGATCGTCGTTTACCAAATAACTTATTTTTCGTCTTCAGAAAGATAAGAAAAAGTAATTAAAATTAAATTCCAAGTTTAATGACAGAAGCGGTGAGACTTTATAGAAATATAAATAATTATTTAAAGCGACACCACATATAACCTTGTATTGTATTAGAATATCCATTGTTCTAAGTTGGCACTAGATATTCTTAATCTGTTACTACTACCTCAGTAATCTGTTTACAAAGATAAACAAAGGACGGTGAGTGAGACAATGCTATGTCATAAATATTTACTAGAAATAATAGTAGAATAGAAAATGACACGTGTACTTAGTTTTACAAAGGATAGGAACTCCAGGCTGTTTATATTATTTTTATTGATTTACACGAATAAAAAAAATATATATAACGTTTATAGGATGCATTTTGAAACATAAGTAGGTACTAGTAAAATACTATATATACGGCCTCATTACAAAAGAAGGCTTTTCTTTAGTATAGCTCTAAACCATTGTGGCAGTTTTTATATTTCCAATTAAAGGAAGGTAAGAATAAGATTCAAAATTTAAAGCTGAGCTCAATTGTTAAAACCTAGACTAAAGATAAATCTTGTTTTGTAATAAGGTGGATAATATTTTGGTAGTTCGAACCAATACCTGCCCTTGTAACCATACAAGAATTCCATTAAGTGCCATTGAATTTTGTTCATAAAATGTGGGAGAGCCAAACTTCGGCACGAATGAGTTAGCTCGACCAGAGCGATACCACGGCCTCACAAAAACCGGTGTGAAACAACCACACCGATGTGTTTCACCGTGTGAGTGACGTTACCGGAGGAGGCCCAATCCTTCCCCTGCCCCAATCCCTCTTAATCCCGAAATCTCCAAATCCCTAATCCTCAAAAGGTCGGCAACGCACTTGTTACTCCTCCGTCGTGGCGGGTGTCCGTGGGCGGCGCTGATTGATTACCAATAGGTAATCCGTATGCTCGTTTGCTGACCTAGCACATACAAAAAATAAAATACGTCCTCTTTAAATGCCTGGTTAGACTTGTGACTCTGTATGGATTCTGATTTAGCCAAGAGAAAGGCAGTTGTGACATTAGTCTGGAATTGGTATTGGCTATTTTTCATCGGTGTTTGTCACGTACAGCTAGGTAACGTGTGGTAAGACCCGTAGAAAGACGGGAGAAAGACCACTGCATACAGCAGAGATGAGAATGCTGCGATGGACATGTGACGTGACGAGACTAGACAATGTAAGACACGGTTATGTTCAGGAAGCTTCAGAGTAGCGCTCTCTCGTCTCTCTTAGTATGGGAAATGGGAATCCGTTTATGAAAACTTTCGCGTAGGTATTTTAAATATGAGCATAGATTGTGTCTGAATATGGAACCGAAAGGCTTCAAAAATGTCTGAAGAATTTTATTGCTTTGATGAGCAGAACCCAAGTATTAAATAGTGTTTTGTGTGTTTGCTTGTATTCACGGGCCCGCAAGATCCCGGATCTTAAGAAGGTATAAAGGGCCGAAGCCAACTTGCAAAGGAACTTTAGGCAACTTTAATATAGGTAAATTAGGACTATTATTGTATTTGTCAATTTAACTGTAATCACGTTTTTAACTAATCGTTCAATTTACTAACAATGTAGGACGGAGGGAGATAGCAACTAATTTAATTAAACAATAGCCTTATATCTTAGTGAAGGACAAAATATTCATTAGCGAAACAATGAGACTAATGGTTTTCTCCTGATCAGGTAATATGTCGTTAATACAATAGAAGTTTTAGTTTAGCAGTTCGCTCGTCACTTCGTCAGTTGCTCTTGTGATATCGCACAGTGTAGTCGTGTACCAAATTAAAGGTGTTAACGTAGATTATTAAAGTAACGAGTTTAAATATAGACATGGGTGTCGAGAGTTTTGATTGGAGTTTGGAAGTGGAGTTGTCAGGTATGTTTATTTTTTCTTATTTTACTGTAATCTAAAATTACAAACTTAAATTCAATTATAGTCATTACAACCACAAAAAATTAACTAATCCCAAACATCTTATTTTGTGTTACAGAGAAACAGGCGGTAGAACCAACAGAAGAATCACTGGAGACACCACGGGAGACACAGTCTGTCAGGGCAGAGGAAAACTCTACTTTGAAGGACTCATACTCATCAACCGCTGGAGCTCGGCTGCTGAGAGACTCATTCTCTGGATCCAGTAAAATGTGTTTCAAAACAAGCAAGGAAAACGTCTACCAGCATACCTTACAGCCAAGACCAGAGTCAAGCGCTGGTGCTCGGCTGCTAAGGCCAGATCACACGCTGACATTTGGTCAAAATATCTTGGACGTTAAAGCTCCAAGAATAAATCTAAAGAAAAGGCTAGACCTCAATACGTGGCGAGAGGAGCTGGCTAGGAGAGATGAGAGTCACACAATCAATCTCCAGCCAAACGCGCGGCCAAACATCGCTGCATCTAGGACAAGGATGGTAACACCTATAGTTACCAAAAAGAAAATGTCTCCTAAACCTCAGAAAATCCCAATGTCTGCTGGCCAAGATACATTAGATACTTGGACAGTACGAAATAATTTGAGGAGACGGTTCGACCTCAACTCGTGGCGACAGCTACAAGAGAAGAAAGAAGAAGGTGACGTCAGACATACTGCATAGTTTTGTATTTATAAGAGCGGTTGTGTTGTATAAAGTGAGACATAAATTAGTTTTAAATTGTAAGGAATAGATAAATTATTTAGATAAATTATTTAGCGTAGATAATTATTATTATCTACGCTAAATTTGAAATAAAAATGTTGATTGCACATTTTGTTTTATTATTGAACCTTACATTGATAGGGATTTTGTATTCAGCAACAGAAATCACTGTGACTGAAGTCTGTGTGATTGATTCATGTACAACACAATAAAAATGTATATTATTAGGTTTTGCTAAACTTAATTAATAAAGAGGCAAGATTTAATTCCTTGTTAGGACGAGCCGCGATTCGTTTTGACTAATTATAAAAAATAGTTCACTGTTGTAGTCTTATCTTCTTCACCACACCACAAAAACAAAACAAAGCAATATTAAAACTACAGAAACAGATCGACTTCTAGACAGCAGTCAAGGTCACGAGAACGGCCGGGTGATCACCCGCATTACAAACGGGAACTGCAAACACCCTTGCACATTCAATTCGGCGGGAAATGCCAACAGCAGCCACTAGTGGCGGAAACTGACTGTCCAAAATCATCAGGCCGCCTGTTTATTACTGATAGGAAATTGAAGGTATAATAGCTTATCGACACGGATTTGGACCTATGTGGTCATCCTAAGGCACATACGGGAGCCTCGAATGAAGAATAAATGTCAATTATTTGCCGCAAATGGTACACTTATCTCAACATACGGCCGCATCCAGCTTATACTCAATTTTGGCCTGCGACATGTTTTCAGCTGGCATTTTACAGTAGCAGACGTCGTTCTCGGGGTAGACTTTTTGAGTTATTACCATCTATAACCATGCTCAGCATTAGCGCACCACAACCGGGAGAAGAACACATCTCATCCAAAAATTTTCAGTGATCACTCGTCCAGCTGGTAAGCAAACAAGGATCGGAACAGAACAACGATTAAACTCTGTCGTGGGATTGATTCCCGCACGGAACAACTCTTTAAGCGATCCACAAATTGTTGTTCCGCGTCTGAGTGTGATGTGTCTTTAAAATTGTATGTTTGTTAACGCATCCACAACATAGGAAAAATACTATACAGAAAAATTCTAATGGGGGAAAAAATCTCTGGTTTCTTCCTCTGGCTCAAACTGACTGACACCCATTCAGGCTCAGGCCGGTCGCGGTGCATCATTGCGCTTGCCCCCTCACCCCAGCTGAGTGTGGGTGGCTTTTTTTATGTATATAAGTGTGTAAGTTTGTAAACGCAGCGCATCCAAGACACCGACACACAAGAGACAATCCTACAATTAGGCCACTTTTTTTAAATAAAAAAGTATATTAAATTCGTAGTAAATGTTACTACGGCGTAGCAGGTGATACTACGGCGTAGTAGCGTCTGAAAAAGTTATTCATTCTTTTCTGGGCGGAGATAATGCAACTAAGTATAAAGTTTAAGAAGATTTGATGTTTTTGTTATAAACTAATCAACGTTACAGTAAAGTTGTTGGAAATTTATGACGTCATCACATTGGAATTTGTAATTGTGTATTAAATGGGCATCAGATAGTTTCGAAGAAATTACCTAATTACTTATTGTTCGTCTTGGGAAAAATAAGAGAAAGTAATTCAAATAGAATTCCAACGTCGTTGATGACAAAAGTTGTTAAAGCAGGTACTGTCTTTGCAAAAATATCAAAAGCGGCACCACATAAAATGCTTGTATTGTATTAAAATGTCCATTGTTCTAACTTGGCACTAGATATTCTTAATCTGTTACTACTACCTCAGTAAGCTGTTTACAAAGATAAACAAAGGACGGTGAGTGAGAGAATGCTAAGTCATAAATATTTACTTGAAAAAGTAATTTATAAATACAGCATGTACTCTTTGTACAAAGGGTTGACAATATTTATTGAAAAAGTTAAGACATAGTCATTGATGGATAACATTCGCTATGGTAACTTGGCTATGGTATAAATTTCTAGGATAGTATATTTTAAAATATCCTAAGGTAGATTTAGTACAGCAAGCATCAGAGAAGAGGAACCCCCAAAGACTTAAAGAAGTATCGCCCGAGCGTGTCGATAGTGTTGAAATAAGCTTTTTGTTTGGTTTAATAGAATGTGCTTGATTGTTGGACTACCGTCATTTTACTTCAGAAAGGTAACTGCTGTATGAACTGCGAGATATAGTTGAATTGAGAATAATTTTTGTCATGCACAAGACTGTGATTGAGGGTATAAATACTTTTCAAATCATTTCGTTTTTATGCCGATCTGCTTGTGTGTAATAATATCTCATTCATCGTATTAATTCCAATTTATAAATAAATTGTCAAAGTTGATTCTTTTAACCCGTAGTATGGTTCTATTAACAACTTTTTTGAAGGTTAAAATTGTTGTTCTCTGGAAACAGGAACAAAGTATAAAGAAAATATGAATGAAACTGATATATCACTTTGTGTGTTGGCTTCCATTCGAGGGACCACAGGGTCCCGGATCTTTGGAAGACGTACGAGGGGCCGAAACCAACTCGCATAGGCGACAAAGCCCTTTTAACAAAATAAAATTTAAATTTAGTAAAATAGGACTTTTATTGTTTTTGTCAATTTACCTGTAATCACGTTTTTAACTAATTGATCGATTTACTAACAATGTAGGATGGAGGGAGATAGCAACAGTTGACTGCACAATTGCTTTTATATGTTAGAAGGACAAAATAGTCATTAGCGAAACAATGAGACAACAATACACAATGGTAGAAAGAGAGAGCGTATGGTTTTACTTCTCCCGTTCAGGTAATATATCGTTAATACAATAGAAGTTTTAGTTTAGCAGTTCGCTCGTCACTTCACCAGTTGCTCTTGTGATATCGCACAGTGTAGTCGTGTACCGAGTGTTTACGTAGATTATTAAAGTAACGAGTTTTTATTATATTTCTAAACATGGGTATTGAGAGTTTTGATTGGAGTTTGGAAGTCGAGATGTTAGGTATGTTTAACTTTTTTTGTTTTATAATTATACTATGAATAAATGAAAACTATAGTTGTTACAACAAATAATTTAAAGATTAACTAATCCCAATCATCTTATTTTGTGTTACAGAGAATCAGGCGGTAGAACCAACGGAGGAATCACTGGAGACACGACGGGAGACACAGTCTGCCGGGGCAGAGGAGAACTCTGCTTTGAAGGACTCATTCTCTGGATCCAAGAAAATGAGTCCCGAAACAAGCGAGGAAAACCACTGCCAGCATACAATTCAGCCAAGACTAGAGTCAAGCACTGGTGCTCGGCTGCTGAGGACAGAACAAAAACTGCCAGTTGTTCAAAATCACTTTGACGCCAAGGATGCGAGAAGATATTTAAAGAAACGGCTAGACCTCAATACGTGGCGAGAGGAGCTGGCAAGGAGAGATGACGATCACATAAACCTACAGCCACACGTCGCTACAACCAGGACAGAGCCGGTTACTTCTAGAGTAACCAAAAAGCAAATGCCTCCCAGACCTCTTAAGACCCCAATGTCTGCCGGCCAGGATACGCTTGATATCTGGACGGTGAGAAATAACCTGCGGAGTCGGTACGACCTGAACTCGTGGCGACAGCTATAGGCGGAGAAAGATTGTTTGTTATTAAGATTTTTATTTTTTTAAATATCTATATAGAATTTACTGTATATGAAATCTGACAAACTTAGATAGGGAATTTGTATTATGGAATAGATAACTGTTTTTAAATTACTTTAGCAATAAAATTAGATGCACGCATTTAATTTTGATTTAAATTGGAGTTTTGAATATAAAACTTTTATTAATGATTCTCAAAATGTTTTTTGATTGAGTAAATTATATAAATTGTTATTGTTAGTAGTTAGGAACACGATGCATGCTTAAAACTTTGTTTACAATGTGCTATGTGACCCCAATTTCGGTGCTGTAGACCACAATGTTCTGTAAATATTTAAACTGGCAAGTTGTAACTGATGTATTACTACTTCTTGTATTTTTTATTTTAATAAAATTACTTATTTTAACATAAAGTTTTTAAATATTTATATTAACTAACATTAAATAACTATGTATAAGTTTCAAATAAATTGTTGAAAGCACTTACATTTCTTTCAATAACGTCTGCATAAATTACCTTACATATTAAACAAATGACTGCACGGTTGGCGCGGTGGCCGGGCTGCCGTGCGAAGTGCCACGGATTCGATTCCACAACTTGTTGTTTCGGGTATGGATGTCATGGGTATGTAAAATTGTATGATTGTAAACGCACACAAGACACAGGAGAAAACGATTGCTTGGGGCAACGTTTTTTTTAAAAAATGGCTACGCGCTATACACTTATAATTAACTTTTTCACTGACATTGGGACGATAGAAGAGATCGGTGTAAGCGATGAGACCGCCCGACAGACTCGCCCCTTGTACTACAGATGGTGATAGTATTTGTACGTATAATTTGTGTACATGGTGTATAGCAAATAATTTACTTATTACTAGCCCCCGTCTCGACATAGCTCAGCCGCTTTGATAATTTCCCGCTCCCGCAAGATTTTGGGATAAAAACTATCCTTTGTCCCTTCTCGAGTTAAGAGTATGTCTGTACCAAATTTCACACAAATCGGTTTAGTAATTAAGGCGTGAAGAAAAGACAGAGAGACAGAGTAACTTTTGCATTTATAATATTAGTTTGGATCGAGTCTCCTATCTCTTCACTGCTTCTTGCAGTTCCCTTAAATAAAAATACATAACGTTGACGTTAACTCCGCTCCTATAGTATTAACTTCCGTATCAGATACAGATTACTTCAGTGCTTTGGTAACGCATTTGATTGTAAACAACTGTTAGCATTATTGAAATTATATTCGTAGCAAATTATACTACGACGTAGCAGGTGTTACTACGGCGTAGTAGCGTCTGATAAAGTAGTTTATGCTACTCTAGGCGGAGATAATCCAACTAAATATAAAATTCAAGAAACTAACAACAAAAATGTTACAGAAAAAGTGTTAGAAAATGATGACGTCATCACATTTGCATTTGCAAGTACGTACTCGCACAATAATGATCGTTGGAACGTTTCGAAGAAATTATCAAATTACATATTATTTATCTTCGAAAAGATAAGAAAAAGTATGAAAATTGGTATTTTTTTTTGCAAAAATAAGTATTATCAAAAGCGGCTCCACATAAAACACTTGTATTGTATTAAATTGACCATTGTTCTAACTTGGCACTAGATATTCTTAATCTGTTACTACTACCTCAGTAAGCTGTTTACAAAGATAAACAAAGGACGGTGAGTGAGACAATGCTATGTCATAAATATTTACTAGAAAAAGTAATAAATACTACATGTACTATTTGTATAAAGGGTGAACATTGTGGAATATGGGCTCTTTATAATTATTATTATTTGAAAATTTTGATATAGTTATTAATGGATGTTAGCTTTGGTATAAATTTCAATATAAAATATCCTACGTACATTTGGTACATAAAAATAACACATAGACTGTTGTCTTTTAAATACTTTTGACACATTCATGAATTTGTTAAAATGATGACGAGACTAGACAATGTAAGACACGGTTATGTTCAGGAAGCTTAAGAGGAGCGATCTCTCGTCTCTCTAAGCATAGGAAATGGGAATCCGTTTATGGAAACCTTCGAGTAGGTATTTTAAATATGAGCATAGATTGTGTCTGAATATGGCACCGAAGGCATTAAATATTTCTGAAGAATTTAATTGCTTAGATGAGCAGAACCCAAGTATTAAATATTGTTTAGTGTGTTTGTTTGTATATACGGGCCCACAGGATCCCAGATCTATAGAAGGTATAAAGGGCCGAAGCCAACTTGCAAAGGAACTATAGGCAACTTTAATATTGGTAAATTAGGACTATTATTGTATTTGTCACTTTACATGTAATCACGTTTTTAACTAATCGTTCGTTTTTCTAACAATGTAGGACGGAGGGAGATAGCAACATTTAATTAAACAATAGCCTTATATGTTAGAGAAGGACAAAATATTCATTAGCGAAACAATGAGATAACAATACACAATAGTAGAAAGAGAGAGCATGGTTTCACTTCTCCCGATCAGGTAATATGTCGTTAATACAATAGAAGTTTTAGTTTAGCAGTTCTCTCGTCACTTCACCAGTTGCTGTTGTGATATCACACAGTGTAGTCGTGTACCGAGTGTGTAAGACGCTTTGTAGATTATTAACAGTTTTATTCAAATTATAAAAATGAGCACAAGTTTTGAGAGTTTTGTGTGGAGTGTAGAAGTGGAGTTGTCAGGTAAGTTATCTTACTATCATTAAAGTATAGTCGTTACATCCACTGAACCGTAATTAATTAGTATCATCTTCTTTTCTCAAACAGATGACATGGAAGCAAAGGGTAGCGAAGAGAAGTCATTAGAGTCAGCGCAGCAAGTCATATCAGAGCCAGAGACCCAGTCTCCGGCGCTGGCAGAAGAGGAATCAGCGTTGAAGGAGTTGCTGCAGGTTGAGGAGAAATATGTCCCTCTCATCACTTTGGTGAGTGATATCATCATATTATACTTGTTTGGTAGTCTTTCGTTGTTCAGGGCATAGATCAATTTTCTAATATTTGTTTGTCGTCCACAGTTGGAGAAGTTTTCTCCGGGTGAAGATGGCATATTATTAAATAAAAAGTTGCGTCATTTTGAGGCCACGATCTCCTCTATGTGTCCTCTATATTTGAATCTATTTATTTGTGTTGTTATATTGTTATCAAATGTTCCACAACTATAACTATGAAACATTGTACAGAGAAGCATTCGCGACGATCCGCGCGGCAGCCCTGCAGAGCCCGGTGACGGTGCGCAAGCTGGCTGCAGTGGGCGCCTGCTTCAACAGCCAGCTTCAGCTGCGCCGAGCCATGCTCAACGTCGTCTTACAGGAAACTTTTACTAGTAAGTACTATCTACTTTTGCTAGTCAATAATCAATATCGCTATAATGTTTATTCAGTAGCTTTAGAGCAACTCTGCTTGCTCTGCTATAATTGTCTCCTGTGTAGTGTCTAATGATATGACTTATCTACGTTTATCTCCATTAATAGAACTGGACATACTGGAGCGCTCTGACCCGCTGTATCTGGTCAACGCTGCGAATTTAATGGGCGACTACTTCGCTGGTGCCCGCCTCAGCAACGGCGAGAAGGTTCACTTCCTCGCCGAGCCTCTGCTGCAGTACATGCGCGCACTACTCGCCTCCCAGGACATTCGCGCACACCGCAGTCTCGCCACACAGGTCCATTACTTGTTCCCATTTACCCTGGCAATATATTTCTCACAATTTTACAAATATTAACACTAATATTTTGTACACAGTTAATTCAAGGCGGTCGGGAGGTGTTGTCAGTGCTACCCCAGAAGATGGACGAGCTCACCGTCGCCATCCGCGTCCGCCTGCTCTCGCCCCGGCCAGTCAGCACGACGTGGCTTCTTCTCTCTGCGGACCTTTGCCTCAATCAATTCCACCCATTACCAAACAACATGCAAAAGTTCTACGCCGCTAACTTAGACTTGACTTCTGGAGAAGATTTTAGTGAAGATCGCAAGGGGTCCTGGAGAAAGAGCCTCGAAGAGAACGTGGAAAATATCGGCCGGAACACATCTCAGCCGAGGCCAGAATTAAGCGCTGCTGCTCTACTACCGAGGACAAATCAAACACAGAGAGTCAGACAAAATACCTTCGACTCTTCGACTGCGAGAATCAAGGTGAATAAACGGCTGGACCTTAACTCGTGGAGTCAACCAAAGGGGGAAGCAAGGGAAGATGTCTCCATCCAGAACGACGTGGCTACAACTAGTACACGGTTGGTTACTTCCGAAGTAACGAGGAACCAAATGTCTTCCAAACCTCATATGAACCTAATGTCAGTAAGAAGTAACCCGCGGAGACGGTATGACTTAAACTCCTGGCGACAGCTAAAGGAGAAGATACAGCGATGAAGCAAGATATACTGCATAGTTTTAGATTTATAATATTGGTTGTGTTATACTAGAAGACTTAATTTAGGATTAAATTTTATTGTATATTTATATAGCAATAAATTAATATGTTGTAAATTGTTTTGAATAAATCAAGTGAAAAAATAAACGTGTTCTTTTTTCGTATTTGTTGCAATGATTCTTATTATGAAAAACATATATATAAATAGACAACAAAACGTATTAATAAATCGAATAAATGTTCCAAAGGAAATGGAAGAGATACACAAATCTCATAGACTTAGAAATTTGTATGGTGCTGACCAGGGCACTATCTTGGGTCCTCTATTGTTTATTTTATATATAAATAACTTACCTTTTTTTTTTGTGAGTGGAAAATCATCAAATGACTTCTCCCGCCCAGGGCCGGGCAGGAGGGAGTGTCAGACTCTTACCGACTAAAAACCCCCCTGTTCCTTCTCCTGCTCTGTGCCGAGGTCGCGGTACCTCATTGCGCTTACCCCGCAACCCCGGCTGAACATCTCCCTTTAAGGCCCCGTCTGTGGTGGTCGAATGGCTCTTTGAGGCGCGCGCGGAACGCTACGCGCCGTACGCTCGGGCCTGGTTCTGGTCGGGCGGCGAGCTGCCCTTACTCGCCGACCGCAGGCCCGTGCTTACGGTGGCCGGAGATCGTCCTTCGATCCCCGACGCCCGTAGTGTCACCAGTTGCGGCTGCTGGAGGAGGATTGCTCCCTCACGCGGGCCGCCTCTCTCTTTGCGAGCATGACTGCTTCACAAAAGGAGGAGACGGCGTCCCAGTTCCTCTCACTCCGCACCATGGCCTCGACTAAGGCCGGGCGCGAGAGGTCGCCGCCGCCGATCACTTCCCTGAGGATACGGCGGTGCTCAGCCCAGGCAGGGCATACCGCTACCGTATGCTCCACCGTATCCTCTAGGTGGTCCTCACAATGACGACACTCGGGCGTTTCCTCCCGCTGAATCCGAAACAGGAACCTACCGAAGCTGCCGTGGCCGGTAAGCACCTGCGTGAGACGGAAGGTGAGGACGCCGTGGCGTCTCTCAAGCCACTCCTCAAAGAGGGGTCTTACCGCTGCTATAGTAGCGTGCCCGGCCCTCGGTTGCGACAGTCGTTGTTTCCACTCTGCCATGAGATCTCGCCGGAGCTCATTCCGCCACGCACTAATTTGGCGCGGCAGAGGATCCTCGCCCCGGCGACGCGCGTCTGCGCGCAAACTGTAGACGCGCGCGAGCGCCTTCGCGTACGTATAAATAACTTACCTAAGACAACAGCCCAACCAGTAACATTATTCGCTGACGACAATACAGTGACAATAAAATTTGAGGATAGAAATACGAAAATTACATTAGCATCAGCGTAATAAATATAATCAATTGGTTCAAGTCAAGTCAAAGTCAAAAATCATTTATTCCAATTAGACCTTTACAGGCACTTTTGAACGTCAAACAAAATTTAAAACAAAAAATAGTGTCAGAGTTCGATATCATTAACCTTAAAATAGTTTGCATAGGTAAAGTCAGGTGGCCAAGATTCTCATCCACCGAAAAGGTACTTTTCTATAGATACATATGTGCCCAACCCAGTTCTGAAAATGGTCTGATCACATTGTGTTGGGATCTGTATATCATCACATGTAGGACTATTGTAGCCAAAATGCCTGAGTCAAAGATCTACTAAAGCGCTGCACGGTAATAATTCATGTCTCCTCATCCTCGATTTACAACCTCGGGAAAGCTGAGAAATAAAAAATAATAAAATATCTGGATTTAGGTAAGTCACGTTAACTAAGCTTACTTAGTCTTCAATATATCCGGGTATTAACGCGGAAAATAATTATTTGAATACCTTGGTAGGCTTGACGTTTCGACTCGGTTGCACAGGTCGTGGTCACAAGCAGACTGAAGACACGATGTCACAGCTTCCTGCATTCGGGCGATGAATCTTCATCTACCCCCTTATTTTCGTTTTCTACCATATTAGGCCGTCTTGTGTCTAAGGCCGTAAGTTATTCAAATAATAATTTTCCGCGTCACCTGCGTAAATATATGATATATGAAACGCGAAAGCTTAAAAGTTAATTATATAACCGACCACCTTAAGAGGCTGGCATAAGGCGGATGGGTCAGTGCCAAGATACGGAACAGCACTCGGCTAGTATTATGAAGAAGTTCCTGGAGCGTTAGACTGTCTGTCTGTCTTACTGACTAAAACCTCACTCGTTCCTTGCCCTGCTCCAGGCCAAAGCCGCTGTATCTTATTGCGCTAGCCCCGTAACCCGGGCTGAGTCTGGGTGCTCGAGTATATAAATTTGTATGTTTGTAAAGGAAGCGTAACTAAGATACACGTGAAAATCTTACAAAGCAGCTATATTTTAAATAAATAAAATCCGTAGCAATTGCTACTACGGCGTAGCAGGTCTACAGCATCGTAGCATCTAATTAAGTAATTTCTCTTACTCTCTACTAAATGTAAAGTTTAAGAAATATGTTGATATGGTTATATACTAACCAACGTAAAGGTGTGGGCAACTGATGAAGTCATTACATTGGAATTTGTATGTGCGTACTCGTACATAAGCGATCGTCCAAAACTTTCGAAGAAATTACCTAATTACTTATTATTTGTCTTTGAAAAGATAAGAAAATATATTAAAATAAAATACCAATGTAATTGATGACAAAAGTTGTTAAAGCAGGTACTGTATTTGCAAAAAATTCAAAAGCGGCACCACATAAAATGCTTATATTGTATTAAAATGTCCATTGTTCTAACCTGGCACTAGATATTCTTAATCTGTTACTACTACCTCAGTAAGCTGTTTACAAAGATAAACAAAGGACGGTGAGTGAGACAATGCTATGTCATAAATTTACTAGAAAATGTAATAAATACTACAGGTACTTTGTAAAAAACAAACATTTTAGAACACGTGGCTTTTAACACCATTTTTTATACAAATTTTGACGAATTATATTTAATAATAATTTGTCCTTGGGTGAACTTCTATAGTATATTCAAAGATTATTGCCGATATGCCATCCCATTTCAATTAAAATTGTTTCACGGGTTTCAGCGAGGTGGCTTCGGCCCCTCCTACGCCTTCCAAAAGCTCGGGGACTGTGTAGTCCAGAGAATAGAAGTGAATATACAAAATGTATACTAGCTACTCTCGCGCGGTTGCACCCACTGCTCGGTTCCATTAATCGTGACGTAATGTTTTATAGCCTATAGCACTCAGGAACATTGTAGCTATCTATCAGTGAAAGAATTTTGGCAATTTGACCAGGCAGCGGTTCCAAACATAATCCACAACATACAAACTTACAAATTTTACCTCTTCATAATTTTAAGTATAGATTAAATTTTACTTAATTATTAAATTTTATATTACACATAAATTTTAAATTAAAATAATAATGCAATCACGTATGTTGAATTTTTCTGTTTTGGTTGACTATACAATGTGGGTCACGGTTATGTCTAGGAAGCATAAGCGAAGCATACTCTCGTCTCTCTAAGTGTGGGAATAGGAATTCGCATATTTAAATATGAGCATAGACTCTGTCTGGATGTGGCATTGATTTATGTGTGAAATCATATTAATTACGTGTTCATTTACCTCATTGGTTACAATTTACCTGTAATGACCTATTTAACTAATCGCTTACTAACAACTGGAGGACAGAAAGAGACAGTATCATGTCATTAAATAATAGCTCTTATACGTTAGAAAAGGACCAATATATGCAACAATAAAATAATGAAATAGCAATATTCATACCGTATGTGTTAGAAAGAGAGCGTATGGTTTTACTTCTCCCGATCAGGTAATATATCGTTAATACAATAGAAGTTTTAGTTTAGCAGTTCGCTCGTCACTTCGTCAGTTGCTCTTGTGATATCGCACAGTGTAGTCGTGTACCGAGTGTTTACTTAAATTATTAAAGAAACGAGTTTTTATTACATTTTTAAACATGGGTATTGAGAGTTTTGATTGGAGTTTGGAAGTGGAGTTGTCAGGTATGTTTATTTTCCTTATTTTACTATAATCTAACTATAGTCGTTTCAACCACTAAAATTTAACTAATCCCAAACATCTTATTTTTTGTTACAGAGAAACAGGCGGTAGAACCAATGGAAGAATCACCACGGGAGACACAGTCTGCCGGGGCAGAGGAAAACTCTTCTTTGAAGGATTCATTCTCTGGATCCAGGAAAATGAGTCCCGAAGCAAACAAGGAAAACGTCTGCCAGCATACATTTCAGCCAAGACCAGATTCAAGCGTTGGTGCTCGGCTGCTGAGGCCAGATCAAACGTTGAAATTTGGTCAAAATATCTTGGACGCTAAGGCTCCAAGAATAAATCTAAAGAAACGGCTTGACCTCAATACGTGGCGAGAGGAGCTGGCAAGGAGAGATGACGATAAAATAAGCTATCTCCAGCCACACGTTGCTACAACTAGGACAGAGACGGTTACTTCCGCAGTAACTAACAAGCAAATGCCTCCCAGACCTATTAAAACCCCAATGTCTGCCGGCCAGGATACGCTCGATATCTGGACAGTGAGAAATAACCCGCGGAGTCGGTATGACCTGAACTCGTGGCGACAGCCATAGATGGAGTTAGATTACTTGTTTTGTTTTTAATTAGGATTTTTTATTTTTATATCTGTATTTACTGTATATTGTGTTGAATCTATAAAATAATATAGAAATATTTTTGTACAAAAATCTGAATAAAATCTGACAAACTTAGATAGCGACTTTGTATTATGGAATAGATTACTGTTTAAAAATTACTAAATTAAATCATTTTAAAAGTTAAATTTTTCAATTGTTTGTCATATAAAACTTTTATTAAGGATAATTTGAGTATTTGATATGTTGAATGTTCAGTAAATTAATTCAAAAGTTACTTATATAAATTGTTATTGTTAGTAGTTAGGAACACGATGCATAACTTTGTACCCCAATTTCGGTACCACAGTGTTTTGTAAATATTGAAATTGCTCAAGTTGTAACTGATGTATGCTACAAGTATTTTTTTGATTTAAACCCCAATAAAATTAATTATTTTAAAACTAAATTTTGTCAATACATATTTTGATTTTAATTATATTGTAGGTTAAGTATTGTTAAGATCTATTCTAATAAAAAAAATGTAACTATGTATAAGTTTAAAATAAATTATTCAAAGCACATACATTTTTTTCAATAAATGACCTTACATATTAAACAAATGACCACGTGCTGTACACTAATAATTAACTTTATCACTCACATTCGGACGATAGAAGAGATCGGTGTAAGCGATGAGACCGCCCGACAGACTCGCCCCTTGTACTACAGATGGTGATAGTATTTGTACGTACAACTTGTATACATGGTGTATAGTAAATAATTTACTTATTACTAGCCCCCGTCTCGACACAGCTCAGCCGCTATTTTCCCTCTCTCAGTGATTTCTTCTTTCATTAGACGATAGTGACGACGTCATTGTATAAATTTTCCTCTTTTAAAGTATTAAGTTCTGCACCGATTGAGTCTGCTTCTCGTGGTTCGCATAAATACAAATACATTACGTTGACGTTACCTCCGCTCCTGTACTATTAATGTCCGTATCAGATACAGATTGCTTCAGTGCTTTAGTGACGCTCATGCTTTCAATCAACTGTTAGCATTTATCAAACTAAATTCGTAGCAAATGAGACTACGGCGTAGCAAGTGATACTATGGCGTAGTAGCGTCTGATAAAGTAGATCATACAACTCTGGGTGGAGATAATCCAAATAAATAAAAGTTTAAGAAAACTTTTGCAGTGATTATTGAGTATTAAATACCGTTTTAGCTAGCATTGTTACAGTAAAGGTGGGAGACGATGATGACGTCATCACATTGGAATTTGTAAGTGCGTATTCGTACAAAAATATTCGTCTGATAGTTTGGAAGAAATTACCTAATTACTTATTGTTCGTCTTCGGGAAAATAAGAAAGAATAATCAAAATAAAATTCCAAGGTCATTGATGACAAAAGTTATTACGGCAGGTACTGTCCAAGCAAAAATATCAGAAGCCGCGTTACAATAAATGCTTGTATTGTATTAAAATGTCTAATGTTCTAACTTAGCACTAGATATTCTTATCCCTGGTTTCCGAAAGGCCTCTGATGTCTGAGTCATCTGATTGGTTGACTGAATTATCAACAACCAATCAGATGACTTGACAAGAGATTTAACAGGAGATTAGTTAATTTTAGCGTTGACAAGCCTTTCAGAAACCTGGTGTTAATCTGTTACTACTAACTCAGTAAGCTGTTTACAAAGATAAACAAAGGACGGTGAGTGAGACAATGCTGTGTCATAAATATTTACTAGAAAAAGTAATTTATAAATACTGCATGTACTCTTTGTACAAAGGGTTGACAATATTTATTGAAAAAGTTTAGACATAGTCATTGATGAATGTTGGCTATTGTATAAATTTCTAGATAAAATATTCTAGGTAGATTTAGTACAGCAAGCGTCAGAGAAAAGGAACCCCCCAAGTCTTGAATAACTATCGCCCAAGCGATGGCGAACGCGTCGTGTCACGGGCAACCACGTGACGTCGTCACTCAGAACCCGAGCGGCTCCCTACCCCGTCCCGCCGCCAAACTTTGATTGAGGGTATAAATACTTCAAATCGTTTCGTTTTTGTGTCGATCTGTTTGTGTATTGTTGTTGCATACGTCGAAGATATTCTTAATTAATTATTAATGAGTAGCATTTCGCGACGTGCGAGTCGGCGACTGTCGCGCTGTTGCGCTGCTCATGAATATGGGCCTCTAGCATGGCTTGAAACTAGTCGAGTATCTCGTCAAAATATTAAGTGAGTAAACCGAAAACATAATAATTAATTTAGAATGTCTCACGAAAGTTATAATAAAAATGAACATATTCTTCGCCATATTGATTACAATTTATAAAAAAAAATGTCAAAGTTGATTCTTTTAACCCGTAGTATGGTTCGATTATCAATTTTTTGAAGGCTCAAATTGTTGTTCTCTGCAAACAGGAACAAAGCATAAAGAAAATATGAATGAAAATCAAATATTGTGTATTGGCTTCGAGGGTCCGGACAACAGGGTCCCGGATCTTTGGAAGCCGTATGAGAGGCCAAAACCAACTCGCATAGGCGACAAAGCCCTTTAAACAACATGAACATTAGTACAATAGGATTTTTATTGTTTTTGTCAATTTACCTGTAATCACGTTTTTAACTCCTAATCGATTTACTAACAATGTAAGATGGAGGGAGATAGCAACAGTTGACTGCACAATGGCTTTTATATGTAAGAGAAGGATAAAATATTCATTAGCGGAACAATGAGGCAGCAATACACAATGGTAGAAAGAGAGAGCGTATGGTTTTACGTCTCCCGATCAGGTAATATGTCGTTAATACAATAGAAGTTTTAGTTTAGCAGTTCGCTCGTCACTTTGTCAGTTGCTCTTGTGATATCGCACAGTGTAGTTGTGTACCGAGTGTTTACGTAGATTATTAAAGAAACTATTTTTTCTTATATTTCTAAACATGGGTATTGAGAGTTTTGATTGGAGTCTGGAAGTCGAGATGTTAGGTATGTTTAACTTTTTTGTTTTATAATTATACTATGAATAAATGAAAACTATAGTCGTTACAACCACTAATTTAAAGATTAACTAATCCCAATCATCTTATTTTGTGTTACAGAGAAACAGGCGGTAGAACCAACGGAAGAATCACTGGAGACACCACGGGAGACACAGTCTACACAGTCTTTGAAGGACTCATTCAACAGATCCAGGAAAATGAGTCCCGAAACAAGCGAGGAAAACAACTGCCAGCATACAATACAGGCAAGACCAGAGTCAAGCGCTGGTGCTCGGCTGCTGAGGACAGAACACAAACTGGCAGTTGGTCAAAATCACTTTGACGCCAAGGATGCGAGAAGATATTTAAAGAAACGGCTAGACCTAAATACGTGGCGAGAGGAGCTGGCAAGGAGAGATGACGGTCACATAAACCTACAGCCACACGTCGCTACAACCAGGACAGAGACGGTTACTTCTAGAGTAACCAAAAAGCTAATGCCTCCCAGACCTCTTAAGACCCCAATGTCTGCCGGCCAGGATACGCTTGATATCTGGACAGTAAGAAATAACCTGCGGAGTCGGTATGACCTGAACTCGTGGCGACAGCCATAGATGGAGATAGATAGTTTTTAATTAGGATTTTTTATTTTTTATGTTTATATCTGTATTTACTGTATATTGTATTGAATCTATAAAATAATATAAAAATGTTTTTGTTACAAAATCTGAATGAAATCTGACAAACTTAGATAGTGACTTTGTATTATGGAACAGACTACTGTTTAAAAATTACTAAATTAAATCATTTTAAAAGTTAAATTTTTCAATTGTTTGTCATATAAAACTTTTATTAATGATACTTTGAGTATTTGATATGTTGAATGTTCAGTAAATTAATTCAAAAACTATTATATAAATTGTTATTGTTAGTAGTTAGGAACACGATGCATTACTTTGCACCCCAATTTCGGGGTTTTAGACCCCAATGTTTTGTAAATATTGAAATTGCTCAAGTTGGAACTGATGTATGCTACAAGTATTTTTTTGTTTTAATTCTCAATAAAATTAATTATTTTGAAACTAAATTTTGTCAATACATATTTTGATTTTATTTATATTTTAGGTTAAGTATTGTTATTTTACATTTTTTTATTAGAATAGAATAGATCTTCTATTTTAATAAAAAAATGTATAAGTTTAAAATAAATTATTCAAAGCACATACATTTTATTCAATAAATGACCTTACATATTAAACAAACGACCACGCGCTTTACACTAATAATTAACTTTATCACTGACATTGGGGCGATAGAAGAGATCGGTGTAAGTGATGAGACCGCCCGACAGACTCGCCCCTTGTACTACAGATGGTGATAGTATTTGTGCGTACAATCTGTGTACATGGTGTATTGCAAATAATTCATTTATTACTAGCCCCCGTCTCGACATAGCTCAGCCGCTATTTTCCCTCTTTCAGTGATTTCTTCTTTAATTAGACGATACCGTCAGTACCTTAGTACTATATTTAAAAAGTCCTAGTGGGGGGAAAAAATCTCTGGTTTAACCTCTGGCTCAGACTGACTGACTGTCTGTCTTACTGACTAAAAACCCACCTGTTCCGTCTCCAGCTTCAGGCTCACGCCGGTAGCGGTGCAGCTTTGCGCTTGTCCCCTCATCCCGGCTGAGTGTAAGTGCCGTTTTTTGTATGTTTGTAAACGCAGCGCAGATAAGACACATGACACAATCCTACAATAAGGTCACATTTTTTTTAAATATAAAATATTAAATTGGTAGTAGGTCTGATAAAGTAATTCATTCTTCTCTGGGTGGAGATAATGCAACTAAATATAAAGTTTAAGAAGATTTGATTTTGTTGTTATAAACTAATCAATGTTACAGTAAAGTTGTGGGAAAATGATGACGTCATCACATTGGAATTTTAAAGTGCGTATTCGTACATACACGATATTCCGATAGTTTGGAAGAAATTACCTAATAACATATTGTTCGTCTTCGGAAAGATAAGAAAAAATATTAAAATAAAATTACAAGGTCATTGATGGCAAAAGTTGTTAAAGAAGGTACTGTCTTTGCAAAAATATCCGAAGCGGCACCACATAAAATTCTTGTATTTTATTAAAATGTCCATTGTTCTAACTTGGCACTAGATATTTATAATCTGTTACTACTACCTCAGTAAGCTGTTTACAAAGATAAACAAAGGACGGTGAGTGAGACAATGCTATGCCATAAATATTTACTAGAAAAAGTAATAAATAGTACATGTACTCTTTGTACAAAGGGTTGACAATATTTATTGAAAAAGTTTAGACATAGTCATTGATAGATAACATTCGCTATGGTAAAATATCCTAAGGTAGATTTAGTAAAGCAAGCATCAGAGAAAAGGAACCCCCCAAGACTTAAAGAATTATCGCCCGAGCGATGGCGCACGCGTTGCGTTTGGGCAACCACGTGACGTCGTCACTCTGAGTCCGCCCTCTCACCCGTCTCTGTTTCCCACCGATTCCAAACAAATAGATGATATAGAATGCACCTTCTTAAAAAAAATTTTTTTTGGTATATTTTCGGCTTCTGGCCGTGTACAAAGAATAACTTACAAAAAGCTTCGAGTGGTTAAGGATAAGAACCCGAATCACCAGCCAAATAACTGAAGCGTGCCATATACCACTAAGGCTATTGGTGCAGTTAGCAAACACAACGAAATGTCGAATAATATTATTATTTCTTTCATCGAACAAGGTTGATAACGCTCTAATATTCTAGATAATTAGGTTTCAATTTCTACTTCTATTACGTGTTATATTTATACATTAACGTTTTGTTATACGATTAATTAAAATTAATTCAAATAACTAAAAGAAAATTCTCAACTATCTAAAAGATAGGTTGAAATAAGCATAGACTTTTTGTTTGGTTTAATAGAATGTGCTGGATTGTTGGACTACCGTCATTTTACTTCAGAAAGGTAACTGCTGTATGAACTGCGAGATATGGTTGAATTGAGAAAATTTTTTGTCATGCACAAAACTGTGATTGAGGGTATAAATAGTTTTCAAATTGTTTCGTTTTTGTGCCGATCTGCTTGTGTGTTATAATAGCTTATTCGTCGTATTGATTCCAATTTATAAATAAATTGTCAAAGTTGATTCTTTTAACCCGTAGTATAGTTCGATTAACAACTTTTTTTGAAGGCTAAAATGGTTGTTCTCTGGGAACAGGAACAAAGCATAAAGAAAATATAGTGAAACTCAAATATTATCACTTTGTGTGTTGGCTTCCATTCGAGGGACCACAGGGTCCCAGATTTTCGGAAGACGTACTAGAAGCCGAAACCAACTCGCATAGGCGACAAAGCCCTTTTAACAACTTGTATATTAGTAAAATAGGACTTTTATTGTTTTTGTCAATTTACCTGTAATCACGTTTTAACTAATTGATCGATTTACTAATAATGTAGGACGGAGGGAGATAGCAACAGTTGACTATACAATAGCTCTCATACGTTAGAGAAGGACAAAATATTCATTAGCGGAACAATGTGACAGCAATACTTAATGGTAGAAAGAGAGAGCGTATGGTTTTACTTCTCCCGATCAGGTAATATATGTCGTTAATACAATAGAAGTTTTAGTTTAGCAGTTCGCTCGTCACTTCGTCAGTTGCTCTTGTGACATTGCACAGTGTAGTCGTGTACCGAGTGTTTACTTAAATTATTAAAGTAACGAGTTTTTATTATACTTCTAAATATGGGCATTGACAGTTTTGATTGGAGTTTGGAAGTGGAGTTGTCAGGTATGTTTATTTATCCTTATTTTACTATTATAAAAGTAAAGTCGTCACCACAATTAAACAGTAACTAATCTCAATCGTCTCTTTTTGTATTACAGAAAATTTAAAAGCAAGAAGGGAGAGTGACAAACAGGCGGCAGAATCAAATGTAGAATTACTGGAGGTCCCGCGGGAGAGACAGTTAATCGGGGCAGAGCAGTACTCTGCTTTGAAGGACTCATACTCATCAAGCAACGGAGCTCGGTTGCTGAGGACAGATGTGTCATTTAGTCAACATACCTTAGACGCTAAGGCCGCTAGGAGAAATTTAAAGAAACGGCTAGACCTCAATACGTGGCGAGAGGAGCTGACGAGGAGTGATGATGACATAAACCATCTCCAGCCACACGTCGCTACAACCAGGACAGAGACGGTTACTTCCGCAGTAACCAAACAGCAAATGCCTCCCAGACCTCTTAAAACCCCAATGTCTGCCGGCCAGGATAACATTGATATCTGGACAGTCACAAATAACATGCGGAGTCGGTACGATCTGAACTCGTGGCGACAGCCATAGACGACAAAAGATTGCTTTCGTGGACTAAATTTAAATATATTTTTTATTGTTAATAGCTGAATAGAATGTGCTGTATATTGTACTGAATCTATATTTTTTTTTTATAGAAATTGTTTATTATTTTTAATTTATTCTTATATAATATTATATAATTTTTTTTAGTAATAAAATAGCATAAAGTTTTCATTAAACTTAAATAAAATCAAATTTTAATGTGTGTCTCAATTGTTTAGCATGTAACAGTTTTATTTTATTGTTTAATTATATTATTATGATCCTCACAATGTTTATTGTTTGAATAAATTAATTCCAAAACATATAAACTATAATTGTTACTAGTTAGAAACACGATGCATGCGAATACTTTTGATTACAATGTGCCATGTGACCCCCATTTCGGGGCTTTAGACCCCAATGGTTTTTCAATATTTAAACTAAAAAATAACGTATTTTTAAATTAATCTCTGTACTTATCTATTCATAATAATTTTATTTTGATTTATTAGTTTTAGTGACAGATTTTTTGGTTTTAACCATGTATATGTATGTTTAAAGTAAATTATTTAAATCACACACAAATTTCAATAATGTCTCCCTACATGATCTTGCAAATGACTACGACGTACTAACAAAAAATATGTTGGATGGTACGACACCGTCACCTGCAGTGCTATACACTATTAAGTTATTCTCTGATTGAGTCTCCCATCTCTTCTCTAATGTTGTCGTTAACTCCGCTCCTTTTGTGTTAATGTCTGTATCAGATAAAAATTGTTCCAGTGCTCAGAATTTCAAATAGGAAACTGTTAGCATTCGTCAAATTAAATTCGTAGCAAATGGGACTACGGCGTAGCAGATGATAGATACTAGGGCGTAGTAGCGTCTGATAAAGCAGATCATACTACTCTATATAGACATAATCCAACCAAATTAAATGATTAAGAACGTTTTTTTGTTTGTTGCTAACTAATCCACGTTACATTAAATGTGTGGGGAAATGATGACGTCATCACATTGGACTTAGTAAGTGCGCAGTCCTACGAAAATGATCGTCGTTTACCAAATAACTTATTGTTCGTCTTCAGAAAGATAAGAAAAAGTTATTAAAATTAAATTCCAAGCTTAATAACAGAAGCGGTGAGACTTTGAAGAAATGTTTTATTATACAAAGCGACACCCCATATAATCCTTGTATTGTATTAAAATGTCCATTGTTTTAATTTGACACAAGATATTCTTAATCTGTTACTGACGATGAGTGAGACAATGCTATGTCATAAGTATTTACTAGGAATAATAGTAGAATAGAAAATGACAGGTGGACTTAGTTTTACAAAGAGGAAACACTTCGGAACTCGGCACTTGCACAAATAACAGTAATACATATAATATTTTGGTAGTTCGAATCAATACATGTCCTTGTAACTATACAAGAACTTCCTTTAAGTGCCATTGAATTTTGTTCATACAGTACGTCCTCTTTAAATTCCTGGTAAGACTTGTGGCTCTGTTTGGATTCTGATTTAGCCAAGAGAAAGGCAGTTGTGACATTAGTCTGGAATTGGTATTGGCTAGCTAGGTAACGTGTGGTAAGACCCGTAGAAAGACGGGAGAAAGACCCCTGCATTTTTTTTTTATGTAATAGCTCGGCAAACGAGCAGACGGATTACCTGATGGTAAGCAATCAGCGCCGCCCATGGACACTCGCAACGGAAGAGTTACGAGTGCGTTGCCGACCTTTTAGGGATTAGGGATTGAGATATTTAGGGATTGAGGAGGGATTGGGGAAGGGGAAGGATTGGGCCTCCGGTAACCTCACTCACACGGCGAAACACAACGCAGTGGTTATTTCACGCCGGTTTTCTGTGGGGCCGTGGTATCACTCCGGTCGAGCCGACCCATTCGTGCCGAAGCATGGCTCTCCCACACTTATGAGCATACAGCAGAGATGAGAATGCTGTGATGTACATGTGACGTGACGAGACCAGACAATGTAAGACACGGTTATGTTCAGGAAGCTTAAGAGTAGCGCTCTCTCATCTCTTTAAGTATGGGGAATGGGCATCCGTTTATGGAAACTTTCGCGTAGGTATTTTAAATATGAACATAGATTGTGTCTGAATATGGAACCGAAGGCTTAAAATATTTCTAAAGAATTTTATTGCTTTGATGAGCAGAACCCAAGTATTAAATATTGTTTTGTGTCCGTCGGTTGACGGTCCTCCTCTATGTGTCCAGAGGAAAGGCTTGTACAGTAAGTATTGATATTTGGGTATATAACATTATTTTTTTTTATTTTATTTCTAACAAGTTCCATAACTATAACTTTTTGACTTTGTACAGAGAAGCATTCGCGACAATCCGCGCGGCGGCCCTGCAGAGCCCGGTGACGGCGCGCAAGCTGGCTGCAGTGGGCGCCTGCTTCAACAGCCAGCCTCAACTGCGCCGAGCCATGCTCAACGTCGTCTTACAGGAAACTTTTACTAGTAAGTACTATCTACCTTTGGTAGTCAATAATCAATATTGCCATAATGCGTCTTCAGTGGCTTTAGAGCCACTCTGCTTGCTCTGCACTACAATTGTCTCCTGTGTAGTGTCTAATAATATGACTTATCCACGTTTATCTCCATTAACAGAACTGGACATACTGGAGCGCTCTGACTCTCTGTATCTGGTCTACGCTGCGAATATAATGGGCGACTACTTCGTTGGTGCCCGCCTCAGCAACGGCGAGAAGGTTCACTTCCTCGCTGAGCCTCTGCTGCAGTACATGCGCGCACTACTCGCCTCCCAGGACATTCGCGCGCACCGCAGTCTCGCCACACAGGTATAACGGTACATCTCATACACAAACGTACGTAAACAGGTATATCTCTCTTCAACTTTCTGCTAGTTCTTGTTCCCGTTTGCCCTAGCAATATATATCTCACAATTTCAAAAATACTTACTCTAATATTTTGTACACAGTTAATGCAGAACGGTCGGGAGCTGTTGTCAGTGCTACCCCAGGAGATGGACGAGCTCACTGTCTCCATCCGCATCCGCCTGCTCTCGCCCCCGCCAGTCTGCACAACGTGGCTTCTACTCGCTGCGGACCTTTGCCTCAACCAATTTCACCCACTGCCAAACAACATGCAACAATTCTACGCCGCTCACCTGGAGTTGACTTCTGAAGAAAGTGTTAGTGAAGGTCGCAACGGATGCTGGAGAAAGAGCCTCGAAGAGAACGTGGAAAATATCGGCAGGAACACATCTCAGCCGAGGCCAGAATTAAGCGCTGCTGCTCAACTACCGGGGACAAATCAAATACAGAGAGTCAGACAAAATACCTTCGACTCTTCGACTGCGAGAATCAAGATGAATAAACGGCTGGACCTTAACTCGTGGCGTCAACCAAAGGGGGAAGCAAGGGAAGATGTCTACTTCCAGAACGACGACGTTGCTACAACTAGTACACGGTCGGTTTTGCCGAAGTAACGAGGAACCAAATGTCTTCCAAACCACATATGAACCTAATGTCAGTAAGAAGTAACCTGCGCAGACGGTATGACTTAAACTCCTGGCGACCACTACAGGAGGAGACACAGCGATGAAGCAAGATATACTGCATAGTTTTAGATTTATAAGATTGATTGTGTTATTCTATAAGACTTAATTTAGGATTAAATTTTATTGTATATTTATACAGAAATAAATAAATATGTTGTATATTGTATTGAATATATCAAGTGATAAAAATATGACATGTTTCTTTTTTCTTATTTTTTGCACAAATTCTTATTATGAAGAACACATATATAAGAAGACAACAAAACGTATTAATGAATTGAATAAATGTTCCAAATGAAATGGAAGAGATACACATATCTCTTAGACTTACAAATCTGTATGGTGTGGACCAGGGCACTATCTTGGGTCCTCTATTGTTTATTTTATATTTAAATAACTAACCTAAGACAAGAGCCCAACCAGTTACATTATTTGCTGACGACAATACAGTAATAATAAAATATGAGGATAGAAAATATCAGTCTCGTGCGCGCGCGCTCAACGCACGGTCGTGTGTATCGTTACGTACTAAATTGTGAATTAATAAAAACATTAAAATAAACAAAAATGGTGCAATGTAAGAAGTGCAATCTTTTTGTATCCTTAGTTAAAGACGACATAGTGAAGTGTAAAGGTAAATGTGGAAATGTTTACCACAAAAAATGTGTAAACAAAAAGTTTTTAAATAATGCATTCTGCGACGATTGCCAAATAAATAAATGCAGCCCTAAACAATGCGCTGAAGATGCTAAAATTACTTTAAATCCGAGGGAAGAATCTGGAGAGAACGTATTAGCCGAGGTCAATAAGAAATTGGCGGTGATTTATAACCTGGAAAAGAAAATAGAAGAACTGGCAAATAGCGTCGAATTTTACGCTGATATGTACCAAACATTAATGGATTTCAAAGAAGAATCGCAGAAGAAAATTAAGGCTCTGGAACAGAAGAACGTGTATCTGGAGAAATGTAATAAAGCTTTAGAGGAAAGAATACAAGATCTGGAGGTAAGAGATAAAGAGAAAAACATCGAAATTCACGGATTAGAGAAACACGGAAACGAAAACACCAAACAAGTAGTTAGAAAACTGGCTGAGAAACTAAAATTGGACCCAAATGATATCGAAGATGCGCAGAGGGTAGGCCAAGAAAAGCCGGATGATACTAAGCCCAAGACTGTGCTGGTCACGCTGAGATCTAAGTCTGCCCGAAATAACTGGATGCTGGTAAAAAAGGAGTCTAAGATATATAATGACAAGGTTTATGATAACGGTAGCGAAAACAGAATCTATATTAACGAAGATTTACCAAAGTATAAGCGACAACTTCTTTGGATGGTAAGGAATAACCTTAAACCAAAAGGTTTTCAGTACATATGGGTTCAAAACTGTAATATCTTGGTTAAAAAGAATAGCGAGGAGAAAAAAATCTATAACATTAGATCGGAAGACGATTTGAAAAAGTTCGACTAAAGTACGTAAACAAACGCGTACTTAACGCGGCGCGTCACACACTAGGTGATATTAAACAGCAACATTCGATCGTATAGATGACATATCCAGTGACTTAAATTTTAAAAGATATTCTGATATAATGGCTTTACAGAAGGACTTATCCCAAGATTCAATCACCACTAAAATACTACACCTTAATATAAGATCCCTCCGAAAACATTTTAACGAATTAATAGTATTGCTGGATAAAATTAAATATAATATAGACATACTTATATTATGCGAGATAAATATTAAAAAGGAAGAACTACCGCTAAACCAAATTGTTGGATATAATACTTATATACATTCGAGGGAAACCAAACGAGGAGGAGGATTACTAATATATGCCAAGAACGAATTGAAATTTGAAGCTGCAATAGTTAACACAAAGGGAGTAGAAACAATACATGGACAACTAAAGCACGGGAAAAATAAAACTCATATTTTTGCGATTTACCGACCACCTGCCAATAATAAAATAATGTTTATCCAACAATTAAAGACATTAATAAAGTCTATTCCAGCATGTGACAACGTAATTGTGATTGGTGACACCAACATTAACACCTTAAATGACACCTCGAACCCCGCCGTAACGAGGTACAAAAACGCCCTGTGTGAATGCGGCCTGCTGTGTGCAATACCTAGCGAAGAGGTAACGCGCGAAGCGATCGTGGACGGCCGGCTCGAGACTTCGTGTTTGGATCACATCTGGGTGCGAGCGAGACGGAGCGAGTGCGACGCGAGCGCGTACGTCCTTGAGACGCGCAATGCGGACCATCATGCAGTGGGTGTATCGTTAAACTTATGTGTGAGTGGTAAAGAAAATTAGTGTGTGTGAGTGTCAATAGCAAAAGTATTAGTGTGCGCGAAGTGATTTGTAACAAAAATGTGAGACAAAAACTGAGCGAATATGATTGGAAACAGTTACTTGATATATCATGTCCGACAGTATTGTATAAGACTATGTGTAGTGTATTTGAACAGATTTACAGAGAAAGTACAATTAAAGTTAAAGTAGGTAATAAGAAAACAATAAGACAGCCATGGGTAAATAGAGAATTGTATACAATGTTATTACGCAAAGATAGTTTATTTAGAATATGGAAAGTGGATCCTCAGAATATGAATAAGCGATTAGATTACACAAAATTTAGAAATAAAGTAAATAAACAAATTAATGATGCAAAAAATAAATACAGACAGGAACAAATTACAAAATGTAATGGAGATTATAGGAAGATATGGGCGAATATAAATACATGGTTAGGTCGAAATAAAAATAGCTTAGATGATGTTATATTAAAGCATTAAGGAAAGACGGACAGCATAGAACAAATTTGTACACAGTTTTCTAAAACATTTACGGAGGAAATAAAGGCAATTAAACATACCTGTAACTCAACATTCTTAGATAGAAATAAATATGTAAAACCGAGTGAGGTGAGTTACAGATATAAAAAAATCACTCCAAGAGATGTAGAAAAGGTCATAGAGAATTTGTCTTCTGAAAAAGCCCCCGGTCCAGATACAATAAGAGCGCAGGACATTATATGTATAAAAAAGAGAATAAGTCCGGTTTTAGCTTTATTTATAAACAATTCACTAACTACTGGTACCTATCCCGACATGTTAAAAAAGGCAATTATCCGTCCTATTTACAAATCAGGTAGCCATCTGGAATTTGTAAATTACAGACCAATCGCAATTCTATCAGTTATTGATAAAATTACTGAAAAAATAATTGTAGGTCAGATTAGTGGGTTTTTAGAACAACATAAAATATTATGTGACACACAACGTGGTTTCCGCAGAGGACGGAACACTGTCTCTGCTTTATTAGGTTTTTCTGATTACATCAATGGTTCGCTAGACTCGGGGAAACAGGTTATAGCTCTTTTTATTGATTACAAAAAGGCATTTGACACATTAGACCATGATATCTTATTACAGGCGATGGACGATTGTGGAATACGTGGGCCCACAAATAATTGGTTTAAAGACTATCTAACCAATAGAAAAATAAGTACAATGATAGCTGGCAAGACAGGGGAAGAGGCGGGTGTCGACCTAGGTGTGCCGACTGGATCGGTGTTCGGGCCAGTGGGATACATAATGCATGTGAATAGTGTGTCAAATGTCGTCAACAGATGTAGAGTGTTCATGTACGCTGATGACATGTGCCTTATCTATGCATCCAAAAATATAGTGGAAGCCCAAACGTTTATACAGGAGGACTTTGAAAATATTAGCAAGTGGGCACACGATAACGGAATTATCTTAAACACTACAAAAACTAAAGTTATGCATATACATTCCCCGTACAATCATATTGCCAGATCAGTAGACAATGGACATATCACACTAATAGGGCACACTTATGAATGTCTACATAGAAATAAAAACAACTGCAAATGTAATAAACTAGATAATGTACTTCAATTCAAATACCTAGGCCTAACAATAGATAAAAATTTTAACTGGAAATTTCATGTTAACGACATTTGTAATAGACTAAGATCTGTATTAAGTAAGATTTATCAATTAAAAAGTGTACTGAACAAAAAGACTCTCAGATTAGTTTACTTTACTCTTGCAGATTCGTTAATAAGTTATGGCCTCCTTGTGTATGGTCGAACATTTATTACATATATAAAAGACATTAAAGATATACAAATAAGACTGATAAAGTTCCTAGTAAGTAAAAATGTTAAAGATAGTTGCAAAAAAGAGTATGATAAGTTATTTTCTATTTGTAAAATTTTACCCATAGACAAAAAAGTAGATTATTTAGTAGGTTTGCAATACTATTTTAATGACGATTATAAAGTTAATGTAAAGAACAAATATAATACGCGTAGGGTTAGAGAAAAAAAACTAATATTACCAGAGATAAAAAATTATTATGGCATGAGAACATCCGCATACTTAGTTCCTAATATATTTAATAAAATAGAGATGCTAAGAGAAGGGAAAAAGTTACCCAAAGGATCTCTTAAGTCAAAATTAAAAAGCTTTATATTAGATTATTAATAAGAACTAAGAATGTTAAGTTTGTGTGTGTTTTTATGTTTTGTTTGTTATGTTAGTCAATAATTATTATTATATAAACTGTGTCATACCTAGCTATAAGTACATAGTATGCATAAAATAGGGATATTTAAACAAAAAAAAAAAAAACCTAAGTAATTGCACCTAGGTACTAAATTCACTATTATGTATAAATATGGTATTGTATAAAGAGCGCCTCTCGCCATCAAACGTTAAAGTTTGGCGAGTTTAGATGATTAGGACACTTTTCTGTAACTTTACTGAATAACTTATTTAAAAAAAAAAAAAAAAAAGAAAATGAAATACGAAAATTACATTAGCATCAGCGTAATAAATACAATCAATTGGTTCGATATCATTAATCTTAAAATAGTTTGCATAGGTAAAGTCAGGTGGCCAAGATTCTCATCCACCGAAAAGGTACTTTTCTATAGGTACATAAGTCCCCAACCCAGTTCTGAAAATGGTCTGATCACATGGTGTTGGGATCGGTATATCATCACATGTAGGACTATTGTAGCCAAAATGAATGAGTCAAAGATCTACTAAAGCGCTGCACGGTAATAATTCATGTCTCCTTATCCTCGATTTAGAACCTCGGGAAAGCTGAGAAATATAAAGTAATAAAATATCTAGACTTAAGTCACGTTAGCTAGCTTACTTAGTCTTCAACATAACCTGCCACCTCAAGAGCCTGGCATAAAGAAAACAGCAATAAAATAAAGCAGCCAACATATGGAAAACAGCACTCGGCTAGTATTATGAAGAAAACTAATTAATGGAATGGTTATAATAATAACTTTTTAAGTCTCCTTTTACATGTTTTAAGTTATTAGAGCTCGGTTTATATCATAAGTTTTGGAGAGCCATATACCACGGCCTCACAGAAAACCGGTGGGAAACAACCATAGCATTGTGTTTCGCCGTGTAAGTGAGGTTACTGGAGGCCCGATCCCTCACCCTATCTCCATTCGTCCTCAATCCCTAAATCTCTGTAAACTTACAACTTAATCCCCAAGGTGAAGGTGAAGGTGAAGGTGAAGGTGGAGGTGGAGGTGGAGGTGAAGGTGAAAGCGTAGTTGAAAGGACAAAGATAGAGATAGAGATAGGGATAGAGATAGGGATAGGGATAGAGATAGAGATAGAGATAGAGATAGAGATAGAGATAGAGATAGAGATAGAGATAGAGATAGAGATAGAGATAGAGATAGAGATTGAGATTGAGATAGAGATAGAGATAGAGATAGAGATAGAGATAGAGATAGAGATAGAGATAGAGATAGAGATAGAGATAGAGATAGAGATAGAGATAGAGATAGAGATAGAGATAGAGATAGAGATAGAGATAGAGATAGAGATAGAGATAGAGATAGAGATAGAGATAGAGATAGAGATAGAGATAGAGATAGAGATAGAGATAGAGATAGAGATAGAGATAGAGAGCCGCGGCCGGAAACTAGTTTTAAATATGGAATATTTTCTGATATTTTAGACACCACTGACAAACGGTGAAGGTAAACATCGTGAGGAAACCTGGACTATAATGTCTTATTATTAGATTAGAGCAAGCGTGGTGATTAATGCTCAAACCTCCGTGGGAAAAGAGGCCTTAGCTCAGCAGTGGGCACTTATAGGCTGATGATGGCAATTCAGATCTTTTGAAATAGATCCCAATTGCTCCCACTGTGTGTGCCTATAGGATTGGTTTTAGTTTCATACATGTCTTACAAATTTAAGATACGGCTTCTAGGAGAAGAGCTACGGCTGCTACGGCGTAGCAAGTGTGGGTGACTAAAATTTATTTATTTACATTTGTATCACACAGAACCTTTATTTACATTTTTGTGTCTATAGTGGGTATCTACAGAGATTAGTCCTCCTTCCTACATCTCCCATCCTTCAAAAGACCTGCTGTGCACTTTTGTCTGCCCTGGTATAGCGGGTAATCGGGTCGGCGCCGATTGCTTGGGTAAAGTTATCCATTCTCAGTTAACTCACGTCAGTAAGTCGTTATTGTCAATAAATTTATTATGTCTCTCGATACTTTTCAAAAATTAAGTAATCCATCTTCTTATCAGCCGCTTTTAAAAGCTGTTCCAATTATGTCTACATATATAAAAGGTATAATATTATGTCCCTCTAGTAATATACAATAACTATTGAGCATCTTATTGTAAACACTTAATGTTTATTCTTCATATCGTCAATAAGACTAAGAACACTATCTATACCTGTACCTATACAGGGTGTAAGGGACAGCCCTCCACAAATTAACAGGGTGCATTCAGCTCCTTATTCTGAATCATATTCCAGTGAAAATTCTTTCAGGAAAATTTTCAATTTTTTTTTCGTATTTCAGTTCCTACACCTCTATTTCAATGTATAATTACATTCTATGTATGAAGAATAACATTAATGTAAATAACACAGCTAAAACAAAAAAATATGCAATGGTTGTGTGAATTCTCTAAAGAACTACGCATGAAATCAGCTGTTCAATTTCTACCTAGCTACAGTCGTTTGAACTCACCGCACCGCGGTCACGGCGCACCGGCCGAGGCGCCCACCGCGCCGATCGCCGCGCCGTAGGTATACCTACGATCCCGTCCAACGTACAGAATAGCTGCGTCCTTTTCTGTCGCCCCGCCTCCGCGTCTCCCCGTCTCCCCGATTCTTTGCACAATGTTTGCCCGATTGAACACGTGTTGCCAATTTTTTACTTTTGTTACCTCAGGTAGTAAACGAAAATGTTAGAACTAGCGAAATTTATCTAAAACTTGAGAACTCCTTTGCACTCATAATTACATTGATGAGATTTTCATTAATCAATTAATGAAAATCTTGTCGCGCACATAAATTGAATAAAAAATAAATAAAGATTAGTCTAGTTTTAATTTAAAGCATTTACAAATACTACCTAATTTATTATTCTTTTTAAGCGATTACTGGCTAGTTTTTAAACTACTTACAGATTTTTACATGGCTCCACAATAGGTAGCCATGAATTGATAATCGCGCCAGAAATTAAACACAATCTCCCTGGAATGGAAGCACAGCTTTCTATCACACTGCACTTTTATTATTCTAAATTAACTAAACAATGAAATTAGAATTAAATTGATTTAATCAATTCATTTCTCTACAAAAAATAACAGAATGATAAATTACGACCATGCATAATTTTTTATTTTTTACTCCGAAATTTTGTAATTTTCGTGTAATTGGCAACAACAGATTTATGTTTGTGTGTGTCTCATCACATGCAGTCGCCATTGTGCCTTGCTGCGATGTTACTGTTTGTGTACCGCGAGCGTATGTCGGTACGGATCGCTCGCGCATTCGGCTTAAAAGTTTTGTTATAAGTAGTGTTGTTAAGTTTTATTAGTTATGTAGTGTGTGAAGTGTAGTGAAGTTTTGTTGTAGAAATTGTGCGAAATTACTACCTAGGTACGTTTAGCGCGCGTGATTATGGGGAGATGATAATGTGTTGTAGTAGTGTAGGTATCCTGACCGTCGGCATCCATCAGACTCCAGGATAATTACTGGTGACTATCAACGCTTGCTAGAAAACCAGCCCATTGTTCCCAGACAAAAAGGCGCCGGAAGACCAATACCTACGTGGATTTTGGAATTGGTTCGCTAACGTAACGAGACGCTACCACTTACCAGTGCTTTCCTATTTAAACGTAGTTTAGGTAGGTTTGGACCGCAACCGTGGCCAGCACGATCCCCAGACCTAACCCATTTGGACCCCTTTTTGTGGGGTTACGTAAAAGAAAAAGTGTTTGTGAGTGCGTGTGCAAGTGAGTACGAAATGCGAGACCTCATCACAAATGCTTTCCAGAGCCGGAAACCGGAGCGATTCTAAGGTACCTACGCATTTTTCTTTTTATCATTTATCAGTTACCATGTTATGATTGTTAGATTTTCTTTTATAAGTAATGCAGCTATCTTTTAAATAATAATTTATTGTTATTAAAACGTGGCGCGAGCGCGATTATTACATTGTCTTTTGTAAGTAATGCGGCTATCTTTTAAATAATAATTTATTGTTATTAAAACGTGGCGCGAGCGCGACCGTTTGTCCGAAAGGTAAGGTCGCGGCGCTGCCCATAGTGAAAAGTAATAATACTAAAAGCGCTGCCGTTCGCTGCGTGCGTTTGCGGTGGTAGCGATACATTGCGTGTAAGATAATGAAACAAATCGGTTTAATTGGATTTCCATAACGTTCCTGAAATAATTTCATGTACCGGTCAACTTAAGACGATATACTGAATCCACCCTATCAGTTTGCGGAAGGCTGTCCCTTACACCCTGTATGCATATCTATATACCGTATAAAAGTTATAGATTGTTGACTAAAGGGGAAATAAAAGCTAATAGTACTGTTCTAGGTTATATTTTGTAAAAATAAAAAAATCAACCAATTAGTATAAACATAATGAATGTTACAGTTGTACAAGTATAACGTGCACCATTTAACAAATATCGTACCTAATTGTGTTTTACTTCGAAGTTCAGTGGCTGCTAAAGATTAAATTAAATTACAAATTAAACTTATTTACAATTAGCTATGTGATCCACCTTTCTTCTTCTCCGGGCGGCGGAGGGGGGGCCGCGCATGCGTGTTACAGTAATAGGTAGCGCTGCGGCGCGTTGCAGCCACATTGTAGCGAAGCCACAGCCTAACCAAATAATATCCCCGCGCTACACTTATTTAAAAATTGCTATGTGATCCACCTTTCTTCCACTTTTCCCCAACAGTATACCCAGTCATAGGTCTCCCGGATATACCACATGTGCCGACGCCTTCTCTCCCGGTCAAATTGTCGGGTGAAGCAAATATACTCTTTGCTCGTACATCCGGTTTCTTTATAGCTTTGCTATGGAAGTTCAACCACTTGTTCTTCCCAGCTTCTCTTTCTTTCTCATATTGTTTCAATCTCTGTTGTTTCTTCTGCTTTTTCTTCATGAGGTATTCTTTGTTGTGCTCCTTGCCATTTCTGTAAAGGGAAATACGTGTTTATAGTTAATGCAACTTATTCCAAAAATTAGCATAACTCAGTTTTGGTATACCTACATGATAAGTAAAATTAAATTATAGTTATTTACAGAACAATGTAAATGATATTCACTTATTTCTTAATGTTTTGTGAGAATCCCATTAGGAAGTACACAATGCAAAACAATTGAACAATAAACTCACTAACATAAGGGGTTCTATAATGGAACTACTAACAACATCCTTCATAATCCTTCTAAGAATACATTATATAAGCATTTGAAATAAAAACCTACTTCATATCTTTACGTGTGACGTACATTAAAACTGGAATAAACAACAATTTGTATCGCCACAGCCAGCATCACGCATAGTGCAGTGTATAAGAATACACTAGGAATACAAATTACAAATAACACAGATTTAAGACAAAGAAATAACACGAGATAGAAAAGTAACACTTACTTCGCCGAACATGTCTCGCCAACTTGGGAGTTGAAAAAGTGTTTGTGTGAGCTTCCCTCATCGTCGGCCGCCAACACGGATGTTGCAGCACCACGATCGTTACCAGATCCATGAGTATTACACACTTTGGAGTCACCGTCTTGTGCTTTTACAAGATCTTGTGTCAACTCTATTACTTCTTCCAAGTCAGCCTTTAGTTTCAGCAACTCCTCATTGTCACCATCAGCTAGTAGTGCACCTTCCACCTAGAAATAAATTTATATTTATATATATATTTACAATTACAGACCACATCAATTATCAAAACACAGGAGAAACATACCGCGATGACAATACAAATATCGATGACACCAAATTGTACCAACCTGTAGAAGTTGTAGTTTGTAATTTGTTAAATCATCCGCCATTTTATCAGAAATAGTCACTTTAATCTGCACAACGACACAGGATTAAAACAATATTATAATAAACAGAAACGCTACTGACGAGACCACCGGTCGAGTCGCTCGACGAATGACGAATGACTACTATTTAGACTATTTACTATTAGATGATGGGACCACTTGCGACCGAGTAGAGTGTTACCAACTTTGTAAAATATTTTCCCCTTAAACAAGTCAAATATTCTAAACGATTTGCTAAAACAGTTTTATGCCTTATGATCTTAGACTTTAATATCAAATATTCAATAAATGCAATCAAAATTACGTATCTGAAAATTATCACTTAGCAATTTTCCGTTTCCTAAATTTTGGAAGAACTCTCCTACGCTGGCAACACTGTACTTTATTCTTTGTGCTGTTGATGTTTGGAAAGAGTGGTTACTTGTGATATTCTTAAAGCTGTACTCATTACTGGAACATGCTGTTGGTTACTAACTATACTAATATAGTACATTAGAACTTTTTGGTAACTAATACACTAACAGTCTATGGACTATCATGGGTCTGAAATAAAGAAATGTAAATAATTTTAATTAAGTTTTACCTCACGGACGAAGCCGCGGCCGGAGAACTAGTAGTATTATAATAACGTTAGATAACAAAGAAGGTACAAATTAAATGTAAAACCAGTAACCGACATTGTTACAGTAAATGTAGGAGAAAATGATGACGTTTCGATATTTCGAAGAAATCGCCTAATTACTAGAAAAAGGATTGAAATACAATTCCAAGGTCGTTAATAACAAAAGCTGTAAAATGAGGGTAACATATTACAAAAGCGGCACCACATAAAACACTTGTATTGTATTAAAATGTTCATTGTTCTAACTTGGCACTAGATATTCTTAATCTGTCACTACTACCTCAGTAAGCTGTTTACAAAGATAAACAAAGGACGGTGAGTGAGACAATACTATGTCATAAATATTTACTAGAAAAGGTTATAAATACAACATGTACTATTTGTAAAAAACAAACATTTTATAACACGTGGCTTTTAACACTTTTTTTTACACAAATTTTGACGAATTACATTTAATAATAATTTGTCCTTGGGTGAACTCCTATAGTGCATTCAAGGATAATTGCCGGCCGATGTTCCATCACATTGAAATTAAAATTGATGCACGGGTCTCAGCGAGGTGGCTTCGGCCCCTCGTACGCCTTCCAAAAGCTCGGGGACCGTGTGGTCCAGAGAATAGAAGTGAATATACAAAATGTATACTAGCTACTCTCACGCGGTTTCACCCGCTTCTCGGTTCCATTAATCGTAGCGTGATGTTTTATAGCCTATAGCACTCAGGAACATTGTAGCTATCTATCAGTGAAAGAATTCTGGCAATTCGACCAGCGGTTTCATAGATAACCCCCTACATACAAACTTACAAATTTTACCTCTATATAATATATAGATTAAATTTTACTTAATTATTAAATTTTATATTGTACAAAAGTTTAAAATTAAAATAATAAATCAATCAATTAGTGTGGGAGAGCCATGCTTCGGCACGAATGGGTCGGCTCGACCGGAGTGATACCACGACCTCACAGAAGGCCGGCGTGAAACAACCACAGCGTTGTGTTTCGCTGGTTACCGGAGGCCCAATCCTTCTCCGCCCCCAATCCCTCCTCAATCCCTAAATCTCCAAATCCCTAATCCCTAAAAGGTCGGCAACGCACTCGTAACTCCTCCGTTGCAGGTGTCCATGGGCGGCGCTGATTGCTTACCATCAGGTAATCCGTGTGATCGTTTGCCGACCAATTACATAAAAAAAGTACGTTTAATTTTTCTGTTTTGGTTGACTATACAATGTGGGTCACGGTTATGTCTAGGAAGCATAAGCGAAGCATACTCTCGTCTCTCTAAGTGTGGGAATAGGAATTCGTATATTTAAATATGAGCATAGACTCTGTCTGGATGTGGCATTGATTTATGCGTGAAATCATATTAATAACGCGTTCATTTACCTCATTAGTTACAATTTACCTGTAATGACCTATTTAACTAACCGTTTACTAACAACAGGAGGACAGAAAGAGACAGTATCATGCCATTACAAAATAGCTTTCATTCGTAAGAGAAGGACCAAAATATGCAACAATAACATAATGAAATAGCAATATTCATACCGTATATGTTAGAAAGAGAACGTATTTTTTTATTTCTATCAATCAGGTAATATGTCGTTAATACAATAGTTTTAGTTCAGCGGTTCACTCGTCACTTCACCAGTTGCTCTTGTGATACCGCACAGTGTAGTCGTGTACCGAATTTAAGGTGTTAAAGTAGATTATTAAAGTAACGAGTTCAATTATAAACATGGGTATTGAGAGTTTTGATTGGAGTTTGGAAGTGGAGTTGTCAGGTACGTTTATTTTTTCTTATTTTACTGAAGTCTAAAATTTAAAACTTAAATTAAACTATAGTCATTACAACCTCTAAAGATTAACTAATCCCAATCATCTTATTTTGTGTTACAGAGAAACAGGCGGTAGAACCAACGGAAAAATTACTGGAGACACCACGGGAGACACAGTCTGTCAGGACAGAGGAAAACTCTGCTTTGAAGGACTCATTCTCTGGACCCAGTAAAATGTGTTTCAAAACAAGCGAGGAAAACGTCTGCCAGCATACATTTCAGCCAAGACCAGAGTCAGGCGCTGGTGCTCGGCTGCTAAGCCCAGATCACACGCTGACATTTGGTCAAAATATCTTGGACGTTAAAGCTCCAAGAATAAATCTAAAGAAACGGCTAGACCTCAATACGTGGCGAGAGGAGCTGGCAAGGAGAGATGACTATAACAAAATCAATCTACAGCCAAACGCGCGGCCATACATCGCTACAACTAGCACAGTTATGGTAACGACCATAGTTACCAAAAAGAAAATGTCTCCCAAATCCCAGAAAATCTTAAATCAGCCTTGGCTTCCAATACATTCATATATTTGTTTAAATATGTCCTTTACAAATGCGTTAGTTCTACTAAATCAAAGTCAAAATCATTTACTCCAATTGAACCACAGATAGGTTCTTTTTTACGTCACGGCAGAATAAACATGTCGGTCTTTTTGTCAGTGAAGCTAGAAGCACATTCGAAACCCCTTCGTGACTTTTTTTTGTAATAGGTGAACATGGATTGGATTGCCATGCCGAGAGAGGCGGGAGAAAGAAGACTGCATTCAGCAGAGATGGACGTGACGAGACTAGACAATGAAAGACCTGGTTATGTTCAGGAAGCTTAAGAGGAGCGCTCTCCCGTCTCTCTGGGAATGGGAATGGGAATTCGCACATCTAAACTTTGCCATATTTAAATATGAAGATGGATGTCGAACCGAATGCTACAACATAGTTCTGGAGACTTTTATTGCATTGATGAGTGAAACTCAAGTAGTATTCGTTTCTTTACGTGATAGGTCGGCAAACGAGCAGTCGGATTACCTGATGGTAAGCAATCAGCGCCGACCATGTACTAAGGGTGACAAAAATGCATGGAGAGCTTAAGGTCGACTATTGACTGACAGGTTTTGCATAACGCTACCATTGATAACTAGATGGCGCTGCTTTTAAATTAAAATAACCCTGCAAAGCTTGAATACTTTACACTGCAGAGGCACACAATAAGGTTTTTAATAGATTAAATAATAATTAAGAAACAATAATATATTTATATTCAAATACACATAAATTATGTTAATTTTCTCATTTCCGAGGACTTAATATAGCGCCATCTAAGTAAAGTCAAGCAAACCAATTAAAAGATGGCGTCAATAATTAATAATAGACAATAATAAAAGTTATAAACTAACCCGCATTTTCGACATCATAAAAAATGCGATCGGTAGCTCGGATGTATAAGAATGATTGAATAATGAAGACGAAGGGCACCGGTTCAAGTCCGGGTTATGATTTTTATATTCAGGTTTTTTAAAAAACGTTTTTTTATATTTTTTTATATAAAATCAATAATAATAATATATAAATAAAATATTTGACGTTTAATATTTATAAAAGATAACAAAAATAAATATATATATATTATTTTAGAATAAAATTATATTAATAAATATATATAAATAACTTTTATAATATGTGCTAACTATTAATGTAAAAGTAACATATTTTCTTACAGATTAAGACTAATACTAAGTTTAATTCTCATAAAGGATAACAAATAAAACTATTTTAGTGACATTATAATTTCAGACATTTATTTCTTAAAACAAAATATTTATTTCTTTCTTATATAGTTTATACCCTGACCTAATAACTTTTCAGCTAACTGACACATTATTTAATACACTTTTTATAAGATTAATAAGTATTTTAAATCAAAATTGTGTTGTGCTAGTCATTTATTAGTTAGTTTTAAACACAATGTTATAATACGATTCTATATAATATGCAACCTTACTTCTGCAACTATTTTAGCTCCCCATAAAATTTAAAATTTAGATTTAATTAAAGTATTGACTAAAGTGATTCATTTTGTGCATCATGTTATGACAAAGGCCCATAGCTTAAGTATTCGTTCCAGAACAAGGAAGAAATTGAAGCTAGACCTTAAATCAATAACATTTGTAAGACCGGGATATATATAGCATTCATTAGATATGGGACGAATTGTTTACAGTAATAATAAATAAATTATTTAAATATTTATTATTTTGGAATCAATATATTAATATTGCTTTTATTTTTATTTCTCATATTTAGTAAAACATTAAAATCATTACTGTAAATAACAGTTGCTGGTTATAAAGTAGTCAATAAATTTATCCTACTAACACTAAGTTTGAACATTTATCCATTAAAGAAATTAAAGCTACCCCGGTCTTGTAATTGCTTAATCCTATAGTCAACAATATCTTTTCTTCTAAGAACTAGTGTAGCCGCCTATCGCGATCATATTTCTCCTATCTCGCTGGCCAAGGAATAATCCGTATGTCTGATTGCTGACTAAACACTTACACATTACACATAGGACAATTGTCCTGCACGAACGTTATCACTAGCACATCTTCATGACGTCTTTCAGCACATCTATGTAGTTTTCACTGTTTGCACCACTGAAGATGACAATGCTCCAGTAATTTTCCTCATAACCTTGCCCCATAAGTTGAAGCTGGTCTGAGTCAATCTCAGAATACAGAATTGTTCTGTATTCTGAGGAGTCAATATTACGTCTTCTGCCAGATCCACTACGGTGCTCCAATGAATCCTCTTCTTAAAACAGCTTTAGATATCCATAACGTGGCAGTCTTTACCTGTAAGGGACGTGTATTATTTATTATTTTCGTGTATCGATAACCATAGATAATAAAATAAATAACGAACGGTCATTTTAAAAGAATACTTACGTTTAAGCCAGTTTCTCTCGAAATTTCAGTATAATTTAAGCTTTGATTATGCAATGCTATTATTTGGGCCCTCGTAGCCATATAAATATTTGAACGCAAACTCATAATAAAAATAAATATTAAAAACTTGTTAAACAAATCGTAACTGAACTCACTCAAAGATAGTAAAGAATGTTATGATTGAACAAAAAGGTTTAATTTTTATACATTTAATATTAAATTACCCTCAACTGTTTTGAGATTTATGATCGGGTTAAAGTTGCTAAACAACTTCAATATAATAAATAGTAGGATAATTTCAATCGATTTCAAGGTTACGCAATGGCCTAATGGCTAGTGGTATCGGTAAATTTTATGCTACCGAGTTCGAATCCTGGTTATTGCGTGCTTTGCTTTAAAAAGGTTTGGAATATCGTTGCATTAATTTGTGTAAAAAATTATTAAGTTAATAACTTTGTATCTGATAAAAACTATAAATGTATAATTTTTCAATACCACTAGTATACTAGCGCCATCTATGTCATCCATTGCATATTATTAAGGCGATGAAACGCCGTACAAACGATTTTGATTTGGAATCCTCCATGCACTTATGACACTGATAGTACACCCGCAACAACAGGGGAAGTTACGAGTGCGTTGCCGACCTTTTGGGGATAAGGGATTTGAAGATTTAGAGATTGAGGGAGGGGAAGGATTGGGCCTTTGGTAACCTCACTCACGCGACGTAACACAACGCTGTGGTTGTTTCACGCCGGTTTTCTGTGAGGCCGTGGTATCACTCCGGTCGAGCCGACCCATTCGTGTCGAAGCGTGGGTCTCCCACAAAACTTAATTTGTGTGTTTGCTTCCAATGACGGGACCACGAGGTCCTGGATCTTTGGAACACGTACGTTGAAAGACGTTCTGAGGCCAAAACCAACTCTCAACTTTAACATTAGTGAAAAGTGGAATATTATTGCAATATTACCTGTTATTGTCGAGCAATATTTAATAACTGTAAAGTATACGATGTACTTAATATTTAAATAAATTAAATGAACAATTAGCTAATTTGATACGAATACGTTAATTTGCAAATTATGAATTCGTAATTACATTATTTTATTATTAGGCTCTTAACTAAAAAGGAATAAAAGCAAACAATACTGGTGTATGTTCTTTATTTTAAAAATAAATCTATCAACAATAAGCATAGACATAATAAGAGTAACAATTGGACAAGTGAAACATACGCCATTTTACAAATAGGGATTGTGTTTTCTTTGAATTTCACCGGCTGTAGGACGTAGATAAAAACACGAATAAACAACAATTTGTAACGCCGCAGCCAGCATCACGCATAGTGCAGTGTATAAGAATACACTAGGAATACAAATTCCAAATAACACAGATTTAAGACAAAGAAATAACACGAGATAGAAAAGCAACACTTACTTCGCCAAACATGTCTCGCCAACTTGGGAGTTGGAAAATTGTTCGTGTGAGCTTCCCTCATCGTCGGCCGCCAACACGGATGCTGCAGCACCACGATCGTTACCAGATCCATGAGTATTAGACACTTTGGAGTCACCGTCTTGTGTTTTTACAAGATCTTGTGTCAACTCTATTACTTCTTCCAAGTCAGCCTTTAGTTTCAGCAACTCCTCATTGTCACCATCAGCTAGTAGTGCTCCTTCCACCTAGAAATAAATTATACAATTACAGACCACATCAATAATCAAAACACAGGAGAAACATACCGCGATGACAATACAAATATCGATGACACCAAATTGTACCAACCTGTAGAAGTTGCGGTTTGTAATTTATTAAATTATCCGCCATTTTAGAAATAGTCACTTTGATCTGCGCAACAACACGGAATTAAAACAATATTACAATAAACACAAACGCTACTGACGAGACCACCGGCCGGCTCGACGAATGACGAATGACCACTGTTTACTATTTCATGGCGGGGTACGACTGCATACAGTGTTACAATGTATTAAAATGTTCATTGTTCTAACTCGGCACTACATATTCTTAATGTGTTACTACTACCTCAGTAAGCTGTTTACAAAGATAAACAAAGGACGGTGAGTGAGACAATGCTATGTCATAAATATTTACTAGGAAAAGTAATAATTACTACATGTACTATTTGTATAATATTATAACGGATTATATTGCGGCATACGGATTTTTAAATATTGTTTTATGTAGATCTTTAGATTTTGTGTGTTTGATTTCATTTACGAGACCACAGGGTCCCCTGATCTATGGAAGGTACAAAGGGCGGAAGCCTTTCAAAGGCTTTTTGAACAACTTTAATAATAGCAAAATAGGACTATTATTGTATTTGTCAATTTACCTGTAATCACGTCTTTAACTAATCGTTCGATTTACTTACAATGTAGGACGGAAGGAGATAGCAACATTTAATTAAACAATAGGCTTTATATGTTAGAGAAGGACAAAATATTCATTAGCGAAACAATGAGACTAATGGTTTTCTCCCGATCAGGTAATATGTCGTTAATATAATAGAAGTTTTAGTTTAGCAGTTCGCTCGTCACTTCGCCAGTTGCTCTAGTGATATCGCACAGTTGTTTAGTTGTATACCGAGTGTGTTAGCGCTTCCTAAATAAATAAAGTTATTTTTTATTCTAATAAAAAAATGGGTAAAAGCTTTAAGAGTTTTGCGTGGAGTGTAGAAGTGGAGTTGTCAGGTATGTTTATTTACTATCATTAAAGTATAGTCGTTACATCCACTAAACTACATTTAGTTAGAATCATCTTCATTTCTAAAACAAAAGACATGGAAGCGAAGGGTAGCGAAGAGAAGTCATTGGAGTCGGAGCAGCAAGTCATACCAGAGCCAGAGACACAGTCCCAGGCGCTGGCAGAAGAGGAGTCAGCGTTGAAGGAGTTGCTGCAGGTTGAGGAGAAAATAAATATGTCCCTCTCATCACTTTGGTGAGTGACATCGTCATATTATACTTGTTTAGAAGCCCTACGCCATTCAGCAGATAGACAAGTTTATACTAATCGTGTTGTCGTCCACAGTTGGAGAAGTTTTCTCCGGGTGAAGATGGCATATTATTAAATAAAAAGTTGCGGCATTTTGAGGCCACAATCTCCTCTATGTGTCCAGAGGAAAGGCTTGTACAGTAAGTATTGATCTTTGAGTCTATTTCTTTTCAAATGTTCCACAACTATAACTATGAAACATTGTACAGAGAAGCATTCGCGACGATCCGCACGGCAGCCCTGCAGAGCCCGGTGACGGCGCGCAAGCTGGCTGCAGTGGGCGCCTGCTTCAACAGCCAGCCTCACCTGCGCCGAGCCATGCTCAACGTCGTCTTACAGGAAACTTTTACCAGTAAGTACTATCTACCTTTGATAGTCAATAATCAATATCGCCATTATGCTTCTTTAGTAGCTTTAGAGCCACTCTGCTTGCTTTGCACTATAATTGTCTCCTGTGTAGTGTCTAATTAATATAATGTATCTACTTTTATCTCCATTAATAGAACTGGACATACTGGAGCGCTCTGACCCTCTGTATCTGGTCAACGCTGCGAATATGATGGGCGACTACTTCGCTGGTGCCCGTCTCAGCAACGGCGAGAAGGTTCACTTCCTCGCCGAGCCTCTGCTGCAGTACATGCGCGCACTACTCGCCTCCCAGGACATTCTCGCACACCGCATTCTCGCCACACAGGTACTTATCCATTACTTGTTCCCATTTACCCTGGCAATATATTTCTCACAATTTTACAAATATTAACACTAATATTTTGTTCACAGTTAATGCAGAACGGTCGGAAGCTGTTGTCAGTGCTACCCCAGGAGATGGACGAGCTCACCGTCGCCATCCGCATCCGCCTGCTCTCGCCCCCACCAGTCAGCACAACGTGGCTTCTACTCTCTGCGGACCAGAAAAGACGCGAAAAGAGAGGGCGCTGCTGTGCGCAAATAAACATCGGCTCCGTGTTAAAAATCGATAAAAAATAGTTTAAGTGTTTATTTACATCTAAAAACCAAACAAAACTATAGTATTAGAAGTCTTCCAGCGATTCAAGATAAAGTTCGCAAGTTTCTATGTCGAAAACTTTGAAAACAAACAATTGTGCAAGTGTAACGACCGTTTGATTTTTCAACCTGTGACAAGTGAAAGCACCTATCTCACTGGAAAAATAAGTGCCTGACATCAAAGACGGCAGTTAACGACCACTGAAAACACAAGTACGTACATACCTTGTCAAAAATAAAGCTCAATAAATAAAATAAAATAATCAAAAGTGTTGAATCATCCTGATTTGAACTAAACGTTGAAAATAGCACCATCTAGCGTTGAGAAAAAAACAACATTATTGACAGCTGAGTCAGTAGATGATCGAATTAATACCACTACTCGATAACAGAGGGCGCTACTAGTAAAAACAAAGGCTATTCAAAATGACACCAGTTTGCGCAGGATGCCAACAGAACATATCCGATCCAAAACACCTTACCTGCACTCAGTGTAAAAGCTCATACGATTTGGAGTGTGCAAATGTGTCCAACGATCGATTTATGAAGATGTCACTGACGTGTAAAAAAGCTTGGAAGTGTCAGGCTTGTTACTGTAATATGCCTAAAACGGGCAACACTGACACCCCTATACGCCCGAGAGAACGAGACACTACAGAACAAATAAACTCACCCTCTGAGATAAGTAATATTACTATAAGAAAAAGAACAACAAAAACAATGAATGTCACTACAAACTCCGAGGACTTAAACCTGCTAGGCGACACAATTTGTTCACAAGATATAGCTACAACAACACAAACAGAAACGCAAACAGAATTAACATTACAGAATTTAAGTGAAATTATAATACAACGCCTGAAAGAAAACAACAAATCTATTATAGCTGAACTATAAAACACAATTCAAATAGAGATAAACAAAGCCATTTTAAAATTAAAAGAAGAGGTGGAATCCAAAACTACCACTCTTACGGAGCAAAACGAACTAAGAATCTTAGAAATACAACACACCAATACTGAAATAGAAAAACTGAAGACTGAAAATGAAAAACTGAAAAACGAAATTAGTGAACTAAAATTGAATATTATACCTACAGGAGTTTGCACGGAAAGCAAAGCCAAAAAAATTGTATTGTTTGGACTTCCTGAATACTCCAACGAGCCTGAAAATGTTTTACATAATAGATTAATTGAACTGTTTCAAGAATTTATGCAAGTAGATATATTGGGATACATAGAAGACACATACAGGATAGGCAGAAAAGGTACAAAAAACAGACCATTAGTAATCGAACTAATAAGCAAAAGGATGGCTAATTATATAAAATACAACAAACACTATCTCCTGAACACCGGACTATCCCTCTCTGAATTTCTTGATGATAATGCACGAAAAGAAAGACAGTTAATGCGTGATGAAATGATTATAGCACGTAAGAAAGGGATACACGCAGTAATCCGCGATAACCATTTGGTGATAGAGGGTAAAAGAATTAACCTTCATAACAAAACCCTTTCAAACCAACAAAAGGAAGAAAACAGGAACCAAGTAACCCACAATACTAATAACCAGACATATCATCAAAACATAAGTCCAGAAAAGGAAAACTATACATTTCGAAAGCAAAGACCAACAATTTAGCATACTTTTCCAAAACATCCAAAGTCTCTATAACAAACAACACACACTCGAAGCATTCTTAGAACAATCACCACAATATAAAGCCGTATGCATATCGGAGTCTTGGTTATCACAAGCCAAATTAGACATAATTCAAATCAGCGGTTATAACTTTGCGGCATCATACTGCCGAAAGGATCGAACAGGTGGCGGCGGCTGCATCCTCTTACAAGATCACATCGAGCATAAAGATAGAAGTGATATCTCAGAAATGTCAATTGAATATGTCATAGAAGTACTCGTATGTGCAACCGAATTACCAAGGGAAAATTTGTTAATTATTATTATTTATTGGAATAGAAGAGAGGAAGATATTTTTTATAAACAATTAAAACAAATATTAACACACATAAATAAGAAATATTTTAAGTGCAATATTATAATAGGAGGAGATTTTAATATAAATATATTTGATAATAACATAAAAACAAACGTTTTCTTAGATTTCATGTTAGAATATAAATTCGTACAATATATAAAAGAACCAACAAGGATAACACCAACTACGTCCTCGTGCCTTGACCTTATATTTACAAACTTTAACAAATGTAAACTAAATACAACTGTTGAAGAACTAGGATTCTCTGACCATTGCGGTACAATTATAAACATATCTCTACCCCAAACAAACTAAAAACACTGTTTGGTATGCTAAAAAAAGGCTATATAATAACAAAAACATACAACAATTCAAATCTAATTTAAAGGATATAAATTGGAATAATATAATAAAACCAAATATAGAAGTAAACAAAAACTATGAAGCATTTAACAACACACTTACAAAAATACTTAACAAATGTATACCTGTACAAAAAATAAAACTGAAAACTAATTATAAAAAATACTGGCTTACCAAAGGAATAAAAATTTCATGCACAAATAAAATATTATTAAAAATATTTACACTAAAAACTAAAAATCCAATTCTGAAACAAAACTACAAAAACTACGAAAAAATATTAAAGAAACTAGTCACGTCATCCAAAAAACTACACTACATAAATAAACTAAAAAAATCTGATAATAAAGTCAAAACGATGTGGAATATTATTAATGAGCGAACAAATAAAAAACTAACATAACATTAGAAATAAATAAAATAACGACCTCCGACCCTAAGCAGGTAGCAAATACCTTTAACGAGTTCTTTGCGTCCATTGGAGAAAGTTGCTCTCGAACATCAGGGAACAAGCCACAGGGCGCTTCTGTTTTACACCCAACTGAAAACACTATGTTTCTCAGCCCAGTCGAACCCGGTGAAGTAAATACACTAATTAAAAATTTAAAAAACAAAAATAGCCACGGGATTGATGAATTACCGCCTAACTTATTAAAACATTGCGCAAAGGAATTAACTTTACCGTTTTACCTGCTAATTAACCGGTCTTTTGAGGAGGGTGTCTTCCCAGATTACTTAAAAACGGCCCTAATAAAACCGATCCACAAAAAAAGTACCAAAACCGATCCGAGTAATTATCGTCCAATAGCACTTCTACCCACTGCTTCAAAAATTTTTGAAAAGGCAATGTGTGACCGTGTTTATAAATTCTGCGAAAAGTACCAAATATTTGATGACTGTCAAAATGGGTTCCGAAAAAACCGATTAACAACCCTTGCAATCTATAAATACATACAAGAAGCCCTTAATATAATAAATAAAAAGAAATATGCTGTTGGTCTACTCCTAGACATGACCAAAGCCTATGACAAAGTACAATACACAATACTATTAAAAAAACTACAAGGCATAGGAATCCGTGGTAAAGCCCACGAGTGGTTTACCTCATACCTAAAGGACAGAGAACATCTAGTAGAAATAGAATTTTTCAACCACAAAAGTAAAGAAATACAAAAGATCCGTTCAAACAGAAAAACTATTAACGCCTCAATACCTCAAGGGAGTGTGATAGGATGTCTTCTCTTTCTCATTTACATAAATGACCTTCCTAAAAATATACAAGGACCATGTGTCTTATTTGCAGACGATATTTCACTCCTTACTTCATGTGAAAATAATAACAATCTAACTGAAGCATTAACCGAAACGCTCAATAAAACAGTTACTTGGATGAATGACCACAACCTAGATATTAACTTATCAAAAACTAAAATAATGACCTTCCACCCTCATCAAAAAGCCCCATTAGATGTAAACTTATTATATAGTGGCCAAAAAATAGAAGTAGTCAAAGAATTCACCTTACTAGGTTTATCCATAGATACAAATATAAATTGGAAACCACATATTAAGAAAATCAGAGCAAAAATTTCAAAATTCGCATATGTATTTCGTGAAATAAAAAAAATCACCAACCTCCAAACGGCCCTCACAACCTACTACGCGTACGCTTATGCTTGGCTTAGTTATGGTGTTATATTATGGGGACATAGCACTGATACACCTACACTCTTTACTCTCCAAAAAAAAACTAATTAGAATCTTAGTAAATATTGACGACACTGATAGCTGTAAACCCCACTTTCAAGAACAAAAAATTTTAACTCTGCCAAGTATTTATATCTTGGAAATATGTAAATTTGTCCGCAAAAATAAAAACTTCTTTACCACAAGGGAAAATAAACAACAAAAGTACACACTACGCCATAAAAATAGATTAAATTTACCAGATTCTATGAACGAAGGTCGACTCGGGAGAGGGTGGATAATTAATACACTGACTTACTTATTAAGCGCGTATAATAAAGTAATGTACAATGCTTGCTGCTCACCAAAACAATTAAATCATTCGACACCTATATTATCGCCGGTAACGAAACCATAGCGCGATCTATCTCGATCCCAACGCCATCTATCGAGCTAACGTACAACTTTGTATTCCATATTAAATCGCACTATGATTCCGTTGACCTTTTATTACATAAACATTCCGCCCACCAAGGACATTATGGCAAATGTCCTTCATCTGATATACATTTTTATTACAGCCCAAAAAAATAAAATAATTATTACAGCCCAAAAAAAATAAAACTATTTACTTCTTAAACACAATACAGATATTTAAAAACCAATTACACTAACTTAAATAAAATATTTCTAATCCTTAATTACTTAAATTATTCTTGAATTTATTTATCTGCCACAGGCAACACACAGACCTTTGATGTAGGTCTTTTTATCGTGGTCATTTTTGTCCTTATTGTGACTACACGAGTTAACCCATCTGAACCCTGATGCTTAACTTCCACTCTGCCTAACAACCACCTGCCAGGAGGCATATTGTCCTCCTTGACTAGAACTACATCACCCACAGATGGTTCGGGCGTTTTGTTTTGCCATTTGTGTCTTTGTAAAAATTGGTGAAGGTAGTCATGCGACCATCTTCGCCAAAACTCCTGCATCATTTTTTGAAGCAGATGCCATCGCCTTAAACTGCTAACATTTGATCTTTCATAGTTTAAATCGGGTGGTACTATTACAATATGACAATAAGCTATAACACGAATCATTCTTGATAACTTAGAAAATCGATGCCAAATTGAAACATCTAAAGTACTCGTATGTACCTTAATTTCTTCCAAATGTGTGACAAGCTGTTTAGGTCTTTTAGATTGAACTACCTGTTCCCTTAGAAAATTTGAGCCTTCCCACCAGAGAGAGACGCTTGAAAGTTCCGACGGGCATATCCCACGTGAAGCACAATCTGCTGGATTTTGTTTCGATGCTACATGAGCCCAATGGTGTGTATCCAAATCGCTCAATATCTCCGATACTCTATTGGCAACGAAAGTCTTCCAACGACTTGGATGACTATTCAACCAAGCCAATACGACTTCGCTATCTGTAAACGCGTAAAGATTATCCTTTTTTATATTCATAACTTCGGCAACCTCCAAAATAAGCCTGTTTAAAAGTACTGCCCCGCAAAGCTCGAGTCTAGGAATTGACACTTGCTTTACCGGTGCTACCTTCGTTTTCGAAGCTATTAAAGAAACGTGTACCAAACCCATTTCATCAACTACTCTAAGGTACACAACGGCTGCGTATGCTAACTTAGAAGCATCAGAAAATCAGAATAACTCTTGTTTTACCTTATTTCCCGTGTTCAACCAACGTGGTATTTTTAGATCAACTAAAGAAGCCAAATTTTTACGGTAAGTAACCCATTCTTTTAATAAATTATTTGGGACTTCTTCATCCCACTGCAACCCTGCTAACCACAGTTTTTGAATAAATGTTTTTGCAACTATTATGCTTGGCGCTAACCAACCCAACGGATCAAACAAGCGAGCAATATCCGCAATAATTTTCCTTTTCGTTACAGGTCCAGCTATTGGCTTTAGTTCCAGAGAGTATTGGAAGCAATCGTCGCGCGCATTCCAGGTAAGTCCTAAGATTTTTGTTGATTCATCCATTTTGAACTTTAACGCTTCGTCACTTCCATCTCTAATTCTATTTAATAGCTCTTGACAATTGCTTTTCCATTTTTGTAATTGAAATCCACCTTTACCCAGAATTTTAGTTATGTCCGTATAAATTTTAAAAGCTTCTTCTTCAGTTTCAGCTCCTGACAATAAATCATCCATATAAACATCTCTTACAATTATTTTAGCTACATCTAAATTATCCCCACCTTCATCAACTGCAAGCTGTTGAAGAGCCCTCACAGCTAAGTATGGTGCCGAGGCTGTTCCGAATGTAACCGTTATCAATTCATACTCCTTTATTGGGCTTTCAGGGTTATTCCCCCAAAGTATTCGTTGTAATGGAGTATCTTGCCTATTAACTAACACTTGTCGGTACATTTTCACTATATCAGCTACTATACAAATTCGATGTACCCTCCAGCGCATAATGATATGACGAAGATCATCTTGCAAAGATGGACCAATCATTAGATCATCATTAAGTGACCGCCCGTTGCTGTATTTACAGGAAGCGTCAAATACAACACGCACCTTTGTCGTTTCCTTATCCTCACGGATGACAGCGTGATGAGGTAAGTAAACACCTTTTATATTATCTTTATCTGATACTTCTACCATGTGATTGAGATTTAAATATTCTTGTATCACATTACCGTACTCGACCTTTAATTTATAATTTTTTGCTAATCTTGCTTCTAACCCTTTTAGTCTTTAACTACATGTAATGCCCGTGTAGTCTTTGGGACCCTCTCTACTTCCGTTTCTAGATTCTCTAAAGCCCTAAATCGGTTAACCAAAAATTCTTTTAAGTCATCGAAAGTAGGAAGTTCTTCCTTATAATCCGATGATACCTTCAACTCCCATGCCCTTCTAGTTACTTTATCAAGCTTCTCAGTTATAATATGTATAATCAAAATTGAGCCAAGATCTATATCTAAATTTTTAATTGATTCTAAACAATCACTAGTTGTATTCAGGAGTTTTTTAATATCTGTAGCGGACTCTCCTATCATAGCCTTTTGATTAAATAAAGATTTAACTATCCCGTTTGCCAAAAATCTCTTATTATTGTACATGGACTCTAATTTTGTCCAACTTGTACTATAATTATCTGCTGTCACCTGTACATTTCTTAATAGGTGTTCAGCCTCTCCGGTTAAATATCCCTTCAAGTAATATAATTTCTGTGCATCATTCAATTTATTATTATTATGAATTAATCCCAAAAACAAGTCCCTAAAGGTTAGCCACTCCTGATATTTTCCAGAAAACATTGGTATTTTAATCTCCGGCAAACGAAAATTATTTTCTTCTTTACAACTACTACTAAGGCCCAGTCCACTATCATTTTCATTACTAGGTACACATTTGTTTAATCTAATAAGCTCCTTCAGAGCACTTTTAAATTGCACATATAATTCCTCTACCTCGTCATAAACACAATCTTTATGATATTTGGAGCTATATAAATCTGACTTTTTAACTTCACTTATTATTTTAACATGTGTATTATGAAAAAGTTGCCATTGTTGTTCTAAATTTTCTAAACGTGTTTCAATATACGATAGAGTGAGTCGATCTTTCGGGCATTTTTTAAAATTAATAATAGCCTTATCAATTTTGCTTTTAACATCATCTTGGATATCCATTAACGAATCCATTTTGTAAACACAATATTATATAGACACAACAAAAATTACAAACTACAGCACAAATAAAAAGTGGAAGAATATAATATTATCCTAACCTTAAAGTCCATTAAATTGTATCTTCTCGCACTTTTTCCGAACACAAAACTCAATTTGCATTGAAATTTTTACAAGTCTTTTTAAGTTCAATTTCTATACGAATTTGGACATAGACTCCCCGTCTAAACAACTTTTTTCTTAAAATTATCACAAGTCTAATCTAATGCCCTGCCTTTATTAGATTCTTCCAGAATTACATTGAAAGTACTCACGATTTTTTCACCAAACACTCACTGACACTTAGACGTCACTACAGTACACAGTGGCGCCCTCTGTGACCGCGGACTTCACCTTCCTGCTCTGCTCCCTTGCTTCGCCCTCCGGCTGCTGCTGCCTCCAGTATTGCTGCACCACGTTCCACTGGATGCTCCCTGCGCCAACCGGTCTTCCACCTCCAGCTCCTGGCACCTCTCACCTGGTACCCACTGAAGGGCTGCTCTGGATAGCGATCCACTGCCCAGTATCGAAGCGTAGGGTGGTAGAATCTACCACCTCCGGAACCCGTCACAACACTCCCGGCCAATCCGACTCCGAAGGACCATGAACGAAGGTCGACTCGGGAGAGGGTGGATAATTAATACACTGACTTACTTATTAAGCGCGTATAATAAAGTAATGTACAATGCTTGCTGCTCACCAAAACAATTAAATCATTCGACACCTATATTATCGCCGGTAACGAAACCATAGCGCGATCTATCTCGATCCCAACGCCATCTATCGAGCTAACGTACAACTTTGTATTCCATATTAAATCGCACTATGATTCCGTTGACCTTTTATTACATAAACATTCTAGATTAAAAATACATTCAACAAGCACATACGTAATGTCGATAAAAATTTATAATAAACTTCCAGAAGTAATAAAGAATGAAACAAAATTAAACCTATTTATAAGTAAACTAATACAGTTCTTGCTAAAAAAATGTTATTATAGTGTCAACGAATATTTAAATGAGAAATAATATAATGATTAGAATATTAGTTATTAAATAAACTTAATAAAGCTCTCTTCCTCTCTCCTACTTTTACTTTAACTTTTACTTTAATTATACTTTGCTGTGCCCGACAGGGTCCATTATGATCTCATAATTTATAATTTACCACCTAAGAAACACATTGTGGAATGCAATAAATGATTGAGTATTGAGTATTGACCTTTGCCTCAATCAATTTCACCCCCTACCAAACAACATGCAAAAGTTCTACGCCGCTTACTTAGACTTGACTTCTGGAGAAGATTTTAGTGAAGATCGCAACGGATTCTGGAGAAAGAGCCTCAAAGAGAACGTGGAAAATATCGGCCAGAACACATCTCAGCCGAGGCCAGAATTAAGCGCTGCTGCTCAACTACCGGGGACAAACCAAACACAGAGAGTCAGACAAAATACCTTCGACTCTTCGACTGCGAGAATCAAGGTGAATAAACGGCTGGACCTTAACTCGTGGCGTCAACCAAAGGGGGAAGCAAGGGAAGATGTCTCCATCCAGAACGACGTGGCTACAACTAGTACACGGTTGGTTACTTCCGAAGTAACGAGGAACCAAATGTCTTCCAAACCTCATATGAACCTAATGTCAGTAAGAAGTAACCCGCGGAGACGGTATGACTTAAACTCCTGGCGACAGCTAAAGGAGAAGATACAGCGATGAAGCAAGATATACTGCATAGTTTTAGATTTATAATATTGGTTGTGTTATACTAGAAGACTTAATTTAGGATTAAATTTTATTGTATATTTATATAGCAATAAATTAATATGTTGTAAATTGTTTTGAATAAATCAAGTGAAAAAATAAACGTGTTCTTTTTTCGTATTTGTTGCAATGATTCTTATTATGAAAAACATATATATAAATAGACGACAAAACGTATTAATAAATCGAATAAATGTTCCAAAGGAAATGGAAGAGATACACAAATCTCATAGACTTAGAAATTTGTATGGTGCTGACCAGGGCACTATCTTGGGTCCTCTATTGTTTATTTTATATATAAATAACTTACCTTTTTTTTTGTGAGTGGAAAATCATCAAATGACTTCTCCCGCCCAGGGCCGGGCAGGAGGGAGTGTCAGACTCTTACTGACTAAAAACCCCCCTGTTCCTTCTCCTGCTCTGTGCCGAGGTCGCGGTACCTCATTGCGCTTACCCCGCAACCCCGGCTGAACATCTCCCTTTAAGGCCCCGTCTGTGGTGGTCGAATGGCTCTTTGAGGCGCGCGCGGAACGCTACGCGCCGTACGCTCGGGCCTGGTTCTGGTCGGGCGGCGAGCTGCCCTTACTCGCCGACCGCAGGCCCGTGCTTACGGTGGCCGGAGATCGTCCTTCGATCCCCGACGCCCGTAGTGTCACCAGTTGCGGCTGCTGGGGCGTGAGGAGGAGGATTGCTCCCTCACGCGGGCCGCCTCTCTCTTTGCGAGCATGACTGCTTCACAAAAGGAGGAGACGGCGTCCCAGTTCCTCTCACTCCGCACCATGGCCTCGACTAAGGCCGGGCGCGAGACGTCGCCGCCGCCGATCACTTCCCTGAGGATACGGCGGTGCTCAGCCCAGGCAGGGCATACCGCTACCGTATGCTCCACCGTATCCTCTAGGTGGTCCTCACAATGACGACACTCGGGCGTTTCCTCCCGCTGAATCCGAAACAGGAACCTACCGAAGCTGCCGTGCCCGGTAAGCACCTGCGTCAGACGGAAGGTGAGGACGCCGTGGCGTCTCTCAAGCCACTCCTCAAAGAGGGGTCTTACCGCTGCTATAGTAGCGTGCCCGGCCCTCGGTTGCGACAGTCGTTGTTTCCACTCTGCCATGAGATCTCGCCGGAGCTCATTCCGCCACGCACTAATTTGGCGCGGCAGAGGATCCTCGCCCCGGCGACGCGCGTCTGCGCGCAAACTGTAGACGCGCGCGAGCGCCTTCGCGTACGTATAAATAACTTACCTAAGACAACAGCCCAACCAGTAACATTATTCGCTGACGACAATACAGTGACAATAAAATTTGAGGATAGAAATACGAAAATTACATTAGCATCAGCGTAATAAATACAATCAATTGGTTCAAGTCAAGTCAAAGTCAAAAATCATTTATTCCAATTAGACCTTTACAGGCACTTTTGAACGTCAAACAAAATTTAAAACAAAAAATAGTGTCAGAGTTCGATATCATTAACCTTAAAATAGTTTGCATAGGTAAAGTCAGGTGGCCAAGATTCTCATCCACCGAAAAGGTACTTTTCTATAGATACATATGTGCCCAACCCAGTTCTGAAAATGGTCTGATCACATTGTGTTGGGATCTGTATATCATCACATGTAGGACTATTGTAGCCAAAATGCCTGAGTCAAAGATCTACTAAAGCGCTGCACGGTAATAATTCATGTCTCCTCATCCTCGATTTACAACCTCGGGAAAGCTGAGAAATAAAAAATAATAAAATATCTGGACTTAGGTAAGTCACGTTAACTAAGCTTACTTAGTCTTCAATATATCCGGGTATTAACGCGGAAAATAATTATTTGAATACCTTGGTAGGCTTGACGTTTCGACTCGGTTGCACAGGTCGTGGTCACAAGCAGACTGAAGACACGATGTCACAGCTTCCTGCATTCGGGCGATGAATCTTCATCTACCCCCTTATTTTCGTTTTCTACCATATTAGGCCGTCTTGTGTCTAAGGCCGTAAGTTATTCAAATAATAATTTTCCGCGTCACCTGCGTAAATATATGATATATGAAACGCGAAAGCTTAAAAGTTAATTATATAACCGGCCACCTTAAGAGGCTGGCATAAGGCGGATGGGTCAGTGCCAAGATACGGAACAGCACTCGGCTAGTATTATGAAGAAGTTCCTGGAGCGTTAGACTGTCTGTCTGTCTTACTGACTAAAACCTCACTCGTTCCTTGCCCTGCTCCAGGCCAAAGCCGCTGTATCTTATTGCGCTAGCCCCGTAACCCGGGCTGAGTCTGGGTGCTCGAGTATATAAATTTGTATGTTTGTAAAGGAAGCGTTACTAAGATACACGAGAAAATCTTACAAGGCAGCATTTTTTAATTAAATAAAATCCGTAGCAATTGCTACTACGGCAAAGCAGGTCTACAGCATCGTAGCGTCAGATTAAGTAGTTATTCTACTCTGGGCAGAGATAATCCAACTAAATATAAAATTGAAGAAAATATTTGATGTTGCTCTTATAATCTCATCACCGTTACAGTAAAGATGCGGGAAAATGATGACGTCATTAGATTGGAATTTGTAAGCGCGTACTCATACATAAACAGTCGTCCAATAGTTTCGAAGAAATCACCTAATTACTTATGTTCCGTCTTTGTAAAGATAAGAATAAAATTCCTCATTGTCACCATCAGCTAGTAGTGCTCCTTCCACCTAGAAATAAATTACACAATTACAGACCACATCAATGATCAAAACACAGGAGAAACATATAGCGATGACAATACAAATATCGATGACACCAAATTGTAGCAACCTGTAGAAGTTGCAGTTTGTAATTTGTTAAATCATCCGCCATTTTAGAAATAGTCACTTTCGTTTGCACAACGACACGAATTACGAACTAAAACAATATTACAATAAACACAAATACTACTGACGAGACCTCCGACCGATTCGCTCGACGAAAGACGAATGACTGCTGTTTACTATTTCATGGCGGGGTACGACTGCGTATAGTGTTACCAACTATGTAAAATATTTTTCCCTTGAACAACTCAAATATTCTAAGCGGTCCTCTAACACAGTTTTATGGCTATTCGAAGAATCATAGTCTAAAATTAAAGTATCCAATAAATGCAATCAAAATTACGTAAGTATCTGAAAATCTTCACTTAGCAATTTTCCGTTCCCTGAATTTTGGGAGAACTCTCCTACGCTGGCAACACTGTACTTTATTCACTGTGTTGTTAATATTAAGAAAGATCGTTACTTGTGATATTCTTAAAGCTGTACTCATTACTGGAACAAGAAATAAAAACGGTGCAGTCGGATTACCCGATGGTAAGAAATCGGCGCCGCCAAAAGATATTCGTAATATCAGTAAAAACGCCATACAAAATACACTTTTTCTTTCTACAGCTGTTTTCTTCCTGACTTCAAACTCTACCAAAAGGCTAACAACACTGGGGCTGTCAATGGGCGGCGCCGGTTGCCCACTGTCAGGTGATTCAGTCTGCTCGTTTACCGCCCTCTTCCATGAATAACAGAATCTAGAATCACGCCTTCCATCGCCCGAGGGGTATGAAGAGTTCTGGAACTGTAAAACGCCCCTTTCGCTAAGTTCCATGTATATCTATATCATAGAAAGAAGTCTCGTCCCGCGTCTGTCTGTCTGCAAGGACGCGATACACTCAAACACTACCCGACGTTTGTCACCAATATAGTGTGATCCTTGAGGGGAGATTTAGACGCAGAATTGAATAAGTTTTGACCTCACGGACGGAAATCTAGTAATATTATAATTTTGTAACATAACAAAGAAGGTACAAATTAAATGTAAAACCAGTAACCGACATTGTTACAGTAAATGTAGGAGAAAATGACAATGACTTTGGAATATTAAGGTAACTATTCTCACAAAAATATCGTTTCGATATTTCGAAGAAATGGCCTAATTACTAGAAAAAGGATTGAAATACAATTCCAAGGTCGTTAATAACAGAAGTTATTTAACTAGGTATTTGTAAACTATTAACAGAAGCGGCACCACATAAAACACTTGTATTATTGTAAAAAGAATCTGTATGTGAAACTGATTTAAAAAGAGTAACCATGGAGTTTCTTGCTCGTTCTTCTCCATCGGAATCTACACTTTGGAACGAGCAAATAGCTTCTCTACTTCTTCTCTTCGAACTAAGAGGACTGACCGACAGACTGACACTATATCTTCAAAATTTTTGTTTGACGTTCAAAAGTGCCTGTAAAGGTCTAATTGGAATAAATGATTTTTGACTTTTGACTTTGACTTTTAAAATGTCGATTGTTCTAACTTTGCACTAGATATTCTTAATCTGTTACTACTACCTCAGTAAGCTATTTACAAAGATAAACAAAGGACGGTGAGTGAGACAATGCTATGTCATAAATATTTACTAGAAAAAGTAATAAATACTACAGGTACTTTGTAAAAAACAAACATTTTAGAACACGTGGCTTTTAACACTTCTTTTACACAAATTTTGACGAATTACATTTAACAATAATTTGTCCTTGGGTGAACTTCTATAGTGCATTCAAGGATAATTGCCGGCCGATATGCCATCACATTGAAATTAAAATTGATGCACGGGTCTCAGCGAGGTGGCTTCGGCCCCTCGTACGCCTTCCAAAAGCTCGGGGACCGTGTGGTCCAGAGAATAGAAGTGACCATACAAATTTTAATATTTTAAGTAATTATATTTTATCACTAGCTACTCTCGCGCAGTTGAACCCGCTGCCCGGCTCCATTTAATCGTGGCGTAATGTTTTATAGCCTATAGCACTCAGGAACATTGTAGCTATCAGTGAAAGAATTTTGGCAATCCAATCAGCGGTTCCAAAGATTACCACCTACATACAAACTTACACACTTACAAATTTTACCTCTTTATGATATTAAGTAGGTATAGATTAAATTTTACTTAATTATTAAATTTTATATTATACATAAGTTTTAAATTAAAATAATAATGCAATCACGTATGTTTAGTTTTTCTGTTTTGGTTGAATATACAAAGTAACTTGTCGTGGTGGCCCAGAAGTTAAGGAGCCCTCTTCTCATGCATGAGGGTGTGGGATCGAAACCTGGCAAGACCTAACGTGACTTTTTCCGAGTTATATGTACTTTCTATGATTATTTAGACACCACTGACATTCGGTGAAGGAAAACATGGTGAGGAAACCTGGACTTATAATTTCTAATTATAAGTTTGAAATCGGCAACCGCATTGAGCAAGCGTGGTAATTAATGCTCTAGCCTTCTCCGTATGAGAAGAGGCCTTTGCTCAGCAGTGGGCACTTATAGGCTGATGATGAAAAAAATAAATGAATGAAATACAATGTGGGTCACGGTTGTGTCTAGGAAGCATAAGCGAAGCATACTCTCGTCTCTCTAAGTGTGGGAATAGGAAGTCGCATATTTAAATATGAGCATAGACTCTGTCTGGATGTGGCATTGATTTATGTGTGAAATCATATTAATTACGTGTTCATTTACCTCATTGGTTACAATTTACCTGTAATGACCTATTAACAAATCGTTTACTAACAACAGTAGGACAGAAAGAGACAGTATCATGTCATTACGTTACGTTAGAAAAGGACAAAATATGCAACAATAAAATAATGAGATAGCAATATAAATACTGTATATGTTAGAAAGAGAGGGTATTGTTTTATTTCTCCCGGTCAGGTAATATATCGTTAATACAATAGAAGTTTTAGTTTAGCAGTTCGCTCGTCACTTCGCCAGTTGCTCTTGTGATATCGCACAGTGTAGTCGTGTACTGAGTGTTTACGTAGTTTATTAAAGTAACTAGTTTAAATATAGACATGGGCATTGAGAGTTTTGATTGGAGTTTGGAAGTGGAGTTGTCAGGTATGTTTATTTTTTCTTATTTTACTGAAGCCTAAAATTTTAAACTTAAATTAAACTATAGTCTATTACAACCACTAAAGTTTACCTAATCCCAAACATCTTATTTTGTGTTACAGAGAAACAAGCGGTAGAACCAATGGAAGAATCGCCACGGGAGACACAGTCTGCCGGGGCAGAGGAGAACTCTGCTTTGAAGGATTCATTCTCTGGATTCAAGAAAATGAGTCCCGAAGCAAGCAATGAAAACGTCTGCCATCATACATTTCAGCCAAGACCACATTCAAGCGTTGGTGCTCGGCTGCTGAGGCCAGATCAAACGTTGAAATTTGGTAAAAATATCTTGGACGTTAAAGCTCCAAGAATAAATCTAAAGAAAAGGCTAGACCTCAACACGTGGCGAGAGGAGCTAGCTAGGAGAGATGACAGTCACACAATCAATCTACAGCCAAACGCGCGGGCAAACATCGCTGCATCTAGGACAGGGATGGTAACGCCCATAGTTACCAAAACGAAAATGTCTCCCAAATCTAAAAAAATCCCAATTTCTGCTGGCCAAGATACATTAGATACTTGGACAGTACGAAATAATTTGAGGAGACGGTTTGACCTCAACTCGTGGCGACAGGCACAAGAGAAGAAAGAAGAAGGTGACGTCAGACATACTGCATAGTTTTGTGTTTATCAGATTGGTTGTGTAAAGTGAGATATATATTAGTTTTAAATTGTAAGGAATAGATAAATTATTTAGCGTTGATAATTATTATGGTAGAATTAAATATGATATAGTTATACTGTGTCGGATGTATGAAATAAAAATGTTGATTGCACATTTTGTTTAATTATTGAACCTTACATTGATAGGGACTTTGTATTCAGCAACAGAAATCACTGTGACAGAAGTCTGTGTGATTGAGTTATGTACAAAACAATTAAAATGTATATTATTAGGTTTTGCTAAACTTATAAAGAGGAAAGATTTCATTACTTGTTAGGATAGGAGGCGATACGTTTTAACTAATTTTAAAAATTAGTTCACTGATATAGTCTTTCCTTCTTCACCACACCACAAAAGAAAACAAGAAAAGTAATATGAAAACTACAGAAACAGATCGACTTCTAGACAGCGGCCAAGGTCACGAGAACGGCCGGATGATCACCCACATTACAAACTGGAACTGCAAACACCCTTGCACATTCAATTCGTTGGGAAATGCCAACAGCAGTCACTAGTGGCGGAAACTGACTGTCCAAATCATCAGGCCGCCTGTTTATTACTAATAGGAAATTGAAGGTAAAATACCTTATCAACACGGACTTATGTGTCCTTCCAAGGGCAGCTATGCGCGAGCCTCGAATAAAGACTAAATGTCAATTATTTGCCGAAACGGTACACTTATCTCAACATACGGCCACATCCAGCTTATCCTCAATTTTAGCCTGCAATAAGTTTTCAGCTGGCATTTTACAGCAGCGTCGTTCTAGGGGTAGACTTTTTGAGTTATGACCATCTATAACCATGCTCAGCATTAGCACGCCACAACCGGGAGAAGAACACATCTCATCCAAAAATTTTCAATGATCACTCGTCCAGCTGGTAAGCACACAAGGATTGGAACACAACACGGAACAACTCTTTGAGTGATCCACAAATTGTTGTTCCGCGTCTGAGTATGATGTGTGTGTGAAATTGTATGTTTGTAAACGCACCCACGACTCAGGAGAAATACTATATAAAAAAATCCTAGTGGGGAAATCCTGCCTAAGACTGACTGACTGTTTGTCTTACTGACTAAAAACCCATCGTCCGTCATTCCGTCTCCAGCTTCAGGCTCAGGTCGGCCGCAGTGCATCATTGCGCTTGCCCCCTCACCCCGGCTGAGTCTGGGTGCCTTTATTGTGTATGAAAATTTGTATGTTTGTAAACGCAGCGCATCCAAGACACATGAGACAATCCTACAATAAGGTCACGTTTTTTTTTTAATAAAAAAAGTATTAAATTGGTAATAAATGTTACTACGGCGTAGCAGGTGATACTTCAGCGTAGTAACGTCTGATAAAGTAATTCATTCTTCTCTGATAATGCAACTTAATATAAAGTTTAAGAAGATGTGATGTTTTTGTTATAAACTAATCAACGTTACAGTAAAGGTGTGGGAAAACGATGACGTCATCACATAGGAATTTGTAAGTGTGTACATAAATGGGCATCAGACAGTTTCGAAGAAATTTCCTAATTACTTGTTGTTTGTCGTTGGAAAAATAAGAGAAAGTAATTCAAATAGAATTCCAACGTCGTTGATGACAAAAGTTGTTAAAGCAGGTACTGCATAAAAATGCTTGTATTGTATTAAAATGTCCATTGTTCTAACTCGGCACTAGATATTCGTAATCTGTTACTACTACCTCAGTAAGCTGTTTACAAAGATAAACAAAGGACGGTGAGTGAGACAATGCTATGCCATAAATGTTTACTAGAAAAAGTAATTTATAAATATTGCATGTACTCTTTGCACAAAGGGTTGGCAATATTTATTGAATAAGTTTAGACATAGTCATAGATGGACGTTGGCTATTGTATAAATTTCTAGATAAAGTCCTAGGTAGATTTAGTACAGCAAGCGTCAGAGAAAAGGAACCCCCAAGACTTAAAGAATTATTGCCCGAACGATGGCGCACGCGTCGCGTCTCGGGCAACCACGTGACGTCGTCACTCTGAGCCCGAGCGGCCCGCCCTTTCACCCATCTCTGCCTGCCACCGATTCCAAACAAATAGATGACATAGAATTCACCTTTTTTTAAAAAATATATTTTTGGTATATTTTCGCCTTCTGGCCGTATACAAAGAATAACTCACAAAAAGCTTCGCTCGGTTGAGGATACGAACCCGAATCACCGGCCAAATAACTGAAGCGTGCCATATACCACTAAGCCTATTGGTGCAGTTAGCAAACCCAACGAAATGTCGAATAATATTATTATTTCTTTCATCGAACAAGGTTGATAACGCTCTAATATTCTAGATAATTAGGTTTCAATTTCTACTTCTATCGCGTGTTATATTTATACCTTAACGTTTTGTTATACGATTACATAAAATTAATTCAAATAACTAAAAGAATATTCTCAACTATCTAAAAGATAAGGTTGAAACAAGCATTGACTTTTTGTTTGGTTTAATAGAATGTGCTTGATTGTTGGACTACCGTCATTTTACTTCAGAAAGGTAACTGCTGTATGAACTGCGAGATATGGTTGAATTGAGAATAATTTTTCTCATGCACAAAACTGTGATTGAGGGTATAAATACTTTTCAAATCGTTTCGTTTTTGTGCCGATCTGCTTGTGTGTAATAATATCTCATTCGTCGTATTGATTCCAATTTATAAATAAATTGTCAAAGTTGATTCTTTTAACCCGTAGTATGGTTCGATTAACAACTTTTTTGAAGGCTAAAATTGTTGTTCTCTGGAAACAGGAACAAAGCATAAAGAAAATATGAATGAAACTCAAATATTATCACTTTGTGTGTTGGCTTCCATTCGAGGGACCACTGGGTCCCGGATCTTTGGAAGACGTACGAGGGGCCGAAACCAACTCGCATAGGTGACAAAGCCCTTTTAACAAAATAATATTTAAATTTAGTAAAATAGGACTTTCATTGTTTTTGTTAATTTACCTGTTTTTAACTGATTGATCGATTTACTAACAATGTAGGATGGAGGGAGATAGCAACAATTGACTGCACAATGGCTTTTATATGTCAGAGAAGGACAAAATAGTCATTAGCGAAACAATGAGACAACAATACAAAATGATCAGGTAATATATCGTTAATATAATACAAGTTGTAGTTTAGCAGTTCGCTCGTCACTTCACCAGTTGCTCTTGTGATATCGCACAGTGTAGTCGTGTACCGAGTGTTTACGTAGACTATTAAAGAAACGAGTTTTTATTTTATTTCTTAACATGGGTATTGAGAGTTTTGATTGGAGTTTGGAAGTGGAGTTATCAGGTATGTTTATTTTTCCTTATTTTACTGTAATCTAACTTTAGTCGTTACAACCACTAAAATTTAACGAATCCCAATCATTTTATTTTGTGTTACAGAGATTCAGGCGATAGAACCAACGGAAGAATCACTGGAGACACCACGTGAGACACAGTCTGCCGGGGCAGAGGAGAACTCTGCTTTGAAAGACTCGTTCTATGGATCCAGGAAAATGAGTCCCGAAAAGAAAGAAGAAAACTGCCAAAATACATTTCAGCCAAGACCAGAGTCAAGCGCTGCTACTCGGCTGCTGAGGACAGAACAAAAACTGCCAGTTGGTCAAAATCACTTTGACGCCAAGGATGCGAGAAGATATTTAAATAAACGATTAGACCTCAATACGTGGCGAGAGGAGCTGGCAAGGAGAGAAGACGATCACATAAACCGTCTCCAGCCACACGTCGCTCCAACCAGGACAGAGACGGTTACTTCCGCAGTAACCAAAAAGCAAATGCCTCCCAGACCTATTAAAACCCCAATGTCTGCCGGCCAGGATACGCTTGATATCTGGACGGTGAGAAATAACCTGCGGAGTCGGTACGACCTGAACTCTTGGCGACAGCCATAGATGGAGATAGATTGTTTTTAATTAGGATTTTTTATTTTTTATGTTTATATCTGTATTTACTGTATATTGTGTTGAATCTATAAAATAATATAGAAACATTTTTGTAAAAAAATCTGAATAAAATCTAACAAACTTAGATAGCGACTTTGTATTATGGAATAGATTGTGATGTTTAAAAATTACTAAATTAAATCATTTTAAAAGTTAAATTTTTCAATTGTTTGTCATATTAAACTTTTATTAATGATCCTTTGAATACTTGATATGTTGAATGTTCAGTAAATTAATTCAAAAGTTACTTATACAAATTGTTATTGTTAGTAGTTAGGAACACGATGCATAACTTTGTACCCCAATTTCGGGGTTTTAGACCTCAATGTTTTGTAAATATTGAAATTGCTCAAGTTGTAACTGATGTATGCTACAAGTATTTTTTTGTTTTAAACCCCAATAAAATTAATTATTTTAAAACTAAATTTTGTCAATACTTATATTGATTTTATTTATATTTTAGGTTAAGTATTGTTAAGATCTATTCTAATAAAAAAATGTAATTATGTATAAGTTTAAAATAAATTATTCAAAGCACATACATTTTTTTCAATAAATGACCTTACATATTAAACAAATGACCACGTGCTGTACACTAATAATTAACTTTATCACTGACATTGGGACGATCGAAGAGATCGGTGTAAGCGATGCGACCGCCCGACAGACTCGTCCCTTGTACTACAGATGGTGATAGTATTTGTACGTACAATTTGTATACATGGTGTATAGCAAATAATTTACTTATTACTAGCCCCCGTCTCGACACAGCTCAGCCGCTATTTTCCCTCTCTCAGTGATTTCTTCTTTCATTAGACGATAGTGACGACGTCATTATATTAATTTTCCTCTTTTAAAGTATTAAGTTCTTCACCGATTGAGTCTCCCATCCTTCTCTGCTTCTCATGGTTCGCATAAATACAAATACATTACGTTGACGTTACCTCCGCTCCTGTAGTATTAATTTCCGTATCAGATACAGATTGCTTCATCATCAACTGTTATCATTATTCAAATTAAATTCGTAGCAACTGATTCTACGGCGTAGCAGGTGATAGATACTACGGCGTAGTAGCGTCTGATAAAGTAGATCGGACGACTCCGGGCGGAGATAATCCAAATAAATAAAATGTTTAAGAAAACTTTTGCAGACATTATTGAGTAATTAAATACCGTTTAAATTAACATTGTTACAGTAAAGGTGTGAGACGATGATGACGTCATCACATTGGAATTTGTAAGTGCGTACTCGTACAAAAATGTTCGTCCGGTAGTTTCGAAGAAATTACCAAATTATTTAATAATCGTCTTTATGAGATAGAAAACATCGTTTAAATCAAATTCCAAGGTCGTTAACAAGAAAAGCAGTGAAAATTTGCAAAGCAAATATCCTAGGACTCCATACAAAATGCGTGGATTGTATTAAAATGTCCATTGTTCTAACTTGGCACTAGATATTCTTAATCTGTTACTACTACCTCAGTAAGCTGTTTACAAAGATACACAAAGGACGGTGAGTGAGACAATGCTATGTCATAAATATTTACTAGAAAAAGTCATAAATACTACATATACTATTTGTACGTATAATGGGATTATATTTCGGAATACGGATTTTTAAATATTGTTTTATGTTGAAGTTTAGTTTTTGTGTGTTTGTTTCCATTCACGAGACCGCAGGGTTCCTTGGTCTTTGGAAGGTACAAAGGGCCGAAGCCAACTTGCAAAGGTCCGATCGTGTGTGGTGTACTGCAGCCACATATGGGCTGGTGCTCCAAAATGCCACCTAGCGGCTTTGGATTTCGTGGAAAGGCGTGCAATGAGGCTGATTGGTGATCCGGATTTGGTTGGGTCCAATCTTCAGAGTCTCGAGCACAGGCGCAGAGTAGCCAGCCTTGCGGTGTTCTACAGTTCACCTTCGGACATCCCGGCGTACGGCAAATATCCACCCTTACGTTGTTGAGACACCTGCGGCCCGGACTAAGCGCTTTGCTTCGTCATTTATACCGCGTACATCGAGGGATTGGAACAGTTTGCCGGCTGCAGTCTTTCCGTCCAAAAATAATTTAGGTGTCTTCAAGGCTAGAGTGAATAGGCTCTTAATAAACTAGTGCGCCTTACCATCAACGATTGCATCACTGCTTACCATCAGGTAGGATCGCAGTCAAGCACTAGTTTATAGCAAGTAAAAAAAAAAAACCTTTAATATTGGTAAATTAGGACTATTATTGTATTTGTCAATTTACCTGTAATCACGTTTTTAACTAATCGTTCGATTTACTAACGATGTAGGACGGATGTTAGGGAAGGACAAAATATATATAAGCGAAACAATGAGACAACAATACACAATGTTAGAAAGAGAGAGCGTATGGTTTTCTCCTGATCAGGTAATATGTCGTTAATACAATAGAAGTTTTAGTTCAGCAGTTCACTTGTCACTTTACCAGTTGCTCTTGTGATATCGCACAGTATAGTCGTGTACCGAGTGTGTAAGGCGCTTTCTAGATTATTAAGTTAACAGTTTTATTCAAATTATAAAAATGGGCAAAAGTTTTGAGAGTTTTGAGTGGAGTGTAGAAATGGAGTTGTCAGGTATATTTTTATTTACTATCATTAAAGTATAGTCGTTACATCCACTAAACTTTATATAATTGGTATCATTATCAACTTTTAAACTTTCGCGTTTCATCTTAAGAACATTATATTTACGCGGGTATTAACGCGGAAAATTATAATTTGAATACCTTGGTAGGCTTGACGTTTCGACCCGGTTGCACAGGTCGTGGTCACAAGCAGACTGAAGACGCGATGTCACAGCTCCCTGCATTCGGGTGATGAATCTTCATCTACCCCCTTATTTTCATTTTCTACCATATTAGGCCGTCTACACACTACGCTGATTATATCCACAGATGTGTTAACCGACTTTGAAGGAAAGCGAGGTTGTGTTTTGCGAAGCACTGGATTCCACGTCGACGACAATTTAAAGCCGTCCTCCCGATTGAAATTATTTGGGCATTTCTTTATTTCAACCGCTTCACGCACAAGTCTTGTATGGTAGTGGCGATCAGTGGAGAGAATTTGCGGTCGGTGGAATTCTACCCAGTGATTAGAACCAACCTGGAGCAGGTGTTCTGCTATCGCTGATTTGTTGCTCTGTCGGTTTTTGACTGCGGCGATATGTTCTTTGAGCCTCTCAGCAATGGTCCGCTTCGTTTGCCCAATGTAGGAACTACCGCAGCTGCAGTTGATCTTATAAACACCTGGGCTTTGTAGCGGCAGTACATCCTTCGCCGTGCCTACCTTATCATGAAGTTTAGCCTCAGGTGTGTAGATCGTCGGGATCGAAAACTTTTTAAGGACGGATCCTATCTTGTCTGTCACACCCTTGATATAAGGCATGAAGGCAGGTTGTCTGCTCACGTTTGGATGTCTGGCTCTCTTCAGCGGTCGCAATAGTCGCCCATCTCCTACACTATATCCGTTCTTTTTAAGTACCTCCTGAACATGGTCTAGCTCTTGCCCCAGATGTTCAGGGTCACAGAGGTCATATGCTCTGTTTTTTAGTGATATCATCACGGATTGTAAGTGTCGGGGGTGGTGATGTGACTTTGCATGTAGGTACCGATCAGTGTGAGTTGGCTTTCGGTATACACAGTGCGATAAGGACCCATCTGATCTCGCGGTTATTTTAATGTCCAAGAATGACAACGACCTGCCCGTCTCCAGCTCATAAGTGAAACGCATTTTTGGGTGGATGCTGTTTAGGTGATTTACATATTGACGTACTTCTTGTTCACCTCCCTTGATAATGCTGAAAATGTCATCCACATACCTTTTCCAAAGCCTGATGGTATTTGGGCCGAGGCTCAGTGCCTGTTTTTCAAAGTGTTCCATACAAAGATTAGCTAACACAGGGGCCACTGGACTTCCCATGGCTACGCCATCGATTTGAAGGTAATGTTGGCCTTGAAAAAGGAAGTCATTTCCATCCAGGCAGTGTTTCAGCAAATCAATATAGTTGTGGGGCATGTCATTGTCACTAAGTACATCTTTTCCGCGTTAATACCCGCGTAAATATAATGTTCTGGTATCATTATCATTTGTAAAACAGAAGAAATAGAAGCGAAGGGTAGCGAAGAGAAGTCATTGGAGTCGGAGCAGCAAATCATACCGGTGCCAGAGACACAGTCCCCGGCGCTGGCAGAAGAGGAGTCAGCTTTGAAGGAGTTGCTGCAGGTTGAGGAGAAATATGTCCCTCTCATCACTTTGGTGAGTGATATTATCATATTATACTTGTTTGGTAGTCTTCCGTTGTTCAGGGCATAGACCAATTTTCTACTAATTGTTTGTCGTCCACAGTTGGAGAAGTTTTCTCCGGGTGAAGATGGCATATTAATGAATAAAAAGTTGCGACATTTTGTGGATACGATCTCATCTATGTGTCCAGAGGAAAGGCTTCTGCTGTAAGTGTTATATTCGATTATTTTCTTTTATTTTTTTATTATAATTTTCAAAATGTTTCATAACTGTAACTATTTGACTTTGTACAGAGAAGCATTCTCGACGATCCGCGCAGCAGCCCTGCAGAGCCCGGTGACGGCGCGCAAGCTGGCTGCAGTGGGCGCCTGCTTCAACAGCCAGCCTCACCTGCGCCGAGCCATGCTCAACGTCGTCTTACAGGAAACCTTTACCAGTAAGTACTATCTACCTTTGGTAGTCAATAATCAATATTGCCATAATGCGTCTTCAGTAGCTTTCGAGCAACTCTGCTTGCTCTGCACTGTAATTGTCTCCTGTGTAGTGTCTAATAATATAACGTATCTACTTTTATCTCCATTAATAGAACTGGACATACTGGAGCGCCCCGACCCTCTGTACCTCGTAAACGCGGCCAATATAATGGGGGATTATTTCGCTGGTGCCCGCCTCAGCAACGGCGAGAAGGTTCACTTCCTCGCCGAGCCTCTGCTGCAGTACATGCGCACTACTCGCCTCCCAGGACATTCGCGCGCACCGCAGTCTCACCACACAGGTATAACATATCTCTCTTCAACTTTCTGCTAGTTCTTGTTCTCGTTTGCGCTAGCAATATATATCTCACAATTTTACAAATATTAACACTAATATTTTGTACACAGTTAATGCAGAACGGTCGGGAACTGTTGTCAGTGCTACCCCAGGAGATGGACGAGCTCACTGTCTCCATCCGCGTCCGCTTGCTCACGCCCCCACCAGTCAGCACGACGTGGCTTCTTCTCTCTGCGGACCTTTGCCTCAATCAATTCCACCCATTACCAAACAACATGCAAAAGTTCTACGCCGCTCACTTAGACTTGACTTCTGGAGAAGATTTTAGTGAAGATCACAAGGGGTCCTGGAGGAAGAGCCTCGGAAAGGACGTGGAAAACATCTGCCAGAACACATCTCAGCCGAGGCCAGAATTAAGCTTTGGTGCTCAGCTACCGGGGACAAATCAAACACAGAGAGTCAGACAAAATACCTTCGACTCTTCGACTGCGAGAATCATGTTAAATAAACGGCTGGACCTTAACTCGTGTCGTCAACCAAAGGGGGAAGCAAGGGAAGATGTCTCCATCCAGAACGACGACGCTACAACTAGTACACGGTTGGTTACTTCCGAAATAGTGACGAAGAAAATGTCTCCCAAACCTGATATGAACCTAATGTCAGTAAGAAGTAACCTGCGGAGGCGGTTTGATCTAAACTCGTGGCGACAGGCACAGGGGGAGATAGAGGAATGTGATGCGAGATTTACTGCATAATTTTAGATTTATTTGTTACTTTTATTTATTATTTGCCTTATTTATTTATTATTTGTAAGACTTGTTGTGTTATCAAATAAGACATTATTTAGAATAACATTTTATTGTATATCCACTCAAACGTCCACGTCTGACAGGTGCAATCGCCTTGAACGTCCGCGCGCGCGCGAGCTTACGAAGCGGTCGAGCGTCCGATGCCGTCACCGATTTAAAGCATATTTTCTATTAATCTGCAACTGTTATGGCAACTTAAAAAATACCTGTAAAGAGCTGAAACTATAAGGAATCAAAATATGTGAAAACTGAATTGTAACTCTGATCGTAAACAATACAAAAAAAAGTTAAACTTTACAATAATGGTGAAATTTGAGTAAAATTTTTATTTATTACAAGTTTTTACGAAATATTTCGTAATAAACCTTTAAGCTATTTACCTATTAATAAACTAGATGAAATAACCTTTTTTTTGACGCCAATATATCATTAGTTAGAACTACCAAAATAACATAATAAATCAAAACAAACTACCTATTCCCATGAATTTGCTATCGCCTCTGATGACAAAATCCTGAGAATTAAATAATAAAAACGTGTAATCCTAACATTTTTTGCCATATTCCTTTTGTTTAAGTTTACACAGGTATTCATAATTACCTATTTTTCCGATTACAAGTAGTATTTTACTTTAATATAATACATATCATAAAAAAATAACAAAAAACCGACACACAACGGCAAAGTTCTTGCTCGTCGATTTTAACTCATTTAAAAATATCACATCAGACTGCGAATGCTTAGAATTTGTAGCTATTCTAAAAGAATGGATCCCCTGGAGTATTTCAATATATAACACCCAATCAATTGAATAATAAATACATTTTTACGTACATTATAAAGTCGACACTCACAAACACTTCAAAAAATGACAAAAAGTTTTGTAAACAATATTTTTTTTTAATCTTGATATCACCTTGACGTGCTGATTTGCCGACCCACAGACGCGTTATTTAATAAAGAGTCATCTAGTGGAACACTTGTGAACCTCTTGAACATGAACACAGATAAAAACAGGTTTAAATGGAACGAGACATCTGGGCCGCTGTAGTCGCCCGGACGTTCAACGCCAAAATTTTTTGGGCTGCTATAGTCGCCCGGACGTTTGAGTGGATATCCAGAAATAAATTAATATTATGTTGTATATTGTATTGAATACATCTTGTGATAAAAAATGAAACATGACTTTTGTTCTTATTTTTTGCAAAGATTCTTATTATGAAAAACACATATAGGTATATAAATAGGCAACAAAACGTATTAATGAAACGAATAAATGTTCCAAATTGAATTAAAGATACACACAAATCTCTCATACTTACAAATCAGTATGGTGTGGACCAGGGCACTATCTTGGGTTGGAGAGAGGCATTCTGTCAAACATTCTACTCCAGCGATCTGTGGGCAAACTTTACACAAAAAGCCTACAATGCCTTGCGCGTCCAGTATAATAATGTGTTTAGGGCTCTGTTTCGGCTGCCACGATTCTGCAGTGCATCCGGCATGTTTGCTGACGCTAGCGTAGATGATTTCTACGCAATTATGCGTAAAAAAGTAGCGTCTGTGGTGCGGCGAGGTCGTGGGAGCCGGAATAGCATTCTGAGGATAATAGGCGACAGAAGTGATACTGTTCTGCTCAGTAGGTTCACTGAACTCCATGTGTTGGGGTACAGTCGGGATCGGTGAGCCTATTGAGTAGACCCCCCCCCCCCCCCATACTTAGTGTTAGGTTTAATTATTTATTATTTAATTGAATTTAATTATTGATTATTAACATTAGTTATAAGTGGATAATACTAACAAAATTGCATATGGACTTGGTCTGAATTAAATGATTTTTATTTTATTTTATTTATTATTATTTATTTTATAAATAACTTACCTAAGACAACAGCGCAACCAGTTACATTATTAGCTGACGACAATACAGTGACAATAAAATGTGAGGACAGAAATATTACGAAAATTACATTAACACCACTCTAATAAATACAATCAATTGGTTCGATATCATTAACCTTAAAATACTTTGCATAGGTATATAGTCAGGTGGCCAAGATTCTCATCCACCGTAAAGGTACTTTTCTATAGGTACATATGTGCCCAACCCAGTTCTGAAAATGGTCTTATCACATAGTGTTGGGATCGGTATTTTATCACATGTAGGACTATTGTAGCCAAAATGAATGAGTCAAAGATCTACTAAAGCGCTGCACGGTAATAATTTATGTCTCCTTATCCCCGATTTAGAACCTCGGTAAAGCTGAGAAATATCAAGTAATAAAATATCTAGACTTAAGTCACGTTAGCTAGCTTACTTAGTCTTCAACATAACCTGCCACCTCAAGAGGCTGGCATAAGGAAGATGGGTCAAGGCCAAGATACGGAAAACAGCACTCGGCTAGTATTATGAAGAAAACTAATTAATGGAATGGTTATAATAATAATTTTCTAAGTCTCCTTTTACATGTTTTAAGTTATTAGAGGTTGGTTTATATCATAAGTTTTGGAGAGCCATATACCACGGCCTCACAGAAAACCGGTTTGAAACAACCATAGCATTGTGTTTCGCCGTGTAAGTGAGGTTACTGGAGGCCCGATCCCTCACCTTATCTCCATTCGTCCTCAATCCCTAAATGTCTGTAAACTTACAACTTAATCCCCAATGATGAAGGTGAAGGTGAGGGTGAAGGTGAGCGTAAGGGTGAAGGTGAAGGTGAAGGTGAGCATGAAGGTGAAGGTGAAGGTGAAGGTGAAGGTGAAGGTGAAGGTGAAGGTGAAGGTGAAGGTGAAGGTGAAGGCGAAGGTGAAGGTGAAGGTGAAGGTGAAGGTGAAGGTGAAGGTGAAGGTGAAGGTGAAGGTGAAGGTGAAGTTGAAGGTGAAGGTGAAGGTGAAGGTGAAGGTGAAGGTGAAGGTGAAGGTGAAGGTGAAGGTGAAGGTGAAGGTGAAGGTGAAGGTGAAGGTGAAGGTAAAGGTAAAGGTGAAGGTGAAGGTGAAGGTGAAGGTGAAGGTGAAGGTAGAGATAGAGATAGAGATAGAGATAGAGATAGAGATAGAGATAGAGATAGAGATAGAGATAGAGATAGAGATAGAGATAGAAATAGAGATAGAGATAGAGATAGAGATAGAGATAGAGATAGAGATAGAGATAGAGATAGAGATAGAGATAGAGATAGAGATAGAGATAGAGATAGAGATAGAGATAGAGATAGAGATAGAGATAGAGATAGAGATAGAGATAGAGATAGAGATAGAGATAGAGATAGAGATAGAGATAGAGATAGAGATAGAGATAGAGATAGTTTCCTAGTACACAGAAGCATAAAGGTCGTGGTCAACGGTTATAATCATAATCATAATCATAATTCTTTATTGCATCCACAATGTAAGATAAGATGGTAATATTATGTATAGTAACAATCATGGACCCTGATGGGCACAGCAAATAGTAAATTAGAAGAGAGGCAGGCTTCTTTTGTATAGAATTATGCACAAGTATTTCATATTCTAAGTATGTATAGTATTGCTATTATATATTATATTTATATTTTAATAGGTATATATATATTTTTGTATTTTGTACATTATATTATAAGGTTATTCGTTCTAAATTTTATATAAAGTTATTGTTATATTTATTTTATTTTATTGTATTAATTATATATTGTTATATTTTTTGTTATAATTGAGTATTTGAGTATTTTATTGTTCAGTTTTTTTACATTTAAGTTACTTTTATATTATCTATATATTCATATATTATTTATTATATTTATATTACTTATAGTTTTGAGCAAGAAAAGGTGTTTGTTAATATGGTTATGTTTGTATAAAATTTATATTTTCAGGTTATTTGTTTATCCGTAAGATATTCATTGATAGTGTAGTATGCTTTATTTATTAATATTTGCTTTAGGGTGTTTAGGAATTTCGTGTCGCTAGGCTCATCTTTTATTTTGTTGGGTAATTTATTGTATATTTTGATGCACATTACATATGGGCTATTTGAGTGTAGTGTCATGTTGGATGTAGGTAGCATAAGCATGTTTTTGTGTCTCAGTGATCTGTTGGTGTGTCTGTCTCCGCGCTTTGTGAGCTATACTCTATGTTTGTGAGTATGCGGATTAGTTTTTTTGCAGTATGAAGAGTGATGGTGCGTCAGTGCTGTTTCCCCACAAGAGAATACCGTAGCTGAGCCGCGAGTGCGCATAGGCGTAGTAAGTACTCAGTGCTGTTGGTAGGTCAGTAGTTATCTTTACTTCGCGGAAAGCATAAATAAATTTAGATAGCTTGGATTTAGTGTTTTGGATATGTGTCTTCCAGTTAATGTGAGTATCTATTGTAAGTCCGAGTAGTGTGAAGTCAAGGTTAATGCTCCGACTACTTGTCTGTGAACGCTGGCGTCCCTCAAGGCTGCGTGCTATCGCCCATTCTGTTCCTTCTCCATATCAATGAGCGGAATAATTCCTCTGATTCCGCATCATTTCGACCGTTAATAACCTATACTAATATTATAACTATACCTATATATATATATATCATATATATATGATAGATATATATTGATGATATATATTTTGTAGGTATGATAGATAGATATTTTGTAGATTTCTAAGCCGCGGCCGGAAACTAGTTTTAAATATGAAATATTTTCTGATATTTTAAACACCACTGACAAACAGTGAAGGAAAACATTATGAGGAAACCTGGACTTATAATGTCTTATTATAGTCTGATATCGCCAATCCGCCGTATTTAATGCTCAAACCTCCCTGTGAGAAGAGATCTTTGCTCAGCAGTGGGTACTAATTGGCTGATGATGTTGACAATCCAGATATTTTGAAATAGGTCCCGATTGCTTCAACTCCAAATTACAAATTTAAGATACGACTTCTAGGAGCTGCTATGGCTGCTACGGCGTAGCAAGTGTGGGTGACTAAAATTTATTTATTTACATTTGTATCACACGGAACCTTTATTTACAATTTTATGTTTATAGTGGGTATCTACAGAGATTAGTCCCCCCCCATGGGGGATGAACCCCATCCTTCAAAAGACTTGCTGTGCACTTTTGTCTGCCCTGGTACAGCGGGTAATCGGGTCGGCGCCGATTGCTTGCCATTAAGTTATCCATTCTCAGTTAATTAACCTGAGTAAGTCGTTATTGTTAATAAATTTAGTATGGCTCTCGATACTTTTTAAAAATTAAGTAATCCCTCTGTATATCAGCCGCTTTTAAAAGCTGTTCCAACTGTCTACATATATAGAAGGTGCTATGTCCCTCTAGTAATATACAATGAGTATTAAGCATCTTATTGTAAACAATGTTTAATTTTCAAATCTAGAAATAAGACAATTACCTAATTTGCAGCTAATTAGTTAATTATTTGGTGCAAATTACAAAATAGTCCAACCTCCCCCCCTGCCTAGCCAATTTCATTGTCGATAATGGTTATTGTTGTAGAAACGAATCAAATGTATGGAGATTTTTAAAGGTTATCGATAACTTGCGTATTCTATAAACGAGTTTCGGTGCATTTGTTTATTTTTTTTTAAATACTCAAATTGGCTTGAGCTTATCAGATATACCTTAACAGAATTAAAGGTTCTTGACTAAAGGGGAAATAAAAGCAAATAGTACTGTTTTATGTTATATTTTGTAAAAATAAAACAATCAACCAATTACATAGTATAAACATAATGAGTGTTATATTTGTTCAAGTATAACATGCACTATTTAACAAATATAGTAATTGTGTGTTACTTCGAATTTCACCGGCCGTTATGGATTAAATTAATTTACAAATTAAACTTATTTACAATTAGCTATGTGATCCACCTTTCTTCCACTTTTCCCCAACAGTATACCCAGTCATAGGTCTCCCGGATATGCCACATGTGCCGACGCCTACTCTCCCGGTCAAATTGTCGGGTGAAGCAAATATACTCTTTGCTCGTACACCCGGTTTCTTTATAGCTTTGCTATGAAAGTTTAACTATTTGTTCTTCCCAGCTTCTCTTTCTTTCTCATATTGTTTCAATCTCTGTTGTTTCTTCTGCTTTTTCTTCATGAGGTATTCTTTGTTGTTCTCCTTGCCATTTCTGTAAAGGGAAATACGTGTTTATAGTTAATAAAACCTATTCCAAAAATTGGCATAACTCAGTAATGGTATACATGATAAGTAAAATAGAATTATAGTTATTTACAGAACAATGTAAGTAAATGATATTCACTTGTTTCTTAATGTTTTGTGAGAATCCCATTAGGAAGTACACAATGCAAAACCATTGAACAATAAACTCACTAACATAAAGGGATTCTATAATGGAACTACGATACAAACAGCATTTGCCATAAAACCTACTTAATATCCTTACAGTAGGACGTAGATAAAAACACGAATAAACAACAATTTGTAACGCCACAGTCAGCATCACGCATAGTGCAGTGTATAAGAATACACTAGGAATACAAATTACAAATAACACAGATTTAAGACAAAGAAATAACACGAGATAGAAAAGTAACACTTACTTCGTCAAACATGTCTCGCCAACTTGGGAGTTGTAAAAGTGTTTGTGTGAGCTTCCCTCATCGTCGGCCGCCAACACGGATGCTGCAGCACCACGATCGTTACCAGATCCATGAGTATTACACACTTTGGAGTCACCGTCTTGTGATTTTACAAGATCTTGTGTTAACTCTATTACTTCTTCCAAGTCAGCCTTTAGTTTCAGCAACTCCTCATTGTCACCATCAGCTAGTAGTGCTCCTTCCACCTAGAAATAAACAATTACTGTCCACATCAATGATCAAAACACAGGAGAAACATACCGCGATGACAATACAAATATCGATGACACCAAATTGTACCAACCTGTAGAAGTTGCAGTTTGTAATTTGATAAATCATCCGCCATTTTATAGAAATACTGCGCAAAGACTCAGAATTAAAACAATATTACAATTAACACAAACGTTACTGACGAGACCACCGGCCGGTACGCTCGACGAATGACGAATGACTGCTGTTTACTATTTCATGGTGGGTGTCATTGTGTACAGTGTTACCAACTTTGTAAAATATTTTCCCCATATAACTCAAATATTCTAAACGATTACCTAATACAGTTTAGTGGCTATTCGAAGAATTATAGACTAAAATTAAAATATCCAATAAATGCAATCAAAATTACGTATTGATTATTTTCCGTTCCCTAAATTTTGGGAGAACTCTCCTACGCTGGCAACACTGTACTTTATTCATTATGCTGTTCAGCTTTACAAAGAGTCGTTAGTTTTGATATTTTTAAAGGTGTATTCATCAATGGAATAGGAAATAAAAACGGAGCAGTCGGATAACCCGATGGTAAGAAATCGGCGCCGCCAAAAGATATTCGTAATAATATCTATCAGTAAAAACGCCATACATAATACACTTTTTCTTTCAACAGCTGTTGTCTTCCTTTCTTCAAACCCTACTAAAAGGCCAACAACGCTGGGGCTGTCAATGGGCGGCGCCGACTATACACTGTCAGGTGATTCGTCTGCTCGTTTACCGCCCTCTGCCATGAATAACTGAATTTGGAATCACGCCTACCATTGCCCGAAGGGTATGCAAAGTGCTAGAACTGTAAAACTCCCCTTTCGCTAGTTATATTATTTTATAAGTTGCATGTACATCTATATCATAGAAAGAAGATTCGTCCCGCGTCTGTCTGTCTGCAAGAAAAAAAATATCGTTTCGATATTTCGAAGAAATCGCCTAATGACTAAAAAAAGAAATTAAATATTAAGTTGCTATGTCGTTAATAACAAAAGTTGTTATACTAGGTCCTGTCTTTGCAAAAATATTCGAAGCGGCACCACATAAAATGCTTGTATTGTATTAAAATGTCCATGTTCTAACTTGGCACTAGATATTCTTAATCTGTCACTACTACCTCAGTAAGCTGTTTACAAAGATAAACAAAGGACGATGAGTGAGACAATACTATGTGTGTATTCATACTAGAAAATTAGAAATAATAGTAGAATAGAAAATGACACGTGTACTTAGTTTTACAAAGGATCCACAAGCAAAGGAACTCCAGGCTGTTTTTATTATTTTTATTTAATACGAATTTAAAAATATGTGAATTTTAATGGGATGCATTTTGAAAACATAAGTATGTAGTAGTAAAATATATACGGCCTCATTACAAAAGAAGGCTTTTCTTTAGTATAAGTCTAAACCATTGTGCAGTTTTTGTATTTCCAATTGAAGGTAGGTGAGAATAAGGTTCAAAATTTAAAACTGCACTCAATTGTTTAAACCTAGACTAAAGATAAATCTTGTTTTGTAATAAGGAGGATAATATTTTGGTAGTTGGAATCAATACATGTCCTTGTAACCCTTCAAGAACTTCTGTTAAGTGCCATTGAATTTTGTTCATACAATACGTCCTCTTTAAATGCCTGGTTAGACCTGTGACTCTGTATGGATTCTGATTTAGCCAAGAGAAAGGCAGTTGTGACATTAGTCTGGAATTGATTGAAACTTTCGCATGTTTAGATATTAGCATAGATTGTGTCTGAATATGGAATCGAAGGCTTCAAAATATTTCTAAGGAATTTTATTGCTTTGATGAGCAGAAACCAAGTATTTAATATTGTTTGTTGTGTTTGCTTGTATTCACGGGCCCACAAGATCCCGGATCTATAGAAGGTACAAAGGGCCGAACCCAACTTACAAAGGTCTTTGAACAACTTTAATATTGGTTAATTAGGACTATTATTGTATTTGTCAATTTACCTGTAATCACGTTTTTAACTAATCGTTCGATTTACTAACAATGTAGGACGAAGGGAGATAGCAACATTTGATGAAACAAAAGCCTTTATATGTTAAAGAAGGACAAAATATTATTACAATGAGACTAATGGTTTTCTCCCGATCAGGTAATATGTCGTCAATACAATAGAAGTTATAGTTTAGCAGTTCGCTCGTCACTTCGTCAGTTGCTCTTGAGATATCACACAGTGTAGTCGTGTACTGAGTGTTTTCGTAGATTATTAAAGAAACGAGTTTTTATTATATTTCTAAACATGGGTATTGAGAGTTTTGATTGGAGTTTGGAAGTAGAGTTGTCAGGTATGTTTATTTTTCTTATTTTACTATTATAGAAGTATAGTCGTCACTACAATTAAACAGTTACTAATCTCAATCGTCTTTTTTGTATTACAGAAAATTCAAAAGCACCAAATGAAGAATTACTGGAGGTACCTCGAGAGACACAGTCTGTCGGGGCAGAGCAGGACTCTGCTTTAAGGGACTCATACTCATCAAGCGCTGGAGCTCGGCTGCTGAGGACAGATCTGTCATTAAGTCAACATACATTGGACGCTAAGGCCGCTAGGAGAAATTTAAAGAAACGGCTAGACCTCAATACGTGGCGAGAGGAGCTGGCAAGAAGTGATGATGACATAAACCATCTCCAGCCAAACGTCGCTCCAACCACGACAGAGACGGTTACTTCCGCAGTAGCCAAAAAGCAAATACCTCCCAGACCTCTTAAAACCCCAATGTCTGCCGGCCAGGATAACATTGATATTTGGACGGTCACAAATAACCTGCGGAGTCGGTACGACCTGAACTCTTGGCGACAGCCATAGACGACAAAAGATTGCTTTCGTGGACTAAATTTAAATATATTTTTTATTGTTAATAGCTAAATAGAATGTGCTGTAATATTGTACTGAATCTTTATTTTTTTTGAAGAAATTGTTTATTATTTTAAATGTATTCTTGCATATATTATATAAATTTCGTTAGCAATAAAATAGGATTAAATTTTCATTAAACTTAAATAAAATCAAATTTTAATGTGTGTCTCAATTGTTTAGTATGTAACAATTTTATTGTATTGTGATATTATATTATTATGACCCTTACAATGTTTATTGCTTGAATAAATTAATTCCAAAACATATAAACTATAATTGTTACTAGTTAGGAACACGATGCATGCGAATACTTTTGTTTGCAATGTGCCATGTGACCCTCATTTCGGGGCTTTAAACCCCAATGTTTTTTCAATAATTAGACTAAAAAATAACGAATTTTAAAATTAATGTCTGTACATATCTATTCATATGAATTTTATTTTGATTTATTAGTTGTAGTGACAGATTTTTTAGTTTAAACCATGTATATATGCTTAAAATAAATGATTTAAATCACATACATTACTTGCAATAATGTCTCCCTAAATGATGGTACGACACCGTCACCTGCAGTGCTGTAGACTATTAATTAAATTTATTACTGACATTGGGACGATAGAAGAGATCGGTCTAAGCGATGAGACCGCCCGACAGACTCGCCCCTTGTACTATTTGTACTTACATACTTATGATGATGGTGATAGAATTTATACATACAATTTGTACTTAAATATGGTGTATAGCAAATAATTTACTTATTACTAGCCCCCGTCTCGACACAGATCAGCCGCTATTTCCCCAACTCTCTCAGTGATTTCTTTTTTCATTAGACGATAGTGACGACGTCATTGTATTAATTTTTCTCTTTTAAAGTATTAAGTTCTTTACCTATTGAGTCTCCCATCCTTCTCTGCTTCTCGTGGTTCGCATAAATACAAATACATTACGTTGACGTTACCTCCGCTCCTGTACTATTAATGTCCGTATCAGATACAGATTGCTCCAGTGCTTTAGTGACGCTCATGCTTTTAATCAACTGTTTGCATTAATCAAATTTAATTCGTAGCAACTGATTCTTCGGCGTAGCAGGTGATACTACGGCGTAGTAGCGTCTGAAAAAAGTAGATCGACCGACTCTGGGCGGAGATAATCCAAATAAATAAAAAGTTTAAGAAAACTTTTGCAGACATTATTGAGTAATGAAATACCGTTTTAGCTAGCATTGTTAAAGTTATGGTGTGAGTCAATGATGACGTCATCACATTGAACCTGAAGTACCTTAGACACGTACAAAAATGTTTCCCCGATAGTTTCGGAGAAATTACCTAGTTTCTTAGTTTTAGTCTTTATGAGATAAGAACAAGTTGTGTATATCAAATCCAAGGTTGTTAACAAATAAAGCGGTGAAATTTTGCAAAGACATATCCTAACCCTCCACATAAAATGCTTGGTATTGTATAAAAATGTCCATTGTTCTAACTTGGCACTAGATATTCTTAATCTTTTACTACTACCTCAGTAAGCTGTTTACAAAGATAAACAAAGGACGGTGAGTGAGACAATGCTATGTCATAAATATTTACTAGAAAAAGTAATGAATAAAACATTTGCTTTTTGTATTTAAGGGATTATACTTCGGAATACGGATATTTTAATATCGTTTTATGTAGAAGATTAGATTTTGTCTGCTTGTTTCCATTCACAAGATCCTAGGGTCAGGATCTTTGGAAGGTACAAAGGGCCGAGTTTCAAAGGCTTTTTGAACAATTTTAATAATAGCAAAATAGAACTATTATTGTATTTGTCAATTTACCTATAATCACGTTTTTAACTAATCGTTCGATTTACTAACAGTGTAGGACGGAGGGAGATAGCAACATTTAATTAAACAATAGCCTTTATATGTTAGAGAAGGACAAAATATTCATTGGCGAAACAATGAGACAGCAATACTCAATGGTAGAAAGAGAGAGCATATGGTTTTCTTCTGATCAGGTAATACGTCGTTAATACAATAGAAGTTTTAGTTTAGCAGTTCGCTCGTCACTTTACCAGTTGCTCTTGTGACATCACACTGTGTAGTCGTGTACCGAGAGTGTAAGGCACTTCCTAGATTATTAAGTTAATTTTATTCTAATTATAAATATGGGCAAAAGTTTTGAGAGTTTTGTGTGGAGTGTAGAAGTGGAGTTGTCAGGTATGTTTTTATTTACTATCATTAAAGTATAGTCGTTACATCCACTAAACTTTATATAATTGAAATCATCATCATTTGTAAAACAGAAGAAATAGAAGCGAAGGGTAGCGAAGAGAAGTCATTGGAGTCGGAGCAGCAAGTCATACCAGAGCCAGAGACACAGTCCCCGGCGCTGGCAGAAGAGGAGTCAGCGTTGAAGGAATTGCTGCAGGTTGAGGAGAAATATGTCCCTCTCATCACTTTGGTGAGTGATATCATCATATTATACTTGTTTGGAAGTCCTGCGTCCTTCAGCACAAAGACAAGTTTGTACTAATCGTGTTGTCGTCCACAGTTGGAGCAGTTTTCTCCGGGTGAAGATGGCATATTAATGAATAAAAAGTTGCGGCATTTTGTGGATACAATCTCATCTATGTGTCCAAGGAAAGGCTTCTGCAGTAAGTATTACATTCGATTATTTTCCTTTATTTTTTAATTTTTAATTTTCAAAATGTTTCATAACTATAACTATTTGACTTTGTACAGAGAAGCATTCACGACGATCCGCGCGGCGGCCCTGCAGAGCCCGGTGACGGCGCGCAAGCTGGCTGCAGTGGGCGCCTGCTTCAACAGCCAGCCTCACCTGCGCCGAGCCATGCTCAACGTCGTCTTACAGGAAACTTTTACTAGTAAGTACTATCTACCTTTAGTAGTCTCGTAGAATAGCTTCACTAAGAGGACTGACCGACAGACTGATACTTTATATCTTTAAAGTTGTGTTGACGTTCAAAAGTGCCTGTATGGGTCTAATTGAAAAAAATGATTTTGACTTTTGACTTTGGTCAATAATAAAATAATAAATATAACTTATCTACTTTTATCTCCATTAACAGAACTGGACATACTGGAGCGCTCCGACCCTCTGTATCTGGTCAACGCCGCGAATGTAATGGGCGACTACTTCGCTGGTGCCCGCCTCAGCAACGGCGAGAAGGTTCGCTTCCTCGCCGAGCCTCTGCTGCAGTACATGCGCGTACTACTCGCCTCCCAGGACATTCGTGCGCACCGCAGTCTCGCCACACAGGTACTTATCCATTACTCATTCCCATTTACCCGGGCAATATATTTCTCACAATTTTACAAATATTAACACTAATATGTTGTACACAGGTAATGCAGAACGGTCGGGAGCTGTTGTCAGTGCTACCCCAGGAGATGGACGAGCTCACGGTCTGCATCCGCGTCCGCCTGCTCTCACCCCCGCCAGTCAGCACGACGTGGCCTCTTCTCTCTGCGGACCTTTGCCTCAATCAATTCCACCCATTACCAAACAACATGCAGCAGTTCTACGCCGCTCACTTAGACCTGACTTCTGAAGAAGGTTTTAGTGAAGATCACAGTGGATCCTGGAGAAAGAGCCTCGATAAAGACGTGGAAAACATCTGCCAGAACACATCTCAGCCGAGGCCAGAATTAAGCTTTGGTGCTCAGCTACCGGGGAAAAATCAAACACAGAGAGACAGACAAAATACCTTCGACTCTTCGACTGCGAGAATCAAGGTGAATAAACGGCTGGACCTTAACTCGTGGCGTCAACCAGTGGGGGAAGCAAGGGAAGATGTCTCCATCCAGAACGACGACGCTACAACTAGTACACGGTTGGTTACTTCCGAAATAGTGACGAAGAAAATGTCTCCCAAACCTGATATGAACCTAATGTCAGTAAGAAGTAACCTGCGGAGGCGGTTTGATCTAAACTCGTGGCGACAGGCACAGGGGGAGATAGAGGAATGTGATGCGAGATTTACTGCATAATTTTAGATTTATTTGTTACTTTGGCATTATTTATTTATTATTTGTAAGACTTTTTGTGTTATCAAATAAGACATTATTTAGAATAACATTTTATTGTATATACAGAAATAAATTAATATTATGTTGTATATTGTATTGAATATATCTTGTGATAAAAAATGAAACATGACTTTTGTTCTTATTTTTTGCAAAGATTCTTATTATGAAAAACACATATAGGTATATAAATAGACAACAAAACGTATTAATGAAACGAATAAATGTTCCAAATTGAATTAAAGATACACACAAATCTCTCATACTTACAAATCAGTATGGTGTGGACCAGGGCACTACCTTGGGTCCTCTATTGTTTAATTTATATGTATATAAATTTAAACAATAGAGGAGAGAGGCATTCTGTCAAACATTCTACTCCAGCGGTCTGTGGGCAAACTTTACACAAAAAGCCTACAATGCCTTGCGCGTCCAGTATAATAATGTGTTTAGGGCTCTGTTTCGGCTGCCACGATTCTCTACGCAATTATGCGTAAAAAAGTAGCGTCTGTGGTGCTGCGAGTTCGTGGGAGCCGGAATAGCATTCTGAGGATAATAGGCGACAGAAGTGATACTGTTCTGCTCAGTAGGTTCACTGAACTCCATGTGTTGGGGTACAGTCGGGATCGGTGAGCCTATTGAGTAGACCCCCCCATACTTAGTGTTAGGTTTAATTATTTATTATTTAATTGAATTTAATTATTGATTATTAACATTAGTTATAAGTGGATTAATACTAACAAAATTGCATATGGATATGGTCTGAATTAAATGATTTTTATTTTATTTTATTTATTATTATTTATTTTATAAATAACTTACCTAAGACAACAGCGCAACCAGTTACATTATTAGCTGACGACAATACAGTGACAATAAAATGTGAGGACAGAAATATTACGAAAATTACATAAACACCACTCTAATAAATACAATCAATTGGTTCGATATCATTAACCTTAAAATACTTTCATATTCATATTTATTTGCATTCCACAATGTATAAGAGGTGTTACAGAATGGCTTGCATAGGTACTTTGCATAGGTATATAGTCAGGTGGCCAAGATTCTCATCCACCGTAAAGGTACTTTTCTATAGGTACATATGTGCCCAACCCAGTTCTGAAAATGGTCTTATCACATAGTGTTGGGATCGGTATTTTATCACATGTAGGACTATTGTAGCCAAAATGAATGAGTCAAAGATCTACTAAAGCGCTGCACGGTAATAATTTATGTCTCCTTATCCCCGATTTAGAACCTCGGTAAAGCTGAGAAATATCAAGTAATAAAATATCTAGACTTAAGTCACGTTAGCTAGCTTACTTAGTCTTCAACATAACCTGCCACCTCAAGAGGCTGGCATAAGGAAGATGGGTCAAGGCCAAGATACGGAAAACAGCACTCGGCTAGTATTATGAAGAAAACTAATTAATGGAATGGTTATAATAATAATTTTCTAAGTCTCCTTTTACATGTTTTAAGTTATTAGAGGTTGGTTTATATCATAAGTTTTGGAGAGCCATATACCACGGCCTCACAGAAAACCGGTTTGAAACAACCATAGCATTGTGTTTCGCCGTGTAAGTGAGGTTACTGGAGGCCCGATCCCTCACCCTATCTCCATTCGTCCTCAATCCCTAAATCTCTGTGTGTTGTGTTTTGCGAAGCACTGGATTCCACGTCGACGACAATTTAAAGCCGTCCTCCCGATTGAAATTATTTGGGCATTTCTTTATTTCAACCGCTTCACGCACAAGTCTTGTATGGTAGTGGCGATCAGTGGAGAGAATTTGCGGTCGGTGGAATTCTACCCAGTGATTAGAACCAGCCTGGAGCAGGTGTTCTGCTATCGCTGATTTGTTGCTCTGTCGGTTTTTGACTGCGGCGATATGTTCTTTGAGCCTCTCAGCAATGGTCCGCTTCGTTTGCCCAATGTAGGAACTACCGCAGCTGCAGTTGATCTTATAAACACCTGGGCTTTGTAGCGGCAGTACATCCTTCGCCGTGCCTACCTTATCATGAAGTTTAGCCTCAGGTGTGTAGATCGTCGGGATCGAAAACTTTTTAAGGACGGATCCTATCTTGTCTGTCACACCCTTGATATAAGGCATGAAGGCAGGTTGTCTGCTCACGTTTGGATGTCTGGCTCTCTTCAGCGGTCGCAATAGTCGCCCATCTCCTACACTATATCCGTTCTTTTTAAGTACCTCCTGAACATGGTCTAGCTCTTGCCCCAGATGTTCAGGGTCACAGAGGTCATATGCTCTGTTTTTTAGTGATATCATCACGGATTGTAAGTGTCGGGGGTGGTGATGTGACTTTGCATGTAGGTACCGATCAGTGTGAGTTGGCTTTCGGTATACACAGTGCGATAAGGACCCATCTGATCTCGCGGTTATTTTAATGTCCAAGAATGACAACGACCTGCCCGTCTCCAGCTCATAAGTGAAACGCATTTTTGGGTGGATGCTGTTTAGGTGATTTACATATTGACGTACTTCTTGTTCACCTCCCTTGATAATGCTGAAAATGTCATCCACATACCTTTTCCAAAGCCTGATGGTATTTGGGCCGAGGCTCAATGCCTGTTTTTCAAAGTGTTCCATACAAAGATTAGCTAACACAGGGGCCACTGGACTTCCCATGGCTACGCCATCGATTTGAAGGTAATGTTGGCCTTGAAAAAGGAAGTAATTTCCATCCAGGCAGTGTTTCAGCAAATCAATATAGTTGTGGGGCATGTCATTGTCACTAAGTACATCTTTTCCGCGTTAATACCCGCGTAAATATAATGTTCTGGTATCATTATCATTTGTAAAACAGAAGAAATAGAAGCGAAGGGTAGCGAAGAGAAGTCATTGGAGTCGGAGCAGCAAATCATACCGGAGCCAGAGACACAGTCCCCGGCGCTGGCAGAAGAGGAGTCAGCTTTGAAGGAGTTGCTGCAGGTTGAGGAGAAATATGTCCCTCTCATCACTTTGGTGAGTGATATTATCATATTATACTTGTTTGGTAGTCTTCCGTTGTTCAGGGCATAGACCAATTTTCTACTAATTGTTTGTCGTCCACAGTTGGAGAAGTTTTCTCTGGGTGAAGATGGCATTTTATTAAATAAAAAGTTGCGGCATTTTGTGGATACGATTTCCTCTATGTGTCCGGATGAAAGGCTTGTGCAGTAAGTATTGATATTTAAGTCTATTACATTATTTTGTTATACTTTATTTCTAACAAGTTCCATAACTATAGCTATTTGACTTTGTACAGAGAAGCATTCGCGACGATCCGCGCAGCAGCCCTGCAGAGCCCGGTGACGGCGCGCAAGCTGGCTGCAGTGGGCGCCTGCTTCAACAGCCAGCCTCACCTGCGCCGAGCCATGCTCAACGTCGTCTTACAGGAAACCTTTACCAGTAAGTACTATCTACCTTTGGCAGTCAATAATCAATATTGCCATAATGCGTCTTCAGTAGCTTTCGAGCAACTCTGCTTGCTCTGCACTGTAATTGTCTCCTGTGTAGTGTCTAATAATATAACGTATCTACTTTTATCTCCATTAATAGAACTGGACATACTGGAGCGCCCCGACCCTCGGTACCTCGTAAACGCGGCCAATATAATGGGGGATTATTTCGCTGGTGCCCGCCTCAGCAACGGCGAGAAGGTTCACTTCCTCGCCGAGCCTCTGCTGCAGTACATGCATATCTCACAATTTTACAAATATTAACACTAATATTTTGTACACAGTTAATGCAGAACGGTCGGGAACTGCTGTCAGTGCTACCCCAGGAGATGGACGAGCTCACTGTCTCCATCCGCGTCCGCTTGCTCACGCCCCTACCAGTCAGCACGACGTGGCTTCTTCTCTCTGCGGACCTTTGCCTCAATCAATTTCATCCCCTGCCAAACAACATGCAAAAGTTCTACGCCGCTCACTTAGACCTGACTTCTGAAGAAGGTTTAAGTGAAGATCGCAATGGATCCTGGAGAAAGAGCCTCGATAAAGACGTGGAAAACCTCTGCCCGAACACATCTCAGCCGAAATTAAGCGCTGCTGCTCAGCTACCAGAGACAAATCAAATACAGAGAGTCAGACAAAATACCTTCGACTCTTCGACTGCGAGAATCAAGGTGAATAAACAGCTGGACCTTAACTCGTGGCGTCAACCAAAGGGTCAAGCAAGGGAAGATGTCTCCATCCAGAACGACGACGTCGCTACAACTAGTACACGGTCGGTTACTTCCGAAGTAACGAAGAACCAAATGTCTTCCAAACCTCATATGAACCAAATGTCAGTAAGAAGTTACCTGCGGAGACGGTATGATTTAAACTCCTGGCGACAGCTACAGGAGGAGATACAGCGATGAAGCAAGATATACTGCATAGTTTTAGGTTTATAAGATTGGTTGTGTTATTCTATAAGACTTAATTTAGAATAAAATTTTATTGTATGTTTATTCAGAAATATATTAATATGTTGTAAATTGTATTGAATATATCAATTGATAAAAAATATTACATTTTTTTTCTTATTTTTTGCAAAGATTCTTATTATAAAAAATACATATATACAAAGACAACAAAATGTATTAATAAATCGAGTAAATGTTCCAAATGAAATTAAAGATACACACAAATCTCTCATACTTACAAATCAGAATGGTGTGGACTAGGGCACAATCTTGGGTCCTCTATTGTATATAACCTAAGACAACAGAAACCAGTTACATTATTTGCTGACGACAATACAGTTACAATAAAATGTGAGGATAGAAATACGAAAATTACATTAGCACCACTCTAATAAATACAATCTATTGGTTCGATATCATTAATCTTAAAATAGTTTGCATAGGTATAGGTAGGTGGCCAAGATTCTCATCCACCGAAAAGGTACTTTTCTATAGGTACATATGTGCCCAACCCAGTTCTGAAAATGGTCTGATCACATTGTGTTGGGATCAGTATATCATCACGTGTAGGACTATTGTAGCCAAAATGAATGAGTCAAAGATCTATTAAAGCGCTGCACGGTAATAATTCATGTCTCCTTATCCTCGATTTAGAACGTCGGGAAAGCTGAGAAATATAAAGTAATAAAATATCTGGACTCACGTTAACTCAGTTTACTTTGTCTTCAATAAACGCGGAAAATTATTATTTGAATTTCTTGGTAGGCTTGACGTTTCGACCCAGTTGCACAGGTCGTGGTCACAAGCAGACTGAAGATGCGATGTCACACCTTCCTGCATTCGGGCGATGAATCTTCATCTACCCCCTTATTTTCGTTTTCTACCATATTAGGCCGTCTTGTGTCTGCTTGTGACCACGACCTGTGCAATGGGGTCGAAACGTCAATCCTACTAAGGTATTCAAATAATAATTTTCCGCGTCAATACCCGCGTAAATATATGTTATAAATATGAAACGCGAAAGTTTAAAAGCTAGTTCAATATAACCGGCCGCCTTAAAGTAAGAGATGGGTCAAGGCCCGGATACAATAGACAGTACTCGGCTCGTATAATGAAGAGGTTTCTATCCTGGAGCGTTAGACTGTCTGTCTGTCTTACTGACTAAAACCTCACTCGTTCCTTGTCCTGCTCCAGGTCAAAGCCGCTGTATCTTATTGCACTTGCCCCGTAACCCCGACTGAGTCTGGGTGCTCAAGTATATAAATATGTATGTTTGTAAACGAAGCGTAACTAAGATACACGAGAAAATCTTACAAGGCAGCTTTTTTTTTTAATTAAATAAAATCCGTAGCAATTGCTACTACGGCGTAGCAGGTCTACAGCATCGTCTAATTAAGTAGTTATTCTACTCTGGGCGGAGATAATCCAAATAAATATAAAGTTTAAGAAAATGTTTAATGTTGTTGTTGTAAACTAATCAACGTGAAGGTGGGAGAAAATGATGACGTCATTACATTGAAATTTGTAAGCGCGTACTCGTACTTATAGTCGTCTAATAGTTTCGAAGAAATAACCTAATTACTTAATCTCCGTCTTTGTAAAGATAAGAATAAAATTCTAAGGTCATTGGTGACAAAAGTTGTTAAAGAAGGTACTGTCTTTGAAAAAATACCCGAAGCGGCACCACATAAAATGCTTGTATTAAAATGTCCATTGTTCTAACTTGGCACTAGATATTCTTAATCTGTTACTACCACCTCAGTAAGCTGTTTACAAAGATAAACAAAGGACGGTGAGTGAGACAATGCTATGTCATAAATATTTACTAGAAAAATTAATAAATACTACATGTATTATATTATTATGTAGAAAGGGTTGACATTGTGGAAACATTCCACAATGTCACCAAAGGGTTGACATTGTGGAATGTTTCCAGAGTACATAAATTAAATATTATTTATCCAAAAAGTTTAGATGTTGTTATTAATGGATGTTAGCTTTGGTATGAATTTCAATATAAAATATCCTATGTACATTTAGTACATCAAAAAAGCACATATGTAGACTGTTCTTTTAAATACTTCTTTAGCTTTTAATACATTCATGAATTTGTTAAAATGATGAGACTAGACAATGTAAGACGCGGTTTGGTACAGGAAGCCTGAAAGGAGCGCTCTCTCGTCTCTTTAAGAATAGGAACGGGAATTCGTTGATCAGTACTTTAGCATATTTAACTATTAGCATAGACTATGTCTGGACACTTGACCTTGATACAGAGTAAACAAATAAATTTCGTATTATTTTAAATTACTTAATTCTACTTATCAGTTTGCCTGTAATCACCTTTTTAACTAATCGTTCGATTAACTAACAGTGTAGGACGGAGGACGATAGCGACATTAGACTACACAATAGCTTTAATACGTTAGAGAAGGACAAAACATTTATTAGCGAAACAATAAGACAGCAATACTCAATAGTAGAAAGAGGGTGTATGGTTTTACTTCTCCCGATCAAGTAATTTAACGTTAATACAATAGAAGTTTTAGTTTAGCAGTTCGCTCGTCACTTCGTCAGTTGCTCTTGTGATATCGCACAGTGTAGTCGTGTACCGAGTGTTTACGTAGATTATTAAAGAAACGAGTTTTTATTATATTTCTAAACATGGGTATTGAGAGTTTTGATTGGAGTTTGGAAGTGGAGATGTCAGGTATGTTTATTTTTTCTCATTTTACTACAATCAAACTATAGTCGTTTCAACCACTAAAGATTAAATAATCCCAATCATCTTATTTTGTGTTACAGAGAAACTGGCGCTAGAACCAATGGAAGCATCACTGGAGACACCACGAGAGACACATTCTGCCGGGGCAGAGGAGAACTCTGCTTTGAAGGACTCATTCGATGGATCCAGGAAAATGAGTTTCAAAACACGCGAGGAAAATGTCTGCCAGCATACAATTCAGCCAAGACAAGAGTCAGGCGCTGGTGCTCGGCTGCTGAGGCCAGATCAAACGTTGACATTTGGTCAAAATATCTTGGCTTCAAGAATAAATCTTAAGAAACGGCTAGACCTCAACACGTGGCGAGAGGAGCTGGCTAGGAGAGATGACAGTCACACAATCAATCTCCAGCCAGACATGCGGCCAAACATCGCTACATCTAAGACAGGGATGGTAACGACCATAGTTACCAAAAAGAAAATGTCTCCCAAACCTCAGAAAATCCCAATTTCTGCTGGCCAAGATACATTAGATGCTTGGACAGTACGAAATAATTTGAGGAGACGGTTTGACCTAAACTCGTGGCGACAGTTACAAGAGAAGAAAGAAGAAGGTGAAAAAAAGCTTTCTTAAACATTTGATTTAGTTGGATTCTGTCTATCTAGAGTAGTATGATCTAATTAATCAGACGCTACGACGCCGTAGTATCTATCACCTGCTACGGCCTAGTATCGTTTACTACGAATTCAATTTGACTAATGCTAACAGTTGTTTGAAATCATGAGCGTTAGCAAAGCCCTGAAACAATCTGTATCTGATACTGAGGGCTAACGAACAGGGACAGGGACAGGTGTCCCTGTCCCTGTCCCTGTCCCTGTCCCTGTCCCTGTCCCTGTCCCTGTCCCTGTCCCTGTCCCTGTCCCTGTCCCTGTCCCTGTCCCTGTCCCTGTCCCTGTCCCTGTCCCTGTCCCTGTCCCTGTCCCTGTCCCTGTCCCTGTCCCTGTCCCTGTCCCTGTCCCTGTCCCTGTCCCTGTCCCTGTCCCTGTCCCTGTCCCTGTCCCTGTCCCTGTCCCTGTCCCTGTCCCTGTCCCTGTCCCTGTCCCTGTCCCTGTCCCTGTCCCTGTCCCTGTCCCTGTCCCTGTCCCTGTCCCTGTCCCTGTCCCTGTCCCTGTCCCTGTCCCTGTCCCTGTCCCTGTCCCTGTCCCTGTCCCTGTCCCTGTCCCTGTCCCTGTCCCTGTCCCTGTCCCTGTCCCTGTCCCTGTCCCTGTCCCTGTCCCTGTCCCTGTCCCTGTCCCTGTCCCTGTCCCTGTCCCTGTCCCTGTCCCTGTCCCTGTCCCTGTCCCTGTCCCTGTCCCTGTCCCTGTCCCTGTCCCTGTCCCTGTCCCTGTCCCTGTCCCTGTCCCTGTCCCTGTCCCTGTCCCTGTCCCTGTCCCTGTCCCTGTCCCTGTCCCTGTCCCTGTCCCTGTCCCTGTCCCTGTCCCTGTCCCTGTCCCTGTCCCTGTCCCTGTCCCTGTCCCTGTCCCTGTCCCTGTCCCTGTCCCTGTCCCTGTCCCTGTCCCTGTCCCTGTCCCTGTCCCTGTCCCTGTCCCTGTCCCTGTCCCTGTCCCTGTCCCTGTCCCTGTCCCTGTCCCTGTCCCTGTCCCTGTCCCTGTCCCTGTCCCTGTCCCTGTCCCTGTCCCTGTCCCTGTCCCTGTCCCTGTCCCTGTCCCTGTCCCTGTCCCTGTCCCTGTCCCTGTCCCTGTCCCTGTCCCTGTCCCTGTCCCTGTCCCTGTCCCTGTCCCTGTCCCTGTCCCTGTCCCTGTCCCTGTCCCTGTCCCTGTCCCTGTCCCTGTCCCTGTCCCTGTCCCTGTCCCTGTCCCTGTCCCTGTCCCTGTCCCTGTCCCTGTCCCTGTCCCTGTCCCTGTCCCTGTCCCTGTCCCTGTCCCTGTCCCTGTCCCTGTCCCTGTCCCTGTCCCTGTCCCTGTCCCTGTCCCTGTCCCTGTCCCTGTCCCTGTCCCTGTCCCTGTCCCTGTCCCTGTCCCTGTCCCTGTCCCTGTCCCTGTCCCTGTCCCTGTCCCTGTCCCTGTCCCTGTCCCTGTCCCTGTCCCTGTCCCTGTCCCTGTCCCTGTCCCTGTCCCTGTCCCTGTCCCTGTCCCTGTCCCTGTCCCTGTCCCTGTCCCTGTCCCTGTCCCTGTCCCTGTCCCTGTCCCTGTCCCTGTCCCTGTCCCTGTCCCTGTCCCTGTCCCTGTCCCTGTCCCTGTCCCTGTCCCTGTCCCTGTCCCTGTCCCTGTCCCTGTCCCTGTCCCTGTCCCTGTCCCTGTCCCTGTCCCTGTCCCTGTCCCTGTCCCTGTCCCTGTCCCTGTCCCTTTCCCTGTCCCTGTCCCTGTCCCTGTCCCTGTCCCTGTCCCTGTCCCTGTCCCTGTCCCTGTCCCTGTCCCTGTCCCTGTCCCTGTCCCTGTCCCTGTCCCTGTCCCTGTCCCTGTCCCTGTCCCTGTCCCTGTCCCTGTCCCTGTCCCTGTCCCTGTCCCTGTCCCTGTCCCTGTCCCTGTCCCTGTCCCTGTCCCTGTCAACTTAAATAATAAACCTAAAAGTACCTTATATTAATAAGGTAATTTTAAGTTAATTATCGTAACATATAACTTTGTACAACAATTTTTACTTTTAATAAATAAATATTTTAAACCACATAATTTTTTTTCAATAACGTCTTTTTAAATGATTTTACATATAAAACAAATGACTACAATGTATTAACAAATAATATTTCTGAATGGTACGACACTGTCAGTTGCAGTGCTATAGACTACTAATTTAACTTTATTACTGACATTGGTACGATAGAAGAGATCGGTGTAAGCGATGAGACGCCCGACAGACTCGCCCCTTGTACTACAGATGGTGATAGTATTTGTACGTACAATTTGTGTACATGGCAAATGATTTACTTATTAGTAGCCCCCGTCTCGACGTCGCTCAAACGCTATTTCCCCAACAACAAAAACTATAATAAAGTGCTTTAAAATGATACCAAACACGGTATAATTACCTTAACTTAATTTTTTTACTCTGGTTGTTTTGTCCGCTAGGGGACGTTAAGATGTTCCTAATAATATGTCATATGTCGAATTCTGATAAGTAGTTTAGAAGTTAGGAGGGAACAGATGAACATACATACATACATACATAGCCTGTAACATAACGTCATCACGTCATAACCCTCCTTTTTCTTTGCCGTAGTCGGGTAAAATTATGTGGACATAATTGTCAAACTGAGAGAGGAGCTACTTACAGTACAGCACACAAATATAATTATATGTGTACCTACCCACTTTTAAGTTGAGTAATTATTTTTCGATGTATAACTGGCGTATATAAACTTTTAATAATCGGGTATTTGGCCGCCAATGTTTTGTTAGTATTAAAACTGCTCAAGTTGTACTACTTGTAATTTTTATTTAAAATTTCAATAAAGTGACGGATTTTAAAACTTAACTCTGAAAATAGTAATACTAATTTAATTTTGATTTACTTATTAGTTTATATTAATTGAGTAATGTTTTTGTTAACATCTATTTAAAATGAACAAAAATACATCTATCTACATTTTAAAAATATTATGTAAAATAATTGAAACCACATATATTTATTTCAATAACGTTACTATGTATACATATCTACAAAACAAATGACTACGATGACAGCGTCAGAGAAAAGGAACTCCCCAATACTTAAAGAATTATCGCCCGAGCGATGGCACACGCGAATTCTCTCCCTGACAAAAAAAAAAAACACTATCCTAGTCAAATGACACAAATTCACATTAAGTATGTGTTAAAATAATTTTGGGAATGCACTCAAAAATTTTAATACGATTCCAAGTAGCGTCAGAAATATGTGTAACTGTATTAACCCGTTGAATGACGGTTTATAAGGCGCAATAGAAAATACATTGTGTCTCGCGTGGATCCACGTCTAAAACACACGAAAGGTTAAGAACATTTTAAAAAAGCCTATTAATCAACAAATGATTTTTTTAACGAAAACTAGTTTTCTGGGGTACCACGATTTGTTTATCAACAGTTGTCATTTCATCCTGATTAGTATTGAAGGTATAAATTACCTACTTGTGTTATATATTTTTCGTAATTATATGTTGACATGTTGTAATAGTGAAATCAATACAATTGTTATAGTGTATAAGATCGTGATAAATGCTGATCTCAATAGATGAAAATAAAGTATGGATTTAAACGTTATTTTATTGCACTTAAAAATTGATATATTATTACAAGTAAGAACATGCGTATGTGTATTATTTTTCTCATTATCTATACCAATATTATAAAGAGGTAAAATTTGTAAGTTTGTAAGTTTGTATGTAGGGGGTAATCTTTGAAAACGCTGATGAGATTGCAAAAATTCTTTCACTGATAGATAGCTACAATGTTCATGAGTGCTATAGGCTATAAAACATCATTCTACGAGTAAATGGAGCCGAGCAGCGGGTGAAACCACGTGAGAGTAGCTAGTTTTTTATAATTTGACAAACGTCCCCGTCCCCGCTTCGCACGGTGGACCCGTGCGAAGCTACTATCTCGCAAACAACAAAAGGGTCACTGTTTCCCAATATCCCCTCTAAGTTTCTAAAATGTTCTTTCATAAGAACCTTCTACTTATTATAACAAACACAACAAAAAAAGAATAAGCAAATTTGGTCCAGGCGTTGTTGAGTTATGCGCTTACAAACACATTTCGCGATTCATTTTATATTATATAAGTTATTGAACATGACGTTTTGTAGCCATTTGTTAACTTTATTTTCTTAGTTTTTAAATCAATTTAATAGAATAACTAATATTTGTTTGAAACGTAATGTAAGTAAATTACACCATTTTCAACTTTAATAACACCTATGTAAGTACTATATAGATAGATAGATAGATAAAACTTTAATTCCTATTATGCACTAGCAGCTCGCCCCTGCTTCACAAGGGTCTCCAACTATCTCGCAAACAACGAAAGGGTCCCTTTTTCCCTTTCTACTTTTCTTTCATACAAATTTTCTACAAACAGAAACAACAAAATAATTACCAACACATTTTGCGATACATTTTTATGTATATATATAGATAATATATTTGTTTTATAATATATGTATATTGTACAATTTTATGTAAAAGTATAAGCTTTTAGATATGATAAAATAGTATTCATATTATATGCACTATACATGATAGTATATCTCATTTTAAAATACTATATACAAGTTTACTTTTTTAATAATAAAATATGTATTATTAAAAAAGTAAACTTGCATTGCCGTGACTTTGATCGACTGAGAAAAAATGTCTAAGTCATTATATAACATAAATAAATGTTATAACTGAAAGGAGAAGAAAGCCCTTGTGGGGAATTACACAGAAGGCTAGCCTTTCCATAGAATATAGAATGGATTCCATAGAATATACAATATTCCTTACACCCGTAGATATTTGGGAAACCAAATAATACAAAAGAAGAATAGTCACGGAATAGACGACAGATCTACCTCCTTCCTTGATCAGACTCTGTGCTGAAAACTCGCTGTGTTCTGATAAACCAGTCTTTTGACGAAAACACATATTCCAGTCTTCTTAAGAGAATTATTACTATATAAAGCCAACGTATAAAAAAATCGAAGACCGCACCAACTCAAATAACTATAGGCTCATCCCCTTTTATTTCTTCGACCGAAATTGTCAAAAAGTTTTGAGAAAGCAATGCATGATAGACTTTACAGCATCAACTAAAGACACGACAGTCTAAAAAAGTATCGCAAGCTTTGAGCAACCAGCTGGAGCAAGCGCCATAATATAAACTACACAATAATACTACGTATTACCCCTCGCCCCTCCACCACAATCTCAGAATTCAACGAGGATCTTCAATGTCAGCATTATCACATTGTATGGCACTGCTTAGCCTCTGTCCAAAAATTTCTCTCCCTGGTCGAATTCAACGAGGTTCTTCAATTTCAGCATCACCACGTTGTTCCTCCCCCCTTCCCCTCATCAGAATTTCAGAATTCAACAAGGTACTTCAGTTTCAGCATTGCCACGTTGTATGACACTGATTAACCTCAGTCCAAAATGCCCTCCCGCCCTTCCTACGAATTCAACGGGGATCTTCAATTTCAGCATCACCCCCTTGTATGGCACTGCTTAACCTCCGCCAGAAGAACAGCTCACTGCTCTGATCACATGATGCGTCATCCAGGCCTTTTGAGATTCCTTTAAACCAGCTATGTACTCTCACGGAGCTTAGTCTCCTGGTTATTAGGTACCAAGCATGGTGATAAGTAGTAAAGGAATTTATTTGCCCACGCATAGCTAACACAGGGTTCAGAAGACCACAGTAGACGTTCAGTTCGTAAACACAAGCAAAGCCACAGCAAATCACTCGTCCAGACGTTTTGAAATTTCTTTAAACCAGTTATGTAAGTACTTTCACGGATCTTAAAGTCTCAAGGTTATTAGGTACCAAGCGTGGTGATACGTAGAAAAGGAATTTATTGTCCACACAATATAGCTCACACAGGCTTTAGAAGACCACAGTAGATGTTCAGTTCGTAAACACAAGCACAGCCACAGCAAATGACTCGTCCAGACGTTTTGAGATTTCTTTAAACCAGCTATGCAAGGACTTTCACGGAGCTTAAAGTCTCATGGTTATTAGGTACCAAGCGTGGTGATAAGAAGAAAAGGAATTTATTGTCCACACAATATAGCTCACACAGGCTTTAGAAGACCACAGTAGACGTTCAGTTCGTAAACACAAGCACAGCCACAGCAAATGTCTCGTCCAGACGTTTTGAGATTTCTTTAAACCAGCTATGTAAGCACTTTCACGGAGCTTAAAGTCTCAAGGATATTAGGTTCCCAGCGTGGTGATACTTAGAAAAGGAATTTATTGTCCACGCAGGGTACAAAAGACCATAGTAGACGTTCAGTTCGTAAACACAAGCACAGCCACAGCGCAGCGGATAAATGACATTACATAAAATAGTACCTAGTTCACAGAATATAAAATATAGTTCATATTGTTATTAAAAGCAAAGCTTATTCGCGATACCACGTGATCACAAATTTGAGACGACCAACGTGCGCTTCGCGTCGTGGTACAATCCTGACTGTTGACCTTCCGGGGCATGGTATGCGCCCGCGCAGCTATAGCCGGTCGTGTATTGATAGTTATACAGATGTTGGTTTAGTGATGAGGGTTCAGTCGATAAATTTAAGATCATCGACTATCGACGATAAAAGTATCGACTAATCGGTAACTAGAAATAAATTTTAAATAATGTTATTGAAATATATATATTTTGCATAACTACAAAAATAAGTATGCATGACAAGATTTTAAAGTTTTAAGAAAATAAATGCTTTGGGGCGAATGTTCGACCGGAGTCAAACCTCATAGAATACTGGCGTAAAACGACACATACGTTGTGTTTCGCCGTGTGAGTGAGGTTACCGGGGACCTAATCTCGCCCCCCTCCCATACTTAATCCCCAAATCCCCTATCCCAATCTGTTAATCAAAACGCACTTGTAGTAATTCCTTTGGTTACCTTCTTTGGTGTTGCGGGTATCTAAGCTATAAGCAGAGCCGACTGCTTATCATCAGGTAATCCGTTTACTCGTGTGCCGACTTATGATATAATAAAAAATATACTATTTACATAAAAAACACTCGTTACTTTTGATTAAGAATGCACGCTTTTATATTTTCGCTGCCTTAAAGTCAGGAATGCTCAATCGTGGCCCGCTAACATTACGTACAATTAATTGCGAATTGTGTGGATCCTGTTTGCACTTTACCCGCAATCCGAAATAACGGCCGAAGCTAGGGGTTATCTAAGTGATTTGAGGATGATGCAATTATGTGCAATCCGCTGCCAACGATTAACGTTCCAGACTGATCAATATGGAACTTAAAGAAGTGCTTGAAAAACCAAATAAGTATTTGTTCGAAGTCACACGTTGTCAAAGTGCTACGGTTGGCAGGTACATGTAAAGTGTCGTAATCTGTATCGGATCCAGGTATCCAATACCGAAGAAAAATGTGTAAACCTGGTAAATAGATATTAAGAAGAGGACATTTTGTCATCGGCTCGGGCGACTAAAACTTTATCGTCTGCGAACGTTGGTTGTGAAAATGTTTCCAATCGCATCTTTGTAAGTGATCATTTGACCACTGACATGACGCTGCTTCAAAGTCAAGTCAAAGTCAAAATCATTTATTTCAATTAGACCCATACAGGTACTTTTGAACGTCAAACAAAATGTTAAAGATATAAAGTGTCAGTCTGTCAGCCAGTCCTCTTAGTGAAGTTATTTGCTCGTTCTAATGTGTAGATTCCGATGGAGAAGAACGAGCAAAAAATTCCATGGTTACTCTTTTTCAATCAGTTTAACATAAATATTTTTGGTCCATTACTTGTTACAAAACAGGTCTAAATTAAGGGCCAAGAATTATTAATTAAACCACGTGATGGTAAATTACAGTAAACTACATGTCCAAATTAAAATTATTCGTGGAATGAAAATTTAAACAAGATAGGCCCTGTATATTTTTGTGTTATTGCATTTTTATACAAAACTTTAAAATCTAACGTTGTTGTTGTTTCCAGCGTGAAAAAAACACAGTGTTTCACCGTGTGAGTAATGTTACCGGAGGCACTATCCTTCTTCTCCTCCCATTCCTAAATCGCCATAACCTAATCCCTAAAAAAAAACGCTATCATTTTATAATTTCTCCGTCGTTACCGGCAATCTGTTCGCCCGTTTGCCGTCCTTAAAAACCAAAAAAGTAAACTGTTTTCGTAGCATTATTTTTCCTTCACATTGTTACTCCAACATAATTAACTAGCGGGCCGCTTTAAAAGCGGTTGAACACCCCTGGCACTTGCTAAGTCCACTTGGCTCTGTCTAATAAAGTTACTGCGCGGGTAGCTGTTAACTTATTAGTTTGTTTGTTGTGCGCTCTTTATATTTTCTTATTAGATATCATGCTTCATATATTTTTTATTTGATATCACGCTTTCTTTAACTGTTGGTATTATGATTCTTTCAAACAATTTGCTTGCTTTAGTTTCAAAGCTAAAGCTAAGTCAAATAATTTATTTCAACTAGACGAAAATAGGTACTTTTGATCGTCAAAAAAAATGTTTCTCAGTAATCATTTCGGTAAAGTGTGTCAATAGTTACTTATTAATGATATCTTTCAAATGTCTTTTAATTCCTGTGGTGGTACAAAATAATTAATGTTAAATTTTACAAATTAATGCCACAGAAAATTATTAGTAAATTTATTTAATATCAAACCATGTCTTTGGTATTTTTTATGTAGACGGTCTACGTCAATCGAACCTTCGGGTGACGATAAAATTAATAAATGAACAAATTAATAAATAATATGAAACATGTGTAAGAGCAGGAGGGCCTTCGTCAGAACTCATCTTATATGACGTATGTGTGTAGGTAGTAAGGCAAGTGAGCTTGAGCAGAGAAAACCACAAGACCTCGTTACAATGACAGTAGGTAATCACTTGGATGCAAGGCGATTCGCCACAAGCGTGGTGTGCGGACGCCGTCTCGGCCACCAGAGTATATACATGTACCTATATGTACCTAACATCCGTAGGTATACAATTAATATGTCTAAATAATACTAACACTTTTATGAAATGTATAACCATTGTGGTGGCTGGACAACTGGCTGCCGCGCAACGTGTCGCAGGTTTGATTCCCGCACGGAACTACTCTTTGTGTGATCCACAAGTTGTTGTTCCGGGTCTCAGTGTGATATGTATGTCAAAACATATGTTTGTAAACGCACCCACGACACAGAAGAAAATCCAAGTGTGGAGCAACGTTGGGAACAAATAAATAAATAAATACATTGAATATTTTTTTATCAGTAATTTTAATATTAATTGTTAGTGCATCGAAAACGTTTGTTTAATATGTAAGGTCATTTATGAAGACATTATTGAAATAAATATAAATATGTGGCTTAAATCATTTATTTAACACAAATACATAGTTTAAATTTTTCTTCATTTAAAATAGATATTTACAATGATTAACGTAAAACATATCTCGATTAATAAAATCGAAATAAAATTAATATTACTATTTACAGAGTTTTAAAATACGTATTACTATTGAGATTTTAAATAAAAATTAATAAATATTTTTAAGATTCAAATATTTACATAACATTGGGGTCTAAAGACCCGAAATGGGTGTCACACATAGTAAACAAAACTATTAGAACGGATTGTAACTACTAACAATATAGTTTAAATATGTTTTTAAGTAATTTATTCGAACAATCAACATTATGAGTAACTTAAGACAGGCACAGTAATGTTACAATAAAATTGTTACTTGCAAAACAATTGTACATTTCAATGTGATTTGAGGATTATAAATCAAAATTATATGTATACATACAATTTTATTGATAAAGTGATTTTAATACAGTGATTTCCTTTTTTTAAACAAGATATATGTACCATTGTAAGATTTCATTAAAAATAATAAAGAATTTCTACAAAAATAATAACATTTTTTTAATATTTGTATTAAAACAATATACAACACAATTTTTTCAGCTATAAACAATACAATACCTAATCTAAATTAAGTCCTCGAAGCAATCTTTCGTCGTCTATGGCTGTCGCCACGAGTTTAAGTCGTACCGACTCCGCAGGTTATTTCTCACTGTCCAGATATCAAGCGTATCTTGGCCGGCAGACATTGGGGTTTTAAGAGCTCTGGGAGGCATTTGCTTTTTTGTTAGTCCGGTGGTAACCCTCTAAACCCTCTAACCCTCTCCTGGTTGGAGCGACGTTTGGCTGGAGATGGTTTATGTGATCGTCATCTCTCCTTGCCAGCTCCTCTCGCCACGTATTTAGGTCTAGCCGTTTCTTTAAATATCTTCTCGCATCCTTGGCGTCAAAGTGATTTTGACCAACTGGCAGTTTCTGTTCTGTCCTCAGCAGCCGAGTACCAGCGCTTGACTCTGGTCTTGGCTGAAATGTATTTTGGCAGTTTTCTTCTCTCTTCTCGGGACTCATTCTCCTGGATCCATAGAATGAGTCCTTCAAAGCAGAGTTCTCCTCTGCCCCGGCAGACTGTGTCTCCCGTGGTGTCTCCAGTGATGTTTCCGTTGGTTCTACCGCCTGTTTCTCTGTAACACAAAAAAGATGATTGGGATTAGTTAATCTTTAAATTATTTGTTGTAACAACTATAGTTTTCATTTATTCATAGTATAATTATAAAACAAAAAAAGTTAAACATACCTAACATCTCGACTTCCCAACTCCAATCAAAACTCTCAATACCCATGTTTAGAAATATATGAAAAATTAGTTTCTTTAATAATTACGTAAACACTCGGTACACGACTACACTGTGCGATATCACAAGAGCAACTGGCGAAGTGACGAGCGAACTGCTAAACTAAAACTTCTATTGTATTAACGACATATTACCTAATCGGGAGAAGTAAGACCATACGCTCTTTTTCTACCATTAAGAATTGCTGTCACATTGTTTCGCTAATGAATATTTTGTCCTTCTCTAACATATAAAAGCCATTGTGCAGTCAACTGTTGCTTTCTTCCTCCATCCTACATTGTTAGTAAATCGATCAATTAGTTAAAAACGTGATTACAGGTAAATTGACAAAAACAATAAAAGTCCTATTATACTAATGTTCAAGTTGTTAAAAGGGCTTTGTCGCCTATGCGAGTTGGTTTCGGCCTCTCGTACGTCTTCCAAAGATCCGGGACCCTGTGGTCCCTCGAGTGCAAGCCAACACACAAAGTGATAATATTTGAGTTCCATTCATATTTTCTTTAAACTTTGTTCCTGTTTCCAGAGAACAACAATTTATGCCTTCATAAAAGTTGTTAATCAAACCATACTACAGGTTAAAACAATCAACTTAGATTTTTTTTTATAAATTGGAATAAATACGGCGAATAAGATATTATTACACACAAGCAGATCGGCACAAAAACGAAACGATTTGAAAAGTATTTATATCCTCAATCACAGTTTTGTGCATGACAAAAATTATTCTCAATTCAACCATATCTCGCAGTTCATACAGCAGTTACCTTTCTGAAGTAAAATGATGGTAGTCCTACAATCAAGCACATTCTATTAAACCAAACAAAGAGTCTGCTTATTTCAACCTTATCTTTTAGATAGTTGAGAATTTTCTTTTAGTTATTTGAATTAATTTGATATAATCGTATAACAAAACGTTAATGTAAAAATATAAGACGTGATAGAAGTAGGAATTGAAACCTAATTATCTAGAATATTAGAGCGTTTTCAAGCTTGTTCGATGAAAGAAATAATAATATTATTCGACATTTCGTTGTGTTTGCTAACTGCACCAATAGCCTTAGTGGTATATGGCACGCTTCAGTTTTTTGGCTGGTGATTCGGGTTCTTATCTACAATCGCGCGAAGCTTTTTGTAAGTTATTCATTGTATACGGCCAGAAGCCGAAAATAATCAAAAAAAAAAATTTTTTTTAATTGGGGAATTGTATATCATCTATTTGTTTGGAATCGGTGGCAGACAGAGACGGGTGAGAGAGCGGGCCGCTCGGGCTCATAGTGATGACGTCACGTGGTTGCCCGAGACGCGACGCGTGCGCCATCGCTCGGGCGATAATTCTTTAAGGTTTTGGGGTTCCTTTTCTCTGACGCTTGCTGTACTAAATCTACCTAGGATTTTATCTAGAAATTTATACAATAGCCAACGTCCATCAATGACTATGTCTAAACTTTTTCAATAAATATTGTCAACCCTTTGTACAAAGAGTACATGCAGTATTTATAAATTACTTTTCCTAGTAAATATTTATGACATAGCATTGTCTCACTCACCGTCCTTTGTTTATCTTTGTTAACAGCTTACTGAGTTAGTAGTAACAGATTAACACCAGGTTTCTGAAAGGCTTGTCAACGCTAAAATTAACTAATCTCCTGTTAAATCTCTTGTCAAGTCATCTGATTGGTTGTTGATAATTCAGTCAACCAATCAGATGACTCAGACATCAGAGGCCTTTCGGAAACCAGGGATAAGAATATCTAGTGCTAAGTTAGAACATTAGACATTTTAATACAATACAAGCATTTATTGTAACGCGGCTTCTGATATTTTTGCTTGGACAGTACCTGCCGTAATAACTTTTGTCATCAATGACCTTGGAATTTTATTTTAATTATTCTTTTTTATTTTCCCGAAGACGAACAATAAGTAATTAGGTAATTTCTTCCAAACTATCAGACGAATATTTTTGTACGAATACGCACTTACAAATTCCAATGTGATGACGTCATCATCGTCTCACACCTTTACTGTAACAATGCTAGTTAAATTGGTATTTAATTACTCAATAATGTCTGCAAAAGTTTTCTTAAACTTTTTATTTATTTGGATTATCTCCGCCCGGAGTCGTCCGATCTACTTTATCAGGCGCTACTACGCCGTAGTATCTATCACCTGCTACGCCGTAGAATCAGTTGCTACGAATTTAATTTGATTAATGATAACAGTTGAGTTTGATGAGTATGATGAAGCAATCTGTATCTGATACGCACATTAATACTACAGGAGCGGAGGTAACGTCAACGTAATGTATTTGTATTTATGCGAACCACGAGAAGCAGAGAAGGATGGGAGACTCAATCGGTGAAGAACTTAATACTTTAAAAGAGGAAAAATAATACAATGACGTCGTCACTATCGTCTAATGAAAGAAGAAATCACTGAAAGAAGGAAAATAGCGGCTGAGCTATGTCGAGACGGGGGCTACTAATAAGTTAATTATTTGCTATACACCATGTATACAAATTGTACGTACAAATACTATCACCATCTGTAGTACAAGGGGCGAGTCTGTCGGGCGGTCTCATCACTTACACCGATCTCTTCTATCGTCCCAAAGTCAGTAATAAGTACAGTAGGTACAGTAGTTAGTGCATCGTTGTCATTTGTTTTAAATATATAGTTCTTTATTGCTATATTGAAATAAATGTAATTTATTTGGTTTAAATAATATATTTTAATAAAAGTATAAATTCTTGTACAAAACTACAAAATACATGTTCACTATAATGAACCTAAAAGTACCAAATTAATATAAACTAATATTTGAAATAAAATAATATTATTATATGTAATGCAAAGTTTAATAAAAATATGTATATGTTTAAAAATAAGAATTGTATATCAGTCACCACTTGAGCAGTTTTAATATTTATCAACCACTGGGGTCTAAAGCACCGAAGTGGGGGTCACAAGGCACGAAGTCATTTGTTTTATATGTAAGGTTATTTATAAACAGGTTATTAAAATAAATATAAGTATGCAGTTTAAATAATTTATTTTACTACAAGTTTAAATTTATCACAATTATAACTAACCTGAGAAAAGTCTAAATCAAAATTTAATTAATATAAATTTACTTTAAAATTAGTATAAGTAAAAAAGTATATAATTTTATTAAGATTATAAATTAAACATCACAATAATAATACATAAAAATCACTATGTTCAAAGTTTAGTTTAAAAGTATATCATTTTATTAAAATTATAAATAAAAAAATATACATCACAATAATAATACATAGAATAACAGCACATTGGGGTCTAAAGTCCCGAAATGAGGGTCACATGGCACATTTTAAATAACTTTTTTATCATGCATTGTATTCTTAACTATGTTAAAACAATCATAATATCTTCGGTCAGCTTAACTCTAAGTGTGAGGCGTAAAATTTTTGCAGCGAACTGGGTAGGGGGTGGAATTGATTCAAACAAAGGTCTGCGGAGAGTAACAGCCACGTTGTGCTGACTGGAGGGGGCGAGAGCAGGCGGACACGGATGGAGACGGTGAGCTCGTCCAGCTCTTGGGGTAACGCGGACATCAGCTCGCGACCGTTCACCATCAACTGTGAATTAAGTAATAGAATTAGTATTTGTGAGGTCCTTAGAGATACATTGTCGGGGTGATTGTGAATAAGGTGAGATTTAGGTATGACTGATGTAGTACCTGTGTAGCGAGACTGCGGTGTGCGCGAATGTCCTGGGAGGCGAGTAGTGCGCGCATGTACTGCAGCAGAGGCTCGGCGAGGAAGTCGACTTTCTTGCCGTTGCTGAGGCGGGCCTTCGCGAAGTAATCCCCCATTATATTGGCCGCGTTTACAAGGTACCGAGGGTCGGAGCGCTCCAGTATGTCCAGTTCTGTTAATGGAGGTGAAGGTAGTAAGATATATTATTAGACACAACACAGAAGACAAAAAAAATATAAAAAATCCTAATGATGAACAAGGAGAGAGAATTGATATAATACTGATTATTGACTATCATAAGTAAATAGTACTTACTATTAAAGGTTTCCTGTAACACAACGTTAAGAAAGACTCGGCGCAGCTGAAGCTGGCTGTTGAAGCAGGCGCCCACTGCAGCCAGCTTGCGCGCCGTCACCGGGCTCTGCAGCGCTGCCGCGCGGATCGTCGCGAATGCTTCTCTGTACAAAGTTTAATAGTTATAGTTATGGAACATTGGAAAACAATACAACACCATAAAGAAATAAGACTCAAAGATCAATACTTACTGTACAAGCCTTTCCTCTGGACACATAGAGGAGATCGTGGTTTCAAAATGCTGCAACTTTTTATTTAATAATATGCCATCTTCACCCGGAGAAAACTTCTCCAACTGTGGACGACAACACGATTAGTACTTTGACTATGTATTTAAAAACGGAGGAGTTCGAATCAAGTATAATAATATGATGATATCACTCACCAAAGTGATGAGAGGGACATATTTCTCCTCAACCTGCAGCAACTCCTTCAACGCTGACTCCTCTTCTGCTTGAGCCGGGGGCTGTGTCTCTGGCTTTGCGATGTCTTGCTTCTCTGACTTCTCGTCACACTCCTTCTTCGCGTTCATGTCTTTTTTTATAAAAGAAATTCTAATTAAATACCGTTCAGTAAATGTAACTACTATACTTAAGTAATAGTAAAAAACATACCTGACAGCTCCACTTCTACACTCCACACAAAACTCTCAACGCCTTTGCCCATTTTTTTATAAAATAAAAACTGGTTATTGTTCCAGGAAGCACCTGTTCGCGACAACCGCTTTAACGCACACACAGTTTGCACTGGACTGCACTGTTCGATATCACAAGAGCGAACTGCTAAACTAAAACTTCTATTGTATTAACGACATATTACCTGATCGGGAGAAGTAAACAATGCGCTCTCTTTCTAACAATGTGTATTGCTGTCTCATGATGTCTACATTGTTAGTTAAGAATTTAAAAAGGTGATTACAGGTAATTAACTAATTGTTATTATAATTTTGAGGTTTCGGGGGCCAAGGCGGATTTTAGAAGTTGTCGCGACCACGGCCAATTCGTGAGGCCCGTTAAATGTGTGGCTCTCGACGTGACCGATCTCTCAGCGTTTGTATCTATACTAATATTATAAAGATGTATTTGTAAGTTTTTATGTAGGGGCTCATCTTTGGAACCGCAGGTCGGATTGCCAAAATTCTTTCACTGATAGATAGCTAAAATGTTCCTGAGTGCTGTAGGCTATAAAACATCACGCTACGATTAAATGGCGCCGAGCAGCGGATGAAACAACGCGAGGGTAGCTAGTAGGACATATTCTAAGAATACAATTCAATCGAACAGGTGTACTTGTATGACCAGACGGATGAAAGTGTTGGGAAGTAAAACAGTATTTAAAACAATACATCAATAATTCATCTTCTATTTTAAAATACCAAAATATATATCTTTTATTAAATTAACGCTGATTTATATAAATAATATAAAAATTACAAGTTCCAAAAATTCTCTTAGTTACAAATAAGTTCATGTGTTAATTATTACTTTTTCTAGTAAATATTTATGACATAGTATTGTCTCACTCACCGTCCTTTGTTTATCTTTGTAAACAGCTTACTGAGGTAGTAGTAGTAGATTAAGAATATCTAGTGCAAACAACGACCAACGAGAACAATGGACCTTTATTACAAAACACGCATTCTATGTGGTACCCTTGGAATTGAATTAAAACAACTTTTTCTTATCTCATAAAGACAAATTCTTCGAAACTATCGGACGAACATTTTTGTACGAATATGTACTTAAAAAATCGAATGTGATGATGAAGTCATCATTTTCACACCGCTTTACTGTATTTATTATTTATTTATTTATTATTGCTTAGAAGGTACATTTTACATTATAAAAAGTATAAAATGTCCAACAAAACTGTATACACAGTTTGTCTGTTGGATCAGATTTCAAAACTATTGACTTACTATAGGTTCTATTAAGTTAAGTTTACAATAATAATAAAATGAATATATTAGTATATATTAGTTTTATATATGTATATGTGTGTAGTATAGGTAATATATTAGTATTATATATGATTGATTACTTTAAAACAACAACATTAAAAGTATTATTAAACTTAATATTTTATTTTATTAGATATCGGCAGATTATCTCTGCCCAGAGTAGTATGATCTACTTTATCAGACGTTACTACACCGTAGTATCTATCACCTGCTACGCCGTAGTCTCATTAGCTACGAATTTAATTTGACTAAAGTTTTAAATTTTTTGATATCATGAGCATTACTTAAGTACTGGAGCAACGACGACGACAACGACTTTAATATAGGTGTGGAGTAAACGTCAACGTTATATATTTGAATGTATACGAATCGCGATTAGAAGGGAATAGAAAAATATAGAAGACTCAATCGGTGAACCACTAAACACTCAACTTCAAGAAGGGAATTAATACAATGGTTTATCGTCAAGACAAGGTTATAATGACATAGGAAATCACTGAGCAAATGCTTATTTGTATGCCGTTTGTGTATACAAATGATTTCACTTTTGTAGTACAACGGGCGACCTTATCAAGTCATCATGTCAAGCGAGCGGACTAATTTATTGAAAGATTGTTGAAATCAAGTGTCAGTTACTAAAAGTTTCATTAGTATTGCTCCTCGGTTTCACCACATAGCATATGTTTACCGGAGCTATCTCCATAGCTTACTATGGTTTGTGGTGAAGTCTTATAATAGAGAAGAAATTTTTCAAATAAAAAAAATCGTGTCGAGGCTATTCAACCCTAACAAGAAATTAAATGTTTCATCTTTATAAGTTTAGAAAAAGTAATAATTAACATTTTTATTGTAATGTACATAAATAGATTACACAGAATTCAATCGAAGTGATTTCTGTTACTGAATACAAAATCCCTATCAATGTAAGGTTCAATAATAAAACAAAATGTGCAATCAACAATTTTATTTGATACATTCAACACAGTATATGTATAACATATTTAATTCTACCATAATAATTATCAACGCTAAATAATTTATTTATTCCTTACAATTTAAAACTAATTTATGTCTCACTTTATACAACACAAACAATCTTATAAACACAATATTATGCGTTATGCCTAACGCCTCCTTCCTCTTTCATCTCTTGTAACTGTCTCCACGAGTTGAGATCGAAGCGTCTCCTCAAATTATTTCGTACTTTCCAAGTTTCTAATGTATCTTGGCCAGCAGAAATTGGGATTTTCTTGGATTTGGGCGACAATTTCTTTTTGGTAACTATGGGCGTTACCATAACTGTGCTAGTTGTAGCGATGTTTGGCCGCGCGTTTGGCTGTAGATTGATTGTGTTATCATCATCTCTCCTAGCCAGCTCCTCTCGCCACGTATTGAGGTCAAGCCTTTTCTTTAGATTTATTCTTGGAGCCTTAGCGTCCAAGATATTTTGACCAAATTTCAACGTTTGATCTGGGCTCAGCAGCCGAGCACCAACGCTTGAATCTGGTCTTGGCTGAAATGTATGCTGGCAGACGTTTTCCTTGCTTGCTTCGGGACTCATTTTCCTGGATCCAGAGAATGAATCCTTCAAAGCAGAGTTTTCCTCTGCCCCGGCAGACTGTGTCTCCCGTGGTGATTCTTCCATTGGTTCTACCGCCTGTTTCTCTGTAACACAAAATAAGATGTTTGGGATTAGTTAAATTTTAGTGGTTGAAACGACTATGGTTAGATTATAGTAAAATAAGGAAAATAAACATACCTGACAACTCCACTTCCAAACTCCAATCAAAACTCTCAATACCCATGTTTAGAAATATAATAAAAACTCGTTTCTTTAATAATTTAAGTAAACACTCGGTACACGACTACACTGTGCGATATCACAAGAGCAACTGACGAAGTGACGAGCGAACTGCTAAACTAAAACTTCTATTGTATTAACGATATATTACCTGATCGGGAGAAGTAAAACCATACGCTCTCTCTTTCTAACACATACGGTATGAATATTGCTATTTCATTATTTTATTGTTGCATATATTGGTCCTTTTCTAACGTATAAGAGCTATTATTTAATGACATGATACTGTCTCTTTCTGTCCTCCAGTTGTTAGTAAGCGATTAGTTACATAGGTCATTACAGGTAAATTGTAACCAATGAGGTAAATGAACTGTTACATGTTTTAAATTTGTCGCCTTTTTTCGACTACTATAGTGTAGCATAGATAATATGAGATGGTCTATGACCACCGTTCTATACTCTGTGTCTTTTGCGCTTGTCATCTTTCTCTTTGCAATACGCATCCATACAAACATGTTGTAAATTCTCAAGCTACTAAATAAAACTATTTATATCTTTCAAATCGTCGTTTAATTCATCAGGTTATGGGCCCAGGAAGCTGAAACATTGAAAGATAAATTAAATTCCGTGAATAGTTTTGAGATTGCATATAACTCACTTTGCAAACCGGCCTGACATCGATTTTTCTAGAAAGTTATGGGTTCGAACAACATGAACAATATGACCCTGATAGAAAGATTGACCGGCAGAGATAATTTTGCAAGCTGGAAGTTCGCAGTCAAGACGTATTTGGAGCATGAGGATCTGTGGGAATGCGTATCAGGCACCGGTGAGGTCGATCTAAAGAGAGACGTCAAGGCGAAGTCAAAAATAATACTTCTAGTTGATCCCATCAACTATGTCCACGTTCAGGAAGCCAACAGTGCTAAAGAAGTATGGGAAAAGCTCTGTAAAGCTTTTGATGACTCGGGGCTGACACGTCGAGTTGGATTGCTACGAGACCTCATAACGACAACACTAGAAAATTGTCAAAGTATTGAAGAATACGTGAACAAGATCATGACTACGGCACACAAGCTTCGGAACATCGGGTTCAAGGTCGACGACGAGTGGCTAGGCACGTTGTTACTTGCAGGACTCCCTGATGAATACAAGCCAATGATTATGGCAATAGAAAGCTCCGGTGTGGCCATAACAGCAGACTCAATTAAAAGTAAACTGTTACAGGAAGTGAAAAATCGTGATCCAGGTGTATTCTTTGTAAACAAGAGCAAGAATAATAAGCAACCTATCAAACAAAAGTCAAAAGGGCCAAGATGTTATACTTGTAACAAGTACGGACACATCGGCAAAAACTGTAAAGTGAAGAATAACAAGAAACAAAGTGATAACTCTTTTGTAGCCGTTTTCTCAGCAACATCTAGCTATGATTTCGGATGGTATGTGGATTCAGGCGCAGCAATGCACATGACAATGAATAGGGCTTGGATTTATGATGAAAAACCACCACCAATCAAAACTATCCGAGTAGCCAACAACAAGGAGCTGCGAGTCGAGTCCTGTGGTAAGGTGAACATTCATGTTAAAAGCACAAACGGATCTACAAACAGAATACAGGTAACAAATGTCCTTTATGTACCAGAGTTATCAACCAATCTTCTCTCAGTCAGTAACATTGTGAATAATAAATGTAATGTAAAGTTTGACTGTAAAGGTTGTTATTTGTATAATAAAGATAATGTTGAAGTTGCAATGGCAACACTTGTTAATAATATGTACAAGCTGAATGTTGTCTCCGTGCAAGCATTTCTGTCAACAACTAATGATGACTTTTATCTCTGGCATCAGCGACTAGCTCATCTGAACTACAATGACATGAAGAAGCTGAAAGACCACACTGAGGGTGTGAAAATACCTCAGACCAGCGAGCTAACCTGCATACCGTGCATCAAAGGAAAACAGGCAAGGTCACCATTTCCAAGTGAAGGTTCCAGGGCAAGTCAACTGCTAGAAATCATTCACTCAGATATATGTGGACCTATGGAGGTGAACTCTCTCGGAAATGCAAGGTATTTTCTTACATTTACTGATGATTTTTCTAGGAAAGTGTGTGTCTTTACTATCAAATCAAAGTCAGAATGTCTAGATAAATTTAAGGAATATAAGTCATATGTTGAGAATAGACTTAATACTAAAATTAAAACACTACGAACAGATAATGGAACTGAGTACACAAGTAAGAACTTTACTGATTATTTAAAGTTACATGGAATTAAACACCAAACATCAATCCCATATACTCCACAACAAAATGGTCTCTCAGAGCGCATGAACAGAACTCTACTTGAAAAAGCCAGATGTATGTTAATAAATGCTAATTTACAGAAAAATTTATGGGCTGAAGCAGTTAGAACAGCTGCATACATCATCAATCGTTCACCGACGCGAGCTCTGAACTATAAGACACCAGAGGAAGTATGGAGTGGCTGTAAACCTGACTTGAGTCACATGAAGATATTTGGTTGCCAAGCTATGGTGCAGATACCTCAAGAAAAACTGAAGAAATGGGACGCCAAGTCAAGTAAGATGATTTTTGTAGGATATTGTGAAGATAGCAAAGGGTACCGGCTACTTGATCCTAAAACAAAAATAGTAACTAAAAGCAGAGATGTTGTGTTTCTGGAAAATTCCATAAAACCAGATACAGTACCAGTTACCTTATCTGATGCTGAAAGACAAGAACATGTAAGCAGTAAGAGACTGTCTGAAAGTAGTGACTGTAGTACAGATTTGTCTACTCATACTGCTGTGGAAATGAGTGAAAATGATGATGATGAGGAATATGTGCCCGAGCAGTCAATTGAAGTTCAGCAGCCCTCAACCATGACTCTCCGTCCACGTAACAGACCAATCCCAACCATGGAACCTAAATCATATATATGTATGGCCGATGTACCACAGACATATGAAGAAGCACTCTCCTCTGAAGACTCTGAAATGTGGATAAAGTCTATTAAGGAAGAATTGCAAGCACATGAGGACAATGGTACTTGGGAGATTGTGAAGAAACCAGACAATGCGAGACTATTAGACTGTAAGTGGGTGTTTCGTGTGAAAAGTGAACCAACAGGTCCTAGGTACAAAGCCAGACTGTGTGCCAAAGGCTTTGCACAGAAAAGTGGCATCGATTACACAGAAACATTCTCTCCGACGGTCAGGTATGACTCCATTCGCTTATTATTGTCTATTGCAGCCGAGAAATGCATGACTTTAAAGCAATTTGATATTAAAACTGCTTTCCTGTATGGTGAATTGCAAGAGAAAATATACATGAAAATCCCTGAAGGATTGAATGTTGAAAATGGCATGGCTTGCAAGCTTATCAAATCCTTATATGGATTGAAACAGGCACCACGCTGTTGGAATGCTAAATTTAATTCAGTTTTAATTAAATATGGCTTTGTGAACTGTCACGCTGATAAATGTGTGTATGTGAGTTTTAATAGAGAAGCTCTAGTATATCTTTTGCTTTATGTGGATGATGGATTGTTATGTTCTACAAATCCAACAATAATAACTGAAGTCCTGAATGATCTTCAGAAAGAATTTAATGTTAAGATTTGTGAAGCTTTGAATTTTATTGGTATACAGATAGAACAATGTAAGGATTACATTTTCATACACCAAAGAAAATATATTGAGAAAATGTTATCAAAATTTAACTTAGATAATGCTAACCCTAATAGTATACCAGCTGATCCGCATGTTACTTTACAGAAAAGCACAGTGCTTGAGGATAAAAAATATTTTCCTTACAGAGAGGCAGTGGGATCGCTTATGTTTGCTGCTATAGTCACCAGACCAGACATTATGTATGCAGTAAGCACTGTGAGCCGGTATCTCAACAGCCATGATCAAAGTCACTGGAATGCTGTCAAGAGAATCTTGAAGTACTTAAATGGGACACTGTGTTTTGGACTCTGTTACAGGTCAAATGAAAGTAACACTCTGGTATCCTATTCTGATGCTGATTATGCCAATGATCCTTTGACAAGACGGTCTACCACTGGATATGTTTTTATGAAGAACGGGGCAGCAGTGACATGGAACAGTCACCTTCAAACGACTGTCGCGTTGTCCACCACTGAAGCAGAGTTTATGGCGTCATGCTGTGCCACCAAAGAAGCTCTCTGGGTTAGACAGTTATTGTTAGATATAGGTCATTATAATCAAGATTGTATTACACTAAATATTGATAATCAGAGTGCTATATGTGTGATTAAAAATTCTGAATATCACAAAAGATGTAAACATATTGATGTGAAATATAATTTTGTAAAAGAAAAGTATACTGAAAAGATAATTGATCTCAAGTATATTAGTACTGATAAACAGTTAGCTGATATCTTTACTAAACCTTTGTCTAAAGTTAAATTTGAGTACTTTAGAAATAAGTTAGGTTTAATTGAGAACCCAAAGGAATGTAAAACCTAAGAATGTTTGTCTTTTATATTTCAGTTCATTTATGTTTGCAATTCAGTTGTTATGCTTGAAGCTCTGTTGATTTAGTTTAAAGTTTTGTATTGGGTTTAATACATACTGTAATCATTTGATTAATATGTACCCAATATAATATTGTGATAAGATGGCAGTATGCACAAAATATGTTTCTCTATGTATGTAAAGTTAGTAGAACAAGGCTAAAATTTAGAGGGAGTGTTACATGTTTTAAATTTGTCGCCTTTTTTCGACTACTATAGTGTAGCATAGATAATATGAGATGGTCTATGACCACCGTTCTATACTCTGTGTCTTTTGCGCTTGTCATCTTTCTCTTTGCAATACGCATCCATACAAACATGTTGTAAATTCTCAAGCTACTAAATAAAACTATTTATATCTTTCAAATCGTCGTTTAATTCATCATGAACACGTAATTAATATGATTTCACACATAAATCATTGCTACATCCAGACAGAGTCTATGCTCATATTTAAATATGCGAATTCCTATTCCCACACTTAGAGAGACGAGAGTATGCTTCGCTTATGCTTCCTAAACATAACCGTGACCCGCATTGTATAGTCAACCAAAACAGAAAAATTAAACATACGTGATTGCATTATTATTTTAATTTGAAACTTATGTATAATATAAAATTTAATAATTAAGTAAAATTTAATCTATACTTAATATTATAAAGAGGTAAAATTTGTAAGTTTGTATGTAGGGGGTAATCTTTGGAACCGCTGGCCGGATTGCCAAAATTCTTTCACTGATAGCTGCAATGTTCCTGAGTGCTATAGGCTATAAAACATCACGTTACGACTAAATGGAGCCGAGCAAGCGGGTGAAACCGCGCGAGAGTTTTTTTTACTTGCAATAAACTAGTGCTTGACTGCGATCCCACCTGATGGTAAGCAGTGATGCAATCGTTGATGGTCAGGCGCACTAGTTTATTAGGAGCCTATTCACTCTAGCCTTGAAGACACCTAAGCACCTAGCACCTAGTAGCTAGTGATAAAGTATAATTATTTAAAATATTAAAATTTGTATGGTCACTTTTATTCTCTGGACCACACGGTCCTCGAGCTTTTGGATGGCGTACGAGGGGCCAAAGGCATCTTGCTGAAACCCGTGAAACAATTTTAATTTCAATGTGATGGAACATCGGCCGGCAAATATCCTTGAATACACTAAATGAGTGCGCCCAAGGACAAATTATTATTAAATGTAATTCGTCACAATTTTTGTAAAAAAAGTGTTAAAAGCCACGTGTTATAAAATGTTTGTTTTTTACAAATAGTGCATGTAGTATTTATAACCTTTTCTAAGAAATATTTATGACGTAGCATTGTCTCACTCACCGTCCTTTGTTTATCTTTGTAAACAGCTTACTAAGGTAGTAGTAACAGATTAAGAATATCTAGTGCCAAGTTAGAACAATGGACATTTTAATACAATACAAGCATTTTACGTGGTGCCGCTTCGGATAATTTATTTCAAAGCTACCTACCCTAGTTTTACAACTTTTGTTATTAACGACCTTGGAACTTTATTTTAATACCCTTTTCTAGTAATTAGGCGATTTCTTCGAATTTATTTATTTATTTATTGAATTATGGACAACCAGTAGCTGCTACATTATTTCTTACATCTAAACATTAAATACACCATAATAAAATTAAATGTACAGCATTTTAAGGTGTCACAACATGCACAAAATATTTCGTAGTGACACAAAAAATAATTAATAAAGAAGAATATAATTTAAAATAGTAGGAAGAGTAATAAGATAGAAATTGCAAAAATTACGATTCTAAATTAAATTATCGAAACTAAACTATCGAATTAAATTATACGAATTATCGAAACGTTATTTTTTGTGATAATACTTACCTAAACATTCCAATGTGATGACGTCATCCTTTTTATCACACATTTACTGTAACAATGTCGGTTACTGGTTTTATATTTAATTTGTACCTTCTTTGTTATTATAATACTACCAGCTTGCCGACCGCGGCTTCGTTCGTGAGGTCAAAACTTATTCAATTCTGCATCTAAATCTCCCCTCAGGGATCACATTATATTGGTGACAAACGTCGGGTAGTGTTTGAGTGTATCGCGTCCTTGCAGACAGACAGACGCCGGACGAGACTTCCTTCTATAATATAGATATGAATGGAACTTATAAAACAACATAACTAGCGAAAGGGGCATTTCACAGTTTAAGCATTCGGGCGATGGAAGGCGTGATTCTAGATTCTGTTATTCATGGAAGAGGGCGGTAAACGAGCAGACGAATCACCTGACAGGCTATAGTCGGCGGCGCCGATTTCTTACCATCAGGTAATCCGACTGCTAAGTTTTTATTTCTTGTTCCAGTAATGAGTACACGAACTGACTTGGTGGCCCGGAGGTTAAGGAACCCGCTTTCCTGCATGAGGGTGTGGGTTCGAATTTTCGAAACCTGGCAAGTACCGATGTGACTTTTTCCGAGTTATATGTACCTACTTTCTATGATTATTCAGACACCACTGACAAAGTGAAGGTAAACATCGTGAGGAAACCTGGACTTATAATTTCTAATTATAGGTTTGAAATCGCCAACCCGCATTGAGCAAGCGTGGTGATTAATGCTCTAACCTTCTCCGTAGAGAAGAGTCCTTTGCTTCGCGGTGGGCAATTATGGCTGATGATGATGAATGAGTACAGCTTGAAGAATATCACAAATAACGACTCTTTTTAAAGCTTAACAGCATAATGAATAAATTACAGTGTTGCCAGCGTAGGAGAATTCTCCCATAATTTAGAGAACGGAAAATTGCTAAGTGGAGATTTTCAGATAATTACGTAATTTTCATTGCATTTATTGTTTATTTAATTTGAGTCTATGATTCCTCGAATAGCCATAAAACTGTATGGGAGGACCATTTAGAATATTTGAGTTGTATAAGGGAAAAATATTTAACAAAGTTGGTAACACTGTACACAATGACACCCACCATGAAATAGTAAACAGTAGTCATTCGTCATTCGTCGAGCGACTCGGCCGGTGGTCTTGTCAGTAACGTTGGTGTTTATTGTAATATTGTTTTAATCCTGTGTTGTGGTGGAGATTAAAGGCTATTTCTAAAATGGCGGATGATTTAACAAATTACAAATTGCAACTTCTACAGGTTGGTACAATTTGGTGTGATCGATATTTGTATTGTCATCGCGGTATGTTTCTCCTGTGTTTTGATCATTGATGTGGTCTGTAATTGTATAATTTATTTCTAGGTGGAAGGAGCACTACTAGCTGATGGAGACAATGAGG